>OZ030399.1:6341912-7541912 GCA_964023965.1 Melinopterus prodromus
GCGTTGGTGGCCCTGGGCAAATGCCCATTTTGACCATGTGATAACGGGCCCCTGTTTATTATACTTAATAAACCATGCATTTTAGCGCAAAAATCATTTCAAAATAAGCATTACTGCCTAGGAAGCGTTCTTACCGGCCCTCCCGGGCATGCCTATCGGCGTATAGATGGCGCTACATGTCCAAAATTCAAATAAATTATTATTAGCTGTGCTAAGTTCTAAATAACGCTTTTGCTAAAATTTTGACGGTAGTTTTTACAGCACAGCCTTGCTTTTTTAAACATCAAAACTTGGAAGTTAAAACTACGCCATGGGGCATGGATCGTTACTGAAGATTTGAAGGGGGTTTTACATTATTTTGTGACATCTTGTTGATTAAAAAAAAGAAAATAATTTCGCTTTATATGCATGGTGGCTCCATAATGGCGTTTTTGTACAGCGTTGATCTGGTTTAGGTAATGTTACTTATCGCACCTTTTTGTGGCCACCAGTTCAAAACTAAATCGTTCAATGTTCAACCCAATTTTTGGGGTGGATATTATCAGAAGAACCACCGCCGCAGTAAGCATGAAAATAAAAAGGTATATAAATTTATATCCAAAGCTGGGCAAAGTTAATCAGAAAGTTAACTTCGATAATCCGTTAACGCAAAAGTTAACTTCGTTAACCGATAGTCCGTTAATTTGCTATAAATGTAACGGAAGTTAACGTTAACCGTTAATCATTAACTTTTTATAAAAAAAATAGGTCATGTTGAGTATAACCTAATAACAACAGATCTTTCGTTAGCATAAGTTAAAATTGCCGTAGGAATTTTTCAAACTACCCACAGCGGTAACTAAAGTAACTACATTGCGAGATGTAATATTTATAAAAGATATTGAGAAGACCAACTAAGGTGGTTGCAGTTAGAAGAAAAGAATTTCAGAAGGTTTCTTTTTAAGTTTAGATTTATATTTTGAAACAATTGGTAGTTATTAAAAAGTAACAATATTAAAAAATAGCTAAATATTTACTATTACACATGGAGGAAGGCTATTACATAATAAATAGGTATACTGGCGGAAAATAGTACGTATTCATCATCAAATTTTTGGATGAAAGTCGGATCAAATTTCGTTTGGTAGTTACTGAGTTACATGAAAACAAGAAATTTAGGATGTGAACATATTTTTTTCCGCGACTGTACTTACAAACAGTAACTAAAAAGTAAACAATTCACGTACATGATTTATGTACGGACGCCGTGTCGCACACAGTAGTACGTCATACAAAACCAAGTCCGAATATGCACAGAATGTCAATAGTAGTTTGAAATGTTTAATTATGTTATTTTCGATTTAACGGACTTGAATTAACGGATGACAAATGTAGCGGAAGTTAATGAGTCCGTTAATGGTTTTGAAAGTTAACTTAAAAGTTAATTCGTTAACGAAAAATTTAACTTCGTTAATTAACGATTAACGGATTAACGCTTTTGTGCCCAGCTTTGTTTATATCGCTTTTATGGTACATTATTACACATTTATGTTATTAGCCACGGTCGTGATCTCCCGGTCGGATGCTGGACAAAACGTATCTATTGTATATTGATAGTAAGTGATGTTCAAGTAATTTTGCCGCATTTCTATCGTCTGTGTAATTAATAATATTTGTTAATAATTGTTTGTAATCATATTTTATTTAAGAATCATTGACTCTTTTCCTAGAATTTAAGATTTTGTCTAATTTTCAACCAATATTGTAGCCTTTTGATTACTTATATTAATAATCCTAGGAGTATTTATTGTTAATTTTCCATAAGAATTTCTAGCTCGTATTCATCGAGTAAGACCCAATGTATAATAAACAATTGTCGCACCTTTCAATAAACACGGTTATAGATTTTTCAATGTTGACCATTTTCTGTGAATTGTCGGTTTTAAACTTTATCTCTCAATAACGTGAGTGAATGCTCACCAATGTTGTCGCCCTTCTATTCTCGATGTCCACGATCCAACAATTCGTATAGCTTATCTTATTAATAAACGATGCGAGTACATAATTCACTCAGTTGTCGAGAGATTGTTACCGAAAATACAGTCACAACATGGACCAAATTTATAATTTTATAATTGTATCAATCGAGCATCCGGTGAAAAGTTTTAATAACAAATATATAAACAATATCGCTAAATTATATTTTAAAATTTACCGCGTTAGCGAGCAACAATGATCAAATATAGAAAGCATCTGGGGTGGCACATGACTTTATCATACTATACAGCAGTGTAAAAAGCTGATGTGCTGACAATACTGTCAACAGAATCAAAATATCTGTCAAATTCTGGCTAACTAGTTTTAATGCAGTACGAGCGATCTCATGCAGCTAAACTATTAATTTTTACCAAAAAATTTCATAGACAAATTATTCCAAATTTCGTCTACTTTAATTTTGTGTTTAACTATTTTGACGAAATTAAAGAAATGGCGGCTCATTTGCAGAATCGTTGAAAAATGCTAAGAGTAGCCAACCAGTTATTTTGGACCCATTTGAACAAAAAAACTTTTCAGCTCGTTTGGTAGTGAAATTTGTAAATATAAGTTTCGTCCCGATACCTTTAGTAGTTTGTCTGGAATCGATGCCACAAAAAAGGGGACACACAGAAATTTTTTTGTACTTTGGTTAAAAATGTTCAGGGGACCCAAAAGGACATATTTCCGCTAAAATCTCAAACCTTTTTTTCGACACAATTACAATAGTTTGTCATACTTGCGTATGATAAAATAAAAGGTGTTCTCAGTTAAATTTTTGTGATATAGATCAACGCGAAATACAAAATTGTTATTATTACTATGTACTTACTATTATACTAACATTTAAAAGACGTCAATATTAGACCAACTCATAAATACTTGTTGCTATATGCATAAACTGTATACAAAATCATCAGGTCGGGAAAGTCAGCGGCGCAACTTTTGCAAAATGAAAATCATTATATCCATATTTTTTTGCTATTTTTTTACCAAAATATCGATTTTTTTGCTCTCTTAGTTTTCGAATTACCGAGGCGTCGCTGACGTGCCGGCAAGCCAGCGGCGCATTTTGGAAAAACAAATGAATTTGAAAAATGTGAGCAGCCTATATTTTTTTGCTAATTTTTTGCTAATTTTCTACCAAAAAAGATTTTTTTAGCTTTGATGGTTTTTGAGATATGGGGGGCACCGCTGACGTGCCGGCAAGTCAGCGGCGCATTTTGGAAAAGCAAATGAATTTGAAAAAACTAAGCAGTCAGTATTTTTTTGCTAATTTTTTGCGAATTTTTTACAAAAAAAGATTTTTTTTGCTGTGTTGGTTTTTGAGATATAGGGGTGCGCCGCTGACGTGCCGGCAAGCCAGCGGCGCATTTTGGAAAAACAAATGAATTTGAAAAAACTAAGTAGTCAGTATTTTTTTGCTAATTTTTTACCAAAAAAGATTTTTTTTTGCTTTGTTGCTTTTTGAGATATAGGGGTGCGCCGCTGACGTGCCGGCAAGCCAGCGGCGCACTATGTAAAAACAAATTAATTTGAAAAATGTGAGCAGCCTATATTTGTTAGCTAATTTTTTGCTAATTTTTTACCATAAAAGTTTTTTTTTGCTTTGTTGGTTTTTGAGATATAGGTGTGCGCCGCCGAGGCGACGTGTCGGCAAGACAGCGGCGTGTTTTGGAAAAACAAATGAATTGGGAAAAGTAAGCAGTCAGTAGTTTGTTGCTAACTTTTTTGCTGATTTTTAACCAAAAAAGTTTTTTTTGCCTTGTTAGTTTTCCAGATATACAAGGTAACCCACGTTAGATGCAAGGTAGGGTAATGGCAAGAGTGGTTGGCACTCGTATTTGATTATCATTGGACCACGTGGGTGCCTAGTGCCAACGACTCCTTTACTCAGTGGCCGTAAGAAATCTTTATATTCGATTCTTCCATATAGAAAAAGGTTGTGGATAGCCATTCGTGCTACAGACAGAAATTATTTGCATGCATGGAGGATGTTCAAAATTTACAACTCAAATGTCGCATTCTTCAACATTCAAAACTACTTTTTTTAATAAATATCCTGTATATTAATTGATACATCATTCCTATCGTCAGTGGTGCTTGAGATATTCATGAAATGAATTCTGAATTCATATTAACAAAAGTTCAGGATATAAGAGTATAAATTAATAAAATAAAACTGCACTATTGGCCAGGCAAAATTCCCATGTAAGTAAGAAGTATCCGAGAAACTTCTTGTTTTAATTTTGTAATCTATAATTTATTATAGGGGACAGGTATAGGTATAAAATAGGTACCTATATGAAACCACAATATTGGATGATAGAGCACCAGATATATTATTGAGTGGTGTATTATTGCATAGTTAAATTTTGTATATAAAACGCGTTATTTTGCTTTTTGTATTTTGAAATGGAAGAAATAAAATTTGTTGGGAGCGTTTATAAAAGATCTATTTACAATGCAAACTTATCGCGCGTACCTAGTACAGATCGCAAAAAGAACACATGTAATAAACGGTCAATTTTATAAATTTATAAATTATAAAATTATAAATTTAACAATTTCAAAATGTGTTTTTTAAGGTTTTATTTCAGGTGCACTATTGAAAATTACTGTATACTTTTCATGGTTTGTCTCCTAATCTAAAATATTTTCTTGGGCATAGAAATAAATATGCAACTACGTATAAGAAATGTTTTTTTATTACGTAATTGATTTATGGACAAAACTTATTAACGTTTATTTTAAACTGTGTACATAATCATTGTCGTTGATGCAATTTTATCGCAAGTAGTAGGTAATTTTTGTCAAATGGAACACCTATGCCATAATAAACCACTCAATAATATATCTTGTGCTCTATCATTCAATATTCTGGTTTCATATACTTATTTTATACCTATACCTGTTCCCTATAATAAATTATAGATAACAAAATTAAAGCAAGAAGTTTCTAGGAAATTTGCTTCACTTCTTACATGGGAATTTTGGCCAGCCAAATAGTGCAGTTTTATTTTATTAATTTATACTCTTATATGTTGAACTTTTGTTAATATGAATTCATAAAATTTACCAATTTACATGCACGAAAATACAATCTGTCACCACCTAAACATCCGCCAAATATCAGGGCCTGCTAATTCAGTATCAGCACATTAAAAAAAGTTAGTATGAATATCTCAAGCACCACTGACGATAGGAATGATGTATCAATTAATATACAGGATATTTATTTAAAAAAATAGTTTTGAATGTTGAAGAATGCAACATTTGAGTTGTAAATTTTGAACATCCTGCATGCATGCAAATAATATCTGTCTGTAGCACGAATGGCTATCCACAACCTTTTTCTATATGGAAGAATCGAATATAATGATTTCTTACGGGCACTGAGTAAGGAGGCGTTGGCACCCACGTGCTCCAATGATAATCAAATACGATTGCCAACTACTCTTGCCATTACCCTAGCTTGCATCTAACGTGGGTACCTTGTATATCTGGAAAACTAACAAGGCAAAAAAAAACTTTTTTGGTTAAAATCAGCAAAAAGATAGCAACAAAATACTGACTGTTTACTTTTCCCAATTCATTTGTTTTTCCAAAATGCGTCGCTGTCTTGCCGACACGTCGCGTCGGCGGCGCACACCTATATCACAAAAACCAACAAAGCAAACAAAAACTTTTTTGGTAAAAAAATTAGCAAAAAGATACTGACTACTTAGTTTTTCAAATTCATTGGTTTTTCCAAAATGCGCCGCTGGCTTGCCGGCACGTCAGCGGCGCCTCGGTAACTCGAAAACTAAGAGAGCAAAGAAATCGATATTTTGGTAAAAAAATAGCAAAAAAATATGGGTATAAAGTTTTTCATTTTGCAAAAGTTGTTAATGAGTTCGATTAAATAAAAGCTCAAACAATAATCATAGTTATTTTGGACGTAACCACATATTTGGCATAAGCGCCACATATGGACAGGGATATCTTACAGCGCCCCTGCATGGCGCCCCTACGCTTAAGCGTCTGGGGCCGTCGCCCCTTCGCCCCCCCTTCACCCCCCGTCACTGCGACGCTGAGAAGAACTACTCCTAATTAGAGGGAGGTTCTTTGATGTACCAATTGCGGGGTTGGTGGTACCAATTAGTACTAATTAGGTAGGTACTAATTGGGAGGTTTCAAGTCAATTCGCGAAAGTGGCGTACTGAGGTGACGGACGTCTAACTGACTTGAAAATTAGCTCGGAATTTAACAGGCTTAGCTTCACAACCTTAGCGCAGCTAAGCTAAGCTAAGCTCATAACAGCTTAACGGCCTTAACGCTTTAGTACCTACTTCAATACGTTGATTCATTGACTTCGTTTCTTGAAGCAAAAACTCTAATTTTTAAGAAACTCAAGTATAATTCATAATAGTACTATTTGCCGGTGCTTGAACTAGTGCAACAGGCAGTCGCATTGTACCTTGACCGGTATTCGAGGTATCGATTTTGAACAGCGTTCATCGCAGCCCGGATGCCCGTCGGATATTATTTAGCAATTAAATGGCGAAATTCGTTTTTTCCTTTTCGCTTTTCAGTAACTAATATGTAATTATTGGGTTTCCTGAGAGCGTACTAGCGTAAGTACGGGTACTAAATAAAGTAAATAAAAATTGTCTGGCCAAAGTCTGCTTCCCCAAACTGCGATCCCTGTTGCTCAAACGAATGCCTTGATGCCGGCAGCGTGCAAAAAACAAAAGTCTGATGTCCTATACCCAGGGGCGCGTTATTCCGTGGGCAAAATTTTTGGAGCGTTCAGCACTTTCCCGAAAATTGCAGACCTTAACTTCTCAAAGGATCCGAGGAGAAGCAACAATGGGCGTTCTACCGCGGCATATATGGCTCGAATAACCATTCTTCAATGCATAGGCGGTATTTGTTTATATTTTGTCCAGTTTTCGTATTATTTTCCTTCAATTTGAGTAAATTTATGGATATCGGTTTGGGAGTGTACTGCTACTCGAGTCGCCATGACGACGGATCATCTTTTATAAGCTATAAATTAATTAGGTAATTAATAAATTACCGTATTAAGAATAAGAAATTTTACTTTAGAGTAGTTAATCATGTTTTTTTGCAATAAAAGAAACTATATCTAATACTGTACGAAACTCATTAGTTTTGAGAAACCGTTGACTAAGTTCGAAGAGAAAAACCGTATGAATTCTTCGAAGATTTTCAGTCAACACTTTTCCTATTTTTGAATTCTATTCTGTAAAGATGAATGCTCTAAAAGTCGCAGTTTTTAAAATATTTATTTGTTAATACTACCGTTTATTTACTAAGATAGGAGCGTTCAGCACTTTCCCGAAAATTGCAGACCTTAACTTCTCAAAGGATCCGAGGAGAAGCAACAATGGGCGGTCTACCGCGGCATTTATGGCTCGAATAACCATGTCCAATTTTCGTATTATTTTCCTTCAATTTAAGTAAATTTATGGATATCGGTTTGGGAGTGTACTTCTAGTCGAGTCGCCATGACGACGGATCATCTTTTATAAGCTTTATAAATTAATTAGGTCATTAATAAATTACCGTAGTGAGAATAAGAAATTTTACTTTAGAGTAGTTAAACATGTTTTTTGCAATAAAAGAAACTATATCTAATACTGTACGAAACTAATGAGAAACCGTTGACTAAGTTATAAGAGAAAAACTATGAATTCTTCAAAGATTTTCAGTCAACACTTTTCCTATTTTTGAATTCTATTCTGTAAAGATGAATCTTCTAAAAGTCGCAACTTTAAATTATTTATTTGTTAATAAAACCCTTTATTTATTAATATAACATAGTTTACTTGCTTATAGATTTTGGTATTTGATTTTTAAGCTAGTTATTAGTTATTTTGTAATTCTTAAGAATAATTAATCTGTTGTGACTAATTATGTATGTGCTTAAATTAAATTTTGTTACAAAAAGGTCAATTGTTCCGAAATGAAAATTATATCAGTATTATTAGTATATATTCATTTTGTATAAAAAAGTAATTCTTCTTAATTCAGGATTGTATATGGGAGCCCCCAAATTCAAAATTGGCCGGGGCCTCATGATGGCATAACGCGCCTCTGCCTGTACCTGGGGCATTCTTTCTGAATTGTCCCAATCAAAAAATGTAAAGTTTTGGGATATAGTTGAAACTTTTGAGAATTATTGTACTTTATAACAGTACCAAATACCTAAAATATTAGCTCATAAAAAATATTGAGGAAATTACGAGGGGTTGAAGTTTGGACGTTTTGAGTGACACGGTCATTTTTAGATTAGTGTTACACCAATAAAACTTTATAGATTTTATTTTCTATTTAGTGCATTTTAAAGCATTTTTCATGTACCTTTCAATGTTTACAAAAAAAATTAAAAAACAAAAATTTAACAGGTTTTTTTAGCAAGTAATTTTGTATTTCGATTTTTGACCCATTTGCGTACTTTTAATATTTTTTAATATAGCTTCATTCGAAAGCTGAGATTTTTTCCTATAAAATGAGTAAAGATGAAAGTGGGACAAAAGTGGGTTTGGGAGAAAATTAATAATTAAGCAATCGGAGCACCCACGCTACATACGCCAGCGCGCGTCCAGGCACTGGCGCGTAGGTCACCCATTAGTATCTCTACTTCAGTAACATCTTATAACATGTACAAAGTAGGTGTGTTTCAAGACGAATTGCTTTTTCTGGTATTATATGATTTTTTGTATTTTTATCTCGTATTTGTGTTGTTTTTGTTTATTCTTGTTTCTTATTCAGCTGAAATAGAGCAAGTAAAAGGGGACTTCGATTATTCTATTTGGAGGACTAAATGCATAAATCCTTTTAGAAAACTTGGGCACACATCACCTGATTTACCTGGTATATCACTTAAATGACAAGAACAGTTTCCGTTTCGCCCTAAATCTTCGAAAATTAATAACTAAGAAGCGCAGTACCCGCGCTAAAAACGCAATCGTCAATAATTGCTTCTAGAACTTCGACTCCCGACCTATGATTCCCGTCAACGCAAGCTGTTTTTAGAGGAAACATATTCGAAGCAAAATCATTATCTCTATTATGATCAGATTCTTCGATTTCCGACTCATTGTCACAAATGTCCATTTCAGAAGGAATGATATAATTAAACAGAGCTGTATCAAGAACAGAAGAATTTGACTCTGTATTCAAATTATCTGTCTTTAATGTATAAAGTTCTTTTCTACTTTTATAAGAAATTTTCAAAGACTTTGATATAGATGGAAACTGTTCTTGTAATTTAAGTGATATACCACGTAAATCAAATGATGTGTGACCAAGTTTTCTAAAACTATTTATCTATTTATTCCAACAAATATGAAAATCGAATTCCCCTTTTCGTTGCTCCATCCATTTCAGACAGAAAAAGAAACAAGAAGAATCAAAAACAACACAAATACGATAGAAAAAAAATCCAGAAAAAGAAATTCGACTTGAAACAGGCCTACCTCGCCCTACTTTCAGAGTGAAGCTTTTTTCTGTGGTTTTCCTTTACTCCTCGGCGAATGCTGAAAGCCAAACAACTTAAGACATGCTACAGACGCGGGTCATAATAATGATAATTCGGGCCTGCCGATGCCCCCGTAGTTGCAAAAGCTGTTGGGGGATGTTAAGGCGTGGATTATTATTTTTATTAAATGTTACTGAAGTAGACAAATGGATGACCTACGCGCCACGGCCTGGACGCTGGCGCTGGCGTATGAAGCGCGGGTGCTCCGTTTGCTTAATTATTAATTTTCTCCCAAACCCACTTTTGTCCCACTTTCATCTTTACTCATTGTATAGGAAAAAATCTCAGCTTTCGAATGAAACTATTTTAAAAAATATTAAAAATACCCAAAATGGGTCAAAAATCGAAATACAAAATTACTTGTTAAAAAATCTTGTTTTTTTTTGCTTTTTTAATTTTTTTTAAACATTAAAAAGTTCATGAAAAATGCTTTAAAATGCACTAAATAAAAAATAAAATATATAAAGATATATTGGAGTTACATTAATCTAAAAATGACCGTGTCACTCAAAACGTCCAAACTTCAACCCCTAGTAATTTCCTCAATAATTTTTTTCATGAGCTAATATTTTAGGTATTTGTTCTCCAAAGTTTCAATTATTCTCCAAAGTTTCAACTATATCCCTAAACTTTACATTTTTGGATTGGGACACTTCAGAAAGAATTCCCCACCTACATCTTCCAGTTTTGTTATTCTCATGTCATAGGCAATCCAGAGATAGTTAGGGTAAAGCGTGTTGTCGTATACCCACTCGAATAAAAATTGCTCGTTAAACCCAGTTCTACCTCTCCTAAAACGCGTTTTTAAATAAAAACTTTACTTATTGTTCAAAGTTTATGAAATTTTCAGTAATAACTTCTTAGATAAATAACGAGTTGGGCTGGCTGGAAAATAATTTTTTTGAGAGATATAAATTGATTTTACTTCTACACCTTGGGCTTTTTTTCAAATATAAAACATCTAGCCCAACCTCATTATACAAAAATACATCTTTTATTTAAATACAATTTTAACTCAAACATTATAATTGCGATAATAAAGCGTTATTGCCACTAATGTACTTATTTGCCCATATTACTGCTGCCCGGATTGGGACAGGCTGACCACTCCTAGCAAAAAAAGAACGCCGAAACAAAATATTTCGTGTCGCAGTTGCGCTGTTTTTAGAAAGGAGCCTTAATGCTGGTGCACGCGAAATCTTCCCACACCAATAGAAATAAAAAAGTATCTATATATGTTACAGTAAAACCATCAACTTCGTAAATGTATACACTTACTAGTCAGTGCATATATTTACTGATTTATATAGTAGAAGTATTCACAACCAATAAAATGTACACTTTTACTAGTAGATGCATACATTTTCTAACCAACTTTCGTAGTAATATGCACAACAAAAATTACCTCGAATTCTATTGGCTCCCGCTGTGGTCAACATAACCTAACATAATTATTACTAGAATAAAACAATTATGACCGAAAGGAGGCGCAATACGAAGAAAACCATTGAAATAAATATGTTGAACAGCATTCTTAAAAGTATAGTGGAGTTCTCATGCATTGCAGGTCTGTCCTGCAATCATGTATTGTAATAATAATAAATATACTCATGGACAAGAAAATCCGGACATGTGCCGGATTTTGATAATTTTTCTGCATCCCATGAATGAATTGCCACCTGCAAATATAATTTTGAACAAACGAATACCCCTTATTATTGAATATATATAATAGTGTGGACAAACATTCATTTAAAAAATAAATTGATTAACTGTACGTGAATGGAAATCCACATAATGTTAGCATCAAAAGATCAAAGTTAATTTTGCATACAGATATTTCAAGTAATGATGATAATAACGTAATATATTCTTCAACAAGTTTTTCTATTTCTATTAGTTAGTACATTTAGTTGATACTTTGACTACGCTGTGGTAGCAAGTGTATGCAGTGTCTAGAAAGTGTATACATCTACTAGGAATAGTACGTATACATTTTTATACAGTGTTGATACTTTGACTAAAATGGCCAGTAAATCTATACACTGACTGGTAACTGGTAAGTGTATACATTTACTTTAGTTGGCGCTTTTACTGTAACATATACACTAGGTGTGACTATTTTTTTAGATGCCTTCTAAAATTTCGCTGTTTATTTTCGGAACATATCTCGAGTTCGGAACGTCTAATCTGGTCACTCTTTACATCAAATTAAAGCTAATCGCATCAGCAACAAATATTACGAACATAGTGTTTCAATTGCGTCAGTAGTTTCATGGCAATCTAAACGAAGAAATCGTGAAAATATAGTCAGTTTCTTATTTTTTTACGTAGAGTTTGCACTTTTACGAAGGGAACAAGGTAAATACCTTGTTCCGATAAAAATACGATAAAAATCTATGCAAAAATACAGCAGTTGTGATCAATTAGGTTTGTTAGGCATGGGCGCCCGCCGAAATGGGCAAGAGGGGCAAAAGGGGCAGAAACTGGCTTTTGATATTACAAGGGACTGATCAACAAGAAAAAAAAATCATAAAATACATGCTGATTAATAACTAGTGTTAAAAACATTTAATCAAAAAAATAATAATTAAATAATAGAACTTGAATTTACTGATAAAATTCACATATGTTCGGTTACAAAAGAACAGTAACAAACAAGTGACAACTGCTTATGTTATCAATTTTTGCAAAAGTACTGTGACTGATTGAAATAGTTAGCTATTTGAACGGAAACTCCAAAAGTCGAGGGGTACTAGATCTTTGAATTACCTACAATTTGGGGTATGATAGAAATGCATGCAACATTTTTCTGTAGGAACTGATTGAAATACGCCATTTAGAGGTTGTTGTCCATGGGGTAAAACTCCGACCGTCTTTTTATTACCTACAATTTGAGGTATGATTGAAATTTATGCCATAATTTTTGCAAAAGTTATAAACATTTTTTCTGGAGCAACTAATTGAAATATGTTTGCTATTCGAACGGACATTTAGGGCTTGTTGTCCATGGAGCAAAACTTTGAGCGTCGAAGGGCCAAGTCTTTTAATTACCAACAATTTGGTGTATGATAGAAACTTAAAAAATAATTTCTCTTAAATTATAAATATTTTTCTCCAGCAAATGTTTGAAATACGTTTGCTATTCGAACGGACATTATTGCCATTTAGGGCTAGGTGTCCATGGGGTAAAATTTCGCTCTACGTCAATAATCTGTAACAATTATTGCAAAAGTTATAAACGGTTGGCTATTTATACCAAAAGGGGAACGGAACCTGCGGTTTCCGTTTACCCTACTTTTTTGAGTTGGCAACTTTTAACCCAACCGATTTTTTCGTATTGCACCGCCCTGGAAATATTGCTGCGGGCGCCCTTGTTGATAGGTACGAAACTACCAAAGTTTTTCTCTATTTATCAGTTTGATTCATTCCGTTTATTTTTATTGCAATGTTTTCAATATAATATGAGATGAGAAGTGATTTTGGTTTCTGCTTCGCCTTCTGTTCTCGTTGATATCTGTTTCTCTGATGAAGAACCAGATATAATCGTCCATCATTCTTTGAATCCTAAATTCCTGGTAGTGCCTTTGAATGGTCTTCATTTCCTGGTCGAACCTTTTACCATAATCGTCAGTAAGGTCACCAAGATTCTCACAAAAATCAGGTGCAAATGCAAGAAATGTATTTTCAGAGATATCATGACGCCTGTTGAAAGAATAAGAAAACTAAAAAAATATAACATAACTATAAATAAATAAATATAACTATTAGATTAGAGAAAACTAAACAGAAATAACTCGAAAAAGTACCTATCCATTCAAAATTTTGTGATTTTTGAGCCCGCCGCCCAAGTTCATACGAAAAAAATAGTCGTATCCAATGTACATTTTGACTGTAAACTATTGCAATGTTTACGTTTTACAGTTTACTTTTTACTGTTTACCCCGTTGTTTGCGATGCGATTGTGCGTATTGTGTTATATGTCACATGTAAAATCTTTTAATCGATTTGTAAATTTGTAATTAACGTCAAAGTAAAGTAAGAAAGTCATTCTGTCGAGTGTAGATGGTCCGAATCTGTGTATTATTAGCAAAGCTCCGAAGTTCACTGTAACTTTTAGTTTGAATGGCAACACCTGTAGATTCAGGTGTATCTCATGAAGTATATTTGGTTGCTGCCTATTCCCCTTTTTAGCGCACCTAGCTAAGTTAAATTACATGTGTAAGCAATAAGAATATTGACTTCAACTGAAAAAATTTATTTTGTCGTATAATTACTAGATTTGAGGCAATTCGTACACAGAACGAAACGTTCTCTCAATTCAAAGCTCAATTGAAACCTTTGTTAATCTAAAACAACGGTTGTTTTATATATTTACGCAAGTATATATAAATCGTTCATTGAAGAAAACCGTTGTTTTGGCTGGTTGTCTTACTTTAAGCTTATACAATTTTAATGGAGACTTCTTTGACATAAGAATTTGTTCTTTTAAATCAATAGGTTGGGCAGTTAGATTAATCAGCTCACATTCTTGGATTTCACATTTACCTACTTCATTTAAATATGAACATGTTGTTATGAAAGCAATAACATTTTACGTAGTTGGAATGCAATTATTTAACGCATCCAAAGACAAATATTGTTATTTTCCAACTAGAGAAGATACTGGATGTCCCTTCTTAGTCTCTTTTCATCAATATTAGAGCTGTTGGACATGTCTACATCAGGTACATTGACGGTATAATATCAGAATCACTGATGCTGCATAGACATTTATGCGGTTATATACCCTCTAGGAGACCTCTTTTACCACGGGAAACTAAAGGGCCAGCTATCGGTATCCTTCACATTATTTTCAAATCAACGACTGTCTTAAATCAAAACAAGCGCTTTCTTAAAGAAAATATGTATGTTGTTTTAAGAAATATTCTTATTATGTATAAGTATGTGTTGTCTTAAAACAAGCAAATTATGTTATGAATGTTATTTTTTAACATTTGACAATTTTTCTATACACGTAACTTCCCATATGGGGGGGCTGGAAGCCGACCGTCCAAATTAAGAATGCAAACTGTCGCATAACACGCCGACCTTTGTCTACGCCTGCTGTTTCAAGACTGTATATTCGCGATCGGACTTTTTGACATTCCTATAGTTTAATCAGAGGGGAATCGAATGGTGTTGGTTTTATTATGATTGAGCAAAGGGTCAATGAGATAGAGCCTGTTGAATATCTGAATTTTTGCTAATATTTCGTGTCACCTAATCATTTATTATTTAATGACGGATACTAATTTACATATTTCGGATCGGTTTCCGGATTTTTTTCGGATTTCCACTTTTACATTGACCGAAGAATGCTCGTTCGGACAGTGTTAGCTTCATTGCGATATCTCTCAGGGTGCTCGAGTAATTGGCATTTTTCTATACGCGTAACTTCCCATAAGTAGCATAATTTTAAGATAATACCGGTCTTGAAGGACTCCACTAAAGTCCACTATAGAATTAACAAACGATTTTTTGTAGCGTTCTCAGTATTCCTCGCAGCTATTTACTTGGTAATGTTTTAATATTGTCCCTAATTGTCACAAAATGCATATTACAAAATCATTGAGTTCAAACCATTGAGCTAATAAGCTACTATGGGCTATGGGCTATGGGCATCACCCCACTGTTCTTTAGAAGTAGGTACCAGATTGTTGGCCAGAAGTCAATTTTTGAAGTTTTGATTTCATTTAAATTCTGTATCATATATGAAAGTAACCTTTCCATTGGTTTTATACTAGTCCTCATCTGCCAATCCGCAATAAATTCCAATAAATTAAAGTAATTGAGTTCAAATTTGTAGTCAACAATCTCAAAAACCCCCAAAAGGTCAAATTTCAAATGAAATATTCACATTCAGATAAATACATATATAAAAAAGGTTTTATTATTTAGAGTATCGATTTGTAATCAGCCACGTCAAACATACCCAAAAAATTCGTTTGAAGTATATCAAAACCAGGGTTGTTACAACAAACAAGCATTTTTTACGAAACAATGTTTTTAAACACTTCGCAAAAGAACAAGTTTTAAACATGTTTTAAATCACACACAAAAACAAACATGTTTTAAACAAAGAATAAAACTTGTTTTAAACATGTTTTACATCAGCGGTATCAAACTTATTTGTGGGCGCGGGCTACAAAATTCTGATCTGAACTTCTCTCTCATTTCTCATTTGAATTTTTTTCAATTTAATGGTTCTTATACCATGTTGCTAATACCGTGTTAGATCAATTTCATCAGTATGTTAATTTTTGATGTTTGATGACTCACAGCAATATTTTGCATTTATCTAGGCGTGTGCATGCGAGCAGAAGTTCGGAGTTAACAAAATAAATAAAAATTCAATAAGGATTCTTTTATCAAACATTTTTCATTTGAAATTTAGAATTACCTTATAAAAGTACCATGAACATTAAAACATAATGTTAATTTTTTACAATTTAACGAAAATCATAGAAAATAACATCAACTAAAGAATAGAATGATAATTAAATCCAGGTGAGGATAATGGGAGGTGTTTTTTTCCAAAAATCTATCCTCACCTGGATTAATTATCTTTATTCTTTAGTTGGTCCTAGATTACTGACGACTATGTTTCGGTTAGGTTTAGTAATGATAATTAATACAGGCGACGATAACGGAGGGTTCCAGGTTCAAATCTAAGTGGAGGTGTTTTTTTTTTCAAAAATGTATCATCACCTGGATTAATTATCATTCGCTTCTTTAGTTGATACTACATTACGTACGACTTTACATAATAACCATTTTTCCTTGAATTTATACAAAATAGCTTGTAAACTTGACTACACCTTCACCTTTCATGTTTAAAAACAATTACTAGTGTACGCTTTTAATCTCAAACCCCCATTCAAATGATATTAACGAAAATATTTCTAAAGGGTCAATTTTTAATATTTTTTGTTAAAGCATGTATACCTAACTAATTCTTTCTCCCCGTATATGTTTAAAACTGATAATACAACTCACATGTGAATAAAAAATCATCAAAACCAGTTAATCGGGTCTAGAGAAAATCAACTTTGAAGTCGTGCCATTTTAGTATTACCTACTGTTGTATGGCCTTTAAAAACAAAGATAATGAAGTGAATCGAAAATCAACATGTTCAAAAAATATTACAGTGTCATTCCAGTTATTGCCAGTTTGTTATATGGAACTCCATATAGTACTTGAAAGTTTAGGCAAAAATCATAACATCATTCTTACACCGTGTCTATACTCAAAACTAAAAGTTTAAAAATTATTCATCCGTACATCTTCTGAAGATTTAGGCTACCAGTAAGTGAAAGAATCATCAAAATGGTTTTTAACATATTTTTCATTAACCCCTAAATCTTTTGAACAGTTTAGTTCAGAATTAGCCACAACCTCTAAATACAGAATTAAAAAAATAAAAATGAATGATGAATCATAAACATAAAAAATCCCAAAAGTTTTAATCTCAAAATCCCATTCAAATGATATTTACGAAAATAATTTAAGAAAATTTCGATTTTTAATGATCATTTTTGATTTTACAGTATTTCGGGCATTCTGTTCATGTTGTTTCTGCGCTATTACAACTAAATATTTTAGTAAAAATTGAAATGGTGTTATACTCTTCATGGGTGCAGTTGCATAACAAGTCGTAAAATGTCTTTAGTTTCATAGTTGAGAGTAAAATTTCGCGACGATGAACAACACAAGTGGACGCGTGAGCTGAACTTTTCGGTTGATGACATGATAGGAAACTTTAAACACAAGGTTAATATTTAGCGCATAGAATGTGCCGAAAACTCCTTGTGACATTCGTGAAATATGTGAAAATTGCACTTGAACGATATATTTGCGAAAATTCCACCTTTAAATTATTTAGTTTCCATTTATAGTAATGCCCAACAATGTAGGAATACCCAAATAAAAGTAGCTACTGCTCTGCTACTTAATAAGTAATAACTAGTGTCCCTGCTCCGAAGGAGAAAGGTATTGTCGGGCAATTCCGTCTCCGAATCTCATTGCAAACTTAGTAATTAAAAAATGTTACAAATCAGTTTTATATTTTTTAGATTTTATTGTATTGTAACACAATTTTAGCGAGGGCTCGCCGGCCGCACAGTAGGGTGTTGCGGGCCGCAGGTTTGACATCACTATTTTACATTATGCATATATTTTATTTGTAGGTAAGCATTTTAATCGGGGTCTTCATTCTTTATTTTACTTGCTACCACTGATATTGTATAGTAATTGTTGTGTTTGTACGTAATTGTATCGTAAATGTATAACTGTATTGTATAAATTTTTCAGGAGTGTAACTTGCTATTAAAAGACGTGTGTAATTTTCAACTGCATTTATTCGAATAGGCCGGATATATACATTTTATATAAGAACTGGATACAATATACAACCGGTTACGGATATCATAAATTCGGTACTAGATGGCGACACATTTCACCATAAACATATAATAGGTATAATAAGTATAATAACGTAATATATAAGTAACACTCCTCCCCTTGTAGAAAAAAAAGAATACAACTCTTATTACCTAATGTACATGTATCAAATTAATTTTTCATTCATATATATATATACAGGGTTGGGCAACTAAATGGAATATTGCCTACACAGCGTAAATTATTAGTTTTATCAAAAGATTTTAAACATAATAGTTGTTTGACTATTTTTTCCCCATATTTTCATAAAATCTAATTATGTCTAAATAATAAAATAAAAGCATGGCGACTATGACGTCATTTTTTTTAAATGGCAACTTATGACGTGTGATACGTCGTTGGATAGCTCTATTTCTTACCTTTACAGCCGTATAATACATTCCTCCACATTCATAATAAATCAAATGTAAATTAATAAAAAACGCAAAAAGATCAATAATTTAATTTATTATTAGAAAAGAGAAAGATTATACAGGTTGCTTACTTAAACTAAGTAAAGCGAACTTAAATTTAAATAATGAACCTAACGCAAAGATTCGAACTGAGCACCATTTACTTCTTGACAATAATAAAGTCTGTCAATAAAATTCTGTAGTGAGTTAGACAAGGCCTGCTGGAGTGCGTATTAACTCACGTCGGATTTGTTCCTTCAAGTTTTCTAAACTATCCGGTCTATCTTTATAAACCCTATTTTTTAAATCACCCCATAAATAAAAATCCAATGGGCTTAAGTACGGTGAACGTGGGGGCAACTCTATTGTCCCCTTCTACCAACGATTTTGAAAATAATTATTCAAAAATTCACGGACTGTTGCGGAATAAGGAGAAGGTGCTCCATCCTGTTGAAACCAAACCGTGTTGATGTCTTCAATTCTTTGGATATCAGGACAAATGTTTTGTTGCAGCAAGTCTAAATATTTCTGCCCAGTCAGCGTCCCGTCTATAAAATATGGACCAATAATGTGGGTATTTAAAATACCAACCCAGACATTAACTTTTTGGGGATGCTGGGTATGCGCCTCCTGTATCCAATGTTTATTTTCTGCCGCCCAGTAACGACAATTGTGACAATTAACAGTGCCATTTAAGCAAAATGTTGCCTTTTCGGAAAATAGAATCTTCTTAACAAATTCATTGTTGTTGCACAGCTCGGTCATCTGTTCACAAAACTGTAACCTTCTATCGTGGTCATCTTCGGATAGCTCGTGCACTAAATGAATTTGATATGGACGGTACTTTGCTTGTTTGAGAATTCTTCCAACAGATCGACGACTTATTCAACATTTAAAGCTAGTTGCAATCTTGGACAGCAAAACATCCAAGCTCTTTTCTTCGTTTGTTGCTGATTTGGTTCGAATTCTAGAATCGCCACGTTCGCTTCCAGTAGCATTAAAGCATGCTAAAATTTTGCTGACGGTTGACTGAGTAATGGGATTTCTGTCGGGATGGACATCATTGAATAAATGGCAAACCTCTTGTTGCTTTCGTTTATGGTCTCCATAACCTCCCATTATTAAAATTTCTATTTTTTCACGTTCCGTTAATCTAGCCATTTTATAAACTAACTAAACAAATTGTACTATTAACCACCACATGTATACCATGAAAATTGACAGTTGACAGTTGATTTATTATGAGTATGGGGGAATGTGTTATACGGTTGTAAAGGTAAGAAATAGAGCTATCCAACGATGTATCACACGTCATACGTCGCCATTTAAAAAAAGTTACGTCATAGTCGCCATGCTTTTATTTTATTATTTAGACATAGGTAATTAGATTTTATGAAAATATGGGGAAAAAATAGTCAAACAACTTTTATGTTTAAAACTTTTTGATACAACTAATAATTTACGCTGTGCAGGCAATATTCCATTTAGTTGCCCAACCCTGTATAATTGTAACTACATACATATACACAAATTAAAACTAAATCACACCATATCTCTCCGGTGCTTTTTTACGCGATTCGATCGAAGCAAAATCGGCAAAATCATTAATTACAATTGTATCATCGTTCGGATTTACATTTTCATTGTTTATCTGTACTTTGTTATCACTGTTTTGTGCAATATGATCTGAACTCTGTACATCGGGAGAAATAGTATCAGGTGAATTTGCACCGCGAGTTAACTGACTACCGGGAGGCGTTGAATGAAAATCAATGGCTTTTGGTGTATTCGGTCCAACCATGACTAATTGGTTAATGTGTCTGCGCCAAACAGTGCCAATATCGAGTTCCACCAAATGATGCAAATTGCCAAGTCGTTTAATTACAGTTCCTAATTGCCATTTATTTTTAGAAAAGTAATCCCTAGCTCCGACCCTATCTTTAATGTTAAAAAATCTTTTTACTTCCTTTTTAACTGTAGTTTTTTCTTTATTAATCACCTCAGGCTTTATAAAATCCAAACGTGATCTTATTTCGTGACCAAACATTAATTTTGAACATTTCATTGAGCGAAGTGCTTGTTTTAATGTTTGGACATAACGTTCGGCTAACATAAAATTTGCCCGTAAAAATTCCTTATATGGTACTTTCAGTTGTTATGCTTTTCAAGATATGAACTTCTGGCCATTTAGTATAGGCATCTACTAAAATTAAAAAATAAGTACATACCCATAAAAGGACCCGCAAAATCTATGTGTACACGTTCAAATGGCTTAGTAGCAGTTTCCCAAGGGTGATGTATTTTATTCGGTACATTAGAATTGATCCTACATTCATAACTATTTTTGCAAATGTTGAATGAAAACTTCGTAAATTTGTCTTACTTTGTAAAGATCGTAACAATTCAGGAAATTCTATTTCAGTGTCTTTGGCCAATTTATTTAATGTAATAGGCAATTCCCAATACCCCAAAACTTATAGCATAAGCCTCCTTATCTATCTGTGAATAATTTCGCTGAGTTTGACTTATGCGCAATTACAGCTCCAACTCCGTAAGATGAAGCATCAGTCGCTAAAATTAAGGGAAAAATTAGGATCATAGTGAGCCAGTATTTGAATTCATGGGTGCATTATGATTTGTAATTTTTAACTGATTATTAAAATAATGAATTTTGTTTTTCTGATTGAAATCTGAATTTGAACGTACCCAGGGCCGTGTTAACACAAAACTGCGCCCGGGGCGAAAACAGAGCGAACGCCCCCCCCCCCATTGTTGCCAAAATTACTTAAATTGCTAATTGAAAAATTGGTGTAAATGTAATATAATCAAAAATAAAAGTCTGAATAAAGAATAAATAATATATTGAAATAGGTACATACGCTTACATACGCATCCTACCGAAAAAAATAAAACATGTTTCTACACATAATAAGATAACATTAATGAATAAAAGGAACATGTTACTTAATGAAAAGAACAATCTATGTGTATTGGGTACATTCTAGTTTCAACAGTTTCAAAAATGAATGTTCTTATTGCATATTTTGATTGCACAACATTTAAAGCATACACTGTAAAAATTTCACAATTTAATTCAAAAATTAACGATTCCATCGCCAAAACTCGAGCGGCTCGCCGAGACCGATTATATCTCGATTATCGGAACCTTTTTTACCACCTCTAAAACGTTCATCTTTCAATATTCAATATTCAATATTCAATATTCAATATTCTTTCAATTGCCAAATCGGGACGCTTGGGGATCGGGGTTGGGTTGGGTTGGGTTAGTGGAAAACATTAAACAAAACTGAACTGAACTGAACTATAAATAAATTATACCATTGGGTGAATTGACAACAGCAAGCGTTTACAATGACCTATAATATACGTTTTCACTTTTAATAAAAGAAAAGAAGCTCAAGAAATAACAATATAAATAAAACAAACATTCTTTAACTTTCACTAGTTAAAACAAAAAAAGAAACATAACACAACATCAAACAAACACAATTCTACAATTTTTACAAATTGTACCACGAGAACCTAACTTAAAACAACATTTATATTGTGATAGTATTTTTTAACTAAAACTAATCATTAAATAAACTGCATGCAAATATTGAAACATACCTATATCAGAATAAATATAAAATAACAAAATATAATAAAATTTAATAAAGTTTCTTTAACTTTTACAAATTGCACTATTACTTGACTCTATTCTTCCCGTCTAGACGATCTCTTATTTTTTTAAAAACATTGATCTCTCCTCTTCGTTCTACACCACCAAAATTGGTATTTGTACTGTCTGCTGCAATGAATCCATAATTTTATTGGACAATTCTTCAGCCGTCTCGCGAATATATTCGTGAACATTTAAAATATTTATTTGAATACATTTTTGGACATCAAAGTATCTAACCAGGAGAAGGAGTATTTTTCTCTGGCTAGATGTGTCAGGAAATATGGCCACGAAATTACATTTCCTCACATTTCTTCTCAACTCTTTCTTTACTAGAGGACAAAACATATTTGTTATACTTGCTTCTGTGTTAGTTCGTACGAGACATATGTATCTTCTTTTCAAACATTTACATTGGAAGTTTTGACGTGCAGTCTATTAATCGAAAATTGTGGTTGTGCCTTGTTTGCAAGCAAAAATCTTTTCTGGTTCCCCTATTGTCACGGCTCTAAAACAAGTACTTAATTTCGATGAACTTGCTACATCATGCATTGCTTCTGTTTATTCGATACACCGAATAAACAGAAGCAATGCATGTGTAGCAAAACATACATGTTTTGCAATATGTAAAACTGAATTTTAGTTCTGATTGGAAATTAGGCCTAGGGATTTTCAAAAAAACGAAATTGTTTTTGTAAGTTGTCATTGAACGTGCATTTGCGTTTTCTGTCTTTGTGTTTCATATTTTTGGAAGAAATTAATCTAGATAGAAGAAATCCCAAGAACAGAATAAAATAAATCGGTAACATATATTTTTCTCTTTCATTCCAAATAATTAGGTTCAATATATCGGTGATTTGCTATGGCGCATTTTCTGAATACCAACAAATGTGTAGAAATTTGATAATAACAAAAATATGTTTTGTATTGCGTTGACTGATTCAATTTGAAAATCAAAAAATCAAAATGACCCAACGCGACCTGACCACTAAATCTTACCCCGCCCAAACGATTCCACAAAAGACTAACATGCATTTTTATTTAAGTCAGATTACTTTTTTATTATAAGCAATATGCACCGTTTGTACACCGTCACAAGGACTAGAATGGCACCCACCAACCGGCTATTCACTACGCGTTTTGTTGCGTTTTGTTCACATAATTATTATGGTCGCTAAGGTTGCGCTTAAAATTCGTTATAGATAGACAACCCTTCTTTCAGATAATAATTGGGAATCTAATTTATGTTCATGGATATCTTGGAAATTCGAATTGTATTAAAAAATCCTGGACATAAGGATACAATTTTCAAAAATCGGGACAAACACAACAAAATGAAACAATTTCGCAAAAACTAATGGGCCGGTTTATAAAATTCTTGCGGCATTGTATTCGCAGATTGACTTGCTATCGCGCAAACTAGGATTATTAAAAATATTAATAGTTGTGGAAGTGACAGGGCATTTTAGAAAAAAAGATAAAAAAAGAGGAGAAAAATTATTTTTTCCAAATAAGGTTGGATAAAACATTTAATTATTGATGAAACCGGTGTATTCTAGGTTAATAATATGGTCATATATATATATATATATATATATGGAAAAGGTTTATTGCCCGATAAATAACCTTTTTCCTTATATATATATATATATATATATGGAAAAGGTTTATTGCCCGATAAATAACCTTTTTCCTTATATATATATATATATATATATATATATATATATATATATATATATATATATATATATATATATATATCGGCGTTAGTATCTGTTTACTGATGAATTTATTGTTTCTTTTTTCATTTTTAATCCCCACGCAACGGGGGGATTAAAAATGAAAAACAATAAATTCATCAGTAAACAGATACTAACGCCGATTCTTGGAAGAACGCAATATCTTTATCTGGAAAGGACCACCAGATAATCGTTGGAAATCACTGAACTTCTTACATTTCGTATGATGCGGAAATGTTTCGGAAATTATCCGGGAAAAGGTCCGGAAATTTGCCGGATGAGGATTTTCGGAAACCCGCATTTTGTTCTAGGCTGGGTTTATTTTTTAGGCTGGCTTTCTTTTTGCCAGTAAAGTCACGAACCGAGCAGGGGCATCGATACATATGGGCGGGGGGGGGGCTTCTATACACGCGCTTCTTCAATACAGGTTGACAATCAGACCAATGCTAGGATAAAAATTCCATGATTCTAAAAACAATTTATAATTACAAACAATTCTTAGTACAAATTATTAACTACACATTAATAAACAATAGAAAGGCAGCAATTTTGTTGCAATTCATTTAATATCAATATGCAATAGTTGTCGAGCATACCTGTATGCTCGTGGCTAATAAACATAAAATAAGGCAAGGTGACAAAAAAAACGGTACAAATTTTTAATTACTCGTATTTCCAATAATATTTAGTCAATTCAAATATTTCTTTCAAAAACGAATTGCTTGTACTGTGAAGATTGAAACCATACCATATTTGCAATAACAGAACTTTTCATTCCAAAGTTATATTGGTTTATGTTTGGCTATGCAACATTTCTGATAATAATCAATGTGTAATGTCAATTTAATGTAAAATGAAAGCTGTATTAAAATCAAAGGGTAATGGCATTTGTCTTGTTTTGGTAAAAAAGGACACTAGAGATCTTATAGCACCTTTTTTTATTGTTTTTAGTAAAAACCAGTGGACCTTTGTAACAAAAACATTGCAACGGCAAGAGAAATTTAACATGGGTTATATATGCATAGTTATCAGTATTCAATTAGCTTTGAAGAATCGAGCAACATGGTTCGCGAAACGTCAGCATTAACAAATCTTGACACACGGCATACCCGGAAGCAGTTTATTTTCTAATTGATTCTGGCCGTGAAAGCCTACGTATTTACATAGTTATGGGTATTTATAAATTTATCATTTTAGGTGGTCTTTCCGTCAGTTTCAATTATGATGTATAACAATTGTAAATTTTAGACGTATGTTACTTGTTCTTGTTCCTTTGTTTGTTTTTGCGAAGATTGAATCGGAGCTGGAATCAATGTTTTTTGAGTATGTCACATCATTTCAAACCATGCCTTCTTCTAATTTTTATGTAATGTTTAAATAACGAGCACTTCCACCATCAGCCTGAAGCCAGTCTGAATACATTGTCATGTTCCTTTTGTTAGATATTTTTTATTTGAAGATGTAATTTTTACGTGAAAAACGAACAGCAAAGACCTGACTGTCCGACAAGTGAAAGCAAACTGCTATAATTTTAGTTCAATAAAAAACGATGTTGATTTTAGTTCCAAATCACTGCAGCAAAATTTTATGCTGTTGTTGTAGAAACACAAAAATTTGCAAAAAATCTGCACCCTATAATTGTAGTACAACTTGAATACCAATAAGACACGATAACGAAATAAACTATTTCTAAAACTAAATTTTTTCCAATTGGTAATTTTTTTTTGGTGGTAGATACATGTGGATCAACAGAGATAACTTTTTATCAAATTGAAATTTAGAATTCACTGATATTTTTGGGAACCACAAGCCAATTAAACGACTTCATTATAGCCATCAAATCAAAACATTCCGTTATCCAGGCACACAGTCCAGAACTGTCAGTGTCAAATTACATTAATGGTCATAAACCTCAAACGACATCAACGAATAAAATCTATGTAGACGACGCCTGAAGAATACGATCGATGAAAAAATGTTGTAACCGACTCGAATATTAAACGGCGATTAATGATCTCAACAATTAACGCACTCGCTAATCGCTCGTGCGTTAAACACTCTCGATCATTAATTGCTTTTTTAAATATAAGCACTTGTTGGCTAAATAACTATTATTTCGTACAAAGGGCATATGTTTCATGAATTTATGTTAAAAGCAAGAGTTAATACAACTTGAATACCAAAAAGAAACGATAACGAAATGAACTATTTCTAAAACTAAATTTTTCCATTTGGAAAATCTTTTTACTGGTAGATACATGTGTATCCATAGATACAACTTTTTATTAAATTGAAATTTGGATTTCACTGATATTTTTGGGAATCAAAAGCCAATTAAACGACTTCATTATAGCCAATCGAACATACGTAAAATAAGACCATCACGTCAAAATATTCCGTTATCCAGGCACACAGTCCAGAACTGTCAGTGTCAAATTACATTAATGGCCATAAACCTCAAACGACATCAACGAATAAAATCTATGTAGACGACGCCAGAAGAATACGATCGACGAAAAATTTTTGTAACTGACTCGAATATTAAACGGCGAATAATGATCTCAACAATGAACGCACTCGCTAATCGCACGTGCGTTAAACAGTCTCGATCATAAATCGCTCTTTTTAATATAGGTACTTGTTGGCTAAATAACTATTATTTCGTACAAAGGGCATATGTTGGATGAATTTATGTTAAAAGCAAGAGTTAATTACAACTTGAATATCAAAAAGAAACGATAACGAAATGAACTATTTCTAAAACTAAATTTTTCCCAATTGGAAAAACTTTTTGTAGTAGATACATGTGGATCCATAGAGACAACTTTTTATCAAATTGAAATTTATATTTCACTGATATTTTTGGGAACCAAAAGCCAATTAAACGACTTCATTATAGCCACTCGAACATACGTAAAATAAAACCATCAAATCAAAACATTCCGTTATCCAGGCACACAGTCCAGAACTGTCAGTGTCAAATTACATATATAGGTCATATACCTCAAACGATATCAACGAATAAATCTATGTAGACACCGCCAGAAGAATACGATCGACGAAAAAAATTTGTAACCGACTCGAATATTAAACGGCGATTAATGATCTCAACAATTAATGCACTTGTGAATCGCTAGTGCGTTAAACAGTCTCGATCATTAATCGCTCTTTTTAATATAAGTACCTACTTGTTGGGTAAATAAGTATTATTTCGTACAAAGGGCATATGTTTGATAAATTTATGTTAAAACCAAGAGTTAATACAACTTTAATACCAAAAAGAAACGATAACGAAATGAACTATTTCTAAAACAAAATTTTTCCAACTGGAACAACTTTTTTGTGGTAGATACATGTGGATCCATAGAGACAACTTTTTATTTAATTGAAATTTGGATTTCACTGATATTTTTGGGAACCAAAAGCCAATTAAACGACTCCATTATAGCCAATCGAACATACGTAAAATAAAACCATCACATCAAAACATTCCGTTATCCAGGCACACAGTCCAGAACTGTCAGTGTCAAATTACATTAATGGTCATAAACCTCAAACGACATCAACGAATAAAATCTATGTAGACGACGCCAGAAGAATACGATCGACGAAAAATTCTTGTAACCGACTCGAATATTAAACGGCGATTAATGATCTCGACAATTAACGTACTCGCTAATCACACGTGCGTTAAACAGTCTCGATCATTAATCGCTCTTTTTAATATAGGTACTTGTTGGCTAAATAACTATTATTTCGTACAAAGGACATATGTTTGATGAATTTATGTTAAAAGCAAGAGTTAATTACAACTTGAATACAAACAAGAAACGATATCGAAATGAACTATTTCTAAAACTAAATTTTTTCCAATTCGAAAAACTTTTTTGTGGTAGATACATGTGGATCCATAGAGATAACATTTTATTAAATTGAAATTTCGATTTCACTGATATTTTTGGGAACCAAAAGCTAATTAAACGACTTCATTATAGCCAATCGAACATACGTAAAATAAAACCAACAAATCAAAACATTCCGTTATCCAGGCACACAGTCCCAGAACTGTCAGTGTCAAATTACATTAATGGTCATAAACCGCAAACGACATCAACGAATAAAATCTCTGTAGACAACGCCTGAAGAATACGATCGACGAAAAGTTGTTGTAACCGACTCGAATATTAAACGGCGATTATGATCTCAACAATTGACGCACTCGCTAATCGCTCGTGCGTTAAACACTCTCGATCATTAATAGCTCTTTTTAATATAGATACTTGTTGGCTAAATAATTTATTTCGTACAAAGGGCATATGTTTGATGAATTTATGTTAAAAGCAAGAGTTAATTACAACTTGAATACCAAAAAGAACCGATAACGAAATGAACTGAATGGAAGATTGTTCGTATTTGCGGACGATATATGCATATCATATGCGGGACGGGACATGACTACTCTACAAATCCAAATCGACGAGGACATGAAGAAACTGGAAGCCTGGTGCACCAAAAACTATCTGACCATAAATGAACAGAAATCCAACTTCATGATACTTAACAACAGTAAGAAACCCACTGCACTGACCATCCACCTGAACAGTCACAAAATAGAGCAAATATCGCAAACAAAGTATCTTGGCCTTACAATCACAGACAATATGAAATGGGACGCACATATAAATAAAATTAGAAACAAAAATGCCATAGTACTAGCACAATTGCGGAAAATCAGAAAATTTGTACCAAAACCAACCAAAAAGGCCATCTACCATGCCATGTTCCTCGCGAACATAAATTACTTAGGAACGATCTGGGGTACGACTACACAGAAAAACATAAACACATTACAGATCCAACAAAACAAGATCTTAAAGACACTGTATAACTTCGATTACACAACGCCAACAAGTGTCCTATACAAACAAACGGGAGAACTGACGATACGCGAAACACTAAAGATGAACGACATAACGCTGATTCACAAGATACAAAACAAACTAATGAAAACGAACATGACACTAACTACCAACTACGACATCCATAACGTCAATACAAGACAACGACACAAATTACGCACTCACAGAGTAAAGAAATTTAAAAACCGGATGAACATTACGACCACATCAATTTGCACTTACAATGACATACAAGACAAATACAAAAAACTCAGCAACAAACAATTTAAACAAAGAGTCCGCGCCATTCTACTGGAGATGAGGACTTAAGCAGAACCTAGACATTAGCGACAACCAGACACCTTCGATACCGCTAGCCCGAGGACGATATTCTCATCACTCGAGGTGACGACAGAGGGAAGAACTGTGAAAATATAATATAATCGTATTGTATTCATAATTGCTGTAAAGTAGAATAAATAAAGTTTAATAATAATAATAATAATAACTATTTCTAAAAGTAAATTATTCCAACTGGAAAAACTTTTTTGTGGTAGCTACATGTGGATCCATAGAGACAACTTTTTATTAAATTGACATTTGGATTTCACTGATATTTTTAGGAACCAAAAGTCAATTAAACGATTTCATTATAGCCAATCGAACATATGTAAAATAAAACCATCAAATCAAAACATTCCGTTATCCAGGCACACAGTCCAGAACTATCAGTGTCAAATTACATTAATGGTCATAAACCTCACACGACATCAACGAATAAAATCTATGTAGACGACGCCAGAAGAATACGATCGACGACAAATTTTTGTAACCGACTCGAATATTAAACGGCGAATAATGATCTCAACAATTAATGCACTCGCTAATCGCACGTGCGTTAAACAGTCTCGATCATTAATCGCTCTTTTTAATATAGGTACTTGTTGGCTAAATAACTATTATTTCGTACAAAGGGCATATGTTGGATGAATTTATGTTAAAAGCAAGAGTTAATTACAACTTGAATATCAAAAGAAACGATAACTAAATCAACTATTTCTAAAACTAAATTTTTCCCAATTGGAAAAACTTTTTTGTAGTAGATACACGTGGATCCATAGAGACATCTTTTTATCAAATTGAAATTTAGATTTCACTGATATTTTTGGGAACCAAAAGCCAATTAAACGACTTCATTATAGCCAATCGAACATACGTAAAATAAAACCATCAAATCAAAACATTCCGTTATCCAGGCACACAGTCCAGAACTGTCAGTGTCAAATTACATTAATGGTCATAAACCTCAAACGACATCAACGAATAAAATCTATGTAGACGCCGCCTGAAGAATACGATCAACGAAAAAAATTTGTAACCGACTCGAATATTAAACTGCGATTAATGATCTCAACAATTAACGCACTCGCTAATCGCTCGTGCGTTAAAGAGTCTCGATCATTAATCGCTCTTTTTAATATAGGTACTTGTTGGCTAAATAACTATTATTTCGTACAAAGGGTACATGTTTGATGAATTTATGTTAAAAGCAAGAGTTAATTACAACTTGAATACCAAAAAGATACGATAACGAAATGAACTTATTTCTAAAACTATTTTTTTCCAATTGGAAACACTTTTTTTGTGGTAGATACATGTGGATCCATAGAGACAACTGTTTATCAACTTGAAATTTGGATCTCACTGGTATTTTTGGGAACGTTAAGGGTTGCCAAGCATGCTAAATAATATGGCTACTGTTCTTTTTTCCGTCCCCCATCCACAGGCATGTCAGACGCTGTGATTTGTCGAATCAACAGATCGTATAACGACAGGCTACGGATGCCACTTGTTGCATACCTGCAGACGGCAAGAAAAGTATTGATTAATGCTTCTGTTGGTTAAATATTCAACAAGTACGCAAGCGTACAGCTTGTTGAGGGCGCAATGATAACAGCGTTCAAACAGTAACGTGGGGGTTTCCTGCTATAAAAGATCATCAGGTGGTGGCTGACCAACAGAATCTACACCTGCCGCCCGAAGACAACTGGACGCGTCGTCAGCTTCACTAGTAGTAGTTCCATCACTAAGAAAATCAGTGAGGTTCATCACTGTGAGTGAGTACTTCAACTACTTTAGTAATTTTAAAGTTTAAATATCATATTGACCCAACCTCCACTCATGAATCCCATGAATTATCCAAGAATTTTTTATCCTGAATGTTCGTACCTTTATTAGTTTAGTAATTAATAAGTTTATTGGAAGATTTAAATCATTTTGTTAACACCTGTTTTTAATGAATGTTTATAAAATGAATTTCCTCACAGAAATAGTTCGAACTCGGTTTGCTCATTCAACAAGTTGGTGCAGTAAAAGTCGAGCGGGATATTTCAAATGCAGCAATCATGTTATACGCCCTGAAATTGTATGCATTTTATTTATTCTTTTCATAAACAAATTGTACGTGGATATTTCATAAGGCTTTGTAGATGTATATGTAGGTAACAATAACTATTAATAAACAAAATAAAAAATCCGAATATTTTGACAAAAGTTTTTGGTTACTTCAGCAGGAACACATTTGACTTATATTACAATATAATAGGTACCTTACTTAAAATTACAGATATTTCTACAGGCTGGCAATTCAAAGTTATGTATAGGTTGACAAACTCATGCATATCGGCAAAAAATAAAATATTTATTATATTAGTTTTTTTATTTTTTAGTTGATTTTTTACAGGATGAAGAGTTGAAGTCCTCCAACAAAAAAAGGGTTGTGATTAATAGCAATCGTTTATAAAAAAATTACACATAATATATTATTATATTATATTACATTAATAATAGTTATTTAGCCAACAAATATATTAAAAAGAGCGATTAATGATCGAGACTCTTAAACGCACGAGCGATTAGCGAGTGCGTTAATTGTCGAGATCATTAATCGCCGCTTAATATACGAGTTGGTCGCTTGAGGTTATATGATCATTTATGTAATTTGACACTGACAGTTCTGGACTGTGCGCCTGGATAACGGGATGTTTATAACGGTTTATATAAATTAAGATAGGAAACCAAATGACTTTTAATAAGATTCACAATGGAATGTTGAAATAATTCCATTCACACAAAAGGAATTGAGCCGGATATTTTTCAAATGTTTCAACGTTTACGCTAACGTATATTTTTAATGCACAAACTTCACATGCATATGTAACAAACGATTGAAAAATAATGATTGCATTCCCTTTTTCAACACCATGTTATGCCATTATAGAAGTAGAAGGTTTACGTTATATATACTCCGCACGCAAACGTCAAATTTAGTCGAAATGCGCTGCTCACATATCAATTATATTTCCTTCCTATTTTCCTCAATGTGAACAATCTTCCAGATCGTTTGAATAGTGTGCGACTCAAATTCTGATCATTATATTAAAACAGAAAAGAAAAGCTTGCGTGAAAAAGCTTTACCATTTCTGCGATTACTGCTCCCGTCTCAATTCAAATAGCGCACTATAGCGAACTCTCCAAAGGTTCGAAGTAAAAACATCCCCAGATGTAGATGGGGCTACTATGAACATGCTTAAATAATGTTTCTTTTGGAACGTTTTTAAAAATGTCCACTGCAGGTTCAGTATTGGTCCAGATCATTGTTTTTTGCTTTATTTTACTTTGCACTCCATTGTCCTTCCTAACATGTTTGCTGCCCTATCAATGGGCTGTGATAAATTCTTAATTATTGCTGATTATTACCACTGGCAATGTTAACCGAAAGTTTGTTCCGTTCATTTTGTCCAAACTTTTGCGTGTTATACGCATCGGACGTAAAGATTCTGATCCTGTTACCAGAAACGTGGAGCCACTTGTTGGAGCGCATCCTATTAAGCTTGCATGCCCGTAGCCAGTGTCGGATTCACCCCGGGCCCAACAAAATAGGGGCCTTCACAAACTTAAGGCTCGTCATAATTATTGCGCTAATCGCGAAATGCTTGCCACCATTCGATTCTGAAGGTCCTTATTAATAAAATTCATCGAGAAGCTTATTTCCTGAAAATCATTTCTGATTTCGTCGAGGAAAAAGTCGCGGTGGTTCTCGCGTAGGCTTATAATTAACTTCGTGTGTCTAAATAAAATTATGTCAAAAGAAATTGTTTAATTTAAGCGGCCTCCACGTCCTCCACTGATCCGGGGGCTCTTCATTTGTAAATCCGGCACTGCCCATGCCTAATGTAAAAGTGCATAACCACGCAGGTCGAGTTTATCGATTCCAGCACGTGGATATGTGTCCAGTACGCTGGGCATTTGAGCCCAGTCATTTTATTCGGCCCTTTGCATAGCGCTAATTTGACGCTGCAAGAGGATCTGTTTAATAGGCCCGTTTAGAATTGCTGGAATAATTTATAGTGCGTATGTAATTTAGGGCTTCGAATCCCGGAATCCCGGGATCCCGACAAATAATGAGCTTTTTCGAGATCACGGGATTGTAAGTCTAAATCCCGGGATCTCGAAAAAGTTAAACCTAAATTATTTTCTTATTGTTTTGTTAATTGGTGCAGTGTGGGCACTGATCTACAATAAATCAATTGAGCTGCTATTTTTTAAGTATGAACTTCGACCTATAACAGCACCATTTCTGATTAAATTAAGTATCAAGGATAAAATGTTCGTTTATACCAACATGTTGTTATAATAGGAGGAACAGATTTTGCAAGAAGTAGTTATAATTCAATATGGAGGCAAACATCATTTTCAGATTGTTTGCGTCTTTTTATTTACCTCAACAAAAAATTCAGGCTTTATTTAAAACAGAAACAAAAACATAAACGTAAAAATTAGTGGCGGATTTCTTTACCTGTATTCTATGATGTACTACAGAATATAAAAATTTGTAAATAGGTATAAAATACAGCGAAAAAATATTGAAAATAAGTAGGAAATAAAGATACAAATTAATCCCGATATATTTAAGTGTAAAATGAAACCCAAATTGTACCAAAAATGATTTGTTATTAATCGTTATTATTGTTTCGATGGTTCACTCCAATCGAACAAACGATGTCATTTCTTGTTCCGATTTTCTAGTTTCTTCCAGTTTAAGAAATTTACGTTAAACTAACGAAATATTTAGTTACGATGTTGTTCCATCATGAAGTGCATGTACGCCATAGATTGCGTCTCGGGTAAAACATCTCGAATTTGTATTGAGCTGTGACAGCGGTAATATAGTCGTTTTTGCCATTTTTTCATGGCACAATTATCGCTTTTTTGCTTTTTTAGTGGAAAAGTTGTGTCAAAAAGTGCACTGTAATAAACGTATTTTAGAATATGGGTTGGGCTATGTGAACTATATTTGAAATAACCGAAAGACGTACAAGTAATATTTATTTTGATCATGACAAGAAATTGAATATTTAATATTCTACAGGGTGATATATCAACTCTGCAACAAGAAAACGAGTAATTTTACGCTAGGTCTAAATAAACATTTGTTATTATACCAAAATAATAAAAACTGAAAAAGAGTTTATCGATAATAATGAACATAAAGGTACTTTACTCTAATTTAATTTATCACAAATTCATATATTCTGCATCGCTTGGTATATGGTATCGAAATTTACATATTTGACTGCTGCCGTATTGGTTTCATACAAGCCGCCAACTTTTATAAAGAATAAAATTTTCTGAGAAATGGATAATAAAATTTTTTTACATATGATACGGACTTTCCTGGACATACTCCAATTCTATATTCTGTATGCACAGAAACACTTAATTAATTTAATAATTTTGTTTCATATCAAATATTTAATCAAAAAATAGTTTCAATAAATTTATCTTCAGAAAAAAAACCTAAAAAAGTATTTTTTTGCAAAACTGGAGGTATACGGTCTAGAATGCATTAGTAGGAGTACGACAAAGTCAATTGGCAAACTATTTTTGAACGGTAATCGTGAGCCGCCCCTTCAGTCTGTCACGTGAAGACCATATCAAAAGGCGAAGAGGACTGACTGATGAGAGATAATTGATTGAGGTCGATAACGACCGCAAACACCACCGCACTTTCCTAGTTCTGATGTGACCATTAAATACACCAACGCTGAAAAACCTAGCAATAACTTTCAGTGCTCTTTACGCATCAACATATTTTACAGATGTAGATGAGTTACCAGATTATCAACATTTATCTTATTCTTTCGTTATTTCATTGTATCTATATGCTTGCGTTAGTTATAGAGGAGTCAGCATCCAATGATTTCATTTGCTAGGGAAAGGACAAAATCAACCTTTCTGATTCTGTTCTGCTGTTTATCCGATTTCCATTTAATCCTGATCCTTTATATCCTCAAAACCATTTTGTCCAAAATGCATCGTCATCGTTATGGTCATGCTTTTAATTATTATTTTCATACGTCAAAGCAATATTCTTATCCTTCAGCTTTCAGTAAGTAAGACTAAAGAGAATAAAGGACAAGATGCTTAAACCAGCGAAGTTAGTTGGGGGTATTCATGTCCGTGAACAGCAATTGAATGCATTAGCTGAAAGAGCTAGAAACGACAGTGCCAAAAAGGGGGTTCTCGCTAAGAAGTCCATCAACAACAACAACTGGAAGACGAAGTATTTCATCCTATACCAAGTAAGTGAATTATCTATCACAAATTGGTGTTTCCGTTTCGCATGTAAAATTTTGTGTCAGTGAATCCGACATTTTTGATATTGGTGTGTTTGCGTTAAACGAAATAACTTTGTTTGAAATTGTCATAGAGAGTTGAAATAAAAAGGACGCGATTAAGAACATTCAAAGCTATCTGTAGAGCTTTCGCTAACTTTCTGTTTAAAAAAATATCTTAAAGTTTACTTACGATAGTCCATTAGGCGGTGTTTTCATGATTTTTTTAACATGAAGGGGTACCTAATTTGTACATTCAATATTTTTTAATTATAACCTTGTATGCAAAGGACTTAATTAAAAAAATAGCTTTCTTACTCCTTCTCCCTACTGATGACAAGCTATTTTAATTTCAAAATTTCTTCTTTGACATTAAACAACGTAAACGTTGTTTAATGTCAAATATCTCCGATGGGACAAGGACAAAAAACCTGTAACTTTCAAAATTAATTTACCTTTCATAAGCCCTTTAAAATGAGAGCAAAATCGCATGACGGGTAAACAAATTTAATTAAAAATTCTCAGTAAATACTAAACAAAGCATAAAATTCATAACAATTATGTAATTTTCTACAAAAGAGACTTATAAAACTAAGTGATCTTCAAACGTTTCTGAAGTCGATATGATGTTATTACACCTTCTGTTGGTTGAGGAGAGAATTTGTGAAAACTTCTAGTTCCTTTTATCTGTTTGGATCTCTGAACTCTATCATAAAGTGTGGTTTTGTGTTCTGAAACCTCTTCTTTTGCCACTAAGATGTAGTTTACCCCTGGTAGGTGTCCATTACAAAAGAACATATCTTCTATATTAAGGATTTGGCTATTAAGTAGTCTTTGAAGACTGGCTTTAGCCACTAGTCGCTTCGTTGTCCCCCCTTACCGTCGCATGCGTTTTTTCCATGTGCACAATGCATATCAAAAAAAATGCCAATGTGCATCTAACCCAAAATCTTTTTTATGATACGATAAGTTTGCAAAGTTCATTTTGTTCTTGTATTGACTTGCTGCACCATCAGAGAAATATATAAGTTTTGATATGCTTGACAGATTTTGTTTTATATAATCAGTTAAATGTTTCTGAAAACAGTCACATACAACTGGCTTCTGGCTCAGCTCATTAGTTAGGCTGTTAGAACAGGGTCACAACCAAGGTGGGGACAGTCCAGTAGTGGCCAACATTAACATATTGAAAACATATAAGCCTAGTGGAACTGTTTATTTATTTACATTATATTTTTATAGAAGCGGTAATATAGCATATTCTTACTGATATTATATGTATATTATTATTTATTTTATATATTATTATATAATATTACATTATTTTATATATAGTTGGTGAAGGGTTATTCAATTAAACCAATGTTCTCGTTTTCTGTTGTTTATTTTCTAGTCTTCTAGACTAGTCTTCTAGACTAGAAAATAAACAACAGAAAACGAGAACATTGGTTTAATTGAATAACCCTTCACCAACTATATATAAAATAATGTAATATTATATAATAATATATAAAATAAATAATAATATACATATAATATCAGTAAGAATATGCTATATTACCGCTTCTATAAAAATATAATGTAAATAAATAAACAGTTCCAGTAGGCTTATATGTTTTCAATATGTTAATGTTGGCCACTACTGGACTGTCCCCACCTTGGTTGTGTCTTCTAGACTAGAAAATAAACAACAGAAAACGAGAACATTGGTTTGTTGAGAACATTGTTGTTTATTTTCTAGTCTAGAAGACTAGAAAATAAACAACAGAAAACGAGAACATTGGTTTAATTGAATAACCCTTCACCAACTATAATTGAAATTCTCGTTACTATGGAAGAATTTATCGAACATATATTATTTTATATATGTGTGTTGTACCATTAAGTACCTAATTATTCTATTATAATTATGTTAAGCTGATTAAAGTTAATAACATTGTAGTAAAATGTAATAAATTTAAATAATTGTGCTTTTCCAACTACAGGACGGAATTATCGTGTTTGTTAGTAATCGCTGATTAACGTTTTTCCCCATGTTTGAGGGCATGTTACGCCAAACATGGTGCAATACACAAGAATGTTTTTATTTATTATTAAACCTTATAAAAAGGTGAATTAATTATGAAAGTTTATATAGGTATACGTATTATAAGTAAGTATAAGTAAGTATACGTATTATATACTTAACAGGTAGCTTGAAATCTGCTTAATAGAGTGGTTTTTATTACAAGTCTCTAGGACCATACCAAAAAAATATTTCGTTTAACGCAACCACATACTAATGTCAGAAATGTCGGATTCGCTGACACAAAATTGGGCACTATTTCTGAACGGAGTAAAATAATTTAAAAAGAAGAAATGGTTTTGTACTCCCAGAACATAGGCAAATTCATTACAAAAAAAAAATGATTTTTTTCTTAAATGGTCAAGCGACCACCTCTGGACCACTTCAGAGACTTAAATTTTGACATTTGACTTATTGGTCAAACGTTGTTTTATTAAAGTCTGCGAACATCCTGTATATATGGTGACATTCGCATTGTTTGAATTTCATTATTTTTGCATTACTGCATCAAAACTGCTACGAATCTGATACGCTACTTGTATGTATTAGTTTGTAATTGACTCTACTACAACGGTCCACTGCTCTTCAAGAAGTTCTTGGTAAGGTAACACCAACATTCTACCAGCGAAGGTACGTTACTAAATTTCAAAGGTGTTACAGTTTAAGCCATACCAAAGACTGCCATGTTAGTTTCAAGTCTCAACAAATTTTAAGTGGTGGTCTTGAATTTCCGCTTTTCTAATAACGACGTAATTCATCAACTTGCACAGGAATCCCTTAAGGTGTCTAATTAGTTAAGAAATTATGCGCCGTAATACAATATAGCTAACTAATAGTCATTTGAAGTTCACGCTATGGCTATCGCGAAGATTTAAGTAACAGGTAGCAAGAGTTCATTTTCGTAATGCATTCAAGTAGTAGTCTTTAAACCCGTTGGGAGCAGTTTGTAAATTCCAGTGCAAGATTGCTTCGCTTGCACAAACTAATAGATAACATCTACAGGGTGTTAGTCTACTTATACAATTTATAAAGAAATGTTGCGGAGCGTTGATGATTTGTCTAGACCCTACTTTTTCTACTTTATGGATAATTAAGTACGCCATCGTTGATATTTTTGCACTAAAACTAAACTTGTTAATTAAGGAAAATTAATTTAAATTTCTGAATCTAAATTTTTAGAGTAAGTAATGTTTTTCCAGTAAGGTAAGTAAATCTATAAACGATGATCAAATGAACGGTTTACTTTTTAAAGTAATTACAAAAGATTATTTTTACAGAATGTCTTGTTCTATTTTGAGAACGAGTGCAGCACAAAGCTTCTTGGCATTCTTTTCTTGGAAGGATGCTACTGCAATGCTGTAGTCGACTGTATGACAAGCCTGGAGACGGACAAGCCAGAGACTGACGTGCGTATATGTTGTAGTATTTATAGTTAAATTGCGAAACTAAAATAAAACGGATGCAGAGAAATCTTCTTATGCCATCTGCGGAATTTCCGGGGCTCCATTGTGAGAGATTTACAGATTTGACGGAAATGTTTCAGAGGCTTCAGATGAAAACTTGATAAACCCTGTTGTCAGAACGGTAGTCTTTAATCTTAAACAGCTGGCGATTTCTAAGGTATAACAGAACGTTATAGCAGCTTTACACGACGCAATTCTTGCGCAAGAGTTTTTCCAAGAAGTTGTTATGCAGCTCAAATCTGCAAACAGAATTGAAAATGTCAGAAAAAGTTCTTTGAAATTCTATCTAACGCTAAGATGTCAAATGCGAATGATTTAAATTATACATTGTCATTAAATTCATTGGCATACACTTTTTCTTCAAGTACACCCATAAAAGTATAGGGCCAATCCTATACTGGGTCGAATCGTCCAATCCATCTCTTTTTTCGATTTATTTATTATTGCCGGTAAATATGTATGAAAGCTAAATATATATAGATATATAGATAACGGTGGGAGGTCTCTGTGTTATTAATTCAAGTGAGTTCTGAAGAAACCTGAGGGACAAACCAATGAATAAGGAGAAAGAGCAGTGGATCGCTATCACGATTGCTTGAAAGCCCTGAGGGCTTTCAATCATTCTTCCGATTCGATTCCCATACATATTTTCCTTCGCAAGATAATAGACTTTACATTTATATTTATATTTTTACTCTACTTTAGGCTACAAGTTGTAATGAATAAGTCACGGAATAAGTAACCTGTCATTAGAATGAAAATCTCTGTCAAATCCTGGCTAACTAGTTTTAACGCCGTACGACCGATCTCAATCAAATAGAATTTGCTCATGCAGCTAAACTATTAATTTTACCAAAAAATGCCATGAATTATACAAAATTTCCTGTACTTTAATTTATTATTTCACTATTTTATGTTAGCGTTTTCTCGATTTTTCCAAATTAAGAAGAATTGCCGCTGTTATTGGCCCCGTAAATTTCATTCGTTTAACGTTAGCAATTAATTACTCCGGAAATAATCCATAGGTTTCAACGAATTAAAAAGTAAAATAACCTGCGGAATGCTAGCTTTGTCGTTTTGTAAAATCGTTGGATTAGTGGTTGGCCCACAAAAAGCTATATTATGCAATGCCAGCAATTCCGTTATTAGAAAAGCTAGAATAATGAAATATAGACTATGCGCTACCCAATAATTCATAGCTTTAAAGTTTATTACATAATCACTTGTTTATCTTGCATTTTTCATACAAAAGATCGTGCTGAAACTCCGCGTGAATTCCGACGCTCTACGGTCTTTGGTGTGCTGCGGGGAAGGGAGGCGTTAGCGGTGCTGTCATGTCGGAGAGAACCGACACAGCTGAGAGAACCGCGGCAGCTTATTATCAATACACAAAAAGAACGATAACTTGTCAAGGTAGTAGTTTTAACTAACAATTAAATTCTTAATATTTGCATAATTTTGACTATAATATGTGACTCGGTACGAGAGAAATCTCTTCTATCGATTGGCGTTTTTGTTTTCTTCAGTTTTTATACAATAAGGTTGTAAACAAGATTTTGATGGAAGCGGATAGATCTGTTGGAGTTAGCAGATTTTCCGATTAGTGGTGAATACTAAATTAAGTTTGCTTGATCACCAAAAAAATATTTAAAAAGTATGCCCGATTTTGTTATATAAATATTCAAACTATTATAACAGTTTCAACAGTTTATTTATTAATAATATTTAAATACATGCACAAACAATATAAAATAAATACAACTCTTGATATATTACATATATTACAAACGTCAGCTCTGAGCGTATAAAACTTAAAAATATCAATAAACTTTTACAAATTTAGCATCGTAAATTTGTAGGCACGTGGAGTTTTTTGTAGATCAATCATTAATTTTAAATGGTAATCCCGACACCCGATTTAAATTGCCAAGAATTCCCATGGGACTTCCAAATGCCTGTTCGTGGTTCTGTTAACTTATTGACTCATTTTGCTATTATTTTTTAATTCGGTAAGCTGTCGCGGAATATCCAAGTTTCTTTCGCGAGGCATAATCGCCGTGTCGTTATATTGTATCCGTAAACACTGTTCTTCTAGTAGCTAATGCACGTGCGATCCCCCACTACTGGCAGAGTCCCTGTCGATCCCTTAGTCTATATTTCATTATTCTAGCTCTTCTAATAAAGGAAATGCTGGCATTGCATAATATAGCTTTTTGTGGGTCAAGCACTAATGCAATGATTTTACAAAAATGCACATTGAAAGCTAGCATTCCGCAGGTGATTTTGGTTTTTAATTCGTTGAAATCTATGGATTATTTCCGGAGTAATTAATTGCTAAAGTTAACCAAATGAAATTTACATGGCAAAAACAGCGCCAGTTCTTCTTAATTTGGAAAAATCGAGAAAACGCCAATATATACAGCTTTCTAATTTTTATGAGTTGTAGCATATTAATCAAGGACAGCATCAGAATTTTTTCAAATATTTTCGCCCCTAGATTTGCGAGAAAATAGACGTCAAAAGAAGGGACATAATAGATGGCGACGATAGTACTATAGCTTGCTACGTGTATGCTGATATGCAATAAACTATTTTGTGGTTATGCGTAGTTACGTTTGACATATGGCATTTGATATCAATGTGGCCAATCTTCGAAACAAGTTACTAAAGACGGTGTTACAATTTGTTAATTGTAACGCCGAAAACAGTGTTACAATGTGTGCATTGTGAATGCAAAGTAACAAAAACGTATTTGTTATATTATTGGGACAAGGTAATAAAATGAAATAAAACAAAGCAATTCGATATCGGTGTATAAATATATTAGGGTAGCGAAGGGTATAATGCTTAGTTTCTACCCATGGTTAAGTATGTTGAGTTTTGCCTTTTTTGCGTTCAATTCTTTTTGGCATTAACGCAATAGGTGACGAAACGGCACCAATTACGTTAATGCCAATGATATGAACATGACCATAAAGGACATGTACTTACTTACTGTTGAGATTAAAGAAGCTACCATAAAATAATACATCGCAAATATGACCGAGAACTTGATCAACAAGCTGACACCCATCCATTTTCTGTTATGGTCCTTGCATGCATCTAGGTACCTCATGTTCAGCGTAGGGTCGGATTTGATAATAGCCCTCCAGGTTTTGAATGCCTTGGCTGCGTGTTTCAAAGATTTATCATCCAAATAACTAAACATGAAAAATAGAATATTTGTAGTTATTGTAATTGTATTCATACTTTTAAAATATACAAGGTGTAATATACAATCATACCACATTATGAACACTAAGTAAGGTGCATTTCCAACTATATCATGCAAATGTATCATGTAAAGAAATAGTTTTTGAGATATTTAATTGTTTGTCAAAACATTGGCAATTGAAAGCCTTTGTTAAAAACTACGTAAATACTAACTATATTTTTGCAGATATCCTAAAAATTTTCTACGTGGGTGACAGTTATTTGACAGTTCGGCTCGCCACCATTGACAAATGCATTTAAAACATTTGACATAAAATGGAATTTATGAGTCGTAGATAAACCGTCGATTACGACTAGCGCACAACGGATATAAATCGCTCGCATGTTCACATATGTTTGCAAAAATGGCAAAATCTACTAAAAATCAATAACGGTAATACTTTGTACAAGGATAAATCTGCTAAATAGGTTCTAAATTACATCTTCTATCACCCCTAAAATAATTTACGTCAAACTACCAATTCGCCTGTACACAGAGTAATTTTAAGTTGAGTACTTTCATAACATTTTCGTTAAGTATCTGATAAAATTCAGATCAATTTGATATACAGTGTATCCAGGAAAGTCCGCATCATATGGAAAAAAATTTTTGTTGTTTAGGAGTAAAAATTATATTCAAATATGAAGTCACAGCCAAGCCACCTATCTCGAAATTTTTCTTTTTTGTTTTTTATTCTTACTTTTATGACAAATATTAGTCAATGCCAGTGAAACTAAAAGGTTCGTTTTAATCTATTTTTATCAATTTAAATACATTTTTTATTATTTTGGTATAATAACTAAGGTTTATTTAGAACTAGCGCAAATTTTCTCGTTTTCCTGATGCAAAGTTGGTATTTCGCCCTGTGGATAATAACAGTTCATACAATAATTAATACACGATCGTGACTTTTAATTCAGTTAATATTAATGACTGGATATATTTATAAAAGTAGGTATCCATCTACAGCAAGCGGTTAGCCGATGTTGCTGATATTTTCATTGAAAGACACCCGGACAACCAAATTACCCAGTCAGCCATTTCTAGGATAATCAGAAAACAGACTGGGTCTTTTGAAAATCTCTTTAAGAAACACCACTAAATGTTGCCGAAAGTAAGGAAGCATGTTTACTAGTGTTGCAAGGTGGTAATCGAGTACATTGGTACATTGTTAGTACACAGTACATTGGTCTTAAAATGATACTAATAACGGCATTTTACCGTAAAATTCGGGGTTTCTTGTGTCTATTATGTGAAAAAACAGTGTTATTTGACAATAGACCCAATTTGGTGGTCCAATTTGGTATTTTCATGAAAATATCAGGTATCGAATATGGTATCGAAATTTACATATTTGACTGTTGCTGTATTGGTATTATACAACCCGCCAACTTTTATAAACAATAGAATTTTCTGAGAAATGGATAATAAAGAAATTCTCCATATGATGCGAACTTCCCTCGACACACTGTGTAAAAAAAACTTACAGAAAACTTATAAAAGAACCTACAGAAAATTATTTATAAGTTTTGCAAAAATAGCAGCTGACTGTTCCATACGTCAAAATGTAGATAATTCGCCGAGTTAGTCACCCTTACACGCTCCGTGGCAAACAACCTCTAAATCACTGTAATTTGTACCGACTATCGACGTTTGATATAGATTATCGGGAACAGCTAAGAAAAGGTGATTATATGTTTAAAACCGAAAATACACAGAAAAAAGTCTATATTAGTTGGAATTTACTGAATCAATTATGAAGACAAAATGTTTTCCAAAGACAAAATAGCAGACAAGATAGAAATTAAGTGTTTGAAATTTGCAGCATTAAAATACTCATTAAAACACGAGTAATTCCGTTTGCGGGTTTGGAGATAGAATACACTATTTCTGTCTAAATATAAAGTTTACCTGAAGATTTCTCTTGATATATCTGGTGGTAGTTCAGAGACGATGTTTCGTTGAATCTTGCTGGGTAGAAACCTACCCTTTTCAACTTCATCTGCAGGACTAACCTCACCCCGACATTTGCTCCAAAAGCAAACAACTCGCCTGAACCTGTCAAAGGCACCACAGAGTGTATCCATTTCGCTTGTTAATTGAAAGACCTCATTGAAACTACTGGTCCTACCGGGCACACAAAGTGTATATATGTATATACGTATAGAAACGTATATATATGTAAATCGAAAGATAACTTCTTGTGTACTAAACAATAATTGATAAAATTACAAGCGTAGAAGATAAACGTACAATCGGCAAAGGCTACATGCTCTATCTGTTTGCCGAATCCGATTAATTTCCCTTAATTAGTATTGTCGGAATCCACATATATTCGTTGTGAATCTGCCAGTAACAGAACCCTTTGACAAGGGGAGTAAAGGGCGGAATTAATAAATACAGAATGTAATTTCGCCCGAGCATTATTAAAAAATATAACTCCAACACAGCGCAAAAGCGCAGCTTGATAATACAAAAGATTCCAGAGTTTTATTACGTGAACAAATAATACGCCACCTGATGATGATATTTCGCCATCGCGTTCTATACAGTCTGGTCGTTTTAACTTGAGACACCAAAATATATAATTCGTGTCAGACGCAAAGGGAGCCATAACACTGCAATTTAACTACGTTTAGCGTTATCCAGGAACAACTTGCTCGTTTCCAGTGTCTTTGCATCTCAGCTTCAGGTTGCTTATTTCGAGCAATTTCTTATTGAAGTAAGAGCTCGAGATGATGAACGTCTTACATAAAGCACTGTGTGATAATCCATATTTGAAAACTTGAGAAGAAAAGTTTATACGCATTTTACAGTACAACAAAAGAGTCTTTCCATCGGTGCCAATGCGATAGAAACTATTTTAAAATTGCATTCCGCAAAAGCGAATGTTCGAGAATCATATTCAACGATAACGAATGGAATTTGTAGGCATGCTTTTTTCCTGAACATAATACCAATGTATATAACACAATACTATCTGTTATTAACACGCCAACGCACGCTTGTCGTCAATGGAATGAATTGAACGAAATTCTAAACAAAATCTTACCTAGTAATATTTTTTGGACACTTGTTAACATCCGTTGTTCCAGTTCAAAATGATAACATTGCCAAAACGCATGTTCTCTTCTTGATCAATTGTATATCAAACAGTACTTTTGAAGACATTTTGGATTTGAACTAAAATCCTTAATCAGGCAACACTGTCCTGAAGCGTGCTTAAACGCGGTTCCATTTTGAATACCACAACGACGTTTCATATAGGTAATCAGTACAGAATACACCATGAAGGCAGTTTAGATATTTTGGGATTCATCTGTCGCCTCTAGATACTTGCCGATCGAAATCAAAACCCATCCATTTTATCATCGTAGCGAACACCTCGTTTTCTCTATAAATCAGACTGATGTTGTATTGTGTCCAGTATTTCTTGCAGAATGCGCTGGAGGTATGTTACAGGAAGAATGTGACCGAACCCCCGGAACGACTATTCGCCCTGAAAGCGAGCTCTGAAATTGAATGTACCGAATGGATAAACGCAATTAATGGAGCCAGGTAAGAGTCATCCAGATCTATCTAAAATTAGTACCTACCTAATGGAGGTTTCATTCTCAGTTTCGCCAAGCTTCAGATGGCGAAAGAAATGGTGGAACACAAGCACTTCCACATATTGCAGATCCTGGAATCTGAAAGAACTAGCAAGTGGCAACATATCCAGCAATGCGAAGAACTCGAGGCCGAAGTGAAGAAATTGCGCACAGAAGTAAGAGCTATGCAATTTCCAATCTGGATAACTGAACATAATGCGTTGTTTACAGTTGGTATCAGTCAAGCGTGAATCAAAAGTAGTAATTATGCAACGGGCAGCCGCATCTGATGAAGCAACCGCAATGCTGGACACAAGCGAATTACAGAAAATAAAGAAGGTCCAGAGCTTCTTCAGGGGATGGCTATGCAGAAGAAGGTGGAAGCAGATAGTCGAGCAATACATCAACAGTCCCCATGCGGAGAACATGCGCACGAGAAACAAGTTGATGTTCAAAATGGTGGAAGCCGAAGAAGAATACTTAGAGCAGGTCGAGATCCTTGTCGAATGCTTCATGAAGCCATGCAAATTGGCGGCGTCTTCTAAAAAGCCACCATGTACCCACGATGAAGTTAACTCAATATTTCTCAACATCGAAAATGTGCTATTTCTGCACCAAATATTCCTAAAAGGGCTTATCACCAGAATGGAAAGTTGGCCATCGTTAGTCTTAGGTATACGATAATTACTTTTAACGCCAGGACACTGTAAGCTTTGTTTTTCCCAGGTGACCTTTTCTCATTGCTTCTTCCAATGTTAAGTATTTACCAAGAATATATACGTAGCCACAACTTCTCGATGCAGATTTTAACTGAATGCAAGCAAAGGGCTCCATTTCAGGCATTACTGGAACGTCTTGAAAGCAAAAAGTTGTGCCGCGGGAGTACTCTGGATTTGTTGCTAGCATCTCCCATGCATCAGGTAACCAAATCTTCGAACAAATTAATCAGAACCAGACAATCGCTGCTTTTTTAGATTTCGCGGTACATCATTACTCTCAATAAAATCCTTGCACACACACCACACGAACATGTGGAAAGGGAGAGCTTGACGAATTCAAAACAAAAATTGGACGAATTGTCTCATCTAATAAACGACGAAGTAGTATTTCCTGGATATTATTCTAGATAAAACGATTAGTAGAATTCTGTTTTATAGGTATCCGCAACCGAGAATCTACGTATAAATTTGTCTGTGGAACGTATGATTGTCGACGAATGCGACGTTATTTTAGATGTAAACCAAGTATTTATTAAGAAGGGTAAATCTTTAAAAAATCCATTGACTGTTTAACTACTTTCCGTATTTATCTATGCACTTTAAGGTAACCTGATCCAACTACCAAATATTGACAGTACCAAACTCTCCAAGCGCAGGCATTTGTTTGAGAAGGAGAAGGAGAAGTTGCGGTATTGCTTCCTCTTCTCCAATAATTTTATCATTACTACAAGGTAATTTGTCGTAAGATAGGACTACGCATGTTTAATAAAAGACAGATATGAGCATTGTTGTAGTAGGATGAAGGGCAAACTCCGTCTGGTTCCAACTATCGGAAAGATTCGATTAGCAGACACCACCTTAATAGAAGACCCAAGTGATGATGACCACGGTGGGAGTTCAAATCAACCCAAATGCATCCTTAATAGGTACTTTTTTCTAGGCACAACTCAACCTAAATTCGACTTGCAGAGTCGAGACTTTCAGCTAATCGTCGACTTCAGCACCAACAGGGTAAGTAATTGCTAAAAGAACAAACAATCAACACCAAACTAATCCAAATATTTGTGTGCTGCCTAATAGCTAAAACATGAACAGGTAACATTTCATGACAATTGCAACTAGCTATTTTCAATCACCACAATATCTATGTTTAGGTGTACATACATTTCCTGGCCCCAACGATAAAGGATAAAGCGGCATGGATGTCCGACATAAGTCAATGTATAGAAAACATCCACATGAGTGATATGCTGAAGCCGCCAATCCACGAGACGTGCTCGGCAACCCTAATGCAATCTATTAGGAATGATCCCAAGCTCTTCCAGGACGACTCTGATATAATATTTAATCGTCCTTTAAACTCCGGCAAGGTTCCCCAGATTCGTTATGCCAGCATAGACCAATTGCTCCACAGGCTAACAGATTTGAGGCTATTGTCAATAGACTTCCTGAACACGTTCCTACTAACATATCCAGTATTTACTGATTCCATTGCGGTACTGAATGCATTAAGGGAGGTGTACTACAACACTGATTATCAGCAGTTGGGTTCCCTTCTCAGCTTAGATAATTTGTGTCCTAAGACCCAGCTACCAACGGGTGATCCAAAAATTTCTCTGTCCCCAACGAGAAGGCCCAGCGGAGCAAGTTCTGTCTCCGGGTATTTCTCAGAAATGAGCTGTGATCGTGATGGCACCCATAGCTATGACTCATCTGCTCATCGCCATTGGAAATCAACACTGGAAAGATGTACGTTACTACCGAGTGTTACACGGTCACTTATAAGTAATTGTTCTAGATGAGGAGGAGCCTCTCGAAGCTGGTCAATTATCTGAAGGCAAGAAAAATGACGATGATCATCAAGACAAAGATGCTGGACTGTCTTTCACAACGGTACAAGTACATATCCACGGGACTGATAATACGTCAGATAACAACGCAGCAGGCTACAACATCAGTGAAACGTTGGCAGGTGTGTTCTGTTTACTTTACATTGGAATCACGCACAGCATGCACTGCTTGGCGTATAGTTATAAGTTATCGCAAACATTCATTACTGTAGATGTAACTGTAATGATAGCACCTGGCGCATCCAGTAAGTTGCGTTCTGTTGTATTGAAACCTTCTGATTTGCCAGCTGTTGAGGTGGCTTCTGTTGTAGCCATCAGAGAAGTCGAAGAGCCGAAGGATTTTACTGAAGACTTTAAGTTAGAGTCAGCGCTCGACGAATATGAGAAGGTTGACATCGAAATTAAAATTGTTGAAGAGCAAGTCGAATCAGATCCAGCATTGCCTTCAGTTTCATTTTCTCAGCATGCATCATGCGCTTCTCGCTGTTTGTCAATTGCCACCAACACTGCAATGCAGGTAAGTACCTTATGTTGAAGTATCATTATGTTGAACAAGTTTTGAATTGAGTTTTATTTATATTAACAGTTTGTATCAAGATTATCTGTCCCTTCGCGAAGGGAAAGCATGAGTTTCTTTAGGGTGCGTATTCTAAATGGTAATTATCCTACCACTGTGAGAATTGTGTCTTTACTATTCTTTAGAGCTACTATGGAATCACAAGATCAATACATGGTAGCGACAAAAGTGGGCGATCTAGTTTTCATCAAGAATCACCTCAGAGGAAAAGCAAAGCAGGTGTTGTCATAACGTCAGCGCGCTATGCAAAAAGGAGGAGCAGCACGAAGGCTACCGCTACAGCATTTGCGATTGCTACATCAGCTTCAAGTAGTCCTAGAGATATTTGTCCATCCAGGGAAGGACATGACGCTAAAACAAAATATAAAGAGAGCCTGATCGATACAGCCTGCACCATGCGTGTACTAAACGTTTTAAGGTCGTCAACAAAGTTGTGAGTAAAGCACCTACTGACTACAAATAATTTTAGGCACTGGATATCAAAGTATTACCATGACTTTGAAAATGAAGACATACTAAAGACTGCTACGATTGCATTTTTGGACGACATAGTAACAAATCCAAATTTGCAACCGGTGGAATATAAATCGGCTTTACAGTTGCTGACACTTTTAAATGAAGAGCCCAAAACTAGTGACAATGGAACCATATATACGCTATTGACTACATCTATGGTAAGATTGATACATTATTTATACATTAGATATATACTATTGAAAAAATCATATTCTTCAGCCAAAATCCAGTGATAGTATTGACACGCTATCTGCTTTGGAAGTCGCAGAACAAATGGCTGTAATCGACCATGACATCTTAACTCACATCTCTCGCGAGTAAGAAAACATAACTTAACTGATTTCATTATAATAAATATATGCTTTCAGCGAATTTCTTGGTCAAGCTTGGATGAAACGTGACAAGGAAACGAAAGCTCCACACATCCTGATGGTGACCAAGCGATTTAACGAGTTATCGAGTTTGGTAGGCACAGAAATTTTAACGCGGAAGTCGATCCACGATCGAGTGGTTGTTATTGAGAAATGGATAGCAGTGGCAGACATATCCAGATGTCTCAATAACTATAATGGGGTTATGCAGATATGTGCTGCCTTTGTGAGCACTGCTGTATACAGAATGAAGAAAACATGGGATAAAGTGCCAAAAAGTGTATGTACCGTTAGAAAAAAATACAATATATCGCCACTGTATTGGCTCTTTTCAGGCAAAGGACACGCTTGAAAAGCTTCAGAAGATTGTGTCACCAGATGGTCAATTCCGTGCTCTTCGTGATGCTGTACATCGTTGTGATCCTCCGTGTATTCCATTCCTTGGTGTGTATCTGACAGAGTTATCTTTTATTGAAGAAGGTACTCCGACAATCACTGAAGATGGACTATTGAACTTTTCTAAAATGCGCATGGTAAGTCATAAGTAACGAAATATCAAATAAGACGATATTTGATCAACTTCGTTATCGTTGACAGATAGCTCACGTGATTCGTCAAATTCGCCATTTTCAACAGACTCCTTATAATATACAATTAATTCCAAAAGTCGATAATTATCTGCTGGACACATCGTGGCTTATGAGCGACGATGAGCTGTACGGTACCTCCCTCGAATTGGAACCTAGAGCCGCTCGGCGAAGCTAGGCCAATAGCCTCAAAGGAAAGGCAAGGCAGGAGTTGTCATAACGTCAGCGCGGTATACAAAGAGCAAAAGGAGAACGAAGACTACAGCATTTGCAATTGCTTCATCACCTTCAAGTAACCTGAGATAATAGGTGCATTTTTATGCCATCTTGACTTTTTTTAAGATCAGATGAGCATGGATTTTCTGGATCTTTTTTACCCTTCTCCAACGAACTGGATTTTTGGACCTGGAAGGCTACTAGTACTGATCACAAATAATTTCAGACATTGGACATCTATTCCCATGACTTTGAAAATGGAGTCATATGTACTACCATTCACATTTTTGATGATATCGTAAAAAATTAAAATTTATCGACATTACAGTTGCTGACATTTTTAAATGAAGAACCCATAGCAAGTGATAATGTAAACATATATTGCTATTGACCACATCCACGGTAAGAGATAGGGTTTATTCGTTACGTTTATACTATTGAAAAGTCATACTCTTACAGCCAAAATCAAATGAGCAGAACGCCATATTCGGCGATTTGATTTAACATCACATCTTAATTTGTAAGCTAACGTGAGTAAGAAAATCAAACATATGATTTTTTTGTAAACTATGGGCTTTCAGGGAATTCCTTCGGCAAGCTTGCGTGATAGAGAAAATAATAGGTTGTAGCCACTGAAATTTTCGAAGAGGAAATCTGCAGACGATCGAGTGTCTTGTGGCTATTGAAGACTGGATAGCAGTGGCTGATAGGCTGATATATATATTTCCAACAGACTCCCTATAATAGTCAATTAATTCCAAAAGTTGAGAGGCCCTCGGTGTAGCCAGGCCACATTACATCCCACAAACTATAAGACCTCTAATTATTCTTTACTCATATATTATGTTTAATGTATATGAATTTATATTTACTGTTAAATAGGTGATAGGAGTTACTGTTGTAATGTGTGACATATTATATTGCATTTGTTATATTGAATATATAAGTACTGGCCGTGTGCAGGACGCGAGCGCCACTAGCAGCTGCTGGGGTTTGCATGCAGTTCCCTACAGGAAGTTACAGTTATCTGTAGTGTATCAAGTGGTTATCAAATTGATGTGTTGTATTTAGGTTACTCTAAGAAATGTAGCTCACGAACTTCTACCTCTGTACCACAATCCAAATTTCTAGCTCTAAAGATAAATTAAATGCAAGGGTGTGCTCATCAAAAGCAGTGGCCGTTCTTCATCTAAGTTCCCAGTTGCTAGTAATACCTTCAACATGAGCAATTCTTTTTATTCGAAATTTAGGGTGATCATGTTGCTCATAAGATAACGCGCAACTAAGTTCCAATGTCAGTGACTGTTGTGTTAAAAATATATATATTTTTATCTATGAATACATTTCTGAGTATGGTGTTTTATTGTTATCCTCAAAAGAATTCCTTTCAATGAGACAATCAAAAGAAGTGGTACCTAAATGATTAGATATCTATTTATTGAGGCACCCAGTACTACTGAGAAGATCAAAACCGGATTATTGCGATGAGCGATGTATATCATTCTAATTAGTAAATTAGGCCTTGTTTGTCTTTTAAAGTAAAATAAGCCACTTTTTTATGTTTGGCCAACGTTTAGCAGGTTCCACTGTCCGAATTGCAGCCTAAAAACCAGGTGACCCATTTGTTTATTTTTTCTTCGAAACGAATTCGTGCAGTTAAATAGGAGAGAACAACAAAACAGACTTTTTGCTTGTATTATTGTTTGTATTGTTTTTTGATAAACCCTCTATGGATCAATAAGACTTGTGGAGATAAGGTCATTGACCACGCGTTAAGTATAGCCAAGGCCACGGCGTGTGGTCTTCATGTGTGAGCCTACGCGAAGCAGAAGAACGTTGCCTCTGTTATGGGCCCACCTGGTCATCTTGTCTTCTTTGGTGATCTGATAAGTTGAGAGGAAAAGTGTGACGCATTGATAAAAAGAGTTCATCAAGAGCTCACTATGGGCCCAATGGCAAGATGGTCCAGATTAACGTAGGTCAAAATCCTCCTTTTGTTTGTTACAAGAATTAGTTACACAAAAAGGTACCTACTTAAGCCATATTAAAATTGTATAATAATGGTTAAGAGTATTTTTAAAAACTAATAATCATCAAATAATTAGAAATAACCAATTTGTATCTGTATAAACCATTACGTTTTTTGCTTTGCTAACTAACATGTATCGTCAGGTAAGTTAAGATAGTTAATCGACATATAGACAGTGAATACAGCAGCTATGTACATATGGTTGCATATTTGATAGAAATGTTTACTTTTCTACGTCTGACTCTAGCTAGAGGGATATTTATTTTCACCGCACCACGTGTAGAAGAAACCGTTAAGTCCGTCCGCCCTAGTTTGGAGCGGGTCAACTATTTTCCATAAAAGATCAACGCAAAATGCTAGACAGTAGGGATATTGGGGCGCTGAGGATGGATAATGTCCACTGTTGCCTTCACTGGCGTTCGATGTTTAGCATTCTATACGATTTTGGACAATTCTGACAAACTATTTATTACTATGAAAATGGTTCATAGAAATATTATGACAGAGACCTTATAAAACTACAAAAGAGTGGTCAAAAAACGGGACAGATTTTCCAGAAATGTGTATTTGAACATTTATTGTAATTTCTATATTAATTTTGGAACTTTGGATTTTTTATTTTGTATATATGTCAATTACATGCAATTTGTTGGTTTAAAATTAGCAGAAGAAGAAACCAACACACTTTTATTTACGTAGTCTTCTGTAAATCAATAAGTAAAAAAAGATAGACGAATTGAAGCATGTTACCGAAAAATTGGTCGGAGTATAGAATAGCAAGGGCTTAAAGACTCGTGGGGCCCCATAGCCGCGTGACTCCCTGGGCAACTACCTATCGGGCCCATACCTTAAGACGGCACTGGACTTGCAACCCTATATGGATCACAAAAAATAATGGTGGTTTACATGAATAAAACCAATCCTGTGCCTGTGCAAGAGGTAGTTACTGGGTTAAGGCAGTCTTGTATCGTCTTGTATGGTAATGTGGGAATACGGAGATTATTGCAGAGATTGTGGGATGCTGGGAGCAACAACCAGTTCTGCAAGTATCCTTTTTAATAGTTTTTTAATAAAAATTGTGCGAGCCGATTTGTCTTTTGAGGCGCGCGGCAAGTTGACACGCTGGGCGCGAAGACCTACGGGCACGAAGACGACGAAGAAGAACGGACGAAAGAGTGGAGTAGTATAATGCTGCATTAAATAACTGTTTCTTCTGTCGACATCGTCATTGGCCGAGTAATACCAGCGAGAACCTTGAGTTACCAACGGTAAATATTAGCGGATACCGACGAATAATTTCTATATTGTACACGGGCTCAATACGCATATGAATGAATATAGTGAATTAGCCTCCTAGAACACCAGTTGGCCGACAACAACTCTGTGGGCGATGCGTCCTTGTTTACAGTGCTCTAGACCGCTAAAGTGACCATTGAAGACATGCATAGAAGAGGGTTAATCGCCACTCTTCTCTTCTGCGCCCTCACACTACCCTGCACCATCGCTCAGGATGACTCCCTCACAGGGAACTTTCTCGCAGGTAAGTCATCATTCGCTTTTAACCACTCCATTCTATCTATAACAAAACATCATTTTTGTTTACTTCGCTCTTCAAAATTCATTAGTTTTCAATCCACCAAAACAGATTCGTTTTGCTAATTAATTCTTCTGGAATTGCAATTGTCCTTTGAAAATTCGACAAACGCTTTAATTTATCTTAAGCTTTTGATAGGCCGTTTCAAAAACCATTTTGCAAAACTATATGATTAGATATAATCCGTTTAAAACTAGCTCGAACAATACATATGAATTTAATAACAATTTAATAAACACATCTCCGCGATAGAAAAAGTCCTAGATTATACTGGAGTTTTGAGAACGATGTTTTCTGGATCGACTTTTTGACAATTATTATCTGATATTTATACCAATCTTACTATTATAAAATAGTTTACCACACCAACACTTTTATTGGAACTCAGAAGTTTAAAATTTTTGGCACATCCAAACAGATAGCAGACGTAAATGCTGTTAAAACGCGTATGCAACTAAATACGCTTGTTATTGTGTTTGTGTTCAAACTATACGTTTGAACCTAAAATAATAAAAATATCTGCCACAATTCTATGGAGTCTAGATGAATTTTAGTAGTATTGGTGACTTACTTTTCTTATTATAAGAATATAAAGTCGGTGGGTTATAAAAATAGAAGCTTTGCTTTTTAATTTTCGTTTTCTTTTCATGTGTTGATTTTAAAAATTGATACTTCTGCGATTAGTATTAATTTGTGGGACAAAAAAAAATCGCCTGGTGCGTTATTTATTCAACATTTTGTTCAATTGGTATTTATACAAGTGCCTATATTAAAAGGTTGGCGACCTCCTGTATAAATATTGGACAAGACTGAAAAAATTGTGGGTGTTTCCGACGCTTTTTTAAATGGCGCTTTAACACAGGATAGTTGTTGTTTTGCTCATAGGTCGAAATAGGAGAATCTGATGACTTGTAACTAAATGGTAGCGAGTGGAAGAACAGTGTTCTTCTTTAAGCGTCGGCCTATATAAGGTACAAAAACCACTTTTCCACATGAAGAGGCGAGTTAATTGTTCGCTTCACATAGTCCGTAACGCGTCCGTATTATATGTAAATTTCGATCTGCTAAACTGTAGACTTTAACTGTAACTTTGCCATAACCCGCTGCATTTGAAATCATTGTTATTAACCGTTTCATGGTTCCGTTGGCGGGAACCTCGCGATGGAATAAATTACGAATTTGGAAGGATAGAATCGTCTGGGCCTTTCCTTCGTACTTGTTCCATACGTTCTATTACCTCCACATAATACTAAAATTTATTTTTTGTAGGTTTACTAGATACTTTAACAAACACAGCAAATTCCAAAGACTGCCCAGGGGTATGCGTTCACACATTCGCGACCCTAATATGCAACGACGTCATAGAAAACACTCAGTGTCCAGGTTCTATGAAATGCTGCATAGAACAGCCAGTAAATACTACAGAAAATACCGAATCCACACCTCAAACCACCACGACTCCTAGGGCGACGACAACAACCGAAAGGACTACAACAACAACAACAACAACCACAACTACCCCTAAACCAACAACAACAATCGCTACCTCAGAACGACCGAAAACCCAAAGTCCCGCAAAAGAAGATGACAATAAAAGTACATAAAATGTTATCATATTATATCCTCCGCAATTAATAAACATCATTTAACATTTAAATAAATTCCAGACAAGAGCTGTATTGAAATGAAAGGAGTCTGCGTCACTAGATCAATGTCGGATTATTGTGAAGCAATAATAGCAACTGAAGACCTATGCAACGAAGAGTCGAGATGTTGCGTCTCCTTGGACAATCTGAAAAAGCAGATCCCACCGAATGTGATCATTCCCAATAAAACCAGGACGAACTACACGTACACTGCCCCAGAAAAGACAACGCCTAAACCTCATATCGCCACAACACCAGAGCCTATACACAAATACAAAACGCATCCAACCACACCAGTACCATCCAGAGCTCCAAGACCACCAAAGAAACAATGTAAAGGTGAATGCATCAGCGGATTCCTTTCGCTACTTTGCGATGACGTAGATCCAGACGCCGAATGCCCTGATGAAGGAAGTTGCTGCATAACATCAGTGGTATGTATGCTGTTGTGATGGTTTTACATGTTATGTTTATATTTTACTAAATAATTCAGCTTGACGAAACCCACAATGAGAAACCTTCACCACCACCAACAACCGCTCCACCTCCAAAAGTCAGAGACCCGAAATGTCCGGGAACTTGTCTACTAAACGTACTTGCAGCTTTCTGCAAAAGACCCGCGGTCATCATCCCACACACGTCCTGCCAGAAAGGTTATGTTTGTTGTGATAATTCAAGAGTGGCCACGAGTCCAAAACCGCCACCAAAAACGCAGCAGCAACCATCGACCACAACTACAATGGATCCAAGACCTGAATGTCCAGGTTCTTGTATATTCTCATACTTGAGCTTCACGTGTTTCAGTAAGTAGTGTGAGCGTATAGCTCACTAGTCTGAGCTATAACGCACAACTTAGATTCGTCGACACTTCAATAAATTGCGTTTTTATTTAGGAAATGCTGAAATAACGGAGATATTCAAATGTCGTGTATCGGGTACGCAATGTTGCGCTCAGAAGTCGACAATCAGAGAAGCACTGGGCCACAAAGAAGAGGAAATTGGGCCAAAAATAACAACACCAGCGCATCTACAACAACACATCCCTAATACAACAATTTGGCAAACAACGAATGAATATACAACATTAAGTAAGTCTTACCTGTTAACAAAATGCTACACCTTTTGTCTATTATGGTCGCCATACCTCAACAACATATTTTATAGTGCCTTTAGAACCTCTAAACAAAATAACAACGACAAAAGCTCCAGCTTACAGCAAGTATGTTTGTGGAGTGAAGGGAACATCTAGAGCTGGAAGAGTTGTTGGGGGAGAAGATGGCCAACCTGGAGAATGGTGCTGGCAAGTTGCGTTGATCAACTCTTTAAATCAGTACTTATGTGGAGCAGCCCTCATTGGAACACAGTGGGTGCTAACTGCAGCGCACTGCGTCACAAAGTAATTACAGAAATACCAATACATACAAAAATATATGTTCTTCTTGTAGCATAGTACGTTCAGGAGACGCAATCTATGTCAGAGTGGGTGATCATGACTTAACGAGGAAGTATGGAAGTTCTGGTGCGCAAACCTTAAGGGTAGCTACTACCTACATTCACCATAACCACAACAGCCAGACTTTGGATAATGACATAGCCTTGTTGAAGCTGCATGGTCAAGCAGAGCTGAAAGAAGGAGTTTGTCTAGTTTGTCTTCCAGCTAGAGGAGTTAGCCATACAGCAGGGAAGAGGTGTACCGTTACAGGTTATGGGTATATGGGAGAAGGTATGTTTATATCATGGATGATTTTGATGAAAATTGAATATTATTTTACTTCCAGCTGGCCCTATACCTCTTAAGGTCAGAGAAGCCGAGATTCCCATAGTCAGCGACCCTGAATGTATCAGAAAGGTCAATGCTGTTACTGAAAAGATATTTATTCTCCCAGCAAGCAGTTTTTGCGCTGGTGGTGAGGAAGGAAATGATGCTTGCCAGGTAATATACAGGATCATTATAAATTATTGTAGTATTTCCACAACATATTTCTTAATTTGCCTTACCAAACTTCTCACTAGCGAAAGTTAAAGAGAACCAAAATTTGACGATATTGGAACAATTTTTTTATTTTTTTACCATATCTTTGATGTTTTTTATATGTTTATATCTGTTTTTAGGGTGATGGTGGTGGTCCTTTGGTATGTCAAGATGATGGATTTTATGAATTAGCTGGTTTGGTATCATGGGGATTTGGTTGCGGTAGGGAAGATGTCCCTGGTGTGTACGTAAAAGTGTCATCGTTTATAGGTTGGATAAACCAGATAATCAGCGTGAACAACTTGTAGTTGTACGTAAGTTGACTGAACTATTTTCCGTATTATACTCATACGCGCACACACAACTTAACTGTCCACCGACCTCTTCGACCGCAGTGCATCATTCATTCATCTGTTTTTACTCTACATCGCTTTCTCGCAGCAAGGCTGATACAAGATTTTGTAAATGTGTACTAAAAATTGAACGTATTTTTAAGTAAGTCTACCTTTAAGTTTTGTTACCAAGTAAGTAAATTATTATAAATGTTAAGTTAATTTTGTATTTTCATTATAATATAGAAATAGAAACGCGACATACTTCATAATTTTGTGAGAAAAAATGCAATAAAAGAACTATTAACCCTCTTCAGTAGACATATTTACCTCTCACTAAAGGTTGATATCTCTACTTACAATAGAAAAAGATAATTACAAATGAAAATTAACATAAACAAATTGTAATTGGAAATTAAACTGTCCAACCAAACATAAGATATTTACATAAACCATTCATATATATTTTTACACAATTAGGGTAAGTATAATAAATGGCTAGCTTTTTATACCATGATTTTTTTATAGGGCTATATAGGTTTCCTGCATAGCTACAGTGAAGCAGATGTTCCAAATTGCTCCAGGCACAAAATTGAAAACAACAAAACTTGACACTTGACGCATCGTGAATAACACTTTGATTGCAATAACTTATTGAAAAAAATGGGAAAGAGTACAAATAGGTTTTTATTACAATAGTTTCACACTACAAAAAAATACTAGACATATAAAAATACTCTAATTTGACATATTGCGGGTAGTCCACTAAATAAATACTATTGCGTGTTACATACATAAACATATCCGTGCAAAGACGAATAACATAAAAAAACATTGCTGTTACAGAAATAGATCCGAGACTAGATCACTGTTCTGTAACAACATTGAAAGAAGTGCATGTCACACACAAAACAACACAGACATTTTAAAAATCACTTCTCACTGTAAAATCGTAATCACGGTTATAACTTATCCACCACTAAAAGTTTTTATTTTATGGATGTAGTAACCGTCTATCTATGGTATCGTCTATCCTATTTGGGTTAATATTTTCTGCGTCAAAACTAATATCACAAAGAACTGATGGTCGTCTTTTTATCTTCTGCGGCGTATCTCCAGCATGTGTAGGAAGGTTTAACTCTGCTCCGCAAAATGTCTTCACCTGATCCAACATGTTTCTCGATGTAGAACTCCAAAATTCCTTCATATTTCCAGCTTCCACTGTGGCATCTTTTAATGCTTCCGCTGCATTATCTATCGATACTGAGCCCGTGGTGTAAAGTGATGTTAAAATCGTACTCGCAGATTGTGTCTTCGATTGGACATCATCACATAAATCCTGAAAATTTGAGCAGCTTATGAAAAGAGATTGCTGAATAGAAACTTTAATAAACTTACGCTAATACTATCCAGATAGTTGTTATACGTCTGTTCGTTGTCTGCAATTTGTTTGCGGTGATCGGAAAGCTGCTCCGCGGATTTGTTGAAATACTTGTTAATGTTGGTTTTGGCTTCATTCATTTTTAGGGAGCTGTGCCGTAGTTGTTCCATAGTTTCGGTTTTAACATTGCTCGACTAGAATATAAACATAAATCAATAATAATAATACAGTTCAGTCTTCTTTTGAAAACATACCTCTTGTCGTATCATCGTGATAACATTTTCAGCTTCAGAGGTAACAGTTCTAATATTTTCCAGTTGTGAGTCAATATTAATCCCCAACGCTGTTGTTTTATCCTTCATGACATCCTTGAAATTGTGCATCCTACTCCTCAGAACTCCATTCAGGTCTATCGCCTGCTTCTGCTGTAATTCTGCCATTTGTAAGTCCTCGACAAAAGTATGCTGCATTTTTCCCAATTGTTGAATAACGCTCTGAAATTCATCCTTGATATTCTATAAACGAAATACTGGTTAACTGCGCTGGCCACTTGGTTATTTTGTATCGTACCTTAATCACGTCTGAAACAGTGTTTTTCGCATTACCGTTATATTCACTGCACTTGTCCATCTGTTCGATTATCCCTATTAATTCCTGCCTTACAGGTTCGTGAAAGTCAATTAACGAATTTGCAATAACCGAAGAAGCTTGACTTACGGTTTTCCAAATATGGTTCAACTGAAACAAAGAATTTTAGAGCCTTGTAAGTTGCAAGACTTAGTAAGTAACTTACATTTGAGAGAAGATTTTTATAATTGGTGTCATGTTTAGACGAAATCCTATCAATAGAAATCCGAAAATCTTCTATTCCGTCTTTTCTCAAGGTACATAAGAACTGCGATGTATAGTTGTGCGTGTCCTTCATGACATCTTCCATTTCGTTAAAATGCTGATGCACTCTGTTCTCCATTGAATTCTTGACATCGAAATAGGTATTCTTATATTCATTTATCTTAAAGGATAACTCATTGAACTCATCTAGATTTGTTTTGATCGCTTTATAGCACTCCTCTAGCTTTGCTTTAAATGAAAGAACACTCAGAGAAGTATTTGTTGCCGAATCGATCACAAAAGACACACACTTCTCTATGCTGTCGTTCAACTCGTTATTCAGCTTCACGTACATATCGTTAAATTTCTTGCTGACGCTTCTGTTGCTGTCGGACGCTTGGTATAGATAAGACAGCTTATTATGTAGTGTGTCCTCATTTTGGAACAACTTCTGGGTTTTGTTTTCGAGGTACTTCGTTTTATTGTGGAAGACCTCTAATTTCCGCTGCTGATGTTCGTGTTCTTTCGCTAGAAGTTGTTTCTCATTTTTCAATGATTCTATAACATTAACCGAGGTCATCCAGTTGTCCTGTAACTCGTGGAGGGTAGTGTTCTTGTCATCAAGCTGTGTCTGTAAGTTCTTGATGACATTCATTTTAGACATCAGTTCGTTCCGCTGGGTTTCGTTTCTGGCCATCAAGGTGTTGTAATTCTCCTCGTCGAGGAAAACTCCGTTTCCGGTTCGAGCTGCCGACAAATCTTTCTTCAAACGTTCGATCTCACCGGTATACTGATTTATCAATGCTGTTCTGGAAATTTTCTGGTTCACTTCTGGTCTATTCTGAATACTCCTAGCGCGCATGGCATACTCTAGCGTGCTTAACGTCTCCTCCAGATTTAAAGTTGACGAAGATATAGTGGCAATTAGTGACGTTTTTGTTCGTCCACCTAAACTATCTTGCAGTATTCTAGTAAGCTTCGATTCACGATAGGGCACGTGCGAATTTTTTTCAGTTAATGCTTTTATCACTCGGCCCAATGTTAGTAAAGACTGGTTAATACTCCCTGCTTCTCGGGCCCTCTTGTCAACTGCGCCAGATCGTAAAATATTCTCACAACCAGCTAGATCAACTAGATTCATTTTCCCTGTTTTTACCAATTCTTCACCTTCCGGAGTCGTTTCTCGAGTATGGACTATCACGGAAAATACTGTGTGTGATCTGCTAGAGTGAGCGTTCATTAATGTAGCAGCTGTTCGGCGACGCTCAGTGCCCATCTCAAGAATTCGATGCAATTGATCTTTATCAGTGACAGTATATTCTTCGACACCTTGTAGTATGACCGAACCCTTTTGATGTTTGTCTTCATATATTCTACAATAAAGTCGATGTTACTATGAGAATGTGTGCTATTATTATTATTATAAGATAAAAGTAAAAACGGTAGTCCAGAAGGTTTTGTTTTTTAATAAAAAGCCTTTTTTTGAGTCTGAAATTCAGCCATCTTTGTCATTGATATGTGTTTGCATTAAATTAAATAATTTTGCTTGGGTTTGTCATTAGGGTTGCCTTTCTTAAAACTGCTGGACTAAAGCTAAAATTGTAAAAATCGTTTAATCTACAGGGTGTCTCAACAGTGCGATTTTGGAAGATTGTGCGTCTGTTAATGAAGATAGTAGGCTATGAAAAAGTGTGCTAAACAAGTGATTAAGGTATCTGTAGAAACTTAATTTAGTTTTGCAAGAAATACAGATGAATAACTAGTGCATGCTAGTACTTTTTTGTTCAGAACAATGTGTAGAATCCAAAAAATTTAAAAATCTGTTTGTTATATTTTGTTGCAGATTATGACCATCGGGTACACAATTTGGATATTGTCTGTAATCACGCGCAATAAAGTTAAAACAGGTATTGAGATATACTATTTTTCTTAGACTACTGTTTTTCAATAAAAATGCTAATAAAACAAAAAATATAAAGTATAATATCCGAGATTATAATTTCTAAAGAAAAAAAATGAAGAACTTACCTGATTGATTTCAAATCTGTAGATGACAGCATATCAAATAGTTCCTCATTATATAATTCTATATAAGACAGTCTTACAGAGCTCTCTGTATTCAGCGTGCTTAACGAATTAAAGATGTGCGTTAAAGTCCTTGGAATAATACCTTCGGATTCCTAAAAATTACCACAATTACAACCAACGTTAACATATAGGAAAATTTTAACACTAACCCCTTTCTCCCCCGTCATTGTATATGTCTTCCCGGTCCCGGTTTGTCCATATGCAAAAACTGTGCAATTGTAACCGCTGATGACTTCTGGCACCAATGGGCGGACAATGGTGTTAAAAATATCGGTCTGGGACGAGCACGAATCAAAGACACGATCAAAAGCATACTTTTTATCGGAATATGTCGAATGTTTGACTGATATCTCTCTTTGGGAGCGAACCACCAAGAGAGGACCATATTTTTTCTCCTGCTGCGTGTCGGGCCTGGAACACAGATTGTTAAATTAAATATATGCTTATCCTTTCTAAAGCTAAAGGTAAGAGCATAATAAAAAATAAAATTATTTCACGCTTCTTACTCCCAGAGAATTTTAAGGGATATCTAAACAATACATAGGTACTCACCTAATACGAACGTAAACGTTGATATTTTGTTCCTTCATTGTCGATTTTGCGGCCATTTTAGACGGGATATAATAAACAACCAACTGAGATATTAATTTCTTCACAAAATACAAAGCCACAATGCGAAATACACTTTTGCTGAAGAACGTTTTACTGAGTTGGACCACATTTAACCGTTAAGTTAAGTTTTTCTAAGTTCCGAAATTGCTGCCAACATAAAACTGGTCGCATGCGCACAAGCAAAGCCAATGGAGTTCTACAGCCAAATCCAGCGAAACCAGGTTGTGATGCGGCGCTGAGAGTCGGCACACTCGGCACTTACACATTCCGTAGATATTGATAGAAAAAAATTTGCCTAAACTTATGGAAAGAGGGAACATTTGAACTAAGTTAAATCGATCTAAACGCATTTTATTGCTATAATTGTCTATGGCTAATGCAAGCGAACGCTGAGTTCCGCTTTGTCGGCGCTTGTCTGGTTGTATTAACCCCTCTTCAGGTTGGTACCAGTGTTATCAGATCTCATCCGTCGTAACCCCCACCAATATTTGTATTATTTCCACTTTTTGTCTCGATTTCACACAAAAGCAGAACGCCTTTTAAAACTGGCAACTTTGTTATTGTACATATAGTAAATATCGACGGGGGAAGGGGGGGGGGGGTGTAAACGGGTAAAATTCAATGCAACGACGGTAAAACTATGCGGTAACAACGCTAAAAATTTACAATTTTAACACAAATATGAAAGTTCCCTTCTTTTATACAATAAATTAGGATTGCCATAACATTTCGCCTATTCTGACCAGGAGAAAAAATAATTATATTATGGAACATAAGGGATTTAAATTTCTAACAGCCGCCAAAAAAATGTGCGGCTTCAAGACCGATACTATTCTGTGAACTGCCTTGGACAAACTCAACATATTGTTGGGACATTTCTTATCATCTGAACAACATATATTAAAATAATCAACGAAAGTTCAAAACATATTTTGTTAATTAATGTGCGAATTTTTAATCGAATGTTTGAATTAATGTTGAATGATTTCTGACAAGCAAATTCCTACTACAATATCTGATGGACGATGGCCTAGGATCCCAGATAACAATCGTGCGACGCATAATGGGCAATTAATTGAAACCGCACGTGCGTTGATATGATCACGCAGATGCGTCATCAATGGAAGTTCATATCGCCCGCATTCTCATTTGAGTAGCAATATGCGGCGCATATCGCTCGCACTCGTGCGTTTTATTCGTCACGGACGACGCACCGTGCCGAAGCATTGTGACACGCATATCGCTCGCACCCGTGCTTTTTATTCAATAAACGCACGCGTGCGAGCGATATTGCACGCATCGCACCGAAAATCGACGCGTGATGATTTCGTGCGTCGCACGATTGTTATCTGGGATTTTGCCATCAAATACTGTTTTATGGCAAAATCCAGTTGGGATAAAAATACTTTTAAATAATACTTGTCTTTTAGAAAGCCATTTTTGATATTCGATTAGTCTTGACAAAATCTAAAAATACTACAATTTCTACTTTCAAAGTTTCTCACATGCTCTCAAAAAGTAAAATTAAATTGTTGTGAAGATTGAGTAAAATAGTGCATCATTATTTTGAAAAAAATTATTTTTTTCTAGGAAAATTGCTGCAAATTGTATGAGAATTAGAATAACAATAACTGTATTTTCATAATTTTAATAAATATTTAGTGGTCCCTACAGTTTCTCAGAAGGTCGATGATCACCTTTAGTTAACCAAAAGAATTTAACTGAAAACCCGTAGCCCGGAGAATGGTCGCCAAACCCGAAGTCTCCGGGTCAAAATGACCATGGCAACCCTAGCTTTATTAGCTTCATGTCTTTATTAGGAGTTCAGATGTCAATTGGAACTTGAACTCTGTTCTTCCACCCAAACTTGCAAAAAATTAAATCAGCAGTAACGAAATATTTATAGTTATGTAGAAGCATTACTCTAATCAGTTATAAAAAGCTTTCTTTAAAGCATGCAATTCGGGTACAAATATGGTATAATAAATAAAAAATTACAAGCTACCTTTAATACTTTATTTTAAATAATAATCTGTATAACATTGCTAATTTAAAAACAAAAATATTTATCTTCATTTATCGGGAATTCCCTCCAAGCCCTACAAAATAAAAAGTAAGTAATTTAGTGTAGGACATGCAATTTATGAAGGTACACTCACCACAACTCTGTAGGGGTCTCCGTTACCTAACCTGGTGTCCCTGATGTAGTTCGAGCGTTCGAAAATGTCATGTAAGCTACGCCTGTAATACTAAAAGATTGCGGTTATTTAAAATCAAGTGTTTAATACTATATAACAATTGAATTTAGACAGAAGACAGAGTTATTGATATTATATAACAATATTACAATTATTTGAGGTTATGTACTTACACTTCCAACGACCAATTTGTTAATAACGTATGCCGTGAAATGCGGGGCACTCATGGCAGCTACGATAATTCCGAAACTTGGTAAAATTTCGAACCACATCGTGGCTAGATACTTGTAAATTTGGTTTTGAACAACAATCAGCTGTCAAATTAGAATGTCAAATTGCGGCGAAGACATCGACGCAAGCGCCACCACACGAAATGAGCAATTTCTACAAGCTTGGCTTTCTCTCTCTAACTATAGATTTTTAATTATTGTGTCCTTTTCTATTCCGAAAGCGAGAACGTTTTGCCGCTTATAAAAAAACGAATAAACAATTGCGATTCGGACTTGCAATTGTTTCGATTTCACCTCGCCAAAGGACGAAGTTTCAACTCTAGGCAAGTTATGTTTTATCTTCTATAATTCTTATCACACTATACTATTTTATGCATATAATTTGGCAAATTTCCTTATTTTTTTATAATTTTTCTATATTTAAACGTGATCATATGAGTATTATTTACAAATAGATTAACAGTTTTCTCTTTTAGGATATTGCAAGTAATGTCCTCTAAGAAATCAGCTAAAAACGAAAGCAACAAGGGTATTGTTAAAATGGGTAAATCAGATGGCAAATCGATGCTAGAAAAAATTCTTGGTGACATCAGTAAAACCTCAGCGACTAAACAAATTGTTTTGGGCGCCTCCTCAGGATGGTACGTTTGGCTACATTATAAATAAATAATATACACTTGAAAATCAATGCAATATTCAGGGTAACCGGTTTCGTGTCCATGAAATTCGGAAAAGTTATCGCTATTGCTGTAGGCGGAGGAATTATCTTACTTCAAATCGCTAATGAGAAGGGATATATCAATATCAACTGGGATAAGGTGAACAAAAAATTGGATAAAGTTGCCGACAAAGTAGAGGAAAAAATTACGGGTGAAGGACCTAGTTTTATCGATAAGGTATATATACCTAATATTAAAAAATTTTAATAGTCAGTTAAAGAATCTTATAATATTTAGTATATTTTTACGCATTCCTTGCAAACAAATTAGAAATTTTAGGAATATCATTGCTACAAGATGTGTAAGAAATAATGTAACTTTCAAGTATTGTAAAATGTCATGTGATGACTGGAAACTGTCATCACTATTATTAAAGAAGTCATTTCCATATTTTACTTCTGTTCTGTTTGATGAACTCAACATTTTTATTGTCTCAATGTTGTTCATAAATAATTATTGTTAGTTTTACAGGGTAATAATTTTATATATTATGTTGGTTTTTTATGTCAAATTTGCTTATTATTTTGTATTTCATTTTATAGGTTGAAAGGTTTGTGGATCGCAAATTGGATAAAACGGAAGATGTAGTAAAACAGCAGAAAAATAAAGCCAAACATTGGTATTCTGGCTTAGCTGGAGATTCCGACTGTAACTTGAAAGAAATCCATATTTTCCTAGTGTCTTTCTTTGCTGGCGTGGCAATTGGAATGGCAGCATCATAATCAAATACTCGATAATTTGTTTAGTAAAGAACTAGCTTGTATGAACATAATAAAAAGCTAAACTGTGAACATTATTTAAAATATTACTAGTATTACCGACTGTACTTAAGTTAAGACTTTATATACATAGCGAAAGCCTAGAGTGGTAATAAACACAACAAACAAATAATTTTCTAATCAGTTTTATTTGATTCTCTTTCTCTTTACAATTCCTTCTTGGAGACTCTATTCTAAAACGGTATATATCAAAAATTTACAACAAAACTTATTCATTTAATAAAGTCAGTTTTACAAAACCAGCGACTGACAAACTTGTAAAATCTATGAATATGTACAATATCGATTTTGATGGTATGTGAACGTTATACATGTACAGCCTGTATAAAATTTTAAAAAAATGGAACAACCCATAACATTATTAATCATGCGATTGTAATGCACCAAAAAGTAAAGTACTCAATGAAATCAGCAAAGATCCTCTACTAAATGTTGGAGACAAAAATTGGTTTTTGATTCATATCAATCCAGTGAATAACAAAACATTATGACTCGTTGCCTTTTGCTTTTTGAGTACATAGCCTCGGTTGCTACAGATGCTATATTATAAATAAATAATATACACTTGAAAATCAATGTAATATTCAGTGCAACCAATTTCGTGTCCATGAAATTCAGAAAAGTTATTGCTATTGCTGTAGGCGGAGGAGTTATCTTACTTCAAATCGCTAATGAGAAGGGATATATCAATATCAACTGGGATAAGGTGAACAAAAAATTGGATAAAGTTGCCGACAAAGCAAAGGAAAAAATTACGGTTGAAGGACCTAATTTTATCGATAAGGTATATATTCTTAATATTGGGAAATTTTAATAGTCAGTTAAAAAATCCTAAATTTAGTATATTTTTACGCATTCCTTGCAAACAAATTGGAAATTTTAGGAATCCCATTGCTACAAGATGTGTAAGAAATAACGTAACTTTCAAGTATTGTAATATGTCATGTGATGACTGGAAACAGTCATCACTATTATTAAAGAAGTCATTTCCATATTTTACTTCCGTTCTGTTTGATGAACTCAACATTTTTATTGTCTCAATGTTGTTGAATGAATAATTATTGTTAGTTTTACAGGGTAATAATTTTATATATTATGTTAGTTTTTTATTTCAAATTTGCTTATTATTTTGTATTTCATTTTATAGGTTGAAAGGTTTGTGGATCGCAAATTGGATAAAATGGAAGATGTATTAAAACAGCAGAAAAATAAAGCCAAACATTGGTATTCTGGATTAGCTGGAGATTCCGACTGTAACTTGAAAGAAATCCACATTTTCCTAGTGTCTTTCTTTGCTGGCGTGGCTATTGGAATGGCAGCATCATAATCAAATACTCGATAATTTGTTTAGCTAAGAACTAGCTTGTATGTACGTAATAAAAAGTTAAACTGTGAATATTGTTTAAAATATTACTAGTATTACCGACTGTACTTAAGTTAAGACTTTATATACATAGCGAAAGCCTAGAGTGGTAATAAACACAACAAACAAATAATTTTCTAATCAGTTTTATTTGATTCTCTTTCTCTTTACAATTCCTTCTTGGAGACTCTATTCTAAAACGTTATATATCAAAAATTTACAACAAAACTTATTCATTTAATAAAGGTCAGTTTTACAAAACCAGCGACTGACAAACTCGTAAAATCTATGAATATGTACAATAGCGATTTTGATGGTATGTGAACCTTATACATGTACATGCTGTATAAAATTTAAAAAATGGGACAACCCATAACAGTAATCATGCGATTGATATGCACCAAAAAGTAAAGTACCAATGAAATCAGAAAAGATCCTCTACTTCTACTAAATGTTGGAGACAAAAATTGGTTTTTGATTCATATCAATCCAATGAATAACAAAACATTAAGACTCGTTCCGTTTTTCTTTTTGAGTACAGCCTATATATGCTTGGTTGCTACAGATGCTCTTTACACGATAAAAATTTAAATCTAATTTTAACAATCTTGTACAGGATGTTTTACAATTGTGTGGCAATAATCTATGGACTTCTTGTTCGAGTTAAAATAAGAAATTTGGTGATATTTGTACCAATTTTACAAAAAAAGGTTCATTTATTTCTCTATGGCCAAAATAAAAGAGGCAAATTCTTGACCAGTTTTCAGAAAAGGGCTTTATGATACCTCATACAATCTACTTTCGCTCTGCTGCTTATAAAGTTGTAATCACTTTAGGACATATTTATATGTATAACTTTCTTATTTTAGCTAAAACGGTAAGTCCCGAGAATACTGACATGCAATATGAATCACCTTGTTGTACTGGTATATTAGCTGTGTTCAACCACTAACTGCTTTCAGATAGCATTAAACATTTCAATGGAGATAAGGTCATCTGAAAGCACACAAAACTATTAGCAAACTATTGCTTTTTTATTTTAGAAATATATTGAACACTACACGAAACAAAACTTAATAAAGGAGTGGTGTCGAACACAAACAAAATAAATATAGGTCATTCAAATAAAATCTACACCAAGCGGAGGAAAGAATAAACGAAAAATTTCATAGTTCCGAAGTAATAAAATTTGCCCGATCTAACTGCTGTCTTCCTCAGAGGAAGACGACGCTGACTCGTTCGAGTCCTCGGATTCGTCTTCGGACGATTCTTCCTCACGATCGTTTATCTGAAACATACCGGAATCTTAAGTACACGTCTCGAGAATATGGAAATTTCTAACTTACGTATTTCTCAAATCTCGAGTCTAAGTGCTCCTTTAGTTTTAGCATGGCATTCTTAAACGTCCGCTTCTCTTCTTTTTTCATTCGGTTCCAATATGGCGGTTTTGCAAAAGGCGTTCTACGAAAATAATGGCAACGTTAATACACAAAATTTTAGATTCAAATGGCCTGAAGGTTATACAGTATGTCCCTGGATTTATTTGTAACGCTCTTCTTCAAAGGGATAATTTTGGATTTTTTTTTTACGAAATGTAGTATTAGGGGTCAGTTTCTGTATGGTTAATACAGAACAATAGTACAAAACTCCAAAAATTTGTTTATAAGTTTGCAGGTCTAACTCCGGCCTCAATGATCACTGGCGTAGAGCCTGTGGTACAGCGAAGGTAGAGCGCACCAATTCGCATATGTCGCGCGAGATTTTTAGTATTCTTTTCGATGAGATACATCGCTGGTGTAGCCGATTTATTCCTTACGCATATTATATCTGTTTCTTTCATTTCCGCATTTGATTTAAGTTTCCTTATTCCTCTTTAGTTTGAATTGATTTTAGCCCAAAGGCATCTTTTGTTTGAGCTGTATTCATATTTTTGAAGTAATTTTTAGTTCTTATTGGGCTTATTGGGTATATATAGTAAATATATAGGCAGGATGTAAATTTTAAATAAATTAAAAATTACGGCCACAACCTGGATTTGAACCAGGCACCTTAGTTGAAATATTTTGTGATGTTAGTTCCACTACCGTAGTTTGCAGGAAAAAAGACCATGTGCTGTAGCACATAAAATCTGGGAAACATGTGAATCGACCTTGCGTAAAAATAATGTAGCTAAACTATATACTACAGTGATGGAACCTCTAAAAAATACATTGTCAACTACAACTAAGCAAAGTTCCATTTGTACTGCTCCTGTAACTATAAAGAAATTACACATGATACTAAAATAATCATTTTAATTTGTGAATTTAATTCCCAATTCTGATTCCCGATTCCCAACTTTGATACCGTCTCCCAATTGTGATTCCCAAGTTTGATTCCCAACTCCCAATTTGCAACTCTGATTCCCACCCTAACATCAGGAATTTAAACTATATACTACAGTGATGGAACCTCTAAAAAATACATTGTCAACTACAACTAAGCAAAGTTCCATTTGACTGCTCCTGTAATTACAAAGAAATTACATATGATACTAAAATAATCATTTTAATTTGTGTAATTTAATTCCCAATTCTGATTCCCGATAAGCAACTTTAATACCGTCTCCCAATTGTGATTGCCAATTCCCAAGTTTGATTCCCAACTCCCAATTTGCAACTCTGATTCCCACCCTAACATCAGGAATTTAAACTATATATTACAGTGATGGAACCTATAAAAAATACATTGTCAACTACAACTAAGCAAAGTTCCATTTGACTGCTCCTGTAACTACAAAGAAATTACATATGATACTAAAATAATCATTTTAATTTGTGTAATTTAATTCCCAATTCTGATTCCCGATAAGCAACTTTAATACCGTCTCCCAATTGTGATTGCCAATTCCCAAGTTTGATTCCCAACTCCCAATTTGCAACTCTGATTCCCACCCTAACATCAGGAATTTAAACTATATATTACAGTGATGGAACCTATAAAAAATACATTGTCAAGTACATTTGGATAACTACCGATGAGGCCACGGATATTATTGCTAGATGCGTTGTGAATGTATTAGCAGGGGTTGACACATTTTGCGTCCACCTCTTTGTAACTAGATCCAGGGATATACTGTATACTACGAAGGCCAGTATAAACTTACATTTTCTTGTCCTTTTTCTTTTCATCATCCTCCTCCTTCTTCGCAGCTTCTTCCTCATCCTGTTTGCCCTTCTTCACCTTATTATTATTCTCGGTGATGCCCTCCTCTCCCTTCTTCTTTTTCGTCGCTGCGTCCTCATTCTTTGATATGCTCCGCTTTCGTTTTGGCAAAGTATTCCTTATTTCCTCTTGCCTTTTCTCCTCAGGAAGAGATTCAAGGTAGGAAGCAAAGTCCAATTTGTACTGCTCCCGTAACTATAAGGAAATTACATATGATACTAAAATAATCATTTTAATTTGTGCTTCCCAATTCCCAATTGTGATTCCCGATTCCCAAGATTGATTCCCGACTCAAAATTGTGATTCCCACCCTAAAAACAGGAATTTAATAATTAAAAAATATCTTACATGGACAATTTGCTCGCTATAGACTTTTCTCTCGTCATCCGTGCAATTTTTCCATTTCTCCGCAATGTATTGCATCCGATCCTTGGGAGTGACGTATTTAATTGCGTCGCCTTGCAGCATCATTCTCGAGAATAAACTATACGCCGAATTTGGTGGTTTTACCGGTTTGCCCGCCATTCGCTCCTTTATTGATTTTTCTTCTTTGGTTAGGACTGGTTTCACGTTTGACGGGACGAAGTCCGGATTCTGCGAGACGTAATTCTTCAATTCGTCTTGATATTTTGCTTCCTCTTCTGAAGCCCAATTGATCCATACCACCTTCTTCTTTTCGGACATATTTTTCCACTGCTCCTTGCATTGTTCCTTGAACGTATGCTTATCTACGTATGCGGTTTGATCCATAGCTTTTATCTGGCTCTCGTAGTACAAGTTGAAAGGCGTATTCGGTTTCTTTGGCCCTGGTTCACCTGATTGCTTCCCGTGCGATTGTTTCTCCATCGTTCTTGAAATTTCCGGATGTTGCCGACTAAAATAAATCAATCCATCTTAATCTAACCACAACTGATTTTGTTCGCTAATTAAAACTTCATCATAATAACAAGTTGCTACAAATATTGCCAAAACCAATGGAATAATGTGGTAAAAAATAAAGCAGTAGTACAAAGGGTCATGTTTGTTCAGCATAGATTTTTAGATATAATAGTTTACTATTATTTCTATATAGAATAGATAATTAAAATGTTGATATTGAGATGTCACTTTAGACAAGATTCCAAATGTTACCTGATCAAAATTTCAAATTTTTGTGGCAACCACATTCTCTTCTAATATATAAACTTACTAAAATTCCTCCAATTCTGTCTCGTATATTCGTCGTTTTTCCGCTGCCTCTTTAATATATTTTTCTCTTTTCGCCGGCGACAGAGCTTTGTACATTTGGGTTATTATTTTAGAGATCTCAGTCTAAAACATGAACAGATTAGTTTCTGTTCACCACAGATAAATATATCTACACATACTACTTCAAGTCCAGGATTTTCCGCAATTATTTTGTCACGTTTATTCACATAAAACAACATATAGATCGACAAAGGCCTCCTTGGCATATCCGGATGACGTTTCTATAAATAAACAACAGAACTATCGGTAAATTATGTGTGATTACGACAGGTAAGAAGTGAGATTACTACCATGTGTTATAATTCTAGTAAACTCGAGTAAAATTAGAAATAAGACACTAGAGAAACGTACGTTTTTCTGGCTGCTGTAAAAGTTGGTCCACGGCTTCGATATCCATTCCTTTGCCTCTGTTACAAGTTCGCTTAATAATCTAAACCTACGGAGACGCTTTTGCACTAGTTGCCAGATAGACTTACACTCTTCGGCTGTATAATTTTTGAACGAGATCTAAAATAAATACAAAGTTATTCCAAATCGCAAATCGTAAACCAAGAATAACTTACGTCATCCCAGTTCAGCTTTTCAACTCTCGTGCTATACGCTAATGTATCCTTGTCGGGTATAGCTGCTTCAATCCGTTTAAGCAGCTCGGATAGATCTTTCTCCGGCCAATCTATAATTTTTTCTAAAACCATTCGATCTTTAGTAGGTTACGTAAATTTATTTCTTGTGGGTTCTTACCTTCTTCAATGTTGTTGTTTTTCTTTGGTCTGCCAACTTTTCCGGGAACCTTGCCGACAGTTTCGGGTTCTTCTTCTAGCATCGTGCTGTCGTTCATTTCGTGGGCTTCTTCGATGTTATTCTCGTCGATATGCGGTTCCTCGAGTTTGTCGTCCGGTACTTCCGCGTGGTGTTTTGTCTTCTTTTCTCGCTTCTTGCGTTCCTTTTTTGCCGGCGTCGTAGGTGCGACAACCTCTGGTTCGCCAGTAGCCTCTTCTACGTCGTTAGCCTGTTTCTTCTTCTTTGATTTTTTCGGCTTCTTTTCCACTACGGGTTGCTCCATGGGCTGTTCTTCGTCCTCCTCTTCAATTTTGCTGTTCTGCCTCTTGGCCTCTTTCTTTGTTCTCTTATGTCCCATGGTAAACGTTTACAAGTCGACTGTTGTTGTTTATAAACAAAATCTGTTTGTATACATCAATTATGTTTGGTTATGATCGTCGTCACTTTTGAAAACGATTGCTAGACTTGAGCACCAGAATTTAAACCGGTAGGAACTGCCGCTGCACGTGCCCCGTAAGTAATAGCCTTTTTTTCACTAAATTCTAACGAAAAGGGCCCGAGAATAGGACGAAACCTTCATTTTCACGAACTACAATCGATACACTCAATTTAATCACCGAAATTTCGCAGTTCGGCCCCTACGAAGTCGGCTTCTCCACAAAATACTCCGGATAAAAGTAATTAAACGTTGTTCATAGAACAAATATTAACTGCACGTTCGATATTTTTACACGCATTTTTTGCTCTAAATATGAAATGGCACCAACAACACGCTATTTTCTATTCTTCAACGTACGGGTCTAGGGAAAGTTGCACGCAGTGTTGCCACCGACCGCGGCAAAAATAGAGCGCGTAGCGGTAATGGCATTTTATTACCTAACAAGTAGCAGAATTCCTATCCATTATTAATGGTTTACCCATAAATAAAATATCTAGTACCCTTCAACACCCTCTTAAAATGCAGTTACCATATGAAACTATTAAGTTATCAAATTCAGCTTATCTTAATTTAAAATGTCAATGGTGGAAACACCGCTTGCACGTGGTTTAGGAACAATTTAAATTAGCCAACGTACACCCAATTTGAACGATTTCCATGAATGGTGTCCCAATTTACGTGCTACAGCTAACAAAATTCAAGACATATATTTTAAATTCGATAAATCGTAAGAAGAAATGACAATCAAAAGAAATGTAGAAGATATTTGAAAACAAATGGGGGGTTTCCATGTGACAGCATAGAAAGAAATATCCCTAGAAGCTGGGGCCACCGATAGCAAAGAGGATTTATATTAGTGTACGGAAATTACTAATTATTACTAATTTGTTTATTATACTATATCTGATTTCTGAAAAACGCAAGATGCAGTAATAATAAAGAAAAATCATATTAATTTTTACAAAGCACGTTTGTTTTAAATGTGTTCTCACAGATGGCGCCACGGACCGAGATTCGATAAAACGGGACTCAGGTATATTTTGAATTGCATCTCATAGATGGCGCCACAGGAAGCTCAATAAAATTATTTTAAAATAAAATTAATTTAGAATAAAATTAATTTATTACTATATCTGTTAATATAAAATATATGTATGTACATTACATGCCTAATGATTTTGATGATGATTTATTGTTATTAAGCTACATACATTTTACCAATTATTTTGGTACCCAGGTACCAAAATACCAAAACGTGTTTAAAGAAAATTAATTATCTATGTAAACGTTATTAAATAATTATACATAGTTATCAATAGCTACCTAACAAAATAACTAGTTAAAATACTTTCTTGTGATTGACCATGACATTTTTGTGTATTTATAGGGTTTCTCGGATTCTTTCGAAATCTGTAATCTTTCTTTACGTCTACCAAGCTATAGAAAAGCGACGTAGTAATAAGACTCCATATTTTTAATAATATAATTAGATTATTTCGAGTGCATCCGTTATAAATTGCCAATAATTAATAGGTGTCATTTTTGGCATTTAATTTTGGGTTTATTATCATCCCTCACTGTTCTTTTGTAAGTGGTTCGTTCTAATATGATTCTTTGAAACTGTTTGCTACCCAGGGTTTCCAGATTTCTAAAGTCACCGATCAGCACAGACACCATTTCGAGAAAATTTTTTTTAATTTTTTTGTAGAATTATTTATTTAAATTTATATTTATTTTGTTGAATGATATATAATTGTTTCAGGGCCAGTTGTGCAAAATTGTACAACCGTTTTTGTTGTAATATATGATCCCGAACGAGAGAATCGCACTAACTGCCATCTCTCATATCATATTGATAGTGTCATGCTCCTGAACCATTTCTGCATATGCTTTATCACTATCAACATTTTTTGCTTCTCGGTGTAAACATGAACGCGAGAGAAATGAAAAACGATACAAGATGTTTGCACTACGAAACTAACTCTCGTCGGTCACTTTTTTCTCCTTAACTGTTTACCACAAAAATTAATATCATTATTCAGGTTGCATTTAGAGGCTCTTCTATAGATAACCGTTTGTTTTTTCTCCAATAAATTGTAAGTGGGTTTGTAGGGACTTGACCTAATGGCTTTTTCTTTAAACAATTCCATGAAGAAATTGGCGACTACCAGTGAAAGAGGTGATGCCATGGCTGCACATGGGCTGCACCCGCCACCTGCTCATACATCACTCCTGCCCACCTGAAACATTGAAACTCTTGTCATTGGTCGGTTGAGTATATACAGTTACAGAGATTCAAGGCGCGTCCAGTCTGAAAACATCTTAAGCGCTATCGACCGGTCACCGGGTTACAGTATACGGGGTACATATGTAAAATGTGACATGTCCTTTGAAGTGAATTTCGAGAAAGCTGCAACATTTACTTTCAGTGAGATTTACTTCATAGTTTCTAGGTTAAACACGTTGACACTTGAAACGTTTGATGTCTGGACGTGCCTTGAGGTTATATAGCTATATGTACTCCACCGACCAATTATAACACAATATTCTAGGTACACCGCGAGCCTAGGATCTATTCCCTCACTGGTTCGTTTGAATTCTTGCTGCTGCTATGCAGGTTATGACTGGACCCCCCCCCCCCCCCGCGAATAGCGTTTGCTTTATGTTAATCAACACAGGGTGTTGTTATTTTCCAACTAGAGAAGACACCGGTGTGGTGTCTTAAAAGCAGCTTTGAAAACAACGACTTTCTTAACACAAAAAAATCGTTGTTTTGGCAAAAGTATCAAGCTCAGTTTAACGGATAATTTGAATGGTAATACCTAATCATTTCGGTGAAATACTGACAACAAAATTATGAGATATATTTGGTTGCCTACTCATTTCGAAGCCCACCTTAAGGCTCCGTTCGGAAAACATCGCAATTCCGTAACAAAATATTTTGTTTCGATGTTTTCTTTTTTGCTGGGTGTTCTCAGCCTGTCCCCCACCAACGTCAATCCGTAATCACCAGTTAGAGGTGGTCTTTAAAGCTCCTGCCGTCTGCTGTCTACACCGGGCAGCAGTAATATGGACAAATAAATACATTTCTGGCAATTACGCTTTATTATCGCAATTATAATGTTTGGGTTAAAATTGTAATTAAATAAAAATCTATTTTTGTATCATGAGTTGGGCTAGATGAGAAAAAAAGCCAAAAATGTATAGAAGTAAAGTAAATTTTTGTCTTTCCAAAAAATAATTTTTCATCCAGGCCAACCCGTTTTTTATCTAAGCAGTTACACTGTAAATATCATAAACTTTGAACAATAAATAACGCTTTTATTCGAAAACGCGTTTTAGGAGAGACATCATACCAATAAATTAAAAAAGATCTACCATACATTTACATGAAATATATGAAAACCACACCATAATTCATATAATTGACCACATTAAAATGAATGGTAAATTACAAGACATTATGTAATTTTATTTTACATGGCTGTAACATGACTGTAAAATCATATCAATATGGCTGGCGTATTTGTAACCATGTATTTCTAATATTGACATAATTATTTTAGTGAGCAGAAATACGTACGTCAGCCTGCTATCTTGTGGGAATTGCGGAAAGGGGAACAGAGGTTTTACAACTTCCCTAGGGTAAGTATTAGCAGGAACAATTAAAAACCAATACAATCATCCCGATGAAGAAAAGCGTCTGCCTGTTGGACAAACTATGAATTTTCAATTGGCCGTCGGGCAATCAAAGTTTTGCGACTTCCGGGCCGCGCATTACTATCCGAACAGCGTGCGGCGGAGTGCTGCGGCCATGAACTCATCTTTTATGCCAAATACATTGCATTAGGAGCCACTCATATAAATTATTAATGCCTGTTAGTCTTAAGTAGATATGTAAGCTGTGCTATTCCAACTTCAGACCCTCTGCTCAACATAGGAACCTTCAACTAATTGAGGTACAAAATTGGTACATTGTCATTGTGATTGCGAGTACCGCGCCGTGGCAATTCGGCACAAACCATTTATGTATTATATAATTGGACAAGCTCACCTGTTAACTGCTCGAGTACTCGACAAAACAGTGGATAAATGGCTCTTCAAACTCCTATTGTGAAACATTAGCACGTCCTCGTCTATTTATTTAATATGGGTCGTGTGATGGAAGAAAAAAACAATATGATTTACTGTGTCAACAATACACCTCATGCTATATCTATATATGAACTATATAACTACTTCATGTACTGTATTTATTTCATTTCATATGCACACACTCCACCCACTTCTTTCGGCCCTTGGTCTTTGCTTCTTCCCAGTTAAGTTCTCTTTTCTACAGCACTTGCATCACCTCATCGTTCCTGGTTTTTTTTGGCCTTCCCTTTGCACGCTTACCCTGTACTTTTGCCTCCCATATCTGCAAAGCAGATATGGGAGACAAAAGTACTCTCTTCTCTACACTTTCTATAATGGGTTTGACATGTTCGTTTCTTATTCTATCCCTCCGAGTTATTCCTTTGACATTTCGTAACTATAGCATTTCCATAGCCTGCAGCCTGCTTTTCATGGTTTCTGTTAGTACCCAGCTTTCACTTCCGTATGTCAATATTGGTCTGAATATGGTTTCGAATACCGTCATTTTGGTTTTGGCTGATATTTCCCTCTTCCCTATAAATGGTTGTCTCAATGCGTGATATACTCGTGCTGCTTGGTTCAATCTATCCTTAATTTCATCCTCCATACTACCACTTCCATCTATGTTAACGCCCAAATACTTAAATACCTCCACCTGTTCCAACTTTTGTCCATTTAGCTGTATGTTAATGCTCTTCCTCTCCTTACTCACGATCATTGCCTTTGTTTTTTCTATGTTTATTGTCATGTTACGGGCTTTCAGGCTTTTCCTCCATATTCTTAAGTTCTCCTCCAACTCTCTCTCTCTCTCTCTCTCTCTCCGTTTGCACATACCATAATATCATCTGCAAAAGCGCAGTCAGCTATTCTAATTGGTTTCAGTTTACGATATCCTATGGTCAGCTTATGCAGCTTTTGTTTTATTTCTTTCATGATATCGCATCCATGACCATTATGAAAAGCGTTGGGCTTAGCACACCTGTCTCAATCCATCACCTATGCTGAATTTTTCTGATTCTAGGTTATTTGTTCTTACATAGTTCTGGATATTATTTAATCAGCTGTATTGCTTTCCTCAGTGTGGTATCTACTCCTCGTTGGGGTAGACTTGCCCTGATAATCTTTCTTGGTACTCTATCAAATGCTTTCTCTAAATCTATAAATGCTAGGTATATATCACTGTTCTTTGCATTGCATTTTTCTATTAGTTCTGTTGTTCTTCCATCTGTTGTTCGGTCGTCTGCCGCAGTCTTTTATCAAGTATTTTTTCATAGAGTTTGGCTACAGAGCTCACCAGTGCTATGCCTCCATAATTACCGCAATCTTTTCGGTCTCCTTTCTTGTATATTGGCAAAATGACACCAATTCTCTAGTCATTTGGTACGTCACCTTCCTTCCATGCTTTATTAATTATATCTTTGAGCATATCGTTGGCTCTTTCCCCAGATTTACTAACATTCCAGTCGTGATCATGTCGTGTCCTGCGGCTTTTCCTCTTTTCATGGAAGTTATTGCACTGTTTATCTCCTCCATACTTATATGTTCTTCCTGTCTCTCTCCTTGTGTCTCATTGTCGTTATTTGGGTTATGCTCATCGTTGGTTGTATTATACTTCGCATTCAGGAGTTCTTGGAAGTATTCTCTCCATCTCCCCATTATGCCCTTGTCTTCTACTTGCAGTTTCCTTCCTTGTCCCCAATTTGCAACACTCTACGTTCTTTCCCCTTTCTAATATTCTTCAAAACTTTATAGAACAGCTTCCGATTACCTCTGCAGTCTGATTCCATCTGTGTTCCAAATTCTTCCCAGTTCTTTCTTTTGTTGTTGTACTATTTCCTTCACCTTTCTTCGTTGTTCTTTATATTCTGTGTAGCTTTCGTTTGACTTCTTTGCTAGATACTTCTTCCATTTTTCTCTTTTTTGTTTTTTACTCCTCGTTCCACCAATTTGGTATTTCTTTTCTTTGCCGACAACCGTGGTTCCGCATACTTGCTTTGCTGTACAGAAAACTTTACTTTACTACTACAAAAAAGGTAAAAGAAAGCAAAAAAGAAAGCAAATCAAAAATAGGAAATTTTATTTATTTTTAAGTTGGACCACAATACGGCGGATGAAACTGATACTCAATCATATTGGTTTGTTTTCTTATTTGAGCGCACTGAATACATCCTGAAAATATTTTCCATTCTGGTCTTGAAAATGCGTGATTTTAAAGTTGAATCTTACGACGATTTTACAAAATTTAAGCGCGTTTGAAACAACAAACAAAATCGACTATTCCTAAAACATTGTACATGTTCATGAGATTTATTACAAAGCTTGTTTATGTCGAAATTCTAGTATATGCTGATGGAAGACCCACGAGCAGGAAAAAGGAAGCAAAAATTTGTTTTTCTATAGTAATTTGTTTCATCCACGAGCGATAACATTAAGATTAGCTAATTGGGTAATATCACAGTGAAGTGAGTGTGAAATAATTAATTAAAGCATAAAGATACATAAGCGAAGCCTCGCACACAAACGTTCGAAAAATTAGTGGACATTACTTGGAACACGGGATTAATTTAGATTTGCCCAAGGTCTCACGCAAATCCAATGAAACAACTGATCTTCTATACAATAACAACCTTGTATCAACTAAGAATTCTATAAACTGTTAATTCTTAAATTAAATTTCGTTTAACTTTAGGAATTAATTCCTCCGGAAATAATCCATAGATTTCAACGAATTAAAAAGTAAAATTACCTGCGGAATGCTAGCTTTCAATATGCCGTTTTATAAAATCATTGGATTAGTGGTTGACCCACAAAAATCTATATTATGCAATGCCAGCAATTCCGTTATTAGAAGAGTTAGAATAATGAAATATAGACTATAGACTACCCCATAATTCATAGGTTTAAAGTTTATTACATAATCATTGTTTATCTTGCATTTTTCATACAAAAGATCGTGCTGAAACTCCGCGTGAATTCCGATGCTCTACGGTCTTTGGTGTGCTGCGTGGAAGGGAGGCGTTAGCGGTGCTGTCATGTCGGAGAGACCGACACAGCTGAGAGAACCGGCGCGGTTTATTATCAATACACAAAAAGAACGATACCTTGTCAAGGTAGTAATTTTAACTAACAATTAAATTCTTAATTTTTGCGTAATTTTGATTATGAGATGTGACCCGGTACGTGAGAAATCTCTTCTATCGATTGGCGTTCTTGTTAAGTTTAGTTAAGTTAAGTTTGCATGATAAACCCAAAAAAAATTTAAAAAGTATGCCCGATTTTGTTATATAAATATTCAAATTATTATAACAGTTTCAACAGTTTATTTATTAATAATATTTAAATACATGCACAAACAATATAAACGAAATACAACTCTTGATATATTACATATATTACAAACGTTAGCTCTGAGCGTATAGACTTAAAAATATCAAAAAACATTTACAAATTTAGCATCGTAAATTTGTAGACACGTAGAATATTTAGCAGATCACTCATTAATTTTAAATGGTAATCCAGACACCCGATTTAAATTGCCAAGAATTCCCATGGGACTTCCAAATGCCTGTTTGTGGTTCTGTTATCTTATTGACTCATTTTGCCATTATTTTTTAATTCGGTAATCTGTCGCCGGATATCGAAATTTCTTTGGCGAGGCATAATCGCCGTGTCGTTATATTGTGTCCGTAAACACTGTTCCTCTAGTTCTAGTAACTAATGCAGGTGCGATCCCCCACTACTGGCAGCGTCGCTGTCGATCCCTTCCCCCGCTCACCCCAAAGACCGAAGAGCGCCGCGTCAATTGCAGCAATCATGAGATGCTTCAACTCCATCGTTTGTGGGGAAAATGCAAGATAAACAATGATTATGTAATACACTTTAAACCTATGAATTAGTGGGTAGCCTATTGTCTATATTTCATTAATCTAGCTCTTCTAATAAAGGAATTGCTGGCATTGCATAATATAACTTTTTGTGGGTCAGGCACTAATCCAATGCTTAGTTGATTTTTTACGAGTTGTAGCATATTAATCAAGGACAGCATCAGAATTTTTAAAAAAATTTCCACCCCCAGATTTCCGAGAAAATGGACGTCAAAAGAGGGAACATAATATATGGCCACGATAGTACTTCCGGAAACCAATGGACTTACCGACTTCACCTATACTCGTCTACAATTGAAATATTATAAAATTAAAAAAATTCTGATACCAATTAGAGAGGTTAACTGGGGTTTATTAATATGCAACAAAGCTCGACGCTGGAGGTAGATTAAATAAAAAGTAACCACATCACTGGAGGTGCTTGTAGATGAAAATTACAGGATGAAAATTTCAAATTTCCTGTACGTCTTTGTAATATACTAACATAAGACAGCCCCGAACACACTTCTTAAATAATATTCTCGCTTAATTATAACAGTTAATATCAAAGGTAAACATCGTGTCCTGAAATAAAACTGAATCCTAGCTGAATGAATGGCGTGCAGTTGCATTCATCATAAAGGAACTACAGCCTGGTATAAACAGTCGGATATACAGTAATTGGAGTAGACATTTCCTAAGCACTGCACATATGCTTCTTATTAATTTTTCAACAGAAAACGCTAGGATCGTGCGTTATGGCCATTATACACTGCTCAAAATAATTAGAGAAACACTTTTTATGTCAGCTTTTTCTGTCAAGTTTTTTAATAGTAAAGGTATGCAGATGGCGCACTAAAATTATGAAGACACGCATTTTCTAATAGGAAGTGGAAAGAGACTACAAGTCCACAACAGAATCTATTTTCACACAGTAAAAAAATACATCAATGGTTACAAATGCGCCAGCCATTTTGATGTGACTTTACAATCATGTAGTAATAAAGCAATGCACTTGTAACATTACAGTTTCGATTGTAAAATACAATTACGTAACGTCTTGTAATTTACCACTAATTTTGATGTGGTCAATTACATGAATAATGGTGTGTTTTTCATATATTTTATGTAAATCTACGGTAGATCTTTTTTACTTAATGGTGTAAGTATACTTATAATAATACAGTATAATACTTATCGTATTACGTAAATAATCCGTACAATTTATTAAACTTATTTTAAAAATAATTGCCAATTTATTAAATACCTAATCTAATAATATTTTCTTCTAACATTGAATTGTCCATCACGAGTGATAATTGAAATTATAGGTGCGTGGGTATAAATATAGAATATATTTTGAAAGGAAAACATTAAACATTTAACACACAGTTTTAACATAAATAAAAAAAGCATTTTATAGCATCATAAAAGTGTATGGTATTATACATAATATGTTATGAGATTATTAATCGTAGGTGTATGCGATTTAGATCATATCTTCAACACTCAACTATAAATACAAGATTTATTCTACATTATCGAGTTTTAGAGTGGTGGGGATATACAATAGATTTAATGCAATACATCTTTATTTGATGTGGCCCTTTCTGAAACAGAGCGAAAATTTTGAATTTATAAACGTTGGTACATACACAAACCTTCAGGAAATACATGTAATTAAAAAGTTTTAGACTGATTGGATTACACTGACGCTTTATCAAAAAATATGTTTATACCTCACTTATTGCAACGGGCCAGGTAAGGTTTTTAATTCCTTTGACATATCGTCTTTCCAGTTTATTCCATAAGATTGTAACAACTTGTTACAATTTAATGATGGGAATCATTTGTAATTGTAATTTTGTAATTGCAACTGAAGGAGGATGATCAAGTCACTGCACTTAGTCACCAAATGGCTCCCTTGTGCTTCCTCCTTGTGCTGCTGCATGAAAAGAAGTATTACATTTGTGTGATTGTTGTATTTTGTCGTGGCAACTATAGATATTTAATATTAACTTAGGAATTTTTGTGAATGTGTTACAAATGTCAAATTAGATGCATAATAACTTTTTAGCTATTGATGATAGACCTACTAAGTTAGGCATTTTAGGAAGGCTGATTTATCGATCTTTCGAAGTATGTCAATGTATACAGGCTGTTCCATTTAAAATTCTTTGGTTATTTGACATTTAGCAAATCTCCAGTCTGCATAAGTCATATTACAATCGCTAATCAATAATAACTGACAAAAAATGCGATACTTTAAGTATCCAAAATGAGTTCTTTAGTTTCTTTATCCTTGTTAGTTGGTCCAGAATGATTTTTGAAAAATGTACGTTTTTGGCATTAATTTCACAGTATCTCAGAAACAGTCAATAATAGCCTAATCCAAGTTGATGTCAAAACAATTAGGATAAAAATCGTTATCGAAAAGTGCGACAATATACCTAGTGTTCCATTAAAAAAAATAATTTTGTGTTGGTACGCTGTTTGGAAAAAATACACTGTTATTCATGTAACTGCTGAATTATATCAAACATGATGTAAAAATACATGTGTTGTGTAATACTGCAGTCATTCTACAATGTTGTCTGTATTGTTACAATCAGACATGCAAAATCACAACCAAAGCGCGTTCGTACAATAGTCTTAATATAAACTATGTATACTTTTATAATGCTATAGAATGTTTTTTATCTATGTTTGATTTATGTTTGTTATTTATGTTTCAATTGTCGCTCGTGATGAAATCAATGTTAGAAAAAAATATTATATTAGGTATTTAATAAATTGGCAATATTGTCGGCAAATACCCAAACAAAAATATATTAATATTATATACATACATATTCGGCAATATTAATATATAATACGGTAAGTATTAAGATACGCCTACATCATACCAATAACTAAAAAATCTGATGTGGCCAGGCACATGACTTTATCATACCATATATTATTAGTTTAGCTGCATGAGATTCTATTTGACCGAGATCGGCCACGTCTGCATTAAAATAAAACTACTAGAAGTAGACAGATATGTTGATTATAGTTACAGTATGTAATGCCAAAACATCAGCATTTGACACTACCTACTGTCATTAGAATCACAATACCTGACAAATCCTGGCTAACTAGTTTTAATACTAGTGTTTTAGTGCAGTACGAGCGATCCCGATGAAATAGAATTTGCTCATGCGGATAAAATATTTATTTTACCAAAAAATTTCATAGTCTTAAATTATTCAGAATTTCCTCTACATTAATTTATTATTTAACTATTTCGACGAAATTCCAGAAATACCGGCTTATTTCCAAATATATTTCAAAAATGCTAAGACTAAACCTCCTTGTCATACTACATATGATAAAGTAAAAAGATTATTGGTTCTGATGATTAATATATTATATTGACTTCTAGCATACTATATTTTCGGGTTTTACCCCGTCTTCAGTCAGTGCTAACTACAAAAGTCTATAAAGAAATATGCTCAATTTTTCAAATAAGGTTTAATGTTGCCATACCGTCTTACAATCTTTCTTGTATTTATTCGCGAAAACATAAGAACATTGCTATCCGCAATCGAAATACACATTGACACCGAGATGTTTTAATATTGTTGCACTGTACGTGCGCGCGTGTTTCTCCTCCTCATCGCATTCTCCATGCATTTGCGTGTTGAATTGACGTTTCGCAACCGCTGACGTTCTGAATACTGTCAAAAGTTTCAAAATATCCTGGCTACCTGCTATTAATGCAGACACGATTTCGATCAAATAGAATTTGCTCCTGCAGCTAAACTATTAATTTTACCAACAAATGTTATAGACATAAATTATACAAACTTTCCTCTACTTTAATTTATTATTTATCTATTTTGACGAAATTACAGAAATGGCGGCTCACATTTTTTTGTATCTTGATCAAAAATGTTCAGGGGACCCAAAAAGGCCTATTTCCGCTAAAATCTCAATTTTTTGTTTCGGCACGATTACAATACTTTATTATACTGTGTATGATAAAGTAAAAAATCTACCATAGTTTTACATGAAATATATCAAAACCACACCAATATTCATGTAATTGACCACATCAAAATTAATGGCAAATTAAAATGTTATTTTGCAATCGAAACTGTAATTCTACAAACGCATTGCTTTTTACAACATGACTGTAAAATCACATCAAAATGGCTGGCGTATTTTTACTGTGTAAAGTGACGGCATGAGTCCTAAGGGATTGGCAAGATGGTGCCGTATGCGGTTGCTGGCTAGATTCGCCGAGTGGTAAACACGGTCATCGTGTTCGAAGTCGAGATGGTGCGAATCAAAGTTGCGAAAATATTTGCACATCCAGCGCAAAAACAAATGGCCAGGGGATACGGTCAGCACATGGGGCTTATGGAAAATGTTATTTTATACCGACCTTGCCCAAATTTAGGAGGCTCCGGCGGAGATCGGCGTCGAAACAATAAAGGAAGGAGCGTGTATTTGCTTAGTAAATATTCGGGCAGATGTTTGTAACGGGCCGTCCTACCGTTTCCAAAATAAGCCACCGATATACACTTCCAATTTCCGTGTCAATCATTGTCTTCGGGAGTTAGTAAAAAATAAGTAGCTCCTTGTAGCGAACGGGCGGCGAAAAAAGATGAGAAATGGTTTCCAGCCGAAAATAACGCAAGGATGCGGCTGCTGCCGCTTGTGCTTCGCGCTGAGATACGTTCGAACACACACCGGAAACGGAAGGCATCGCACGCGTTGTGTCTTATGTTAATATCGCCTCGTGCAGGTGTTTCCCGTCTACTTCTATACTTCTACACACTTGACGCGCCCCTATTAACGTAACGCTGCTTCTTCTCTCATCCACCTCTCTGTGTCATCTTCATTAATTTTAATGATAACCAATCCACACAGCCGACTTTTCACATAGAAATAGTACACTGCTCAAAGAAATTAGGTAAACGCTCTTTTGTCCCACGCTACACAGTAAAGAATGGGTACAAATTATTTGCGCAATATATAAAATGAAACGTGCATTTATTGTAACCATTTGATAAAATATTTGACCAATACAAAAACATTTGACCAATACAAAAAATATTTGAGCTAAGCAAAAAATGCCTTGAGCATTAAAACAATAAATGTGCATCAGAATAAATAATTGTACATTTATGTATTTGAATGTTCCTTTCATAATATATTTGTGCACTTAAATAAATAAATGTGCAATACAATCATTACCGCTATAAATATATATATATATATATATATATATATATATATATATATATATATATATATATATATATATATATATATATATATATATATATATATATTTTATTTTGTTCAAACACAGAGTGTTTGTGGCATAACACCTAGTCAATGACTAACAAGTTATTTTCACTTAACCTAAACTGATAAAATAAAAAGTATTTTTACAATTTTGCCCATTGGCCCAAGTTGTTTTAGTCTGACAATTTTTACCACTCAAGTAGACGGCGGTTGTTTCCCTTACACTTGTTTTCACTTTTCACATACAGTGAATATACTACGAGTGCTCTGCTTTTAATCACTCCCGCACTAGTTCGAATGGTTTAGTTCTTTTCAGCCGACGCACTAGCGCACTGTTGTCTAGCAGCTGGATGGCTTCAAAGTTGTCGTGGTGGAGTAGATGATCCTCGTGCTTCTTAGCAAATTTTGATATTTTGCTAGTTACCATCTCCATGCGGAGGTCCCGATGAAGACTGGTGTTTTTGATGTACCATGGCGCACCAACAATGGCCCTTAGTACTTTATTTTGGAACCTCTGAATGAGGTTGATATTGGACTGCTTAGTGCATCCCCATAACTGTATTCCATACACCCATACTGGCTTTAATAATTGCTTGTATAGTAGGAGCTTATTTTGCACTGACAGGGCTGACCTCCGTCCCATTAGCCAATACATTTTGCGGAATTTTAGGTCGAGTTCGTTCCGCTTTTTCTTGACATGTACTTTCCATCTAAGCTTGGCATCCAGTGTCATGCCAAGGTATTTCGCTGTATCCGCGTATGGAATATCGTTCCCATTAATGGTTACTGGAATATAGTTAACTTTCTTATTGGTGTAGTTTACATGCGTGGATTTTCCTTCGTTTAGTTTGATGCGCCATTTCTTTGTCCAAAGGTTGATTTTGTTTGCAGCTATCTGTAATTTTTCAGTTGCTTCTTCGACACTGTCACTAATCGCCAAAATAGCCGTGTCGTCTGCAAATGTTGCCACTGTGGTTTCTCCCGGAACAGGAATGTCATAAGTGTACAGTAGGTACAAAAGTGGTCCCAAAACACTTCCTTGTGGTACTCCGGCATTGATATTGCGTAGCGAGGAGTATTCGTTATCCTGTTTCACCCTGAAGTGGCGATCTTTCAGATATGATTTTAACAGTTCTGTATATTCACTAGGAAGCTGCTGTTCCAGTTTCTCGAAGAGTCCATCATGCCACACCTTATCGAAAGCCTGAGCCACGTCTAAAAATATTGCTGAGCAAATTTTCTTTTCCTCAAGAGCCTTTTCTATAACATCGGTAATTCGGTATACCTGATCGATTGTTGAATGTCGAGCTCGAAAGCCGAATTGATGTGATGGAATAGTTTGATTTTTCTCAAGAATTGGGTATATTCTCTTGATAAGTAATTTTTCAAACAGTTTTGAAATGGTTGGTAACAAAGATATAGGTCTGTAGGAGGCTACATCATTTGGCGGTTTACCCGGTTTGGGTATCATGATGACCTCAGCCACTTTCCAGAATGAGGGCACATATCTTAACCTAAGTGCAGCATTGAACAAATTTAACATCTTTATCACGGCTTTTCTCGGTAGCTGCTTCAGCAGGGCTCCTGATATCAGGTCAAATCCCGGTGCTTTTTTCGAACTGAGGTTGGTTTTGATTTCAGTCATTAGTTCTTTTGGTGAAATATGGGGTATAGGCTTTGACTCCAGTGACTCCAGTTACTTCTGGCCCAACATCGATCTTCCTTTCTTATCGGGGAAATTTGCATTATCGGTCGCTTTATGTTTTGGTGGTTTTCCATAGAAAGTAGTCCGTAGCAGAGTCATTGCTTAGCCCCTCCAAATGCCGGCCAATAGTTTGTTGTTTGATTTCTTCGGTAAGTTTGCGAAGTTTCCAAACCATATTATTTAGTTCTGTCTTAAAAATATAATGTGCATCTCAAAAAATAATTGTTAATTAAAAAATATATGTTCACTAGTTTAAATAAATAAGCATTTGAAAATTTGGTAAGTGCATTCAATAATCTAAATTGTACCATGAGAAAATTATAATGCGCCCTGGAGAGATTATAGTGTACATTAAGTTCTGCAACCCGTAACGCATTTATGTGTATCGTACAGCTTAGTCTTGTCGTTGCTTGTGGTTTTGGTGTCAGCTAAACAAAATTTTATAACTGAGTCATAAAAATTGGTTTGACAGGTATGTGAACCATTTTATTTTCTTTGAATAAATCAGTACATAGTGTAAATATAATTCTAGTTACAATCATAATCTCATAGGGGCGATTATATGTATCCTACGTCTTGTTCTACTGCTTGTTATACTTGTTTATTTTTGATTGTTTAAGAAACTGTCGTAATACGACATATAATAAAAATTCTTTTTTACGTATTTAGTAAAATTAGATGCGGCACAATTATGTCAATATTTTTTTTTTCCTTTTGGTTGCTATGTTAATCAACATTGTTTAATAGTAGTACCTTTTCCGCTGTATTTCAGTAGCTAACTACCATTACGCCGTGTGTTTCGTTTCAAATACGGTTATTCCCTGTACAATTTCAACTTGCTATCTAATAATTATGGGTTCACATTGACTTAAAATTGTGGACAAGCGCTTATCAGTGGGCTCAAATAAATAAGAATATTGAAGCTGTACAGAATTCGTTACAGAGAACTTACATCATACTCGCTGGGGAGTTCAGTGATGTTGATAAAAGCGCGTGAATCAACGAAATAGTGGATGAAAGGTTTGATGAATATATAAAAAGGAAAAGTCACTGTTACACCTTAACCCTTCCCATTGATGGCGAGAAGTGGAAAGATGGAGAATGTCTTATTTTAATGCACGAGTCAGCCATTCTAGGGCACAATCTGAATTAAATGTTGCTCAGGATAAACAACAATTCATACGTTACCTACATGAATATTGCATTTATTTTGTACAGTGTACAGGAAGGAGTAGATAGGGTTATCTTTCTTTATAATAGAAGTTTTAATTAGCGTATAATATGTAAAGTCGATATTATTAATATAATACATTGTATTGATTTTAATTTACATTGCCGGTTTCTTTGCCATTAGAAGTAGCATTGCAAAAGAAAGCGATCACTCAACATTGCTTACTAAATATAGAAGAGCAAGATAACTTATAGGATTTAAGAATAACTCTACGAACACAAACACCTCTTTTAGGAAAATAATAACTCCGCTAGTAAAAGAAAATCTACTCCGCAACAGGGTAAGTAATGCTTCAATGGAGTTCCGTAACATCTCATCGTCGCGGATATATTTCACTGCTACAGCAGAAATTTTTAACTCCGGAACACATAATATTAACACACGCGCGGAGCAACTAATAATAAAGCTACAAAAAGAGTGAATGTCTGCAAAAATCAACTGCGTGTGATTTACCAACATACGCCAATGGTCGCGAGGGAAATACATAGCGGTGTTAAATCGGTGTTAAATGCAACTCCGCATTTTTAAGTGTGTACGGCTATATCTTCTGGGTTTTCATTTTTTTCTTGGCGTTGGTACTCATCGTTAATACCAGTTGTTGAGGTAATCGTAGAAGCTAAAAAAGTTCAAAATAACGAATTTTGTTTTGGAGAAACCTAACGCACCTGCACAGCGGTATTCGCAAATGACCGGAAGCCCGGATTTGATGTGACAGTACAGTTTGAAATCATTATGTGGGCAGTAAGCTCAAAGGTAGAAAATAATTACGGTAGTTCTTTGCCGCTCATGACAAAGAACTCACTTGTAAACAATGACTTCATTTTACTTCTTTTCTATTGGTACACACTAAAAAATAAGATTCTATATAAGGAATTAAATATCGTATTCAACCAAGACATAAATATATTCAAAGTTGAAGGTATGATATTATCTCAACAACTTAACTCCCACCTTGATTGTTCAAAGTCAAACTTTGAAGTAAATTAAAGTTTCTTCTTAAAACTTTTTTCAGTTTTAACCCATCTAATCAATTATATGTTTGGGGCTAAATAAGTTCATATAATTGCTTAGATGCATTGAACCTGACCAAAATTGATAAAAAACTAAATTATTGCAAAGTTTGATTTAGTAAAATAACATCGTCCAATCACGGCTTCATTGTTGTCAGTTGAACTTAAGAAGTTTGATACTTACCAGACGCAACAATATGTTACTTATACAATACATTGATTGAAAAAAAAAGATTTATTGAGGTAATTACGTACATATAAATATATCTTACAATAGTATAGTCACTTTGTACACAAACACTACAATATCGTAAATAACAATACTAACTATGTAAATAAAATATGCAAATGATATTGTATATAACATTTTTGTATTTCTCAGGTTCCTGTTCGATATCCCCAGGAGTGATATAAATTGCATTAGTCATGTTATCAATATAAAATTTGAAGTTTTAGTAAAATTTGCGTTTCTAGCACATCTGAGCTACTGAAGCCTATGACATTTGTTAGATATAATTGGCATGAATCAAGTAAAGGAAGTAGTGGTTACTACCAAACAGTAGCCTATCTTAACGTACACCTATCAAATGTCATCTACTTTGGAAGTAGGGTTCACACCAACAAACGGATTGTCATATCCAGACTGAATTACAAATGAAAATATTTAACGACATATTTTGTCAAATCAATATTATAGGTTAATAATATGGTGATACACAGGCGGGATGTAATTTTTTTTAAATAAGTCAAAAACTGCAAAAACAAACCAAAAAACCTGTATTTGAATCAGAGACCTTTGCATTTCTAACACAATGCTCTCCCATCTGAGCTACTGAGGCCACTACTTCCTTTCCTTGATTTATGACAATTATATCTAACACATGTCATAGGCCTCAGTAGCTCAGATGGGAGAGCATTGTGCTAGAAACGCAAAGTTTCCTGGTTCAAATCCAGGTTGTGGCTGTAATTTTTTAATTTATTTCAAATTTACATCCCGCCTGTATATCACCATATTATTAACCTATAATATTAATTTGACAAAATATGTCGTTAAACATTTTCAAAGATACTACAGTTTCCCTGCGGCATTATCATCTGTTCCTTATGATTAAATGTATGTTTTGTTAAAATATCAGTTATCATATCAGTTGAATATATGAACTATTTAAAATAAGAAACACGAATCTTAAATCTATTAAGTAAATTGATAAAATATTATTCTTGTAGGAAGAAACATGTTTTACATTTGAATTGAGCATTTGTTTTGTAGTATGTATTCGTCTATATCAGCGGTTCTTAACCGGTGCTCCGCGGAACACTTGTGCTCCGCGAGCTTGTTGCAAGTGCTCCGCAAAATTATGAAAGCCGAAATTGTTGACTTAACGTATGTGATTGAAATAATAATACTTGTATTTGTATATTATTAACGTACAAAACATTCTAACTTCAACAAAAATAACAATTATAGTATATTATAATACAAGAAGACCCCCAAAATAAGAGATGGAGCAGGGCAGAAAGAACACCCGTTCGAACACCAAATGAAACTTATTAAATGAAACTAATTGTGTAATAAACCTGTACAAAGCTGGATGTTGGAATAAAGATTATTACTACTACTATAATGCAAGTTTTAGAAGACAAAAATTGGCGCTCGAGTTGTTTTGTTATATACTATTTTTTCTACCTTGCGACATTAATTTTACATAAATTTCGAAAAATGCGGTTGTTATCTTACAATTTAAAGTAATTTTACGACTGACGCGAACCAATGGCGATTGAGATGTCAGCCTTATTTGACACTTGACGTCAATATCATAAATCTTGGAAAACCAAAACTTACTAAAAAGTTGTGATTTCATAGTGTTTTATAATGACACCGAAAGCGGTTTCGTTATCAGTTTAAAACGAACGCAAAGTAGAAAAAACATTTACAATTTTCAAATAGTAATAAATATGAATAAAATAAATAAAGAATTTAGAACGTAATACAATTAAAATAAAAATGGGTATAGCTCTGCTACACATGCCACATAAAAAGTTCTGAAAATATGTAAATATTTTGAAATATATTTCCTAAAATAAAGATAATAAATATGATGTTTTGATAATATATATTTTTGCCCACATCTACATATCATCCACATGTTATGTGAGGATTTATTAAGCCTTAGATTAGTATAAAGTTGTATTCAAAATGAGCTTATCAAAACTACTTGAGTAGGTGGTACTTAACTGCTAATATAAAGAATCTAGCCAAACTACCTAAATATTTGACAAACAAAGAAAGTTTTGAAAGTTTTATTATATTTAAATTTATATTACCGCGAACATGTCAGATGCTTGGAGGAACTATCACAATATACCAAATAGGTGGCGGCATTTATAACCACCAGGTGATAGATAGTTCGCGAACAAAATTTTGTGGGGCCAGAAAATCAAAACATACACACACACACACAAAATGTGGAATTATGTGAATACGGGCAAAAAGAAAACTTCGGAAGCAATTCGGTACATCGAGAGTGCCTTTTCCCTCAAACATTCAAGAGTTGGTTTGTAGAAATAAATTCCAAAATTCCAAAATGTTCTAAATTTATACAGACATATATGTTTTTCTTTTCTGTATCAGACTAATGATTTTCGCCGCAAATAAACTTCATTCGAGTATTCATTTTTTCAATTCGGTAAAAAGTTAGAGCTGATAAAAATATCAATAAAACCGTATTTTAAACGGCTACAACTTCTTATGGACTTGAGAAAACAATGAAGTAAATATGAACCTTTTTACTCGGAATGATATTTAGTTTTTAGAAGAAAATCTGTAAAAAGTTTTATGTGGATTTTATTTACTTTTTATTGTTTTATTTTTTCGTTTTCGCATTGTTTGATATGTATTTTATCTTTTATTTTTCTTTGTTTATTTAATGATAGTTTTAATTTTGAGTAAAAGTTATGTCAATGTTTTTGGTGCTCTGCGAATTTTTCGTATGATCAAAAGTGCTCCATGACTTCAAAAAGGTTAAGAACCACTGGTCTATATCGTAGACCGTCGAAAAACGACAATTACATCATCCAATATGTAAAAAAATAATAGAAATGCTAAATTTGCAAATCAGATTACAAGAGGAAAAAATAATTGAAATAGTCTGTATGTTTTGTATGGGTTTTGGAAAGAGGTTAATTGCAAACGAAAGCAAATAGAATTTGCCAAAATTAAATTAGAAAGCTTTCACGTATATGATGCGCTCTGAGGATCCCCGCTGCAAAATCAATGTTTGTTAATCGAAACTGTACCATTATTTGATTTAATGAGGTTTATTAGCTTTTACGCGATTTAATATCAACTGACCATGTTTCCATTAATAAATTATTTCTTCATAATTGACATTGAATTATATAATGCTAGGTATAGATATAACGAACGGGAAAATGCAGTGCATGTCGCGCATTTCGGCGTCGATATATTGTGACGCAGCCCGATAATAATTTATTTCGGCGAAACTCTAAAGTATTCATGAAACCCACTCTAGAATATAAGTCCTACCGATTTTAATTCGAAATAATATCACGAGCCGTGCTTGTTGTCTCTAGGCTAGAGTTGGCTTTACGAAAATTCGGGCTGCTCTTACTTCGGGTATAACAGAGGGAAGGATGTTAAAAGTTAGTTCTCCCGGTATCAAATTAGTGCCCCCCGCCCCGCACCGTCTTCTAGTGGGGGTGTTAAAGCGTTGAATTGCAAATGCTGATCTTAAACTGGTATTATTGATCAGCACCTTATCCTACCACCAGTTTTTGCACATCCTTCTCCTAGACCTTCACGCAGAGGAAGTTTTCCTGCAAAAAGCTGGTAATGTTATGCCGGGCCTGTCACCCAGTTAGTGATCAATACTACTTTTCCACAGGGCGATACACAATCCTACGCGAGCAATTCAGAATTAGAACTCAACACAAATTTGATAGCACAACTAAATACAAAACATTTGGTAGAAATCAGCAATGAACCTGCACCAAATGAAGCATCCTCCTATACACACATATCAATTTTACGGAGAATTTGCACGTAGTTATATGTACAGAAAAAGGAGTTAATGTATCTCCGAAAATCAGCTGATTGTATCAGATTTCCTTGACATTGATAACAAGGAAGCTTAATAAAATAGTATAATAGCTATATACATATGTTATAAGATTATAAATCATAAGTGTATGCAATTTAGATCATCTCTTCAATACTTAACCATAAACAAAAGATTTATTCTACATCATGGAGTTTCAGATAAGTGGGTTAAACAATAGATTTAATGCAATACATTTTTAGTTGATGTAGCATAATCCCCGTTTCTGAAACGGAGCGAAAACATAACTGAGACTTAAAGTTAAGCTACAATTACATATTATTTAGACATGGAGAACTATTGAAGACGTGATATGCAAAAGAGTAGGAGTGCTGTTTTCTTTGTGTCCAAAATGGCTCAATGTGACACAGGATTTACACTTTAAACCCTTTGCATTTCTCTTGAATTTGTAAACGTGGGTATATCAAAGGGCTTCCAATCCCGGACAAAATACTGATCCCTGGATTAAATATTTTGTACGCCTGGGACGCGAAAAGATACCCAGTTCTAAATGCGTCTTCAAGTAAACCGTTATTTATTGTTGAAAATTGATGAAATATTCAGTGAAACTTCTTAGAATATTAAATATTCAATTTCTTGTCATAAACAAAATGAATATTACTTGTATGCCTTTCGGTTATGTCAAATATAGTTCACATAGCCCAACCCATTTTATAAAATACATTTTCTACAGTGCACTTTTTGACACAACTTTTCTACTAAAAAAGCAAAAAAGCGATAATTGTGCTACGAAAAAATGGCAAAAACGACCATATTACCGCTGTCACAGCTCAATACAAACTCGAGATGTTTTACCCGAGATGCAATCTATGGCGTACATGCACTTCATGATGGAACAACAAACATCGTACCTAAATATTTCGTTAGTTTAAGGTAAATTTCTGAAACTGGAAGAAACTTGAAAATCGGGACAAGAAATGACATCGTTCGTTCGATTGGAGTGAACCATCAAAAGATTAATAACAACGATTAATAACAAATCATTTTTGGGACAATTTGGGTTTTATTTTACACTTAAATATATCGGGATTAATATGTATCTTTATTTTCTACTTTTTTTCAATATTTTTTTCGCTGTATTTTATACCTATTTAAAAATTTTATATTCTGTAGTACGTCATAGAATACAGGTAAAGAAATCCGCCACTAATTTTTACGTTTATGTTTTTGTTTCTGTTTTAAATAAAGGCTGTTTTTTTTTGTTGAGGTAAATAAAAAGACGCAGACAAGCTGAAAAAGATGTTTGCCTCCATATTGAATTATGTCTACTTCTTGCAAAATTTGTTCCTCCTATTATAACAACATGTTATATATTATATATATGTTATATGTTGGTATAAACCATGGTATAAACGAACATTTTATCCTTGAAACTTAATTAAATCAGAAATGGTGCTGTTATAGATTGAAGTTCATACTTAAAAAATAGCAGCTCAATTGATTTATTGTAGATCAGTGCCTACACTTCACCAATTAACAAAAAAATAAGAAAATAATTTAAATTTAACTTTTTCGATATCCCGGGATTTAGACTCACAATTCCGGGATCCCGAAAAAGCTAATTATTTGTCGGGATCCCGGGATTACGGGATTGGAAGCCCTAGTACATACACAAACCTTCAGGAAATACGTAATGTAATTAAAAAGTTTTAAATTGATTGGTTTACACTGACGTCTCATCAAAAATATGTTTATACCTCACGACCCAAGATGTAAGGTTTTTTAATTCCTTTGACATATCGTCCATATCATCTTTCTAAAAACCAAACATTTTATTAGACTAATAAGCAGCAAGCAGTAAATTGGGATTGATTCAATATGGCGGACCCAAAATCAAAATATATTCAGATTCACATGAAACTTTTTTCCTGTGACATTTGAAGATCTCTAAAACCAAATTTGTTGTCAGACTTTCAAAATTTATAATGGCGGATTAAATATTGCAAACCAAAGTCTAAAAAATTGTCGGATTTAATTGAAACTTATTTCCTGTGATATTTGAAGCTTTTGATTTCAAATCTGATGTCAAATTTTTAACAGAATTCACAGGCTGATAAACGCATTGAGTTTACTTTTTAAGCATTTAGAAAAACTTTGAAAAACGCACAATAGGAGAATACTAATGGAACAACTGCGCATAATAGTTTACATTAAGGCTACTATACGAACGCGCATTGGTTGTAATTTTACATGTCCGATTGTAACAATACAGACACAACATTGTAAAATTGCTGCAGTATTACACAACACATGTATCTTTACATTATGTTTGATGTAATTCATCAGTTACATGAAATATGTTATGTAAATTAATAAGTTTGTTATAGTTAGTGACAATAGAAATTAAATTGAATTTAAATTGATAAATTGATATTTAAAAGTTAATAATTTACATAATCCAGGCCGATTTATCACTTATCAAAGCTAGTTGAAAATCTTCTATCAAAACGCCTGAAGCGAAACCTAGATTAAAAAACATCGTCCCTATAATAGACGATCGTCTAAACTGGCATACTATGATAAAACGAAAATATTTGTAGTTGCCATGCAAATTTTAAAAGATGTTTTGTTAACACGACCGTGTTTATCAAAGTAATTACCCCGACAAATCATGTAAACGATAGGGTGGAAGATAGTGCATGAATAATTATCAGGGGGTTAAAAAATGGCGACTATGATTAATCCGACGTGACTCACGATTTTTTTACTGATACGCTGGATAGTCCAGTGTGAGGGTTAACAAACGCCTGGGATTAAATCGCAAATGTCGTGACTGGCAACTTCATTATTAATAAAGCGCGCAAGAATCCATGGCTAAAACATAGAAGACCAACAGGGTTGCCAGATCAAACAAGCGAGTTTGAGAGTGTTTGCCAGTGGTTGTCAGTATATAAAAAAGGCAAGAACCACAAATAGTATATGATCATATTTCAAACTCATGCTGTATCCTTTTCATAAAAATACTTTAATTATTGCTGCTTTTTCCTATTAAATACTGCAAATCTGTCGGTTTTGACAAATAATGTGCCGTTTTGTAAAATCATTGGATTAGTGGTTGACCCACAAAGAGCTATATTATGCAATGCCAGCAATTCCGTTATTAGAAGAGCTAGAATAATGAAATATAGACTATAGGCTACCCAATAATTCATAGGTTTAAAGTTTATTACATAATCATTGTTTACTTTTGCATTTTTTCATTCAAAAGATCGTGCTGAAACTCCGCGTGAATTCCGACGCTCTATGGTCGTTCGAGTACTGCGGAGAAGGGAGGCGTTAGCGATGCTGTCATGTCGGAGAGAACCGACACAGCTGAGAGAACCGGGGCAGCTTATTATCAATACACAAAAAGAACTATAACTTGTCAAGGTAGTAATTGTAACTAACAATTAAATTCTTAATTTTTGCATAATTTTGATTATAATATGTGACCCGGTTCGAGATAAATCCATTCTATCGATTTGCGTTTTTGTTTTCTTCAGTTTTTATACAATAAGGTTGTAAACAAGATTTTGGTGAAGGCTGATAGATCTAATAATATGGAGTTAGCAGATTTTCTGATTAGTGGTGAACACTAAATTAGGTTTGCTTGATAAACCCAAAAAATGCTTAAAAAGTATGCCCGATTTTGTTATATAAATATTCAAACTATTGTAAAAGTTTCAACAGTTTATTCATTAATAATATTTAAATGCATGCACAAACAATATAAAATAAATACAACTCTTGATATATTACATACATGATATATTACATATATTACAATTTAGCATCGTAAATTTGTAGACACGTAGAATATTTTGCAGATCACTCATTAAATTTAGATGGTAATCCCGACACCCGATTTAAATTGTCAAGAATTCCCATGGGACTTCCAATCTATTCGTGGTTCTGTTATCTTATTGACTCATTTTGCCATTGTTTTTTAATTCGGTAATCTGTCGCCGGATATCCAAATTTCTTTGGCGAGGTATAATCGCCGCGTCGTTATATTGTGTCCGTAAACACTGTTCTTCTAGTAACTAATGCACGGGCGATCCTCCACTACTGGCAGCGTCGCTGTCGATCCCTTCCCCCGCTCGCCCCAAAGACCGAAGAGCGCCACGTCAATTGCAGCAATCATGAGATGCTTCAACTCGATCTTTTGTAGGGAAAATGCAAGATAAACAATGGTTATGTAATAAACTTTAAACCTATGAATTAGTGGGTAGCCTATAGTCTATATTTCATTATTGTAGCTCTTCTAATAAAGGAATTGCTGGCATTGCATAATATAGCTTTTTATGGGTTTGGTAGAAATGATTCAGGAACATAACGGACTTTACTTAAATTTGTGTGTGTGAGTGGTGTCAGAGTTGTAGGCCTTCAAACGCAGGGCTCAATACTTTTCCAACCGATAATGGTGCATTAAATTTAGAGTTTGCTGAGCTAGTCGTATATAATCTCGAACGGCCATGCAACTTTGTTGCAGAATTCGATACCTCGCCGTCTGGGTCATGGTACAACCACAGTTCCTCGAATTTATTATTTATTGTTTTATTATACGTCACACATTTACATCGTAATGTGTTTTTAATGTACGTTGGGATACATTACATGGATACGCATACAACTCATACATACCTATAGTCTACATACCTATACATACTCATGGTTTGCGATAGCAGATTGAAACAGATTATTTATGTTACTGCAGGCAGAGTTACATTATTGCCCAACTTGTCGTCGCGTCTATTTTACTCGCTGTTAAAACTAAGCTGGTAAATCAGATGAACTCTTCATAACCAAAGTTATTGCTACACACTGTAAAAAATAAGTGTAATTTTCCATCACTATATATGCAAAAACGTACACTTATATTCATGTAACATAATGTAAAAATACATGGTTGTGTAATACTGCAGTAATTTTACAATGTTGTGTCTGTATTGTTACAATCGGACATGTAAAATCGCAACCAAAGCGCATTCGTACAGTAGTCGTTAATGTAAACTATTATGCGCAGTTGTTCCATTGCGCATATACGTATCACCACAGGGCCGGCAGTAGACGGTAGGCAAGGTAGGCAACTGCCTACGGCGGCAAAGTTTAGGGGCGGCAAAACCAACTGAACTACAATAAAAAGGGCTCTAAAATATTGCCTGAATCTAGAAAATAAAGGAATAGTAAAATACAATCAAATACAATCGGAATTGACAGGCTTCAGGCCATTCCTATATTTTAAGATGCATAGCAGCCAATAATCGACATACTTAAATAAAATAGCTCATTAGCTTTTATAAAGAATTAGGATCAATTAGGAAAAATAATATGAAAGTGTACCTACTGTAGTGTAGTGATCCTATACAAAAATCAAAAGAGAAATATGAAATAGTCCTAACGATCCTTTTGCGTTTTTATGCGATATCCACAAACTTAAAGACAATGTTATAAGTAAAAATAATTTACTGGCACATCCCAGTAAATAAAGACATAGAAGCCGCTTTAAAAGTTGACGAATCCTCCATCCTAACGGTTTAGCATTTGCTGCCGAAATGGTAAGCTAGTTAATTTTTATTTGGGTAGACACATAATTTGCCCGCCTATAAAAATAATATTAAAATGTGCTCAGTCTTTGATGATATTATTATTGAAATTAATTAAAAACTATCAGTGATTAAAAAATTCCGCATGAAATGCTTGCATCAATATCTCCGAAAATATTACTCTTAGCAGAACAAACTATACATCATATTAAAGATAAAATTTTGATGAAGATTTGGGTACATGATAAACAAAGAATTTCTTAAAATATTGAAAGATTTAGATTTGGGAAAATGTAAAGAACGGAGATATTATGTCAATATCTATTCTGTCAAAAACGACAGAAGTTTGCTGATGACAGATGACTTAACAGTGTAGATATTGACATAATATTTCGGTTCTGAAACCTCGTTTTTTAACCTTCTCCCAAATCTACATCTTTCAATATTTTTAAGTAATTCTTTTCATCTTTAATATGGTGTACATTTTGTTCTGCTAAGCTTAATACTTTCGGAGATACCTATTTAATGCAAGTAGTTCATGACAAATTTCACTGATAATCACTGATAATTTATAATAAATTTCAATAATAATGTCTCCATTCAAACATTTTGATGGTATTATTGGTAGTATTTTCATAGTCGGGCGAATTAATTATGATGTTAAATGATTTTCTGTCCATAGACCTTGTTTCCAGAAGGTCCAGTTGACGTTTCTAAAAATTCATTACCTCCCTTAACATTGGGCCAAATTTAATAATAATAACTGTTGCTACCTGAGCGGGCGATAGACAGTTTGCTAAACTAATATTAATAAAAAAGTACTTAAGAACCATGTATACTTTAAATTGTCTTAATGGGTTAGTAATGAAGGCCACTGAATATGAATTGTGTAGTATATTAGATCTGAAAGAAGTTACTCGCGATTTTGCAGAAAAAAGGGTTCGAAAGAGCTAATTTTAGTTTAGGGATAAACTTTGTATACCAGTATTCTTTACTTTTTGTTGTTTTAAAAGTATTGTTTGTACTAGTATAATCTCCAAAGATTGTGTTTTTATTACAAATAAATTTCGTAAATATTGTCTGAGTGCTGACTGTAGTTTTCTGGATCATGATATATAGGAGATATCGGTAACTATAAGAGATATCGAAAAATGTGTAAGATCGTCTTTTTTTGAGAGAAACTCAATGGTGAAAACCAAAATTAGCTATCGTCTTTTGTTTTCGAGTATTATTATCCTATTAATCTAAGGCAAATTACACTGCGAGATATGCACTGTCAAATATTTGTACCGAAAATATGAACATTTAATGCGGATTCGTAACATCGCACATCTGGACTTGCAACACGTTGCAAGGTCTCGAACGCATCGGCTGGCTCGACAAAAACTTGTAGTTCTGTGGCCGTAAAAATACCTCTATGCCAATATTGGGCAGACTATTTGAGGTAAACATATTAATGCCGCATGAATGCACCGGTGAAAAATACATTCTTATGCCTGTAAGAAATAGTTTTCGCGCTATAGAATTCTTAATACGTTTTACTTTCGACAAGAAAATAATATCTTGGTACGTAGTGTGTAGGATGTATGTTTTCGCTCCATTACGAACGCGTCTAGCAAAATATAATAAAAAATAATACACGCAAGGACCCATGATGTATGAATTTATTATTTGATAATAATTATTTCAATCATTTGCAGTTGGTTTGTTATAAAAGTAATTAATCAATCAATCAGGGGGCGGCACTATTTGCCTACGGCGGCAAAAACGCTAGGGCCGGCCCTGATCACCACGAGGTTAGACAAGTGCTTGCGATGGCGATCGCACGGTAGATGTTGTGTCGGCTTGTTGCTTGAGCGTCTGAAGCAAAACTGATCTGTTATTTAATTGCTATGGGGTATATAGATCTCTAATCTAGTACTGTAGCGATTGTGCCACACATTGTGATTGTGCTTTTGTAGTTTTGTAATCCCGGGATCCCGGGTTGATCCCGGGATTCATAAGTAAAAACCAAAAATTGCCGGATCAAAACACCTGGGATACCAAAAGTTATCAAATCAAGTCAGTAAGAAACACCTAAAATATACTTCATTGGACAATATCTTTTACCTCTATGATCAACGTTCTCAAATTTTACCTTACAAGTAGAAATTCAAAATTGTCGGTTTAAATGGTAAAAGGTGTCAAAGTGTGCGTAATGACATCAATAACAAACAAAATTTAAACTCTATCAGATAATAAATTGCTCTTGCATCTTAAACTTGGTCAAAAATTGTACATTTTTGTAAAATGTATAAATAGTAGTCACGGCAAAAGAAACTGTTTGATATTTTGACGAATTTTTCTTTACTTTTTTAAGGGGTAATGCCACTCTAGATTTTTTGAAAAATCAAAAAAAAAAATTTTGCTGAAATGACGCAGCACGAGAATTGTCCACCTGGTGATTTCATTTTCACTTTCAAGTGGCAAAGTAATTGTGGATATTGCAGCAAGTATAGCCATATGTGTTGTCATTGATGCATTATCCAGCCTTATGAAGATTATGGAGGTATTATGTATGAGCATCGGGCCAAACTGCAATAATTTCTGCGCGAAGGCTGACGCACGGCGCATCATGTTTTCAGAACCATCGCTGACTGATGCTGCAAAACGGCCCGTATGTCGTCAAAATTAAACAGAGAGAAACAAGCGGAGGAAAATATTAATTTCAAAAGATAATTATATGGTCCAGGCATCGCCTACTACAGTCAAATATAACAATTCTATACATCAAAGTTACACAATACTTTAAACCCTGTTTGCTCAAAACCGCATTTTTCAAACTGGTCGGAAAGATAACTTCAACTGATCTCCGTCAATTCACTTGAAATTTTATATGCAGCTTCAAAACAAAATTATCTACAGAAGTACGTACTGATTTTACGATTAGTTCGAAACTTTTTTTGTTATAAACAATTTTTTACCTAATTTTGTACCTAAAAGTGATAATTTGCGTTCAAACGTGCGCCATTTTGTTTTAAAGCGGAATTTCCGTACGTACTTCACGAGATAATGTTATATAGAATCAATTTATTTTTTATTTTTATAGCTAACTGAAAAACTGCAACCCTGTCCGCCGGAAGTGGTTTCCTTAGATGTCCTCTAACGCTTCAACTTTTATTTATTTTAGTTTTTTTTTATTGTGAATGTTCCTCAAAATATGAACAATAAAGGTCTTTAAAGAGATTTTGTAATTCATTTACTATATTGTAAAACATATACCTACAAAAGCGGCTATTTTTTTCTCGCGCTAGAGTGGCATTACCCCTTAAGATAAAATTGGATAACTTCATAAGAATTCATACGTCATGAATTTGTATTATGAAAGTAGACTAATTGTTGGCATTTTAAATAAAATGACTATTGCTTACTTGAGTCCTAAACGCGTTTTCAAGTAATGACGTTATTTAATGTTTAAAATGGATGAAATATTTAGTACAACTTAGATGAATCAGGGAGTTGGGTTATTTAAGTATTCAATTGCTTGTAATAAAAAAATTACTTGTACGTCTTTTGGGGATGTCAACTATAGTTCAAGTAGCCCAACCCACATTATAAAAATAGATATTTTATCTAAGTGCACTTTTTGACTAAACTTCTCCAATAAAAAAAAATAAAAAAGCGATAATTGTGGGATGAAGTGATGCCAAAAATGACCATCTTACCGCTGTCACGTGTGGACAGTTCATGACAAACTCGAGAAGCTTTAACCCAGACGCAATCTATAGCATTGCCGCACCCCATGACAGAGAAACGCCGTACCTATTTTTTTTTTTGTTAGGTTAATGTTAAATCTTAAATTGGAAGAAACTTGAAAATCAGAACAAGAAATAACATCGTTTGTTCGATTGGAGTGAACCATCGAACGATTAATAACAACGATTAATCATTTTTGTATCTTTATTTTATACTTATTTTCAATATGTTTTCTTTTTATTTTCGCTGTATTTTATTACCTATAAAGGTAAAGACTTAAGCAAGCTGAAAAGGTTCATGTGTTCCTATGATAGCAACAACTTGGTGTAAATGAACATTTTATTCTTGGTACTTAGTTTAATCAGAGAGAGTGATGTCATAGACTGAAGTTCAAAAAAAAAAAATAAGAAAATAATTTCGATTTACCAATTTCGGGATCCTAAAAAAGTTAACTTTAAATTATTTTCTTATTTTTCGTTAATTAACGAAATGTGGGCACTAACCTACAATAAATCAATTAAGCTGCTATTTTTTTAAGTGTGAAGATCAGTCTATAACAGCACCCTTTCTGATTAAATTAAGTATCAAGCATAAAATGTTCGTTTACACCAACATGTTGCTTTAATAGGAAGGACAGATTTTGTAAGCACTAGATATAATTCAATATGGAGACAAACATGAACCGTTTCAACTTGCTTAAGTCTTTTTAGTTACTTTACCCTCAACAACAGAAAAAAATTAACGGAAAAATAAAGAAATTGTGGCGGATTTCTTTACCGGCATTCAGTGATGTACTACAGAATTTAAAATTGGTAAATAGGTAATAACATACAGCAAAACAGCTTCTTCCAGTTTACGGATTTTACCATAAACTAAAAAATGTAATATTTTGGTACGAACCCTCTTGAGTTTGTGATGAGCTGTGACAGCGGTAAAATGGCCACTTTTGACATTTCTTCATCACACAATTATCGCTATTTTTAGTGAAAAAGTTTTGTCAGAAAAGGCACTTAAATAAAAAAATCTATAACGTAGGTTGGTCTATTTGAACTGTATTTGAGAAAACCGAAAGACGTACAAGTATCTAATATTATCCACTAAAATATATTTTAGGCGTTTCTTACTGACTGGATTGGTCATCCCAGACGTTTTGATGCGGAAATTTACGCTTATCTCATGAATCCCGGGATCCCGGGATTACAAAATCTTTAATCCCTAAATCCCGGGATCAGTATATTGTCCGGGATTGGAAGTTACATCAATCGCTTAATAATTAATAAATCTCACTAAGTTCCCTATTCTAGATACAAGTAGTTTTATTCAATTGAACGCAACAATTTTCGTTTTTTAGAAAAACAAATAGCTGTTAATAATAATTAATAAAGTAATACAATAATAAAAAATAATTTATGAAAAATGTATTAGACATAGAAACTAAAACTACTAAACATACGATTTACTGTAATTTTAGAGGCAACTCATGTAAATTTACCGAACTATATTTTCGGAAAAAGTCTGTTTAAATATTCACCTTGTCAGTTTAAATAAAACGATTACCATGTGAAGAGGTGAGAGAGTAAGCTGGAGGGTTTTATTTTGAATCTATAGCGTTTCGGCTCATTATAGATTCACGTACGAATGGTAATTGTGGTTAACCGCTAAACGGGTGGACGAGAGGATCTTTTGTCGACGGGCATGAATGGGCGATATATCAGGATTTAATTGAATGGAATATTTGTATGGGGGAGCTGAAAATAAACGCTTAAATAGAATAAACTGTCGCCCATATGTGGGACAATTGGGCGGTAGATTGGCCAGCACAGGCGGAGGGACGTTTTTATCCCCCGTGCAAATGCGTCGAAGGGAAGTAGAGGGAGGCAGATTTGATGTATATGTAAGCAATAAGCCGCACCGTCGCACCTCTCCTCCGTGGTAGAAATAGACTTAAGACCGCGTCGCCCACACCACGGCCAGCAACGCTTCTCAAATCATCGTCCAGACGTTTTCACAGACGTCGTTATTCACATTGTCGTGCATGGTTATGCTTCTTCAACATATCTCTTGAAACGATTCCTACGATCAGTGCAGTTTACGAAATCAAAAAGGAACTTCTCTTCTCCGCGCACCAACCGAAATAACACAGTGATTTCTTTTTTTTTGACGGTTCAGTTTCTGTTCTGCAAGTTTGTGCTAAAACTGTTTGGGACTGTTTACGTTCTCCAGCTAATAAAAAGGCGCCGAGCGCTTTCGATTGGTAAGTCTGTTTCCAAACGTTCCTATTCATTAAAGTAAATTAATAATAATTGCCTACGCCGAAGATGCCATGCTCCACTCGGCTACAGCAAATCCAACTAATAAGCGCAACTATTTTTAGACAAATTACAAAATAGTTTTGTTTCTTGTGCACCTTATATTTTCATCTTCACGAAAATCTATCGAGGATATCCTACAAAACGCAATGTTTTCAGCCTTTAAGTAAACACTGGCGTAGATACAAGGATAGCAAAATCTATTTTGATCTCAGTTCTTTACCTCCAGAGTTTGCATTGCATCTTTTCGCAAAATAACTTCGAACCGCTTCAAACAATCTCATCGTTAAATTATTTTCTAAATTATGCGCAATGATTCCTTCATTGGGTACAATTGGTCTTCTTTGGTGTTCTCTACTGCAGACAAGCTTATCTAGAGGACACACACACACATGGTCGTCACATTGTCAGGTTCAGGAGTTTGTGTTTATTTCGCTTGCTAGACGGTTGCAATGGATGTTTTCATGCATCTGCTGCCGTCAGCACCAATCTGACAACCAAATGGGTACCGGTGACGCTATTCCGTAAACATTGCCTACATGATCGATCGGATGACCCTAAACGCCAACAAATTAGTTAGCTTTCAATTGCAGTGCTAACTGATGACGTAAAAACTATATGGTGTTCAGAAATGCTATACAGACGTCTTTATACTTGGGATTCTCAAATAATGTTCATCTTTGCTTGACGGAAGTAAATATATATGATATACAGCGTGAACTGTATTCTGGCAATAAATGGTAATACGGTAAGATCTATTTGTGGTAGTCTAAATAGTGTTGGGTACTTATATTTTCCCCCCCGAAGCAAGAAAAAACATATTTTCGTTTCCCCGATAGCAAGGCTTCGACATATCGCTTAAACAATCTCAAACGAATCAATTTTGGCTATTTATTTATACACTTTGCACACGAATGGGCCTCATTTCCGATTCGGGTGTACGTAAAAACTCAATGACGTCAATCCTAGGTATCGGCCAGACCTTGGTACATCCAATTTAAACACATTAGTCCTATGTTAACGCCGTTTGAAAAAGAAATATTTATTATCATAAACAAACCCGCATTGTTTTTACAACCTAACAAGTTTCTTTGTTAACTGTCTCCATACGTATCCAGAACGTTTGTACTAACACAGCTTCACGTTTTTAGATAGTTAGCTTTCCTTTAGCTCGAATGCCAATGGTTCGGGATGCGCAGTAAATAAATGCCCACAATTGAACGTTGGTAGATGAGGTGGCGCGCATGCGCAGAGCGTCCAATACCTGCACCCCATCTAACGGACAAAAGATAAATAACTGTAATACTAATATGACTTTTAAAACTTCTTCTGTTTCTGAACTTGGTACCACCTTCTGGTTCGCTTCAGCTTCTCTGGTTCTCGTGGTTCTCTACAGTTTCAAACAGTGCGTTGTCTGTCCTACAATGCCCCCCACTGTATACCCTAGAAGTCCGCAATCGTTATTCATATACACTGGCGTAGATACCTGTAATCTTTATACTTTACTGTTATCTGTATTTGTTATTATTTAAATGCGCTATTGAGAAATGTTTCAAGGTATAATTATTATTGAGCACCTTGGAACTAATAACTCTATTATCATGTACCGTCTGCATACTGCATCCCAATTGCTATTATGGAAATATTTTGGACTTATTTGTTAGGTAAGTAGCTGTCTCAATTAAAATTCAAATATTGCATGCGTTTCCTAAAAGATTTGTAAACAATTAATTTGTTGGTATTGAATGCACACCCAAAGACACATTGGCTGTGTTTGTATTCTGCAATAGCGAAGAAATCTGAAGAAACTAAACTTCTTTTAGTAACTATTCCATAATAGCCAACCTGGTGCAATTAAAGCCATATTAGGTTATGTTGTTTGTTTACTTTATGCCGGGGTATTTCTGCAATACATATTATGGTGCAAACATTAAAAAAAATCTGATGTGGCCAGGCACATGACTTTATCATACATTATATAAATTGAGATTCTACATGTATAAGGTTATCTATAGACTGTGACTGGTTTGGCGTTAATGATGCCGAATATTACCGGCGAACGGCCGCGGTAATACCGACCGCGCACTTCAAGCTACAATAGCGCCATCTGTCGACGGTGCTAACAACGACTGGCCTCCCATGCGCAGTTTGATCCCGGGCACCACATCGATAGACAAAATATATATCTCCGTCTCACATTTTTGGAATCGAGACTACACATTGGCGCTATAGAACAAGCTCCGTATAATCCCTAATACGTATATGGATAATATTGACAGTAGGTATTGTCAAAAAGACAGCGTTTGACACTACCTACTGTCAAAATGAAAATAATTGTGTAATCCTCGCTAACTAAGTTTTAATGCAGACACGATCTCTATCAAAAAGAATTTGCTCATACAGCTAAACTATTAATTTTACCAAAAAATTTCATAGACACAAATTATACAAAATTTCCTCTACTTTAATTTATTATTTAACTATTTTGACGAAATTACAGAAATTGCGGCTCATTTCCAAAATCCTTGAAAAATCTATCATACTGCGTATGATAAAGTAATAGTTTACATAAATTAAAACAAATGTACAAAGCGTAGAGCGTCACTGTGAGGTTAGACGTACACGGTACAGTGGTATGTCAATACCAAACAAAATGTCGTACGTTGGCACTGTTGGCAGGTCTTACAACTGCCTCCACGAACTTATGCTAAGAAAAAGTTAGTAAGAAATATAATAGAACGGTGTTTCCAACTATAGGTACTATTGTTTCGAACTGTTTTCTGGGTACTAAAACGAAGTTTAGAAAATACGAAAGTAGTGTAAAGGAGCCTTTAGACCTTGCATGGAGTTAGTGGGTAGAGTAGAGTAGACAAACGATTAAGAAAGAGATATTAGACGTGCCATATGCATGGGCTCAGTTTGCGAAGTAACATAAACCTCTGCAACTGTCAAGTTGACACCTGATACTCGTCTGGCTTGGTAACACTAAAGTACGTTTCGAGCATAAGGTGAATCCACTGATCTCGCAATAAGTGAATGTGTATGTGCCATCCCTTAAAATATTCTGCGGGCGTTCGTTAACAAATTTCGGAATAAGTTTATGAAAAGGTTTATGGGCCGGTGTGTGAAAAAATATCCGAAAGAGAAAACACGTTTACTCGTAGGGAAGACGTGACCGAACTGCACAGTGGCGGGCACAGGAAATAGGGTTGACAAAATGACTTTACCTACCTCCGGAGGGGATTTACCCATCTGATCTTCGATAACCGGCACACTTACTTGCCCCCCTGGTATTTTTAGATGCGCCCTAGGATAAGCTTTAATTTTTACTCGTGGAGTTAAGTGCTTAACATATCACTTCCCCGGCCACCTTACTTTGTGAGTATTATGAATATGAGACAGGATTATCTGCTATTTATGTAGGTAGGTACTGCACCGAAAACCGACATGGTTCTATAAAGTTAAGTCAAAATTGTTTTGAGAATATAATAAACATTCCTGGCTCTGTGCAGAACAAATACAAGAGGTCTCACAGAAAACCATTGCAAATCTTATTTGTTTAAATAATTCGTTTTTCTCGAGAATCCTTCTGAATTCTGTTTTCTGAGTTCGAAATGGCAGTTTATTTTCTTACCTTTTCTGAAAAATGTATATTTTTCAGAAAATTGACCGTTCTAACCATTTCATTAACTTCTTTCTCATATAAATCATTACTATAAGTCTTGTGGAATATTTATAAACATTTGTCAGTTAACTTCCATTTGTTTAAACAAATTCTATTTGTTTAAATAATTCGTTTTTCTCGAAAGTTTGTCTAAATTCCAATTGAGTTCAAAATGGCATTTTATTACCATAGTAGTGGGACATTATTCATTTAAAAATTTCTTTGAATTTGAACATTCAATTATAATTCATTTTCAACTTTTTTTCTAATCATGGTAGAAAAGTCAGTCCATTTGTGAAATTGCCTTATACATTTCATGTTCGAGGTATCTAGTCTGTATTATCTAATAAACCCACTTTTGTTTAAACAAATGCCATTTCTTTGAATTTTTTTTTTTGCAATTCGCCTAAAGTAATTTTTTTTAGATCTTTCTAGCCAACTGTTATTCTGTGACATTATTTATATTTTGGGATGATTTCCAGTGTTTGATTAATAAAATAATATTCGCATTCGTATATATACACAGTGGTAGGAAATCAGAATTAGAAATGGAGAAAGAAATGTGATTAATAAAATTTGTTGACTTTAGGAAATTTAATTTTTTTAAAAGAAATATAACTCCCGAATTTCCCGAAAAAAAAAAGATTTTGAAATCATTTCAATTTTGTCGGATAAATGATATTAAAAACGAAAAATATTTTATTATTTAATCAATGAAAATCATCCCAAAATATAAATGCTGTCACTTGAGAATAACAGTTGGCCAGACCGATCTAAAAAATGAATTTTAAGTGAATTGGAAACGAAAATAGAGTATACAAATGGAATTTATTTAATCGAAAGTGGGTTTATTAGATAATACAGACAATATATATAGATAACCATGCGACTTTTCTTGCCGGCGACATTGGTAAAGTGTTTGAAAGACATTTTGAAGAAACTTGACATAAACGTTCTATTAGCTTTTGTTTAATATATATATATTTTTTATTTATGACTTAAAAAAGGTGTTCGAAGGCACTGATCCGCGCTTTTCTTGAACCCATGTTCTCCATGTGTTGTCTTAAAACAAAATTTTATGTTTAAAATAATTTTTTGAAAAGTACATAATAAAAATTTTGCCCATTGGTGTCAAACTTTATGCTAAACGCGGTATACTATTTCTACAAATTCTCATAGATTCTTTCTATACGTCGTTTTTTGCGTAATAACAAAATAAAGTCTATTTATTTCTACAGCAGATTTGTAAAAATCGCTGCCCTTTTGAAAAAAAAAAAATTAAACGATTATTTTTGTTTGTTTTTTTTTGGTTCTAATGAAAGGGGTCTGAGATCTGACACCGAAAACTATGAAAACTGGTCTCAGTAAATATTGCTTGTCCCTCCGCCATTTTAAAATATTTTTAGTTGATATTTTCAAGGAATACTTTATTAGTTGGGCATTAACATTATTTTTCAATATATTTACAAGCTGACCAGCTGGATCCAGATAGTAAATGTCACACTGAGCAGAAAGTTTCATATGGACCGATTTGTTTTTCTTAGTGCAAAAAAGTTACAGCTGTTTGAGTTTTATATGTATTTTGTTTCTTCGTTTATTTGTTTATTTAATTTATTTTCAATATTTTGTAATCATTAGGTAAATGTATATTTTTGTATTATTGTTACGGCTATTGATTGTGCTCTTTATTGATTTGAGAAACAATTAAGTCCATATAAGAACTTTTACTTAGAATAACATTTGCGATTTCTTCATTTAAACTCTATCTCAAAACTAAATACTGTTGAAAATGTATAAGAAACTGATATTTTTAAACTCTTTCTGACAAGATAAACAAAAATTATCGTTTAGATAGACAGCATGATTGGCGATACAAGAAAACAGCTTTGAGATGTCTTCTGAGAAAAATCAAACAATCAGCAGTTTAAACATACCTAAAAATAGAGGTAATTTTGACATGGGTGTCTTGAACCGAGGCATACATCACGTAAACTCATGCCAAAGATTGAAAGTATACAAACATCGTAAAAACGGCGTTTAAAACAATATTGGATACTTGCCATCTACAGGGGGGGGTGAAAAACGGCACCGAAAAGTAAATAAACACGTAGCGCCACTGCGCGCTAAACATGCAGTTAATAAAGGAAAACGATTTAGGCATTGTTAACCCGTTTTGTGTATGGTGTAACGCGATACCGACTCAGAAAGGAGATACAGTTGAAAACGAGCGTGGTCCGCACTCGTTAAAATTTCTTAAGACGGTCCTTGAGTGAGCCTGGTGTCACCGGATATCATATTTAACAAGCAATTCAAACCCAAACCTTATCAGCATGCGCTGCGGCAATTTCTTTATTTAGTATGCTGACCGCTGTCCTCCTCCCTCCCGTACATTATGCATAGAGAAAAACAATGGACTCTCATAAAACTATGTACCAATTCAAATTCCATCTGCAAACCTTGGAGTACCGTAGTGGCGCTGAATTTTTAATTGTACACGTTTTACTATAAGCTCACCGGTGAATAACAATAAAATCTTTGACTGCTGGTTATCGCAAATCTATTATCGTTACTAGTACTAACTACGACTACAGTTCGGCATATCCCTTTGAAGAGATACGCCAAAAACTGATTTGATTAACCCCTTTGAACCCAGTCAAATTGAATTAATCGCATCTAAGCCTATACCAGTCCTTCCTTTTGGAAAATATACACTGTGGGCCAAAAAAACGGTACACATTTTCAATTGCTCAAACTTCCAAAGATAAACTAATTGCTTATATTGTGAAGATTGAAACCATATTTGCGATAATTCAACGTTTTAATCCAATGTAATGTTGCTTTATGTATGGCTATGCAATATTTCTGATATTATCGGGTCAATTTAATGTGAGATGAAATGTGTAATGAAATTACTAGGTAATGACATTTGTTCTCTTTTGGTCAAAAAAACATTGTTGAAATATATCACCCTGTAGAAGAAAAATATCACCCTGTATACGATGCTCAAAGATCTCTAGTGCCCTTCTTTTGCCAAAACAAGGCAAATTTAAAAAAAAAATTTAAAACAGTCTGTTATTGCGAATATTATATTATTGGAAAAAGGAATGATTAAAAATTTGTGTATAATACAGTAGTCACTCGATAATCCAAACTAATTTGGATTATTCTCTCTATGACTTTTAGTTACACTTAATTGTGAAACCTGACACATCACTCTTAAAAAAATTAAAGAATTTCTTGTTTTGCAACCAGCCTCCATTTTGTTTTTGAATTGGTTAAAAAGTTCATGAAACAGATACGTGAAAAGTATCAAGAAAAAGTTGAGTTGTTGTTCACAGAATTGCAGATAGTGTTTTTAAGAAAATCCAAATTTCTCAAAAATATAAAAAAATAATGTTTGGTGGGGTTGTTTTTGCAAAAAAACAGGACCATATTCTTCTCTTGACGGTACTGTATACCACAACACTTATGTTGGAAACATTTTTGCTACCTACTTTGGACGAAATCAACTTGCAGGTCAGGTGTTGAGTGTTCAGTGTTCAGCAAAGTCCTTCTTTTCTCCACAGGGGGGCAACTGTATAGATTCGACCCACTATAACGTATTTTACAATACAAGTTTATTTGGTTTATGTATTTTTGTAGCCGCAAACGCGTAGAACTATTAACACAATGTTAATTATCAGTATTATTATTATTAGTAGATGACGCCAGATTTTACATATGCGTCATTTATTAGAATCATAAATAGTTATTGATTTAAAAATATTTACATATTTAATTACGTTAGAAGGTGCTTAGATTTTAAATCAAATCATTGAGAATTTACATTTATAATTAGCGGAAAAAGATCACCCAACATGGAAGTAAAATTAGTTGTTGAAAATAAAACCGATCGTGTTGCGTGAGTTTGTTTTGGAACAATATTTGTTAGTGTGCATACTAAAAACTGCAAAAGCCCTGTAATTGTTCGCGTACACTCGCAAATATCAATTTCGGTTTGCCAATGCGAGCGCTTTTGAAAATTTGATGGCTTGTAGCATCCCTATAGCAGACAATCAAACTGTAGCGGTTGCTCATGAAAACAGCCGCTGGGTGGAGTATTCGCTGCGAATCCACAAAATTCCTTTGTTAGATGCATATACCGGTAGAATGTCAATGATATGTTGGAAAACATGAATGATTTCTATATTCAGGGTGCTTCAGAAATAACGGCCAACCTTAAAGGAGCATATGCCCAAGGACGTAATAAGCACGTTTTGTCAAAAAGCGTATGGTCTAACTTAACGCATTCTTTGAAAAAAATTATGAAAGAAAGGCGGAGTCCGTCCCGGTTCAGCGCAAGAAAATCGACAACACTCCACCACAGTTGTGTTGCAAGTGGTGACAAATCACCACCGCGGTCGCCGATAACATGACAATGACCTACATTCGCCAGGTATGTACGTACAATCGTGGTCAGCTGTTTGTTGGTTTGTCATTAATAAGAATATTTTGCATTGTGGAATCCTAGTGTGGGTGTGTTTGTGTAGTGATATGTGTAGTACCAGAACGGATGGGTGCCTAGTAGGGGTTTCAATCCCGGAATCCCGGGATCCGGGGAAAAGTTATGTCAAAAAGAGCACCATAAAATTTTTTATAATGTGGGTTGGGCTATTTGAACTACATATATTGACAAAACCGAAAGACGTACAGGCAATATTAATTTTGTTCATGACAAGAAATTTAATATTCTAAGAAGTTTCACTTAATATTCCAGCAATTTTGAACAATACATAACGGTTTACTTGAAGACGCATTTAGAACTGGGTCGAAATGTCATACCTATCTTTTTTTGTAAACAATAATCGTTTTAGTTAAAATGCAAACAGTCTATTAGCATAATAAACATCTATGACGTATGAATTCTAAAGTTATATAATTTTATCTTAAAGAAGAAAACAAAAAATCATTAAAATATTTATTGGTATTAATATGAAACATAAAAATTTGGCTCGATCAAACAATTTCTTTTGACGTGACTATTCTTGAAACATTTTAAAAAACGTAAAATTTTTGAGCAAATTTAAGATTTAAGAGCAAGTTATTATCTAATAGAGTTTAAATTTTGTATATTATTGACTGACAAAACTGCATTGTTATGTATTTTAAAATACACAGTAAATTAATTCTTATTGTAAGTAGGTATACCGACAGTTTCAGTATAATAACATCCATAACGTATACGCTTTTTCGTTTATGTGTGATATGTAAGAGGAGGGTTTACAATCCAATATGAATGATATCACATCAGAACAATAGGTCGATAACATTTTAAAAAATGGAAAATTAAAATTTATTTAAATTTCAATCTATATTTATGTATTTATTATCATTAAATTGTTGTTTACCCTAATATTAATTAATCAATTGAATTTTATTATTTATTGTGTGGAAACGACAAAACAATTCAATGTCCAACCATCAATTGTTTTTAGTTATGACGTCATCGATAGTTTTTTATGGCCATTCCCTCTTTTTCTTACTGATTTTGATATATGTATTGCTTAATTGATTAATTGATATAATACATTTATAACCTGGTGTAATAAAATTTACGAGACTTCGATAATTCAAAATTATAAGAAATTGGTAACATGTTTCGTGATGTTTAGTAATATGGTAAGGATTATTTGTATGTTTTATATTTGATTTTCCAAGTATTCAATTTTGATTTTTGTAGAAAAGGCGAGCAGTTAACTCAACGCTAATTTGATTTTTGTATTGATAAAAAATGTATACCGGCTGACTCCATTATTCTAGAAACCTGAAAAGGGTCCCTTAGGAACCTTGAATTTTAACCTTTTGTCTGAACATCGGAAAATTTACATAAAAGAAACAAAATGGTTGCATTCAATGTTATCCGTTGCTGCATACCAATTGGTAATACAAACTCGGTTACGGCATTACCCCGGAAATTATATTCGAAAAAAAATTTATTTTGCTAATATTTCAAATGTGCAGTAACTTTTTCAGGATTTTGAAAAATAATTAGGTCCATATGAAAAGTTTTACTCTGAATGATATTTAGTTTCTAAAAATGTTGTTCCTTTTATACTATATCTTAAACACTAAAGTAAATATATGTGCAGTACAGTCGAAACCTCTATAAATTATAATGAGCAGCTAAAAGGTCGTTAAAATGTCCATTAGTTTAATTAAATCGCAATTTAAAAATTATATGTAATTTAAAATAAACCAATGTAGTGCGACCTAAAACTTATATTTTATGCAATACATTTAAGACTACCTGAAACAGTTGTTGTGAGCTGATGGATGTCTTTGCATAATACATATGTATATTATACATAATATATTTGATCATTATATTCTTTTACGAGATAATTTTCAAAGTAAAGCTCTCCGATAGTAAATGGTACAATTTAATATAATAGTAGATATTAACAATATTCAATAATAATATAACTTTACAACCAGAACATAAAATATGGAAATATTGACAGAATGGAACTCTACAGCAGTTCGACCAAGATTATTGAAATCTTGGATTTAAATATTTCCCGACTCTGCAAACTCAACAACGAACGGTTGGAAATTATATACACCCAAATTTTGCTATTTTTTGGTTATGCATTTATAGAGATTTTGTCATATTTACACATACCAGGCGCGCTCACTAACTAATCAATTGTTCAGTCGCTATTGACAGCGGATATCCGATGTAGTAATCGGTGTTTCTTTAGACATACGCCGACGTAGCCATGATGAAGAAGTATTTTAATATGTGCTTAATTCAAATTTTTATAATTATAACTAACGTGATTTTAGTATAAATAAGATAATATTGCAATTGCAAATCGAAACAAAAATATTAACGAATAACAATCTTTAGCTTCAAGCGGCAGTTTCCCTCGTTCCGAATATCGAAAATATATTATATAAATACGAAGCTCAATTTCATGCCATCTATATACAGAAAACTTAAAATGAAATGAAATAGAAGTGAGATTTCGGTTTTATGACTTCAGCAGGTAGATATACGACGACCGACAATCTCCGACCTACGGTTGGTGTAGGCTAGCTTTGCTCATGTAAAGATCTTTTTTTCCTCGGCTGTACTATCGTGGCCATATATTATGTCCCCTATTTTGAAGTCCACTTTCTCGCAAATCTAGGGGCGAAAAAATTTGAAAAAATTCTGATGCTGTCCTTGATTAATATGCTACAACTCATAAAAATTAGAAAGCTGTATACGTTGGCGTTTTCCCGATTTTTCCAAATTAAGACGAATTGGCGCTGTTTTTGCCCCGTAAATTTTATTCGTTTAACTTTAGCAATTAATTACTCAGGAAATAATCTATAGATTTCAACGATTTAAAAAGTAAAATCACCTGCGGAATGCTAGCTTTCAATGTGCATTTTTGTAAAATCATTGGATTAGTGCTTGACCCACAAAAAACTATATTATGCAATGCCAGCAATTCCTTTATTAGAAGAGCTAGAATAATGAAATATAGACTATAGGCTACCCACTAATTCATAGGTTTAAAGCTTATCACATAATCATTGTTTATCTTGCATTTTCCCCACAAAAGATCGAGTTGAAGCATCTCATGATTGCTGCAATTGACGCGGCGCTCTTCGGTCTTTCGGGCGAGCGGGGGAAGGGATCGACAGCGACGCTGCAAGTAGTGGCGGGTCGCACGTGTATTAGTTACTAGGAGAACAGTGTTTACGGACACAATACATATAACGACACGGCGATTATGCCTCGCTAAAGTAATTTGGATATCCGGCGACAGATTACCGAATTAAAAAATAATGGTAAAATGAGTCAATAAGATAACAGAACCACGAACAGGCATTTGGAAGTCCCATGGAAATTCTTGGCAATTTAAATCGGGTTTCGGGATTAGCATTTAAAATTAATGAGCGATCTGCAAAATAATCTATGTGTCTACAAATTTACGATGCTAAATGTGTATTGATAATAAGCTGCCCCGGTTCTCTCAGCTGTGTCGGTTCTCTCCGACATGACTGCACCGCTAACGCCTCCCTTCCCCGCAGCACCCCAAAGACCGTAGAGCGTCGGAATTCACGCGGAGTTTCAGCACGATCTTTTGTATGAAAAATGCAAGATAAACAATGATTATGTAAGAAACTTTAAACCTATGAATTATTGGGTAGCCTATAGTCTATATTTCACTATTCTAGCTCTTCTAATAAAGGAATTGCTGGCATTGCATAATATAGGTTTTTGTGGGTCAACCACTAATCCAATGATTTTACTTTTTAATTCGTTGAAATCTATAGATTACTTCTGGAGTAATTAATTGCTAAAGTTAAACGAATAAAATTTACGGGGCAAATACAGCGCCAATTCTTCTTAACTTGGAAAAATTTGGGAAACGCTACAACATATACAGTTTTCTAATGTTTCTGAGTTGTAGCATATTAATCAAAGACAGCATCAGAATTTTTACAAATTTTTTCGCCCCTAGGACGTAATATATGGCCAGGATAGTACATACAAGTGTGAACGTATTTGGAAGAGTATTGACAATTTGTGACTGATGTGGTTATAAATAAATGCTTGGAAGTGAGTCATATTTCAGGAAGATAGATAAGGAGAGCATTCATAGTGTTTGTTTACGCGTTCCTGGTTTGTTTAGAATTACCAGTAGCATGTGCATTATGTATATCGTTTTCGACACATTTATTAACAGGCAGAGTGCATAGCCGCTCACAAAGGTTGCGCAGAGGAGTTTTGGGGTCAGTAAATTGGTGGTGTGTACGCACGGATGATCAAATATAACAATAACCGTAAGATGGAGGGTGACCGAGCTTGCGAGGGTTGAGGTAACGTACATAATACGAAGGGCGATATAAAGAGAAATTAGTTTTAAATGTGCCCACATGCTGGACCGGCCCCGAGACCTCGGCCAGGACATAAAACACGTTTTTTGACTCTATACGCAATTGAGTCCGGGTTAGGGAGTATTTCCAGACATTTATTTTAATATACATGAAACCTCGGCGGATATGCATAAGCCACAATCCCTAATGCACATAAAAAACCTTTTAAAATACCGCACTCTCTCATTTATGATTTTATATTTGTCAATCTAAAAATACCTGTAGAAATTAAACATGCATCCCCTTTAGGTTTTATTCGAAGTTGATCCCAAGTCGTTAAATGGCATCAAAACATAAAACAATCCCTGCTGGGATTTCTGTGGAGGCACAGCGGGCTCGTACAACCGAAGAAAGTACATCACTTTCTTCAAGGCCTCCTCAAACTTTATTTCAATTGGTGGATAATAAAGTTTTGCCATAAAAATAATGCTTTGTTTTGGCCGTGCGCATTATGTTAATAACAATGAGCTATTAATATCTCGTTCAGACTCCAGATGGCGGATCAAGCTGACCGGACCGGTACAGATACAGCTGCGCGTATTTGTATTTATAGTACTGGTATGAAATATTTATTCCTATTCAATAAGTCTACTACCTTCGCGACCAATCCGCCATGCCAATGTTATCTCAAATCTTATTTTATTACCCGTGCCATGTATGGGGATATGTAACGGAAGAATTAAACAAGAGGTTTCCCTTAAGCATGAACTTGAAATGAACATCACAAAGAATTTTAGATTTGGTCTGATTGAAGAATTTTTATTACTTGTAATATTCTGGTGTAAACATTGCTAATTTTTTATAAGAATGTCCAGCTCGTGTTCATCGAGCAAGGCCTAATGTATAATGAGCAACTGGCACCTTTCAAAACCAAAAATACAGGCACAAAATGAACACAATTGATAATTTAATTCTATAATCGTGTCAATCGAGCATCCGATAAAAAGTCTTAATAACAAATTGGTAAACAAAAAAAGGTGAAAATATTATTTTGAAATGTAACCACATAAACGGAAAACAATGACTAAATATAAAGAAAAGTTGACAAATTTGAAAATTCTGTGAAAACTACCATCGACAACGAAATTCAAAATTCCTGTCATTACTATTATACGTAAACACTTAAAACGCGACAATACTAAGTCAACTAGTTAATAATAATTGTTGTTATAGATAAGCTGTATAATTGGTCTGTATGACCATAGTAGACAAATTTTTGAATCATGTTCGGAAATGTATTGTTTGAACGTTAGAGAGAGTCGGAAGATTGAACCAATTTTACAAACAGCGTAAGAAAAATAGTGCCATGTATGCTAGGACGGCACCTTTAAAGCAAAATAACATTTGCGTAACTTTTTTTTATTATTTATCGTCTTTGAGAGGAGTTAATGATAACCGTTTTGTAATTTTGATACCAATTTTGGCCAATTTGGATTATCTTGAATTCTTTTTAGAGACGTTAAACAAATAAAGTTTTACATACAAATTATTTATATATTCTATAATATATTAAGGCTCTATGCAGTACCTAAACGGTGTCAGGTGTGTGGACAGGAGTTCGATATCAAAAGTTCAGTATACTTTATCTATATTTTACACTTATTTTTAACACCCACCATATTCGAGATAAACCGTACAGTAGAGCGTCGATAATCCGAACTAATTGGGACCGATGGTCATTCGGATTATCAAGTTGTTCGGATTATCAAATATTGCAACTAAATAGCAGAAAATAAGATTGGCTAGAAGTTCAATCTTAATAAAACCAACACCATTCAATTCCGCTCTTCATAAACTATAAGAATGTAAAAAAATCAAAATCGAAAGGATATCGGAGGGATATCGAAGCGATATCGAAGGGATATCGAAGCGATATCGAAGGGATATCGAAGCGATATCTATGCGATATCGAAGGGATATCGAAGCGATATCATAGGGAAATCGAAGGGATTTATTATAACTTATTTATGATTAATTATGATTTATTATGAATTATGAAAATACGAGTATTGGATAGAAGATATAAAACAAAAGCAACATTTTTCTGTAAACAGGAACCGACAAATATGTCTTTTCCCTAGGTTACTCAGTGATTTATTTTATTATTATTTCTTTTTGGGTGTTCGTATTAGCGCATGTTCGGATTACCGAGGTTCGGATTAAATGAAAGCTCAAACATGGGCATTTTCAACTACACCGCAAAATCGTCAAGTTGGCACAATTTATGTTGTGACTCTTTCACGACGAAAACTGGAGGTAAACAATCTTAAGAAGTCCACTAAGAAAGCTTAAACCTGGATACGTTGGCATTGCAAACTCCATTTATGGGAAGGAAGCTGAGGGATTCCCCAGCTGTCAGAAGGATCAAAAGCAAAGGAAGGTTTGAAGGAAAGGTACAGAAAGCAAGTACCTACAATTTTCTTGTTTCTTCATTCACTGGTAGGCAAGGGAACTATTACCTTCTCTGCCCCAGACGTAGACTGTACATAGCAAATGTGTTAATTTATATAATTCAGCCATTGAAGCACCACGCACTATGGAATTTGCAGGGGTTGGAATCATTTTCATCGGCCAATTCAATATATTTGCATATTTCAAATTAGCCTAGCAATAAATAAATAATTTAAATTAATTATCAACGCCGTCGACCGGCAAAATGTTCAGAATAAATGAAACTGCATTCCGATTATAATTGAACTGCGCATCCCTAGATTTTTGAAAAACTTGCACTGGCAAAAAGATATTGCTAGATAAATGATGGGTATGATGATTGATGACTTTTCCGATAACAATAAATTATTGTCACCAATGTTTATTTGATCGTCTGTCTCTAGTTTTTGCGATGATGTCATCTCGCAAACTTCGAGTCAGAAAATAAATACTTCTGCTGCTGTATTACTTCTGTTTGCACTTTGTACTGCGGACCTGTCGATCTCAACTACACTGGGTGTTACAATAATATTCCCAATATACTGCTTTTTACTTTAATAATGAATTACTTTTTACTTTAATAATGAATTAAATCAGGAAAAGCATCAGCAATTGGTGGTTATCTACAAAATGATTTTTAAGCCGGCACCCATTATTTTTACATAACTTACTGTCATCAGTAAATTCACATCTTGAATTATTCGGTAATTTAAGAAAATATAATATTCCAATTGCAATTTTTAAGTACGTACGTGGTAATTTAAATTTGAAAGTAATAATTTTAATTTCAGCGGTAATTTACTGAAAGCATTAATTACGGAAATTGAACATCCTTAGTCAGATTGCTAGTTATCTACAAAATAATGACTTTTATTTACCAAACATTAGCATAAGTATAGTATTCATCTTAGCATTTTGAATTTTTAATAACCCGGTAATTTAAGCCAGCGTAATTTACCATTTTTATTTTTTAATTACTCGGTAATTTAAGCCAACGTAATTTATAATTTTTAATATTATTTCACTATATTTCAAAATAATAGAATTAATTTCAACGGTAATTTACGAAAAAAATTAATTACCGTAGTTTAACATCCCTGAGTACCATCACTGAATTAATTTGAAGATAATTACCACTAATTAACAGATAAACCGATGGATAAAAGGTTACATTTTGTGGGTCAACCACTTTTTGAAACAGTACGTAGTCGACGTGGTATCTGAAGGATATTTTTAAGTTGATTCTGATGCATTGCAGCATATTCCTGCTAGATTTACCAGGTTTTTTTCTGGTGCAAAAACAATGCAACATTTTACTTCAAAGGGTGTATCTTCTACAAAAATTCTGATATTGGGATGAATTAGAAAACAAGATGTTGAACATTGGTATGATTTGGAACAGAATACTTAAGAAACTGCAAGAGAAATTCCTTAGTTACCCCACAGGACCAAACTTGACCAAAAACACCATTTTTGATCTTTCAGTATAATCAACTGGAACATCCTACTAATTTTTAAAATCTATGGCCTATGTACCTCTCTTCGTAGCACAAAGCTCGATACTTAGTCTTGATGATGACTCTAGCAACAGAGTACGTCGACTATTTCAAAGTCAACAACGGCTTCCACCTGAAAATAAAAATGTCATTATATAGATTGTTTATATGATCAAATCACATATGAAACCATGGACCAAAACCAAACAAGTTTTGTAAGTTGCAGTCTATTACAAATGCTGCTGGTCCTGACTTAATATGCCATTGGGGGTATGTCAAATCCTAACAGTAGACGCAAGAAACGTTGGTATATTTATCTTCACAAATACCGCATCCCCACCCCCTGCAATAATTAATAATTTACGTTCAGATATAGCAACGGGGCCTGATTTATACGAAATGTTAACAGCTGGTTGTGAACCAGCGAACGCCCGCTGCGTTCATCGAAAATAAAAATAGAATCCTTTAGATTTTCACGCTGAGGAGCATGAGGAATCGGAATAAAATAAATCTCGGAAATATATTGTTCGAACGTATCAAAGTACACATGTTTTTATTCTGCCGTGAAAATAAACAGCAATCACTCTTAAGAATTTTCAATATTGGGAACGCGGCGTAAGTGGGTGTTATTTTGGCAGTTTGTTATTGTAGAGCTGGGCATTACGGTCCAATATAAGTTATTGTTGGACACAAGAAAATCTTGTGCGGTGTTCGTAATGTTCATTCTTCGAAATATATTTATCACTATTTTTAGAAATCGGAACGTGACCGCAAAATTAAACATGGTTTGATGAGGATTTTTTTGACACCCGCTGGAGCTTACACCAATTCATCGGCCCAGCTTTCATGTCCGGTGTTTATAGAACTTAACATTATACAAAGTTCTTTTATACCCACATCATCAGGGTGTTAACAGGGTGTTAAATGTATCCATTGCATCTCTCAAATGCACTAGTGGGACAGCAAACAAGCAGCATTATCTTCCTGAAAAAACAAACAGTTTTTCAGTAACTCTGTTGAATAAATGCCAAAAGAAGAAAAATAAGAGGTCTTTTAACAGATATTAATCAAAAATCTCATTCAGAGTCTATTGTGTACATCGAACGTCACTATAATTGATTATTTCCGGGAATCTGGAAACTGGCAAGACTTCCTGTAACTAAGTGTTATTAAAAAAACCTCGATAATGTTAGGGTAAACAGGTTATAGGTACTTTACGATAATATTTATACAGAGGTATTGTGTGTATCTTTCCTCCGACAAATACATGCAGCGCCGCAGGAGTGTGTTTAGGATCATTATCACCATTAATTTTATAACATACGGCGTTTGTCTAACAGTTTTAATAACGCCCAACGTAAACTATCTCTATGTGCATATTACAAAATGTACAATCTAGAAGATCTCATAAGTCAGGATATACAGTCATTACAGTCCGGTAAAGTCACGCTGGGACTACTAATAACAGCACTAGAAGCTCAAAAACATATGAGGATATCATTCTGGAGCATATGTATGTAGATTCTGCCAGGAAGAAGAAGATAGCTCGATCCATGTCCTCTGTAAGACCTTAACAACGACACGCTTTCAACAGACATGCCTCGAGAACTTCTGAGCTGAAGGATACATAGAGCAGCAACGCTCAAAGCTGATAGTGATGCCTTAGCAAAGATACGCTTTCAACAGGCTGGCTTTGAGAACTTTTGAGCAGAAGGATACATAGAGCAGCAACTCTCAAGCTGGTAGGTGTGAAGTGTTACCAGTAGGGACAGTATATATACACGCAGATTCTGCCAGGAAGAAAAGTATAGCTGGATCCACCGCATGTGCTATAGTCATGCCTAAGCAAAAGTACGCTTTCAACAGACAGGTTTTGAGAACTTCTGAGCTGAAGGATACATAAAGCAGCAATTCTCAAGCTGGTAAGTGTGAAGTATTCCCAGTTAGAACAGTATTCATACATCGAGATTCTGCCAGGAAGAAGAGAATAGCTGGATCCACCGCATGTGCTATAGCGACGCCTTACCAAAGATACGCTTTCAGCAGACAGGCTTTGAGAACTTCTGAGCTGAAGTATACATAGAGCAGCAACTCTTAAGGTGGTAGGTGTGAAGTATTGCCAGTTGGGACAGTATACATATATGCAGATTCTGCCAGGAAGAAGAGGATAGCTGGATCCACTGCATGTGCTATTGTGATGCCTAAGCAAAGATACGCTTTCAACAGACAGGCTTTGCGAACTTCTGAGCTGAAGTATACATAGAGCAGCAACTCTCAAGCTGGTACGTGTGCAGTATTGCCAGTTGGGACAGTATACATATATGCAGATTCTGCCAGGAAGAAGAGGATAGCTGGATCCACCGCATGTGCTATAGTCATGCCTAACAAAAAATACGCTTTCAACAGATAGGTTTCGAGAACTTCTGAGCTGAAGGATACATAAAGCAACAATTCTCAAGCTGGTAAGTGTGATGTATTGCCAGTTAGAGCAGTATACATACCTCCAGATTCTGCCAGGAAGAAGAGGATAGCTGGATCCACCGCATGTGCTATAGCGACTCCTTGCCAAAGATACGCTTTCAGCAGACAGGCTTTGAGAACTTCTGAGCTGAAGTATACATACAGCAGCAACTTTTAAGGTGGTAGGTGTGAAGTATTGCCAGTTGGGACAGTATACATATATGCAGATTCTGCCAGGAAGAAGAGGATAGCTGGATCCACCGCATGTGCTATAGTGATGCCTAAGCAAAGATACGCTTTCAACAGACAGGTTTTCAGAACTTCTGAGCTGAAGTATACATAGAGCAGCAACTCTCAAGGTGGTAGGTGTGCAGTATTGCCAGTTGGGACAGTATACTTATATGCAGATTCTGCCAGGAAGAAGAGGATAGCTGGATCCACCGCATGTGCTATTGTGATGCCTAAGCAAAGATACGCTTTCAACAGACAGGTTTTGAGAACTTCTGTACTGAAGTATACATAGAGCAGCAACTCTCAAGGTGGTAGGTGTGAAGTATTGCCAGTTGGGACAGTATACTTATATGCAGATTCTGCCAGGAAGAAGAGGATAGCTGGATCCACCGCATGTGCTATTGTGATGCCTAAGCAAAGATACGCTTTCAACAGACAGGTTTTGAGAACTTCTGTACTGAAGTATACATAGAGCAGCAACTCTCAAGGTGGTAGGTGTGAAGTATTGCCAGTTGGGACAGTATACTTATATGCAGATTCTGCCAGGAAGAAGAGGATAGCTGGATCCACCGCATGTGCTATTGTGATGCCTAAGCAAAGATACGCTTTCAACAGACAGGCTTTGAGAACTTCTGTGCTGAAGGATACATAGAGCAGCAACTCTCAAGCTGGTAGGTGTGAAGTATTGCAGTTAGGACAGTATACTTATATGCAGATTCTGCCAGGAAGAAGAGTATAGCTAGATCCACCGCATGTGCTATCGTGATGCCTAAGCAAAGGTACGCTTTCAACAGACAGGCTTTGAGAACTTCTGTACTGAAGTATACATAGAGCAGCAACTCTCAAGGTGGTGGGTGTGAAGTATTGCCAGTTGGGGCAGTATACATATATGCAGATTCTGCCAGGAAGAAGAGGATAGCTGGATCCACTGCATGTGCTATTGTGATGCCTAAGCAAAGATACGCTTTCAACAGACAGGCTTTGCGAACTTCTGAGCTGAAGTATACATAGAGCAGCAACTCTCAAGCTGGTACGTGTGCAGTATTGCCAGTTGGGACAGTATACATATATGCAGATTCTGCCAGGAAGAAGAGGATAGCTGGATCCACCGCATGTGCTATAGTGATGCCTAAGCAAAGATACGCTTTCAACAGACAGGTTTTGAGAACTTCTGAGCTGAAGTATACATAGAGCAGCAACTCTCAAGCTGGTACGTGTGCAGTATTGCCAGTTGGGACAGTATACATATATGCAGATTCTGCCAGGAAGAAGAGTATAGCTAGATCCACCGCATGTGCTATCGTGATGGCTAAGCAAAGGTACGCTTTCAACAGACAGGCTTTGAGAACTTCTGTACTGAAGGATACATACAGCAGCAACTCTCAAGCTGGTAGGTGTCAAGTATTAGATACCAGTTGGAACAGTATACATACATGCAGATTCTGCCAGGAAGAAGAGAATAGCTCGATACACGTCCTGTGTTACAGTGATGCATTAGCAAGAATACGCTTTCAACAGACAAGCTTTGAGAACTCCTGAGCTGAAGGATACATAGAGCAGCAATTCTCAATGCTGGCATATTCTGCCAGGAAGGAGAGGATAGCTCGTGCTCGTGCTAGGTTTTCAAGAGACAACTGTAGTAGCTGCTGTATAAGTTATCCAGAAAAAGGCAGAGATGGCGACTACAATTCGAGACTACCATAACAGATCTAAATGGATGGATGTGGATAGGAGGTATGAGGATGTCCGGGTATTTACACGTGGATGAACCAAATCAACCTGGATGCTTTTCGGAACCATACAGAAAGAAGATCAGATGGGGGACACAGAAGTTTTCGTGTGGATTTTCGAATTGCACAGATGTGGCATTCGCGATGTCGTCCTCTATATGCGGCAAAGTGCATAAATAGAAAATACGGCGAGCAATGAGATTCGTCGCGGCATACAGATATAAAAGAGCAACATATATGTATTTTACATATTTAGCCACCCAATCTCTGTGAGCCGGGTTCCGAAAATAGCCGAGAGGCGTGCATTTGAACCCTGAGAAGTCAATGCCATCGCCGTGCGGGACGTTACAGCAAAAATCCGCAACAATAGTTTATGATTTATAGCGTGCAAAACGAAGTTCAACAACTATCGCTACTCGTAAAGTTGTATGGTGCTAAACGCGCATTGAAAACGTCTAATCGCCGCCATACATCATGGCACCCATCCATGTCTATGAATGCAGCGCAGTTATGTATGCATATGTTGACACAAAGCAAATCAGGTGCAATTCTTCTTCGTGTAACCCAAGGTTACTATGTTTATGAATAATACAATGCGTACGTACGACCGCTCGCAACCATTGAGGCTAATCCAATTGAATTGAATTTATAGGTCTATGAGAGCAAGTGAATTGATCTTCGGTCTTCGATGAATCATGACTCATGGAATCGTTTATATCATACTTATTAATATGTTCCATGTCAAGTACCAATTAGTAATGCCTCATGCCTATCAGCGATAATATACGGCAGACCACGAGCCCAAATATCAACCTCGATACGAATGGCAGCGTAGTATCAACTTATTTATAGCATTATTTAAATGGAATAAAACAATACTTACTTACAGAGTTCTTTTGGAGCGACAGCTACTTAGAAATGTAACTATAGATCTTTAACGAGAATTCAAGGCCAGAAGTTGACCAGCAAAACTTGACATTGTACTTTTAAAGACGACTGCTTGTAACGGAGAATGATAGAAACAATAATGGTCGAGAGGCAAAAGACAATGTGCACCTAAAAATGTATTGCCCAAGTAATTTTTGCAAAGAAGAAGTGTGTCGCATTCAGAACATTGCATTTGCAAATGTTTTTGCCATCAGTTTTAGACACCATCACCTTGTTTGTAATTATGGCATTGAAGAATCCTGATCTATACAACTTTGGAATTATATTGGTGGTACCTTTGGTGTGTGGTAGTCCTCATTGTATTCAGTATATCATTTTGTGGAGTTGAAATAGACAGTGTAATATTTGAAAGAAAAATAAATATCATTCAAGAACCTACATAAACCAATGGGAGGATCCGTCAACACTCCACCCAGTAAACAGCCACTTAACATTTAAATTAACTCTGCTCTGTGTGCAGTGTATTATAATGAAATGGTCTCACACACAAAGCTAAACTTGGTCTCGTTTGTTAGGATTATTGGGTAAGCCTGAAGTGGTTAGAAGCCCTAAAATAAAATTTAATCGTTAGGAGTCATTAAAGTTTTTTCCCCTTTTCACTTAATCTGAAGTGTTTTCGGCTACTGTTTAACGTCAAATATCTCGGGCTGGGTCCGTGAAACAAAACCGACGCTTGTTTGGTCGAGTTACGCCAGTCAGTTTCAATTACAGCGAGAAAATATTGACGTAAAATGGCCACTTCGCCAGACCGTTAAATTATTGTTGAAAATTTGAACGTAATAATTGCAAAATTTACTGCCCGTAGTCTATTCTTGGAGATTTACCACTTTTCTTATTGCACCAACGCAATGTTTACATAAATACAGCCGCGTGATCTTATGCGATATTTAACACTTATCTGCGCCATTATTCGGTCCAACAGGCCACTATCTGTCCATAAAATGGATAATTTTATACGCCGTGTAATAATCTCGTTATTGGACACCACGCGTGGGACGAGATGCTCAATTCAAGCCATTTTAACCAACAAAACTTACTTCGTATTTTGCGGTCTAGACCAAGCCGGCTTACCATAAACTCACCTGGTGATCACTTAACCAGGGGCTCTCAACCTTTTAAGTTCCGTGTAACACATAAAAAAAATTTATATTTCTCCGTACCACCAACCTTTATACAAAAATGCATATTAGTACGTACATAAAAAAGTTTATTTCAGATTTTAAATAACATACCTACATGTTATTTTGTATCAAAAGAATAACTTTTTAACGACAGTTTACTTGGGAAAAAATAAAAAAAGTTCTAAAAAGACAATAGTCTAACAATAAACAATTATATAACAAAACATTATTTGGTATACAAAAGCAAAGTAAAAACATCACTTACATTGAAGTAATATAAAATAATTAAAATATTGATGCGACTGGGATTGTTTTGCTAAACCCATTTTTTTCAAATTTCGTTCTAAGTGAAAGTTAGTTTCAAGCTCAAATTTGCCTCAATAATTAATTTTGTCCCATGTCCTTTAATTTAATATTGATGACAACTAATATCTAATATCTTAATCTGTAATTTCTTTAAAATAATTCTTCCTCTGGATCTAAACATTGGTGTGCATTAATCTTAAATTTTTTTATCATTCTTAGGAAGTTTCTATCAATTGTTGCTTCTCTGTGGCAGTGAAGTTATCTGGTATACTCATAGTTTTTGGAGTTCTGATCCAATTTTCATTGTCACAGTTTTCTGGAAAACATCTGTTAAATTTGGTTTTTATGATTTTTTTCAAGAAAGCCTTGTAATGTCGACAATAAACTACATTTATTTTTATTAACTTCTTTTTATTACTGCGTTAATTTTGCAATAATAAAATAATAATATAAACAATAACAATAAACGACCATTTCCCTCAGCAAAACTAAATTTATATTACTCAACTTTTCAAAAATATCAGCTAAATATGCTAACCGGACTATCCACAATTCATCAAAGAAACAATATTTGATGTCGAAATTAGCTTCTGCATGGAAAGCTTGAACTTCTGATTTAAGTACGAAGACACAATGTAATCTTTTTACTGCTTGATCCAAAACTGTTTTTAATCTATCTGGTATAGATTTTGCTACTAGAAAATCCCGATGGCTTTTGCAGTGAAAGAATTGAGTTTCTGGAGCTACTGTTTTATTTTTTAGTAGGGCCGCGATTCTTTTCTGTTAAAGCCCGAGCTCCATCAGTGCAGACACCAATAAATATCTTCCATGGAATGGAATTGTTAAACATACAATTATTAAAATTTATCACCAGATCTTCTTTCGGGCAGAGTTTCCTGAAATAAATATTCCTCAGCAATTTCATCTTCAACCTCAAAACAGTTAAAGACCAATAATTGATCCAAATAACTAATTTTGCCGTTATAATGTTGGGTCAAACAATATCATCAAAATAAATATGTTTTTTTTTCTATAAAGTTTCGTACCTTTCGTGTACCACCTAGAAGTCCTTCGCGTACCACCAGTGGTACCACCAGTTGAGAACCCCTGACTTAAACTACCAATAAAGTAATATTGCCTCCTACGTTGGCGTTAGCGAAGATGCATTTTCATTGTCGCGATTAACATAAGCAACTTTAGCTTATGAAACTAATAAAAATGTGAAGTTTCCATAAAAACTCTAGAGGAAGCTCTAGAAGACCAACTCTATATTTCAGTGTAATCAGTGTAATAAGATGTTTTACATGCATGATACAGCTCCTGTTCATATAATGCTCGGCATGTAGGGCATTGGTTAGATGAGCACATCCCAAACAGATGGATTTGTCAAGGCGGTAATATATTATGGCCCGCGAGATCACCCGATCTTAATACCTTAGATTCATCATATTTCGCTAATTCTGCCTATCAAGTCTTCTTCCTGGTTATAACATATATTCACTACATATTTAATGGCCATTGGCCCCAGCTGTGGAGGCTTATGAAAGATAAAACACAATAAAGAAATGTACGTTTGGTCGTATATACCAGTTTGTTAAAAAATAAGCTAATAAATAGTCGAAACTACTGCCATAAATATAATTATCTTTCCTATAAAACAACCAACAACATCAATGCCCAGGACGTTAGACCAGCGGCCATTTGTTTCGAAATGGGTGTATTTGTGGTTATATTTAACCACTTCATTATTGTTCCATTCGATATGGTGCTTACGCCGTTACTGGTCTCTGCAAACCATGTGCTCATAAGATAGAAAACGCATACGTATCCCCTGACAAATATTACCAATATACTTTAAAGCATTCCATAGTACAAAAAAACTTATTGGGGTGAAATAAATTAGAACTGCACGACGGGTGCGATGACTGACAAGAGAGTGTGACAATATGGAAAGTATCTCCTGTCTTTTGTATCATCGAATCTGCTACATCTGGTATCTCGCACCGGATACTGGATACCGACGTCACAGGCGCAAGATAGTTCCCTCCAGAAATTTAGAACCGATCGTAGTGGTGTGTTGTCAAACTTAGGGTGAGGGTGCTGTGTGTGCTGTTTTGTGATAATCAGTCGAATCGAACTATTTAGAATTTAACTTTTGTGGTAAGCGACATATTTTTGATTAAGATTTCTTCGATCATAAACGATTAGACCTTTCTTTAGAAATTGACCTATTGGATATTATAAACACAACAATATTCATTAACTGACATGGTTTCATAACTAAGCATGAAACTAAAATGCCGGTATATGCAAAAGCCAGGTGTACTATCAGCTGTCAGGTAAAGATGACAATTACATCTCCATGTTCAAATTTACAGCCGAGGGTTGATGGCGCTGGTTTAAAATATTGTTTTGAAAGGGCGCTCAATAGTTAAGTAATGCAGTAGAAGCGGAGACTTGCGGTTAAGGCATGAGAAAGGTATTAAAACCCCGAGGCACATGTGGCATGCACGTGCGGACTCATCTGTCCCCCTGTATATACCTGGAAGCAATCCTGGCGCTTGAACTGCTAGCTCTTTACTGGCATAGCATATTTCACGCAGTTGGTTCAATTGAAATTGTTTTAAAATCCAGCGTCTTCAAAGCAGTCCCGTTTACTTTTCTTATTTCAAGATTAAAGTTTCACCAGCGGAAAAGATAAATGCTTTTTGTGGATTTTTGAGAAAGCGAACTTAATTATAGATTGTTGCGCTTTACCCGGTACCATAAAACAATATTCGGCGAAATGTACGCCCACGGGAACAGAACGCGGATTTGAAACGCATTAGAAATAACTTTTAATGAAACATTTCCTAGAACCCGAGAAGCTATTACTAATTTGACGTAACTATAAACTTTTTGGAAAATCCGGGAAGTTATTATCCCGGATTTAATTTGTTTAGATTTCGAGTTCCCATGATTCATCCCACTGCGAACTGCAGCGCGACAATCAAGTCGTAAAATCAGGATCTGGAAGCATCAAGTTAATGACAGTGGCGGCTCGTGCAATGGTTTGCAGGTTTGTGCAACCACACAATAATAAGTAAACGAAAAGAGGTTAGTTGTATGTGATAATAAATAGTATAATAGTCAATAAGTAACGATATTTAATTTAGCATATAATTTATAATGATTTAATACATTTTATAGAATTTGCAACCCCCATATTTATCGAGCACGAGCCGCCGCTGGTTAATGATATGAATTTGTAAAATTTTATGAGTTAAATCCAAAGCAAATGAGTATCATCACGTCCTCACTGAAATGAACTGCGTGTACCTACTTACATACATGGGCGCCGTTACAAAATGTTCCAGGGGGGGGCAATATTTTTTTAGTAATAAATTAATTTTTACACATTATTTTACGGTATTCATTGAACTTTTATCCCATAATTTTAGATTTGGTCTGATTGCCAACCGACTTTATTACTTTGTAATATTCTGGAGTAAACATTGTTAATTATTTATAAGAATTTCCAGCTCGTGTTCATCGAGGAAGGCCTAATGTATAATGAGCAACTGGCACCTTTCAAAACCAAAAATACAGGCACCAAATGAACACAATTGATAATTTAATTCTATAATCGTATCCATCGAGCATCCGATAAAAAACTATTATACGTAAACACTTAAAACGCGACAATACTAAGTCAACTAGTTAATAATAATTGTTGTTATATATAACCTGTATGAATGGTCTGTATGACCATAGTAGAAAAATTTTTGAATCATGTTCGGAAATGTATTGTTTGAACGTTGGAGAGAGTCGGAAGATTGAACCAATTTTACAAACAGCATAGGAAAAGTGGTGCCATGTATGATAGGACGGCACCTTTAAAACGAAATAACATTTGTGTAACTTTTTTTTATTTATCGTGTTCGAAAGGAGTTAATGATAACCGTTTTGTAATTTTGATTCCAATTTTGGCCAATTTGGATTATCTTGAATTCTTTTTAGAGACGTTAAACAAATAAAGTTTTACATACAAATTATTTATATATTCTATAATATATTAAGGCTCTATGCAGTACCTAAACGGTGTCAGGTGTGTGGACAGGAGTTCGATATCAAAAGTTCTGTATACTTTCTCTATATTTTACACTTATTTTTAACACTCATCATATTTGAGATAAACCGTACAGTATAGCGCCGATAATCCGAACTAATTGGGACCAAAGGTCATTCGGATTATCAAATTGTTCGGATTATCAAATATTACAACTAAATAGCAGATCATAAGATTGGATAGAAGCTCAAACTTAATGAAACCAACACCATTCAATTCCGCTCTTCATAAACTATAAGAATGTCAAAAAGTCAAAATCGAAGGGATATCGAAGCGATATCGTAGAGAAATCGAAGGGATTTATTTATAACTTATTTATTACAGTAGAGCGGCAATAATCCGAACTACTTGGGACCGAAGGTGATTCGGATTATTAAATATTGCAGCTAAATACTGGAAAATACGAGTATTGGATAGAAGATATAAAACAAAAGCAAAATTTTTTCTGTAAACAGGAACTGTCAGTAGGATTTTTTTAATTCAGGGCGGGGGATAATCGCCGATACAACACCGAGGAGTTTGGGAATAGTTAGTTGGGTTCAAAATCCAGGGGGGGGAAGCGCCCATATGTAACGGCGCCCCTGCCTACATAGTATAATTATATGAAGTATTTATGTTAGATTAGCCAGGAGTAAGTACCGGCCCACGCTGTCACACGTTTCAAAAAGAAATGCACCGAAAATAGGTGAGGTATATTTTCGAACAGCATGTCCTATAAATTTTGGAAAATATCGCTTCCTGCCCTACAGGAAATGCAAGAAAAGTGTTGTTTCTAAATCCGTCGCGCTGCTTAACATTCACGCATATATGTTCCCCTATAAATAATTCGAATGATTGAGGTTTTTCGGCGTCACATAAAAGTGTCCGCTCTCTAATGTTTTGAATGAACGACTTTTACCTCATACGACTCCGGAAACGATGGAAATAGCCTATTGATACACGCTCTTACATAACAAGTACATTCATTAATTTTGGGGACCCTCAACTCTACAGATGTAACTCTACAACATCTGTTTCCTACTGCGATTTGATTTAATTGGCTATGTACAATTGTAATTTTATTGTAACCGTCGCCATATAGTTTTAACAAATGATCTCCTTTTTTTACAGATGATTTCTAAGGACAAAAAATCATGGTCGTCCGATTTTTATTCCTAGTCTGCTTGTTTCCATATTCACTCTGCGAGGATACGAGAAATTCGAACGCGATAGGTAAGAGAAAAGCATTAAAAATGTACGTCGTAGTCCTGCAACATATCCGCTTGGTGACATCCAACTTAGGAAGTCAATAACTCAACAACTTCCTGCACGTAAATAATTATTATAATTTCAATTTTAGATTCACGTCTGGGGACTGAGGAAAGGCAGTCTGTAGAGCTACCAATAGGCAATCCCGCAAATCCAGAGTACCATGATAGTCCATTCAGCAATCAGGCCGAAAGATTGCCTTACTTTCCTAACACACGCAGGATGGGGAATGTCTTAGTTACATCTCCTGGACATCGAGCAACATTTCGCTGCAGGTCAGCTGGCAATCCAATTCCAAATATAACCTGGTACAAGGACAATGCCACGATATCCAATAGAAATAACATCAAGAATAGCCCTTGGTCTCTGCAGATTAGTGATACCAAAGATTCTGATAGTGGCAATTACACATGTGTGGTTTGTAATAACCTAGGCTGTATCAATCATACATATGCTTTAATCATCATGCGCAACTCTTCAAATTCAAGCAAGAATTTGCAATCAAGATCACTGGTGATTGATAACAATGACAGCACCGACGAAGATGCAGCAAAGCCACCTACTTTTGCAGTGAAAACCGTGGCTGTAGTACATCAGAAATCATTGAAGACCACTGTAGAGTTGAACTGTGAGACGTCCGGTACCACAAATGTGACGTGGGTTAAGAATGGAGCAATGTACGGTAAAACCAAATTACAAAAACATTACCTAAATGTCACACTGAACACAAACGACGACTATGGGAGTTACTCGTGCAAGGTTTGCAATACCGTCAATTGTACCAGTCGATCTTTTCAAATAGGTAAATAAGCTTTATTTTAATCAAACTATAGATAACATATTGATTTCCGGGTGGAAGATAGTCTACTTAAAGATGCCTCTTGCACCATCCGAAAATCAGTATGTCAATAACTCAGACCGCGGAAGTTCATAATCTAGTTAAGCTATAGATCACAATGAAATATATATATATATATATATATATATAACTTTGCAGAGTCTACTACAGCGGACGAAGATGAAGATGATACCCAAACCAAGCAAACTGCAGATGGGAAAGAGAAGCCTCCTTCCTTTACCATAAAGCAGCTAAATCCGCTTATGGTCAAGGTAGCTGGCCACTCGGCAAACTTCAAGTGTAGAGCTTCTGGAAATCCCTCACCAAACATAACATGGTACAAAAACGGTGAGGTGCCAACAAGGAACTTGGGCGAGTTTAAGTACAACGCGTGGTCCTTACACCTGCAGGACCTGATAGTTGCTGACAGTGGGTTCTATACATGCGTGGTGTGCAATTACCTAGGATGTGTTAACCATACGACCCAGTTGGATGTGACAGGTAAGTTTGAGAGTTTTTGTTGTTCGTACGTCATGGACTGAGTGTGTTATGTACATATAGAACGGTTCCCTGCAAAGCCTTACATAAAAGAAGGCTACCCGAAAAACGTAACCGCTCTAGTCAATTCAACCGCTTATCTTGAATGTCTGCTAATGTTCACTGACTTGGAACCATACATTCAGTGGATGCGTCCAACGAATTTTTCACTAAATGACGGTATAAACAACACATCGCAACCAAAAGGACAAATACTACAGGTACTACTATATGATTTGGTGATATTGTTTGGTGGCGGTCTTAATAGGTTGTGGTGGCACTACCGTTATTTGGTGACGGATTTCCTCACTGATTTCCCTTCGCACTTCTCTATATCGTCTCTTCTTTGTGTTCTCTTTTAGAAAGCTATCACAATAGGCCTATCATCTACGAGAGTCCAATCAATGTTACTGTGGTGGTTGGGGGTAACGCTAACTTAACTTGTAAGATCGTTTCCGACTTAAACTCGAAAATATTTTGGGTCTATAACCAAACCAATACGAACGGCGACGACCCCGATACTAAAAACTCTTCCACCAGTGGCACAGAAGCCTTGAAAGTTGTCAATCAGGTACATCACTGCAAATTTACTCGAAAGGTATTCCATTTAGCGACACTTCCTTTTGAGGATGAGAGATTCAAATCCAAACATTACAGTTGTTAAGAGACAGTATTTGTTGCCAGTCCTTAAAAGGAATAAGTTAAAAATGGAATAAGTCTTACGAAAAGTTGTTGTCAGTACTAACATATAATTTTCCAAATAACATCCAACTAACAGAATCGTTTCACCTACGACGCCGAATAAAATATTTTGTCAATTAACAGTGTTAATTAATTGAATCATACTATAATAATAAGTCAATTACCTTACTAACTTATATTAAGTTCTTGTAATAACATCTCCAATAAAAAATAACCCCAAGAACGGAATTTTTTAGCAAACTAGGTAGAGTTGACAATCCGAGGTATGTATTGTGTCCCAAGGAATTTGAAATACTTGCCGTTTGGAGATTACCATCCATTTTTAATTATGGAGAAATCAGAAGATCTTGATAATTGCAATCCTGGTTTCTGGAAAGAAGATTGAAGATGGTCTTGCAATATGGTGGTGGCATCATCTTGAGGACACATCCTCATCAGTCTCGTACCATGGCCACGGAGATCTCCTGATCTCCTGAAGGAAATTAAACGACCTGGCTCGAATTTCAAACTCCTTGGAACAAGATACAACTTTTGTTTTTAACATAGTGTGTAAATAATAGAGACGTGGTAACCCAGCGTATCTACCAAGTTTGATAGAAAATGACCCACGCGTTTCTCCGCAAATAGACTAAACTTAAAATTTTCTAATTAGACCAACGAATCAACTCAAGAAGTATTAGAATTTAAGAATGTTACGTACGACCAGGAAGGATGGTATACATGTATAGCTGCCAATACATTAGGACAAACAACTGGAAGTGCATACCTGAAAGTAGTCGACTGTAAGACTTGATTTATTTTACATAACACTAACCGTAAATCAAACATGTCTTTTAGCTCTGGAAGTAATGGAAGCTCAACCATCGCAACCACTGTTGATAATAATCATGGGTGTTGTAGTCTCAATATTCTTTGTTGGTGCATCAATAGTCGTCATATACGTTATTAGAAAATGGAAGCAGTAAGTTATTATACATCAATAACTAGGTTATTTAATAATTGACATATGCAAACATCTTTAGAGAGAAAATCAAAAAGTTGAGAGCCATCGAAACTGCGAGAGCAGCTGTTGTTACCCAATGGACTAAGAAAGTTATCATTGAAAAGAATCCCTACTCAGAAAACGTATCAGAACCATTAGTAAGTCCTCTAGTTAATTATACTTATTTCGTTTACTTGATCTTATTCTTTTAGCTCATGCCAATTGTTAAAATAGAGAAGCAAAAATCTCAGAACAACAATGCCATCGATGGTATGATATCAGAATACGAACTACCAATGGACTCAGATTGGGAGATTCAAAGAGACTCTCTGCTGCTAGGAAAGAGCTTAGGGGAAGGAGCTTTCGGAAAAGTTGTAAAAGCTGATGGCACTGGTGTGCCCAAGCCTGGATTCAATACAATTGTCGCTGTAAAAATGTTGAAAGGTAACGCATATTTCTCTTCTCATTCAACAACTATTTTGATCTAATATATAATTCTAAATCTTAGAAGGCCATACTGACAACGAAATGATGGACTTGGTATCCGAAATGGAAATGATGAAGATGATTGGAAAGCACATCAACATCATCAACCTCCTTGGATGTTGCACACAGAATGGACCATTGTTCGTGGTCGTCGAATATGCGCCCTATGGAAACTTAAGAGACTTCCTGAGACAACACAGACCCTCCTCAGGATACGAGCCAGCGATTGGCATGTCAATGGAGAAGGAGAAGAAAACTTTGACGCAAAAAGATTTGGTATCGTTCGCTTATCAAGTAGCTAAAGGAATGGAATATCTAGCATCACGAAGGGTAAGAGTAAAACACTTACCTAAAAACGCACATAGTCACCTATATATTTCCAGTGTATTCATCGAGATTTAGCCGCTAGGAACGTACTTGTCAGTGAGGATTACATTTTGAAAATTGCTGACTTTGGACTAGCCAGAGACATTCACTGCAACGATTACTACAGGAAAACTACAGACGGACGGTTACCTGTCAAATGGATGGCACCAGAAGCGTTGTTCCATAGGGTATACACAACGCAATCCGACGTTTGGTCCTATGGCATCTTGCTATGGGAAATCATGACTCTTGGAGGTAAGTAATCTAATTTTAAAGAACTTACGTTTGCTAAGTGTAGATCTTTTGCAGGAACTCCGTATCCATCCGTACCAAGCGTAGAAAAACTCTTCCAATTGTTGCGCAATGGCCACCGGATGGAGAAGCCGCCGTGTTGTTCCCTGGAGATATATATGCTTATGAGAGAGTGTTGGAGTTATCAACCCAACGAACGTCCAGTCTTCAAAGAATTAGTTGAGGATCTGGATCGTATCCTTACAATAACAGCGAACGAGGAATATTTAGATCTCGGCTTACCACAGCTGGATACGCCACCATCGAGTCAGGAATCAAGTTGTGATGAGTCCAACGCTCTCTTCTAAGTACTAGTCATATCCCATCGACAGCATTGGCGGCAGATTGGTTAGCTAATAGTTTATTTAATGAAAATTTGCAAATCGGTGATGTTATTTCAAACAATACCAAGGTCGGTGCTCAGAAATGTTTTGGTTTTACAAAAATATTTTTATACTAAGCTTATTGTTAGTTTATGTACATAGTGATTTCTTTACAATACGTAAGGTTTTTTTATGTTTTGCAGTATTAATATTATATTCTTATGTATATGGAGTAGTGCATTTGTATGTAACATAGCAAGGGTTGAGTCTTAAGCCGGCTTTTCACGAGGCGTCCAACATCTTTCCTGCAAACCCGGCTCTAGACTTCCCCAGCAATATTTGTATTGTTTAGGTATTTATGAATTGTATGCGATGTGTAGTTGTCAACAATTTTCATCCGTTAAGCAGCTCTCTAATGTATTGTATGAATTTTGTTCATATTGCCAAAGACTTGAATTTGAACATGTTTCAATGACAATAAAATGTTTTAGTTATCATATGTTTTTTAAAATATAATTCCCATCGTTAATAAAGAAAAAAGAAATAGCCACATCTTTCGTTTTAGTAGGTAGTAGGTAAATCAAAGTAACAAAGTAAAGATTCGTAGGTTAATGATAGCGTCGACTGTCAATAATATGCGACCTTATTAATTAAGTCAAACGGGTCACCCTACATATTATATTAAATAAAAAATCAATTGTTTTTGCTTATGACGTCATCGGCACATTTTATAATGGCAACCCCTTATTTTGTGTAATAATATTGATAGATCTGTACCTTGTTTGAAAGATTGTTTCGGGAAGAGGACAGTTGAAAATTAGGGTAGTATTGATAACGTATTTGTTTATGGAATAGGCGTTTACATACTAAATACGAATCTTAGATTGAAAGTTGCAGATTATTACGATGTAAATACTTCAACATTTTGACCAAACTTTTGAGATTCAGGATTAAGATTTCCTATTAAGCCATTTTGAGGTTTCTAGAACAATGGGTTTGGGTGGTAAAAATTTGTAAAAATTACCAAAATCGCGTGTTTTACATTTACACTTATCTTAAGAACCAATCAATCGATTTAATTTTATCATGGTTGAGTAGAGAATGTTATGCCCTATCAAATGATGTATCACAAGATATAGGGTGCCATTTGAAATTTCAAAGTGGGGTGGCTGGGGGGCGAAGGGATGAAACCTAAAATTCTCTAGATGCCATTTTTGAACTTCCCCCTCAATATCTAAATCGACGTGTTTTCACTCAAAGCAATAATAGCATCAAGTCAAAAGTTATTAAGGGTGGATACTTTTGAAATGAACACAAGGTATAAATGCACAATTATTCAGTCTGATATACATTTATAAAAATTTATTGGACATTTATTTTTTTAATGCACGAATAATTTTTTGCATTACTCAAATATTTTTTGTATTGGACACATATTTTTGGTATTGGTCAAATATTTTATCAAATGCTTACAGTAAATGCATGTTTTATTTATTGCGCATATAATTTGTACTGAAATAGAATCACAATTGAAGCATTTTGGAGTTTGGAGTAGACTCCAAACTCATCCATAACTGATTTAGGGTTATTCAAATTTGAAAGTAATTTGTAGATGGTTTCTTTGTTTTTAAAAGCGGGATATGTTACACTTGGGTAAAATTTAAGTTTTTTTAATTTTAAGTTGATGTTATTGTAAGTGACTCGGTCAAATGCTGTTTATGTAGGTCAAACCGGAAGTAAATATATCTTTGTCGACATGGACACTTTCCAATAATTAAAAGAATACTTAGAGAATAAACTGCTTCCGGGTTATGCCGTGTGTCAAGATTTGTTAATGCTGACGTTTCGCGAACCATGTTGCTCGCTTCTTCAAAGCTAATTGAATACTGAAGACCTACCAAGAAAATCTCCCTTATATACCTATATTTACACCTCACTGCGCACATCTGGACCTACCGCTCCCATGTGCTTTTCCGCCTGACCGCGTTAGGATCGATTTCCAGACCCTACTAATGTCAGTAACATCTTCACGTCATCGAAAATCATTGTGTGTCCCGACTCGTAGCAGTGTTGAGGAACAGCGGACTGTTGAATCTTGCGTAGCCGGGTGTCTCTACTGTGCTCGTTGACTCGACATTGGATACTTCGTCCTGTCTGTCCTACATAGCATGTTCCACACTCACATGTTATCTTGTATACCCCTGCGTTCTTCAGAAGGGGTGTGATATCCTTTGGGTTAGGCAAAAGATCCTTTACTTTTGCTAGTGCTCTGTACCTTACCGTGATACCCGATTTCTTCAACATGGTTCGCGAAATGTCAGCATTATCAAATCTTGACACACGGCATAACCCGGAAGCAGTTTATTTTTTAAATGATTCTGGCCGTGAAAGCCTACTTCGACAGAATGCAAGAAACCAAAAGAATTACCACCAAAATGCTGGAACTGTGGAGATGCTCACCCTGCAAACTACAGAGGCTGTATGGTGGCAAAAGAAATACAACGAATCAGAGACCAGAAAGGGCTACCCAATTTACCAACTCAACCAAAAGTAGGTCAACAACAGCGTGTAAGTAACATCCCAAAATCAAAACCAATTACAACATATAAAAAAACAAATGCAAGCACAACATATGCACAAGCCACAGATTCCTCAAAAATAGACAAGCCATTAACTTCAGGTGACTCTAGTATGCAATTGCTACAAAAAATTCTAGAAAGGATGGACAAAATCGAAGAGAGATTATCTAAGCTAGAACAGTAAAAAACACACACATAATATGACTAACGATTTACGAATCGCAACTTGGAATGCTAACGGTATACGAAACAGAAAATTGGAAATAGAAGTGTTTCTAAACTCACATAAAATCGATATGTCTTGTTTCTGAAACACACTCAACAAATCAGACATATCTAAAGCTAAATGGATACCAGGTGTATGAAGCACGTCATCCGGATAACCAAGCTAGAGGAAGAAGTGCCGTAATAATAAAAAAATAGCATAAATCACTATGAGCAGTGCCATCTCAAGAGCGCAGAAGTACAACTTACGGTCGTTGGTATAAAATCAACCAAACAGAATTTTACTGTGGGTGCGATATACTGCCCCCCAAGGTTCAATCTCAAACAATCAGATTATAATAGATTCTTAGAACATCTCGGGGAAAGGTTTATACTGGGTGGTGATTATAACGCAAAACATCCAGACTGGGGATCCAGATTGATAACCACAAAAGGGAGAGAGCTGAGAAAAGCAATCCAAGCTAGAGGATGTCGATTCCATTCTACAGGTAAGCCAACCTATTGGCCTACTGACCAAGACAAAATCCCGGATCTTTTAGACTTCTTTATAACAAGAAAATTTTCACCAAACTTCATTGATATTGAGGAAAACTTTGATCTTGACTCTGATCACTCCGCAGTACTAATGACTCTAAGCGAAAGCATAATCAAAAAGGAATGTACCCCAACCTTGACCAATAAAACTACAGACTGGGTAAGCTTTAATATAGAGCTTGAAAACACAATACAGCTAAATATCCAGGTTAAAACCAGAGATCAGTTCGACGTAGAAGCCGAGAAATTCATCAACACCATCCAGAAAGCCGCTTGGAACAACACTAAAGAAATCACCCACAGAACTATTGGAAATAATTATCCTATGGAAATTAGAGAAATGGTCAAACAAAAAAGACAAGCTAGAAGAAGATGGCAGCAGTCACGAGATCCAGCTGACAAAACCATACTTAATAATAAATCCCAACAACTTAAGCGCGAAATTCAAAAACTAAAAGTGGCATCATTGGAATCCTTCTTAACTAAATTGACTCCCGATAAACAAACAGATTACTCGTTGTGGAAAGCACTGAGGAAATACAAGAGGCCAGTGGCCTATGTCCCACCTATAAGACGAAGAGATGGTACCTGGGCAAGAGACAATAAACAGAAGGCTGAACTTTTTGCAGAACATCTAACAGCAATCTTTCAGCCTCACAACATCGAATGAGAGGCAATCACGAATGAACATATAACCTATGAAGAAGAAGCCATACAGCTAGTTACTCCAAAGGAAGTTGCCAGAGAAATCAAGACAAACCTGAATCCAAAGAAGGCACCTGGATATGATCTTATCACAGGAGAAGTTCTTAAGCAATTACCTAAGAAAGGTATTCTTATGCTGACGTATCTAATAAATGCATCGTTCAGACTAAAATACGTCCCACATGTCTGGAAAGTAGCAGAAGTTATCATGGTACCAAAACTAGGCAAACCACCAAACGAAGCCAAATCATATCGCCCAATATCACTGTTACCAATGATGTCGAAGCTCTTTGAAAAGTTGCTTCTTAAGAGAATGAAACCTATCATTGAGAGAAAGGAACTAATTCCTAATCACCAATTTGGTTTTAGAGAAAAGCATTCGACTATAGATCAAGTTCATAGAATAACAGATATCGTAGAGAAAGCATTAGAAGAAAACCTAATTTGCTCAACAATCTTTCTGGATGTGACACAAGCTTTCGATAAGGTTTGGCACGAAGGATTGATACACAAACTAAAGAGTATGTTTCCTCTACAATACGTCGAGCTGCTAACATCCTATGTATCTGATAGGCTATTCAGAATAAAACAAATCGATGAATACTCGGATCTAAAAGAAGTGAAAGCTGGGGTACCCCAGGGTAGTGTGTTGGGACCAATTCTCTATCTACTGTATACAAGTGATCTTCCACAGCTGGAAAATGTAACAGTCGCCACATTCGCAGATGACACGGCTCTAATGGCAGTGGGATCAACTATTGGAGAATCTACTAGGAATCTTCAACAAGCTACTAATAAAATGTATAACTGGACCAACAAATGGAAGACCAAGCTCAACGAACTGAAATCTGTCCACATTAACTTCACAAATAAAAGAATCGAGGTCATACCTCATGTAAAGATTAACGACGCCATAGTTCCTTATGCGAACACTGCAAAGTATTTGGGTATGAGTCTGGATACAAAACTAAGGTGGAAAGAACATGTTAAGAAGAAAAGAGTAGAGCTTGGCCTCAAATATAGAGAACTCTACTGGCTTCTGGGAAGAAACTCTCAGTTGTCAGTACAGAACAAACTACAAGTGTACAACCAAATACTAAAACCGATCTGGTTATACGGCATCCAGCTTTGGGGTTGCGCAAAAAATTCCAACATACAAGGAATCCAGACTTTCCAAAATAAAGTACTAAGGAATATGGTTAACGCTCCTTGGTACATACGGAATAGTGACCTACATCGTGATCTTGGTGTCCCACAAGTCATCCAAGAGATAACAAGATTCGCCACTAAACATGAATCTCGCCTAAGCCACCACGTCAACGTAGAGGCCCTGCAGCTACTGGACAACCAGAATCTAGTGAGAAGACTAAAAAGAACTAAACCCTTCGAACTAGTGACTCAGTGAAATGTGAAAAAGCAGAGCACAGTGCGTGAAGTGTTAGTGCTTCTTGTTTAGGACAAAGTTAATATAGGACATCAGTGGATAGCCTATTAGAGACAAGTACCTAGTTTTAAGAATTCAGATTTAAATTGATGGTTAATCTTTCAGATTAGTTTCAATGTGTTAAGCACAATATGCTTATTAAAAAAAAAATGATTCTGGCCGTGAAAGCCTACGTACTTAACTAAAAGAATTAGTTCAAACAATATCAAAATATCATGAAAAAATGGAAAAAACTGTATACAATCTAGTTTAATTTTGGATCTTTTATAAAGACATATCATTTCGTACAATTCTTTGTTGCTAAAAGATTTGTAAAATCACCTTGGAGTAGAAAGGCACTATTTCAAATTACTCGTTATTCATTGAAGTGAGCGATGATATCCACTGAAGTCTTTAATTTGCACCAGAGGGCTCAGTTCGAGTTTCGTTGCGCGCCGCCGTTTGATTATTTCGCGGAAATGAACGTAAAATACTTTAATTATAACGGAGTAATTCTAATTAATTCGCGGCGATCGAATTATGTTGGCAGCAGCGGTATTATTAATCAAAGAAACTCGGTAGGAGTATACGAAATGCAAATTCTGCCGCTGAATTCGAGAAAAGGTTTGCATACTCCTACTCAGATATGGAGGTGGCAATAAAACTTTTGGCAAACACTTCCGGAATTTATTGGCGCTGCCCGTTCGTTGTTCCGGTTCAATAAAACATCATTAAGGACGAAGTTCCACCTTAATTAAACAGAAATTCCGGCTAGCAGTCATCTCGAATTAACAAATCAATTATTCGAGACCCCACATGCTGTATAATAATGATGCACAACTGATGTTATTAGTTCGGATCAACTAGATCGGCTTTAATCTTTTCATACCTTTCTTCATTTCAGATGTCCAAATGCAACTTTTGCAGGCCACAAGGGTAGTTTTGCTCTTCTGATGAAAGACTTGAATGGAGACAGAAGGGGTGCCATGTTGTGTAAGCAGAAGAAAATTGTTGAGCTAAATCTTTACATTGGCCAGAAATGGACAATAAAAGATGGGAATATCAGATGGAGATGACACATAAACCCAGGTTGTGCTAGGCAATGCTTCCCAGAATTTGAGAGCAAGATGAAAGAAGTCACATAAAAAATGTGAATACAACCAAGCATAATAAAGTGAAATGAAATTTGGTAGATTACGGTATATGTAAATGATATTAATAACAGTTGGGTATTTTGAACACGTTGTAGAAATGTACGTTGATTGATGAAGATGGAATAATTGTTGGTTGGTCGAGCCTTCTAATTTGCGAGAGTCCGTACCCAACGAATAAATATTATGACTGTAATAGAACGGTTGGAAAATTATGCGTGAAATTGTGCTATATATGCACGAAGTGTGTTACGGTCGATTCCGTGGCAGTGAAAAAAGCGACATTTCACGTTACCGCCTTTTTACTGATTACATGCGATTTCCTGATGTTTATTAATTTCGTTATACGTCGAGAACCGGTGGTAAGTGGCTGTCGTGATACGAGGAAGGGAGGGGGAGGTGGAGAACATTGTCTGGACGTACTTGGATAGGAGGAATATGGCCATGGCGGTTACATGCAACTGCTAAGCGAGCTGGTCCCAACTAGTCATCCATCATCAGGACGACAGTCGCATGATTGCGCAAGCACACCCCGCCACTACACGCCGCCTTTTACTCTTACCGTTTCTGCACTTTAAAGCTATGAACCCTGTCCGCGACAGACAAAATCATCCTCACGTTCATCTTGTGAAACATTTATTATATTACTTATACCGGGGCTTCATTTGAAAAATTGAAGTCTCAACTGTTTGTTTAAAAACGTCCAAAAGATATAGTTCATTTGGTAATAATGTTGAAACGCACAATGAGGATGATTATCATGAAGAGGCTCGAGACTGACGCTGGGTAGACCATGTACATAATGCCAATGACAGGATGTCAGAGAGAAACTACTTGGAGACACCTTTGAGAAAGATTGAGGGAAAGCAACTTAGAAACCAATGTGAAAATTACCTGTAATACTATGAACCCTGCCCGTGATGGACAAAATCTTTGTCACGTTCATCTTGCAAAACATTTATTATATTACTTATAACCAGGGCTGCATTCGGCAAATTGAAGTCTCAACTGAATATTTAAAAACGTCCAATAGAACAAGATGGAGTTCATTTGACCTTGAAACGTATAATGTGGATGACCACAGTGAAGAAGCAGCTGGGTAGGCTATGTAATGCTAATTACAGGATGTCAGAGAGAAACTATTTGGAGACACCTTTGAGGAACTGAAGAGACTCTGACTATCAACCAGGAGACCAGTGTGAAAATTACCTGTAATGCTATGCACTCTACCCGCGATGGAAAGAAACATCCTCACGTTCATCTTGTAAAACGATTACTATTTTACTTATACCAGGGCTTCATTCGGCAAATTGAAGTCTCAACTGAATATTTAAAAACGTCCAATAGAACAAGATGGAGTTCATTTGGCAATAATGCTAAATCGTATAATGAGAATGACCACCATGAAGAGGCTCGAGGCGGAGGGTGGGTAGGCCATGTAATGCTAATGACAGGATGCAAGAGAAAAACTACTTGTAGACACCTTTGAGAAAGTTTGAGGGACTCTGACTATCAACCAGGAAACCAGTGTGAAAATTTTCTGTAGTGCTATGCATCTTACCCGTGATGACAGAATCATCCTCACGTTCATCAGTAAAACAATATTATATTACTTAGGGCTTCATTTGGCAAATTGAAGTCTCAATTCCATGTTTAATAGAGCCCCATAGAACAAGATGGAGTTCATTTGGCAATAACGTTGAAACGTATAAAGAGGATGACCACTATGAAGAGGCTCGAGATTAACGCTGGGTAGGCCATGTAATGCTAATGACAGGATGTCAGAAAGAAACTACTTGGAGACACATTTGAGAAAGTTTGAGAGACTCGACTATCAACCAGGGAACCAGTGGGAAAATTACCTGTAATGCTATGCACCCTACCCGCGATGGACAATCGTCCTCACGTTCATCTAGTAAAACAATTGTTATATTACTTATACCAGGGATTCATTCGGAAAATTGAAGTCTAAATTCCATGTTTAAATGCGTCCACTAGAACACGATGGAGTTCATTTGGCAATAACGCTAAAAAAGTATAATGAGAATGACCACCATGAAGAGGCTCGAGACGGACGGTGGGTAGGCCATGTAATGCTAATGACAGGATGCCAGAGAAAAACTACTTGGAGACACCTTTGAGAAAGTTTGAGGGACTCTGACTATCAACCAGGAAACCAGTGTGAAAATTTTCTGTAGTGCTATGCATCTTACCCGTGATGACAGAATCATCCTCACGTTCATCAGTAAAACAATATTATATTACTTAGGGCTTCATTTGGCAAATTGAAGTCTCAATTCCATGTTCAATAGAGTCCCATAGAACAAGATGGAGTTCATTTGGCAATAACGTTGAAACGTATAAAGAGGATGACCACTATGAAGAGGCTCGAGATTAACGCTGGGTAGGCCATGTAATGCTAATGACAGGATGTCAGAAAGAAACTACTTGGAGACACATTTGAGAAAGTTTGAGAGACTCGACTATCAACCAGGGAACCAGTGGGAAAATTACCTGTAATGCTATGCACCCTAGCCGCGATGGACAATCGTCCTCACGTTCATCTAGTAAAACAATTGTTATATTACTTATACCAGGGATTCATTCGGAAAATTGAAGTCTAAATTCCATGTTTAAATGCGTCCACTAGAACAAGATGGAGTTCATTTGGCAATAACGCTAAAAAAGTATAATGAGGATGACCACCATGAAGAAGGTCGAGACTGACGCTGGGTAGGCCATATAATGCCAATGACAGGCTGTCAGAGAGAAAATACTTGGAGACACCTTTGAGAAAGTTTGAGAGACTCTGACTGGCAACCTAGAAACCAGTGCGGAAATCGCCGCGGTAGTGGTGGTATCTGGAGGTTCAGAATAAAAGACCAGTTCGCTTTTCGAATGTTAATGGCTTTGTAAAACCCCTTTTTAACGGGCATAATAAATGAGTCCTTTAATAGTGACACATTCCTCGCGAATACGCTCAAATCCCGCGATTGGACACTGGGGAACAACAAGCAATAAAACGCGCCACCATAAAAACTTCCCCGCTACTTCCGAAAGCCAATTTCCACACTTTAAAGGCAGTCGCTTAATCTACTTAAGGGCGCATTAAAAATCAAAGCAGTACGTTACATACTAAGGGCGAATCTGAAACTATGTCGACGCCAACTTGGAATGCTACTTTTCTTTATCGGAATACTAAATTTTGAGGTAATTATGCTCTATTTAGACGAGACTAATCTACTGATTTAGAATTGGGTTGGTTGCTTTTGTGTTATTTTGGTAGAGAGTAAGTTACAGTTCCTCGTACAAAACAACTTCGCAAAGTTCAGTCGGCGTATTTTATTTACAAGCCGTGTTTGCACTCCTTGCAAATGTCCGACTGTGACTACAACGCGCTGTTTTGAATTTCTGAAAGTTGACAAGTTGCACGAGGCAGCGGGGCACAACGGCAAACTAAAATATTTGCACATTTAACAGCAACGCCCGGCGTTTATATCGATTAAGTTACCCTTATCACGGCGGCGACTTAATTGTATTAGGGGTGGGAAATACACTTCATTTTTTATGCACGCTGTATCTTGTTCCGAAATCATTTTCATGTTGCGTCACGTATTACCACACAGCCAGTAATTAAACATCCAAAGCAGGCCACGATTTACTATGGGCGCCATAAGTTCATCCAAAAGTTACCCTTAGTTTTTAGCAGGAGAGTAATGCGTCCCAAGCTTTTGTGTAGTTCAACAAGAGCCATGGTACACATGGCAAAGGAAAAGGTTGACCGCCACCGCCGCGGCATTGGAAACATACCTTAAAATTGCTATGGTTAAAAACATATTTCTTCGATTGTACAATGTACTCTTGTATCGCTTGTACTATTGTACAATCGAAGAAATATGTTTTTTAACCTTAGCAATTTTAAGGTGGCGGTCAACCTTTTCCTTTGTTGGGAAGCCGCAGCCGCCAGCCGCTGCATAGGGAACGTACCTTAACTCATCTAATATTACAAAAGCATTTCAGAAACAAATAATACCTACACAATTTCAAACAGAACCATCGCGTTAATGAGACGAAATACCAACGTTGAGGCTGCTGGTAAGAATTGTTGCTCACCGATTATCAATTAACGACATCGTGTTGTGTATTGCTTTAATTATAACCTAGGCGTAAATAGCAAGTCTGAATAAATTAATTATTGTAATAGCATGTGGTTTATTAGTATTCCACGCAGTTGAGTTGACGAAATAAAGTTGTTCTAAAAGTTTTAATCAGCAACGTGAGATCTATTTAAAAAATGCATACCCGCTGCTGCCGTATCAGTGGATTTTCTAACAGGGGCAATGCGCTACTTGTGTCACGATATTACCTTGTCACGCACTCATCCAACCCTTGACAGCAACTACACACCAGATACCATCGGGGTGAAGTTCACAGATTACGCTCCCAATAGAAAACTACATTACCGGTAATGTCCAGAAGCTCGTATTTTTAACGTACCTACCACGGAAACAACTATCGATAGTGCTTCAGCTATAATAGCTACCTGCATGAAATTTTTTCAAGCGTCGAAATAATTAGATCGACAAACTTCGAGAGCAACGGGATCTTCACAGATGTATTTGGCATACCAAATCGTCTTAATGGCGATGCACACTTCAATCATTTGGAACAGTTTGTTGGTGACATTCCATTGATCAGGTGGCCCAGTATGATTTACATGCATGATGTACTCTCCTGCTCATAATGTTTGTGAGTAAAAGTACTGAACAGTTGTTGGCTATGGATAGCTGAAAGCATAGGTTAAGGACAGCTGTTGTGTTGTGTTACTGGAGTGTTGTGTTCACGATGGATGAAGATAAAGTGGTAAAGTTTTTAAAACAGATAGGCTTGAATAAACCAGTAAATGAGGAACATTTTGAAGCTTATCATGATTAATTTGATGTGCGATCGGGAAGTTTTGACGAATCCAGTGAAGACGATGAAGAGACTGGGCAGGCTGTTGGCCAAAGCCTACTTACACATTCCCTTCTTGATCAAGTACCAACGTTGGATCCTGCAGAATTCAGTAATGACGATATTCCTATTGTTGAAGAAAAAAAAAATGAAGCAAATCAAAATGACCTAGAAATAGTTGACGAAAATGACGAAAGTCTCGACGTAGTAGCTTTAGAAGACGTCAATGATAATTTAGGCAGCTATACCAGTGAAATTTTGGGCCACAAACTACTTATTTAATCAAAGGTCTTCAGGTTGGTTTATAGGGACACTTAGATGTTTTGTCCCCAAATCAAAACAAAGACATTAAAACGAATTTTGAAAATGTACAATGACAGTGGATTGGTTGCTAAGGTTCATGGTAATACCAACAAAATTGCTAAGAATGCAACTTCATTTACTGACACAAAGTACGTTGTGAAGTTTCTAAACAATTATGCTGAGCAACATGCAATTTATCTGCCAGGCAGAAGTAGTACAGTATATAACACCAATCTAAAACAGTTGCCTTCTAGTGACAGCAAAAAAAAATTACGTCTCTGCCCACAATCATTCACAGAGGACATGATTGAAAAACATGCATCATTGAGAGTATTCACAAATATTTGGCGAGATACATGCTCCACCATCGTCGTCATGAGACCAAAGTCTGACCTCTGCTCCTTTTGTCAAAAAAATTATACTTCTGGGACTGCTATGGTGCTTGCAAGTGAAGAAGAGAAAATAGCCAATGTAGAGAAAATGAAAGCGCACTTAGAATTGGTAAAATATTAAAGAGAGTTTTACAAATATACAATAAAAAAGACCAAAGACTCTCTTGATAGTTCGCAAGATTTGGGCTCTTTAAAAAGAAATTCAGAACAATGTACATTTCTTCTATCCAAGAACTTATTGATTGCGCAATTCAGTCTACGCCAACTTCTGAAGTAAACTCTGCTGTGTCCGTTGGAAATAAAAAGAGCGACGTTGAGATCCAGGTGTTTGACTGGCTTAACTTTTTTAAGGATTTTAAATCCAAGAAAATACTTCTCGTCACCATTTTGAGTCCAATGAAAATAACAAAGGAAAAGTGATATGCAAAACTAATATCCAAGGAAATCAGTTTGTGTTTACAGTTTTCCCAACAGAAGGTGGTCCATACGGATCTCCAAAGGAAATAACACCACCAGGTAAGTTAAATTAAATGCATGTCCATCTATTTTTATGTTAATAAACGGCAATTATTTTTTTTTTCATGTTAATTCAACTCATTTTTAAGTCAATTTATTTAAAACATAATTTGGTTTCAAAGACTAAATTTTTCCTCATAACTATTCGAAATATTTTTGTTTTAGGATCGACTAAAGAAAGAAAACAGTATCGTTACAAAAATATAAGGAACTACGGTAAAGAAGAATCAAAAGACATTCTATGCCCCCCTGTTGACATTCCTGAAGTTGTTGAAGATCCTGATGAACCTCAACCGGGCCGTCCGGCACTCAGGAATCCACTAAGAAGCGCAAACGATCAGTTTAAAATAGACAGAGTTAAAGTTATAATGTAAAAAGTACTGTGTTTTCTTAAAAGAGGAATTTCTGCTGTTTAATTTGACATTACTTATTTCTTAAATATGATTAATAAAGTAAGTGTGATTGACAAAAATTTCAAACGCGTTTTTCTGTAACCCCCTTTTTTCCTGGAAAAGCTTAATTTGAAATGCTTAGTTTTAAAATATTGAAAAGGTGTACACAAATATGTATTTTTATATTATAATTTTGCAATAGAGTAGAGAAAACAGTGGCCAATGTCCTGGGGAACAGCTGGTATAATAAAGGGAATCGTTTTAATGGCGGGATAGACCAGTGCGTTGAAACGTTGATTAGTTTTCGGGGCAAAGTTATCAGAAATCGGGAGTTAGGTCCGTCCAAGTGGTACAGCACTCGGCGGGATAGAGTCGCGCCTCTCCCAAAACAACTAAAAAAAGGTATTGAATTGTAACAACCTGGCAAAATATACACAAGACTCGGGGGAAATGTGCGTGGTGGTCGGTGGTTCCCCAAACAGAGGGATCCTCTAAATCAAATATAACACATCGGAAGTTGTGGGCAACAATCGTAACCGTGATATTATTGGTAATCTTGAAATTCTGGGGAAACCGAAGGGTTCGAGCCGGATATACAGAAAGCGAAACAAAGCGACGTCTTCGATCAAATGTCAACGCTGCCGATATAGCCATGGAGTTATATAGAAAGCATACCTACACCCCTCGCAAGTGCGTAGAGTAATTTACAAAAAAAAGCAACCAGACAGAATAATAATCTGATACATCTTGAAAGCGATAAACTTCAATCAAAATGCTAGACAGAACATGCTAGACGGTACAATGGAAGACATTGCAAGTCTATGGAAGTTCTTGAGCATGATGCTCCTACGTTAAAACATCTGCGATTGAGTGAGCATCTTGCGTAATAGTTTAATTTTAAATATTCCCTTTATACGGTTACGAATTACATCCTTTGATACGCCGTTTTATGCTTTTAAATTAGCCGAATTAGAAATCAGAGGGGTTCTTTTCTTATATTCCGTTTGATTTCTAGAGCGCTCGCCGCGCCGGCTTAAGTAGAATTTGATAATTTAGTGGCCGTGATATAAGTGTCCTGTATCGGTTAAATTCTATCACGAAAGAATTGAATTTGTATCTCCGAAACACTGAGATGGTTTCATCATCAACGGCTTCTTTCTTCCTTGGATCCGTAACCTGCGATGAAGTTAGAGGGCATTGGTAACAACCTCTGAAACCCAAGAAATCAACTGATATAAATGCAGAATCCAAAACATCCTAATGCACTCCGACAGCCAAACAGCTCTCACAGCACTTGACAGCTACAAATTCCAATCCAGAATAACCTGGGAATGCCCCAAAAACCCAACGAGGCTGGCAGAGACAAACACAGTAACCCTACAGTGGTTGCCAGGACACAAAGAGAAGAGAGGCAACGAAGCCGACTGGCAACTGGCAACAAAAGAATCGAGCAGACCATGCATTGGACCAGAACCAATGAACCAATGGGACAACTTGTCAGGGCACCGAGATAGTAAAATACTATTGAAGAACCCCTCAAGACATATAGCCGCTGAGGTGTTCAAACTCAGTAGGAATAGCCTAAGGACGGTGGCTGGACTTGGGGAGCACTGAAGCCTCCGGAAGCACCTGCTCACCATGCAACTTGTTGAAAGAAGAACCTGTGCAGACTTTGCAACGAAGAGGAGGAAGACGACTCCTGGAGGAAACAAACTTTGAGAGAGAAAACCCCACAACCAACTCAGCATCATTAACTGGAGGAAGATCTTTGATTACCTCCCTGCTCTTAATCCTTCCAATAATAAAAAGTACCAGGCACGATGAAGATAATTAAAGAAAAAAGTGATTCAACCGAGTTCAGTTCAAGTAAAGAGCAAAACTTATGCTCCTAAATGAGCCTATATATACGTGGATGAGTTTTTAAACAGCATCTAGTTATTGAATGACGCTACCTTTGCGCATTTATTTATTAACTTAAGAAGGTGGTTGCGAGGGCGAGGTTTTTGCACAGGAAGATTAAAATGTAATCGCCGCGGAAGAAGTTTGTCGTCGGATTGAATAGAACTTGGGGCCGGCATTGTCTGAACGTGACAATATCAACAGGAGACGAAATCGCGGCACGAAAAGTAATATTCCTCAACACTTCTGTATTAATCTGGCTTGTTTAATTAACAAATCCATTCAATTAATATTTAGCAATCTGCCGGTCGTCGCTGTCTACTTTAGACGCCGATGCTTGCTCACTCTGGGCAACACACTATAGCACAATTCACAAATTGAATTCATAATAAGTTAAAAAAAACTTTAAGGCTCGGTTTAACGCATCGCAGTTTAAACTGTCCTTTCGTTTAATCTGAGATGGATAACTGGGCTTTACAGAATCAAATATCCATCTTTCTAGGTTAAAGTTCTACTTTCGCAAGGACGCAATCAACATCAGGTTAAAAAAACTTAGTCTAAACACATCCTCCTACAATGGTGTAAAGAATGCATAAGGCAGCAATAAGTATTATTCCGTTATCAATTTTCTTTAATTGAACGTTTATATTAGTTCACAAAAAAATATTCTACAAGCATTCAACAAATGTTCTCAGAGGTTAGCTTTGTCTGATTAAGAGCATAGCCACTGGCCACTGCAGCTTATCTTCAAACTTGCCGATAAGACCAGGGGGTAAATACTTAGTTTGGAATCCAGACCTACCATGGATGTAATCCGTGATGCTTCTCTACGGTTCCTCTTAGCCTTTATCCAAGACCTCTGCTGGCTTACGAGACTCCAGTGTGCATGGAAGAGCAGATCAGAGGTTCTCGAGGCTCTTAATGTGAAACTAGTCGTTGGTATGTGCTGTTACTAATGTAGAATTATGGAATATTGATTTTATTCGTATGTCCTACACCTCTGCTGGCTTACGAGACCAGGGAGTCTACTCTCGTCATCTTTTTGAAGCGCATGCGAGACTTGGTTAGGTGAGACGTAGTGGGGATATCAGCGGTTGCCCTCTGGTGCGTATCTATGAGCAAGTTTGCTTGTCGCTAAGAACAATAACGCAGGCGCCACGCCCATCGTGGGCATGTGCTGGTAGTAACGTAGAATTATGGAATATAGATTTTATTTTAATGTCCGAGATCTCTGCTGGCTTACGAGACCAGAGTGAGCATGAAAGGCCAGGGACCCAATTCTCGTCATCTTTTCGATGCGAATGCGTGACTTTTCGAATGGAGTAGGGATGCCACCGGTTGCCCATATCTAGGAGCAAGTTTGCTTGTTGCTAAGAACAATAACACACGCGCCACGCCCATACGTTCCCATACGTTTGATTGAAAAGTATAGACGTGGCGCGTGCGTTATTGTTCTTAGCAACAACCTAGATACGAACCAGAGGGCAACCGGTGATATCCCTACTCCATTCGAAAAGTCACGCATTCGCTTCAAAAAGATGACGAGAATTGGGTCCCTGAGCAGAAGTTCTTGGGGTTCTTAATATGAAACGAATCGTTAGCATGTGCTGGTAGTAATGTAGAATTATGCAATATAGATTTTGTTCGTATGTCCAAGACCTCTGGTGACTTAGGAGACCAGAATGAGCATGGAAGAGCAGATCATAAGTTCTTGAGGTTCTTAATATGAAACGAATCGTTAGCATGTGCTGGTAGTAATGTAGAATTATGCAATATAGATTTTCTTCGTATGTCCAAGACCTTTGCTGGCTTACGAGACCAGAGTGAGCATGGAAGAGCAGAGCAGAAGTTCTTGAGGTTCTTAATATGAAAAGAATTGTTGGCATGTGCTGGTACTAAGGTAGAATTGTGGAATATAGATTTTATTTGTATGTCCAAGACCTCTGCTGGCTTACGACACCAGAGTGAGTATGGAAGAGCAGATCCGAAGTTCTTAAGGTTCTTTGAGATTAATATGAAAAGAACATGCCAACGCATGTGCTGGTACTAACGTAGAATTATGGAATATAGTTTTTATTCGTATGTCCAAAGCCTCTGCTGGCTTATAACACTAGAGTGAGTATGGAAGAGCCGAGCAGATGTTCTTGAGGCTCCTAATTAGAAACGAATCGTTGGCATGGGCTGGTCGTAACGTAGTATTATGGAATATAGATTTTATTCGTATGTCAAAGTCGGCAGCAGTGAAGCGGTCGGCGGGCGGCGCAAATCACGGGCCGCAAAAATCGAAAGAAGATTGTTGTTTAATTGAAACCGATACAGATGTATCATTGCTCACGCCATGATTGAAACAGGGTCACCAGCGATGGAAAATATCGATTTGGCGTACGAGGCGGCCGTTATAACATATTTCTTTTTTATCTGTCCGTCCCCGGACGTTGCCCATTTTTATTTTAACGATTCATTTAATTGTCCGCCGCCGAACCAAACCGAATTCAATATGCCGATGCCGCCCTGCCTGCTATGCGGGACGCGTGTGTCCCGATTTAATTTTGGGCACTATCATTAGCGGGACGAGGGAGACAGAGAGAGGAGATAGTTCGATCGAAACAAATGGCAGTCTTGTAATGAAGTTAGTATCCGGAAACAACTGGTTTTGACGTAAATCAATCGCCCACACAATCGTGACAACCATACGGCCCTGTGCACCTCCGACATTGTATTACCATCATATTTGGTGCTCGATAGCCCCAATTCCACCACTCAATTACCAGCTAATATTGCATTTTATACGGTTGGTTATACCGAGCGGGCTGACCAGGGTGTCAGCTTGTCCGATGACAAGTGGACCCTAAGGACTACTAGACTGTATGTTAAAAAATATGTTGTAATGCATATAATTACTGTGTGCAACTAAAATTCACGTTGGTGCTGCTATTTTGCCAAATAAAACGGAGATAACGAGAATAGTTGAGGTTACGAGTACTTCCAAATTGAAGAATACTGATGACTAGAGCGAGCCGAAGTTATTAAGCTAGGTGCTGGTCTCTACAGCTGAGGCAGTACGAGTCACGTGGGTCCGCCTAGAGAAGGAGAAGAAGAATAGGCGAGGCCCACTTGACAGACAAAGCCGTTAGACAATTGTACCGCCTCAGCTGTAAAGACCAGCACCTAGCTTAATGCTTTCACCGCGCTGTAGTGATGACCAATGTCAGAAACGTAGGAGTTCCACTATGATATATTGGAAAGATACAGAATTTTTGCTTGTAAACCAATTCAGTTATAAATCTAGGAAACGTATATAGGCTGGAAAACAGCCACAGAATACACAAATTCGAGAGGAATAGAAGCAAGCCTTAGTCCAAAAAGTTGAGTTTTTAGGGACCAATTGGCATTGGCATGATACTGATGAAGAAAGAAGACTGGGTTTCCTTCATCATCAGTCTCATGCCAGTGTATAAGGGTCCTCAAATGTCGCGAACGAATAATTGGTTTATTTTATATTTCATAGAGTTAACAGGCTAAACTCAGTCATGGTGTAAACGCTATGTATTTAGTATGATAAATTTAGTTAATATAACGGTATCGTTAAAATAATTATCCATAAATTACTTTATCGCGTCGGACTGGTTAATTTTCTATTGTTCGAGGTTCATTTGTTATTATAATTCGGGAATAAGTCACGATAGTGTCTGGGTGTTACGCGCGGGTATCAAATTGTAAAATAGGGGTGTGGCCCTACTACTACTACAACCTCCACGAAGCAGGCAGGGTTGGAATGTCGTCAACGATCCAGGCTCAGCGGGAAGGGGATATTCAGCAGGAGGGACAGAGAGATTACAATTGATCTTAACTCTTTCTAACTAATATTCCGAACTTTGTTTTCTGCTTTTTAAGGAGTTAGCTAGCCGTACTTTATCCGGAGTGATGAATTGATATTAGCGCTGAGAGATTTTAAGAAAGTTTAGACGGAAAAGTGCCCGTAATGCTGTTTCTTTCGCGCTTTATAATGATTAATTTGAATTAGATATCCGCCTTTTTTAACCCTCCTCAGCGATGCTTTAATCGCAAAAAGACTAGATTTTACACGTAACTTAATATTATTCCTGCTGTAGTAGAGTACTGTCACGTTCACATGTGTTATAAAAAACAATGTCACGTTGGAATTTCTATGAAATCTACTGCCCCGGTTAAAACAAAACATACATCGTTTAACCCGTGTGATTGGATGCCGGGACAGTCAATAAATATTGTCTGTATATCCATATTAAATCAAGCGTATTATATTTGACATGTTTATGTTTTATAACTCTTATTTATATAAAATGTAACGCTCGGGCCCACTGTTTTAGTTCGGCGCCGCATCGAGAGGGGGAGCTCGACAAAGATGATATTTTTTGCTCCAATTTATGTAGTGGAAAATAATCGCGCATCCCTTGTCTCGTATTTATGGGTCGTAAAATTCAGCACACACACCGCGCCCGTACAATGTTATTCTGTACTGAAAAGCTAATAGCAACAACAAAATTGATCTTATAAGCGAAATTGCGCCCAATCAATGCAAGCCAGCGCCTTGACAAACAACTGTTTCGCTGTTACAAAATATTGACATTTTTCGAATCGAATATATGGTTTACAGTATTAAATAAATAAAGCACCGGCAAGTTTAACGCGTTATTTACCTACCGTGCACCGTAAACCGACCCTATTTTCTATACCATCCCCTAAACCAAACAATTTCACGCTCCGCGTTGTCTTTAACTCGCTGCAATTTGTTATATTTGTCGTCACAGTAATAAGTTTAATAGCTACGTGAGGAATATGAATTTGATATAGTCAATGAATACCCGGAAACAATTCTTATAGCAAATTCATCAAGATTCTAAATTCGATGGAGTCGATGAATACCAGGGAAGACTTCTTATAGGAAAATAATCGCCAACAGAAATTGGATAGAGCCAATGAACCGAGGGAACAATTCATATAGGAAATAATTCAACAATAAACATTTGATTGACTCGATGAACACGATTCTTATCACAATAGAAATTTGATAGAGTCAATTAATACCAGGGAAGAATACTAATAGCAATTAACCAGCAATAGAAATTGGATAGAGTCGATGAACACAAGGGAAGAATTCTTCTAGCAAGCTAATCAACAATAGAAATTCGATTGAGTGAATGAACACGATGCTCATAACAAATGAATCAACAATAGAAATTCGATAAAGTCGATGAATACCAGGGAATAATCCTTATAGCAATGTAATCAGCAATAGAAACTTGATAAGAGTCGATGAAAACTAGGGAAGAATTCTTCTAGCAAGCTAATCACAATAGAAACTCGATTGATTCGATGAACACGCTTCACATAACAAATGAATCAACAATAGAAATTCGATAGACTCGATGAATACCAGGGAAGAATCCTTATAGCAACTAATCAGCAATTAAAATTGGATAGAGTTGATGAACACAAGGGAAAAAATTTTCTAGCACCTAATCAACAATTGAAATTCGATTGAGTCGATGAACACGATTCTCATAAGAAATGAATTCTAAAACAATAGAAATTCGATATAGTCGATGAATACCAGGGCAGAATCCTTATAGCTTAATCAGCAACAAAACTTGGATAGAGTCGATGAACACGAGGGAAGAATTCTTCTAGCACCTAATCAACAATTGAAATTTGATTAAGTCGATGAACACGATTCACATAAGAAATGAATCAACAATAGAAATTCGATTTAGTCGGTCAATACCAGGGAAGAATCCTTATAGCAATTAATCAGCAACAAAAATTGGATAGAGTCGATGAACACGAAGGAAGAATTCTTCTAGCACCTAATCAACAATTGAAATTTGATTAAGTCGATGAACACGATTCACATAAGAAATGAATCAACAATAGAAATTCGATTTAGTCGGTGAATACCAGGGAAGAATCCTTATAGCAATTAATCAGCAATAAAAATTGGATAGAGTCGATGAACACGTGGGAAGAATTCTTCTAGCACCTAATCAACAATTGAAATTTGATTGAGTCGATGAACACGATTCACATAAGAAATGAATCAACATTATAAATTCGATATAGTCGATGAATACCAGGGAAGAATCCTTATAGCTTAATCAGCAACAAAAATTGGATAGAGTCGATGAACACGAAGGAAGAATTCTTCTAGCACCTAATCAACAATTGAAATTTGATTAAGTCGATGAACACGATTCACATAAGAAATGAATCAACAATAGAAATTCGATTTAGTCGGTCAATACCAGGGAAGAATCCTTATAGCAATTAATCAGCAACAAAAATTGGATAGAGTCGATGAACACGAGGGAAGAATTCTTCTAGCACCTAATCAACAATTGAAATTTGATTGAGTCGATGAACACGATTCTCATAAGAAATGAATCAACAATAGAAATTCGATATAATCGATGAATACCAGGGAAGAATCCTTATAGCTTAATCAGCAACAAAAATTGGATAGAGTCGATGAACACTAGGGAAGAATTCTTCTAGCAAATTAATCAACAATAGAAATTCGATTGAGTCGATGAACACCATTCTCATAACAATTGAATCAACAATAGAAATTCGATAGACTCGATGAATACCAGGGCCGAATCCTTATAGCAATTAATCAGCAATAATAATTCTATAGAGTCGATGAACACGAGGGAAGAATTCTAGCAAACAAATCAACAATAGAAATTCAATTGAGTCGATGAACACGATTCTCATAAGAAATGAATCGACAATAGAAATTCGACATAGTTGATAAATACCAGGGAAGAATCAGGAAGAATTAAAAATGATAAATTATCGGTGATAACTACCTACTTGTCAATAAAAATGTAGTATAAAACTTGGTATAGCGTTAAACGTTAAACGTCATTATTTTGTAGATAAGTACCAATCTTTGAAAATTTACCTGATTTGAAAGTGGTAATTCATTAGTTCAGGATTGCACATCCTTATAAGGTTTGTTGGGCACAAAAAAGGTTCAAATATAGAAATAGCATGACGATCGTCACGGACGTTGTACGAGTCTTCATACCTTAAAAACACTAAAATCATACAATAAAGGTTCGGCTTCTAAGATCGATAATGATGATAAATCAGGACATACTAGGGTGTTATCTGGTGTGCGGTTGGGCTAAGGGCCGTTTACCGGTTGGCAAAATCCCATTAACTAGGAACAATATATCCGAATCGCTTTAGAAACATATATGATAGATCCGTAATCTATAATTGATCTTATGGAAGTTGCGCGGTGCTCCAAATCCAGCGAGGATTGCTGCTCGGCCACGTTGGAGTATCAATTCTATGTAAATTATTGACCAGATCGAGTTCAGTCCTCCGACGTCAAACTTACTTACCAAAATTAATCGCCTAAATTAGACAAACCCGTAACTCTTCCCACTCATAACTCTGCCGGATATCGTTCTAGAATCACACCTGTTTGCGCACGCCATCGAAGATAATTGGATACTCGCAAATCTGACAGCATTAACTGGCTTCACCCCCTTTACAAGAATTATCACCGTTTAGAAAAAGAACCAAACGTAAAGAATACGACAAGTTGGAACTGATGCCTAGTGGGAGTGATTCTTGCTTTAAATATTATTTAGCGTAGACACGTGTTTCTGGCTATTAGTCCTCATCAGTACGGTATAGCCAAGGAGCAAGATGGACACTCAATGGAAAAACACTCAAATGGAGACCGTAAGGTGTGTGACCAATGTCGTCAATTTGGTGCTTCAGTCTCAACATCTTCAGGATTCGAAGACAAGAAGTGACGTCGCGCCGGAGGTGACTGGTACACCCCATGGAACACAGGCACACCATACCCCATGGAAATAAAAAGGAAAGCTGGTTAATCGACGGTGAGATATAGAAGGAGAAAGGTATTTGTCGGGAAATTACGTCATCGAAGAAAGCAACCGTAGACGTGTTTCGGACTATTTGTCCTCATCAGTACGGTATATACTTCTTGGCTTTCCTTTTTAAATATTATTGGCATGGTGAAACTCTGGAAGAAGAATCTTGAACAGAAATGGCGTTAAAAATTCTAGAAAATCATTAGAAAATCATCTACCAACGAGAAGATGGTACAGAAGACGGATTTACAGTGTTGCTTATTTACAATGTTTTTAAAGCTATTTATTCAGAAGAGTTCTAGTTTATCCTGAAGTGATATGCGGTTGTTGTAACGCGAGCCACGTGCCGAATGGGTAAATATTTTAAGTGATATCCATCTAAAGACGGGACACAATGGAAAGATTGAACCACGCTGGCTGGAGTCATAAAGCGTTCTCGGAAGGATTATATAAAAGGCAGCCGTTATCGCTAACTGAATACGCCGAATATAATGAAACGGTAAACGCTTTTGGAATCCTAATAACACAATAAGTCAGCCCATATAAGGGGTCGTCCATTAATCACGTGAGGTCCAAATAGGGGAGGGGGGGCTTTGGATTACATCACTATTGATCACAATGGGGGAGGGGGGGTTGTTGTGACATATCACGTGTATATAAATATTATTATAGTATTCGGAAAATGTTTTAGTTTTTTCAACAAAAAAATACACGTGATGTTAGATAGGGGGAGGGGGGGTATCTTAGAACCTCACCAAATATCACCAGGGGGGAGGGGGGTGTGAAAAGGGGGCTTAAAAACTTCACGTGATTAATGGACGACCCCTAAGTTCCCGCACACAAAAAGTATCATCCGCGGCGGAGATTTGATTTTTATAAGGCGGCAGCACAATGCGAAGGGAATCCCCAATCCTAAAACCAATTTGATTTTAATTTTACCGAATCCATTGCGCTGGAAGAACTAAAAATAATGTATGAAGGATTTGTATATTTTAGGTTAATCGTAATGCTCAAGAAATCTTTGATCAATAGACCATCTACACCACTACTGGAGTTTTTAATTCGACTTCGTTAATTTGATATTTTTCAATTTCAACTTTTGTTGTCGGCACCCTTTCGATAGGGTAATTGACTGTATTAACAATATGGCTTGTATTATAGTCATCCTAATAGATTGGTATTTGTTATTACTTTTTAAAAAATGTTTTTTTACTATAAAAACAAAAATTAAAATTGAATTTTTACGTCCTATAACGTGATTGAAAACGCTCTGTAATTGGCTCAGTCTCCAGTGACGTCATTCGTTAGTACGCTTATGAATCTCCCGTTTGAATTTACTACGTTAATTTACAAACAATAGAAAACAACTTTGTTAAAGCGGTTAGTGGTAATCTACCGAAGGTTGACGCTTTGATGGTGGGATTCTTCTTTAAAAGTTTTATGAAATAATCAGGAAATAATTACGAAAAATAACGCATTTACAACGTAAAGTGAAGGACTAAATACACAAAGATGGTGTTCCAATAATTGTCAGATAGGTACCCTATTCTGTCTTGGCGTCCAATCACATCTATGTAAAACAAAATACTAAACCATGTATTTGTGCATACCCTGTATCCACACGTTTCAGAGACATAAGAGGAATGATTATTTATTTAGCACTCATGTAATCAAAGAATTTGATGATGTGTTGTGTTTTTCGTTGGACTTGTCAAATTCTGTGCGAAGACTTTTTCGGTATTATTGAATGTCGCTCGAAATGTAATTCAAACATCCAATTATCGGCGAGGGTAGTTACAAAGGGGATAAAAGGACATTACCTGAGGGTTGAACCTTTAAAGAAGAGGTGGTCGGTTAATTGGGGCTCCTCTAACGAGCGTGATTACTGCGGTCAGTTCTGTGTCACAACCAGTCATCAGCGCTACAACCCTAACCTTTAAATTAGGGTTGCAATTTTCCCGTTTTTCTACATCCCTCTCTCGCACGGTCCCCTCGATGCCATTAAGCGCGCACCCCAAGGTTGAATGCCCACCGTTGCTATTTTCAATTTCAATACGCACTTGCCGTTCGGAATGATCAGAAAGGCCTTTTCACTCGCCCAAGAAGTTGTAATCGACATTTTGTTCCCTTACTGCCCTTACTCTATCCGACTATGCACGTATTATTAAAATAATTATAAGCCCATTACCACTCAACGCCCCACTCCACCCTTTGTGCTCAAATTCCTGCCAAAAATCAATTTCATGTCCAACTGAAGTCCCATCCATAAGAAAAATGGAACATAGGCTTTGCTTTAACAGTAACTAAGTTTAATGTAGTTTAATGGAATCAGATTTGCAAGACGTTGAGTAAAGGACTAATGAGGAGAGGACTAATGAGAGCTCTAAGAAGAATGAGAATACTGTCCATTTTGATCTATGAAAAAGCGAAGAAGAAAAGGTGCTCAGAAATGGAATCTGCGTTCGTTTAGTCTCGCCGTTACTGCGCGTCACGTGTCACGCGCGCTAACGTCGTCGTCTGTTCGTACTTTACAACATTGAGATGTGAGCTTTTCGCGCTTTATGAATGGGATTGGTTTTATACGTTTGCCGGACAGTATTAAATTACCATGAAATAGCAATTAACCGCGGCAGCTATAATTACAGCCGCGCACGAGGGCGATGCGTTCGGAATCGGCTACATTTAAAATAGATCACTTTTTTTTCTGCCGATCTAATCTAAATTATGCATCTCGACATCTAGCGTTCGGCGGTGAAATTTTGTAGCCCGCCGCCGACCCTCAGCCCCACTTCGATTTAAATATGCAAATTAAATTGAGAGATGCCAGTGCAACGTTTAATTTCAATTCGTTCGAATTTGGTAGCGGTCGTGTTACGTTTTTTTTTTATTTTTAAGGGCAACCGTTTACTGAGGACGTACAACTTGGAACTTTAGATAGTGTGGTTGTTGCCAGATTGAACGCATTTAAGTTAGAAATTAGCAACACCACTCCAGGCGTGACCCCGGCGACTTGGCTTTTCAAGGTTAGCGTAAGTGCCGTCGTACCTACTTAGTACGACGGCGACCAAGGCAGTAATAGATGTGAGGGAGGGATACCAGGCATCTGGTGCTCGCCGGTGACTCATCAAACTAGGCCTTCGGAAGTTGTGCCACCATGAGGACTTAATAATCTGATATCTAGTATATCCGAATAGGGCAAGTGCGAATAGACGCTATAGCCCACATGACGTCTGTACACTGTTCGATGTTGAGCTAACCTACCCCACGTATGTGGGTAATGAGAAGATGACACCGCTGAGACAGATGACATGTGGTAGAGTTCTCAGCGTAAGCGTGCTCGACGGTGCACCCATCCTCCGATGAAACGGTAACCTTTCTAATCTCGTTGAGTACGGATAACGCGTTAGCGTTCCGGGCTTATTCATGTATAGATTACAGACATTTTCAGTATCTGTTCTTGACATTTTCCTGCCTACATAATATTTGATACTATTTTAAGGTAAAATATGTGTTATTTCGGTATTGTCTAGCTTTTTTTTACTTTAACCGTTGAAAACGTGTACGTCAGTAGTTTGAAATTAATATTTTACGAAATATGCATGTTCAAATAGAGAGCAATTCGGGCATCTATGGTTAAGGGTATATAAAATCAGCAGACTGTTAAACTGAATGCCCGACCGTGTGGCCGCAAATTGCAGCACTTTGATCAGGTCTTGTGTAGGTTTTTACGCAAATGGCTAAAATGCATTTATGTGTATTTTATTGTTGAAATCGTATGCGGTTTTGTGGTCATATTCGACATAAAAATATTTAGTGTTTATGAATTAATTATTTGAAATGTGTGGGGCTTTGTTTTTCATATTTCAGCACGGATTTTTATTAACATGATTAAAAAATTAAACCAAATTTTGAATAGGAATGCAAATAAATGTGATGAACCCGCAAGAAAGTGAAGACATCTCTCTCATCTCTCATGTAAATATGCTCAGATCCTCATTCAATATTACCTTCGAGAAGATATACATAGCAATAGGAATGATTATTTTATCAGAATGAATCCGCATGCTCCGCTGGGGTATTTTTAGGAAGATAAGTTTTAAATAAACCAGGCGTATATTATAGGAGACCTCCTTTTGCAATAGAAAAATCAATAAAAGAGTGTACCGACGGGGCTGCATTATTTATAAACGGGAGGCATGCAGAAAGAACCGCGCTGGAATAAAATTTTCAAAACAGAGTCTCTACCCCTCGGTTACGTTTTGCGGCACGTCACATCCACTAAACGACAATAGGCTAGTGAATAATTTCGTCCACCATAATGGACGTATTGCTGTCCCTGGATCATGGTTGACGTTTTTATCATATAACTTTATATCTTTTGTAATTGATGAGGTGCTTCCTAAATCCAAGACCCATGAAGAAATGTGCAGAAACGATTTTTTTACTGCTAGATAATATTTTGAAGCCAATGACTAAATCTGTATGGTTACTCGCGCGATATTCCAGAATTGTGATAAACCATAACGCTATTGTCTTCCATATTGGCCATAGTCTCTTCTAATGTTCTACAAAGAACTCAAATAATCACGCTGGTCCTTCCAGATAGGAAGGTCCTTCCTATGAAGTTGGTCCATCCGCTTGGACGCTTCTCCTGGTTGTTTAACATCATTTAATAACTTTAGAGAAGGAATTGTGCAGCACAATACTGGCTTACATAATGGACATCTCTTCTATTGTTCTACAAGAAAGTAAATGGATCAGGTTGTTTTCAAGTTAAGAATATCTTATAGAGAAAGGAGATTTTTTGTAATATCCTCAACGTATTATTTATTTATTATGGTTATATTTAAGCTGGTATGTAGTAATGCAGCATGGACATGTTTTGCACAGGACGACGAAAAAATGTCGAATATTTCGAATTAATTAACTGTAGCTGGTCGGTATGGGAGTAGATTTTTCAAGCATCATTTGCGGGCGCACTCGTATGCCTGATTAAATCAGGCCTGGATTGTTGAGTATATTTAATGAACACATGTCGCACCTTGCAGCGGCCGTGAGTTCCTGGGAGGAGTGCTGTTCTAATTATTCAGGAACACGGACTTGGCAGCAAATCTAAATGAACCCTTCATCCCCCTACATCATATCTACATTGAGATCTAGGAGATGCATCTTCGCCTACACGACTGCTGATGACTTTCGCCTTCCTTTTACTCTACGCTTTAGCAACACCTCGCAAAATGTTATTTCCAACTTATTTCACAGTTTGAAAGAGACGAAGGAGATTCCGTAAAAGTGTTCAAAATTAATTATTGCATTGATCGGAAGCAGGAAGCGTAAAAAAATATCTTGGACTTCAAGCCCAGCACAATGTAGAAGTGAATTCTTCAATCTTGTATTATCAGTAACGCCCTTTCAACTTACGACTATTTCAAAGTTTCTCTTCCATTTTTTTCCACTTTAATAATGACGCACTATCTATGTTTCAATTGATTGCCGTAATTGCTTACATATATAATAGATATTTGTATACTATTTATATCGAAATATCTTTCGTTTCAGTTTACTTTCTGAACAGCCTGTATGTAGTTAAGTGTATGTTTAAGGGTTTATCGATTATGGTGGTACGCCTTATGAAATTAGTATTAATTTAGAGCGAGAGAACTTGTCGCTTGTGGAGTCAGGAACTCGTCTCTATCTTCTGGGCTGATTTACATACAAAACTAATAGAAATGCGAATTAGCAAATTTCTCGAGCCGAGGGGTGAATTTATTTACTGAATTCATAATTAATATCCAATAGTGTCTCCCAAACGGGTTGTAAATTTTATCAAAAATACGCAACGCGCGCTACCCTAACGTAATAACGGCGAACTTTGAATATTTCTCAAACTTTATCATTTTAATTTGCATCAGTCGCGCGACCGTTAAAAAAGTCGTTGCAGATACAGCGTGAAATTTACCTCCTTGCCGAGAATCGGGCAATTAAGAAAATGGAATTATTCCCCCCTCCATCTGTCCGCTAAACGCAGAAATTCATTTCGCCGCCTGATTGATTAAATGTAAGCCCTCGGCGGGCAGTTAACATCTGTTTTATTGCCAAGATTTTCTTGTATTTTTCGGCGTGCTTTTTTGTGTTTAACCCCAATTAAACGGGAACCGGAAGGGTGCAGCATCGGCGTTCATCTCGCTTGCTGATGAGCCGGCACCAATGAGGTGAACTAATCGAATCACAAATTAAGGGCATCTAATTAAATGTCACTGATACGTGCTGCCATCTCTCGGGGCAGACCGAGCTGCCGAGACATCAAGACAATTTACGGTTCCCGCTAATTAGACAAAACCTAAAACACATGAATAACACCTACCAGACGTTATTTCGTACGTATCATTTCTTTAGTAACTTTTTTTTATTAATTAGTCGGATGGCTATCTAGCTATATTAATTTTAGAAATAATAAGCATTATAACATTAATGCTTGCTTTGAGTATGCTCGAATAAAAGCAAAATGAAAATTGCTAAGATAACGCCTATCTACAAAAAGGGGGATCCCACAAATTGTTCTAACTATCGAGCAATCGCAATACTGCCAGCTTGTTCAAAAATTCTTGAATCTGCTTTATTGACGCGACTTTCTGCGTTCCTACAAAAACAGAACACTGTAACCGACCACCAATATGGTTTCACAAAGGAAAAAAATACCATAGATGCAGTTCGAGCACTCCTGGACATTGTAATGGACTCAATGGAAGAGGTAGAGGAATCAGAGGCTATAATGTGTGATCTATCTAAGGCATTCGACAGCATTCAACATTCCCGACTCTTGGAAAAGCTGGAATCATACCGGGTGTGGTTTCAGGTGAACGGTCTAGTGCTGAACGAGGACAAGACATCGAGGATACACTTTACCAGCGCACGTAACTCGAGCACCGAAAAAACTTCAGCAAAATTACTGGGTATCACACTCGACACACGTCTTACGTGGTTAAATCATGTGCAGGCTCTGATGAAAACTCAATCTATAGCAACATATGCCATCAGACGAGTTCGGGAAATAGTGGGACAGGATGGAGCACTAACAGCATACCACGCACTTTGCCACTCGAGGCTGAGCTACGGTTTGGAATTGTGGGGAGAGTCAGCACCTGCAAAGAAGATACTCGTCATGCAGAAAAAAGCAGTTCGCGTCATAGACCACGCCAGTCCACGACTCACTGCAGGCCTCTATTCCTGAAGTTCAACATCATGACTTTACCAGCTACATATATACACCAGCAGCTGCTACGTGCAAGATGTGTGGTGCACACCATGCAAAACAGAGGAAACTTGACAAACCGAGATCTACGGAACGCAAGCCAAATCAATGTGCCCTTCCACCGCATAAACACAACAGCTGACCAACACAGGCATCTTGAATTGCTTAATTTCCTAGCAACAACCTGGAGGGAGAAACCTAACAAAACATTCCAGAAGGACCTGAAATGTCTCTTGTTACAGGACCCAATATATGAAGCAAGGGAATTTGAACAGATTATTAGAAGAACATGAAATACATTGTTAATTATATTTCAGTGCGATCTCGGAAGATTGTACCTCTGTTAATGAAGATATTTTAAAACTGATTTCGCTCATATATACAGATCTCCGAGGCGCACATTTTAAAACTATCAGCGTGTATACAGGCTGTTCCATAAGGTAGTACCAACCCAAACTTATGTTTTTTTTTAAATGGAAATACCTATTTTTCGGAACTATTTTCAATTCCTCGCAACATTTTACGACAACGAAAAATGACATTTTCTACTCCTATTGAGGAATGTATTCATCATCATGATAATTTATGATAAGTAATACTAACCATTCCCCACACACATGGCAAATATTTCTTTCCTGGCTCCTCAAACCCCGCTAGTAGTGAGAAATATTTCATTCCTCACGCCTTTAGAACCAATCACAGCTCTGGATTTTTGATTTCCATATTGCTTTGATACACTTCTTAGCAACATTGTCAAAGCATTGACAACGTCGCTAAGTGACAAGCGCACAATTTTAATCTGTCAAAATCCTGTAAACCGTCATAGTGACATACATTACTTGCTTATACATGCTTATACATTACTTGCTTATAAAATAATATACTATTACCTACCCTAAACTTTATACTTGGTGTGGGTTTTTGGCGAATGCAATAAAAATGCTTTATTGGCAAGTAGAGTTGACAGATACGACTGACAGACACCTTAATAACGTCTTTAGCAGAGTTTTTCACAGCCTACAAGGTATAAGTAAAATTTTATTTCAAATTATAATATTAAATTGCAGATGTGATAAAATGTTTTATTTTAATAAAAAAATATGAAATTATGCGAGAAAACAGTACTTTAGGTAAATACTGAACTGGTTTAATTGTTAATGTAGGTGTAGAAGCACTTATTGATAGAAAAATCGATTTTTTTTTTATAAAGAAGACTAGTTATCTCGGCAATGGTTTATTTTAGCACTAGTATGTACTAGTACTTTTTTGTGCAGAACGATGCGTAGAATTAAAAAATAGAATTAGATACAGGGTGTTCCATTTAAAAAATTAAACTTTTTTAGGAAAAACTGTTTGCTTTATTTTGTTGCAGATTATGACCAGCCTGTACACAATTTAGATATGGTAGGTAATCATGATACTAGAACGCTTCCTACTTAATCATAATCCAAGCGTGCGAAATAAAAATAGAAACAGTTGTTGAGATATAGGTACAGTTTTTCTTAGACCACTGTTTTTCCATAAAAATGCTAATAAATCAAAAAGTATAAAGTTTAGTATAGGTAATGTTATGTTTCATTGGCGTAAAATTTAGGAGGAATTCAAAATTGTGCCGAAATATAGGTTGTTCCATTTAAAAAAACATAAGTTTGAGTTGGTATTACCTTAAAAATGTGCTTAATTGTTGATAAAAGTTTATTTGTCAATAAATTTTTTATTATATGGGGACATGTGAGCGATGAAAAAAACACTCAAAATTTTATTTAAAAAAATATGAAAAAATTCGAATTTTTAAAGAAAATCATAAACTTTAGGCTCCTGCGGAAGACCTAAATATTATTCAATTGGGCAATTTTTTATGGCATATGAGGGTCGGCAGGGACAACTTTTTATCAACTTGAAATTTTGAATTTCGAAAAAAACTGTTTCAATTCACCCTAAGTTATATAAGGTGCACTTTTTCTACAAAAAATACCAGACATTTCGTTAAGAAATTTCGGCCGAAATTAAAAAAGTTTGCAAGCGGTAATAACTCAATCAATTAAATATCTAAATGTCGACTTGATTTTAAGCCGGTAGTGGTAGAAGTTTTAATTTAGTTCCTTATTAATAATCAATTCGACGTTTAAAAGTGCAAACTCGCCTGCCAACGTTTAATTAATAATGCTGATTTCAATTTAATTAACTTCATTGGCGTCGACCGGAAAGCCACTGCGAACCCTTCGTAAACAAACACCATTTTGAGAGGCGTCAGTTTTTCAACTGGCCGATCCGATAGACTATTCAAAAAAACCAGACAAAACTTGTTTGGTTTTAATATCACTATTCTATGATAGTTTCTGCATGCTGCCTGTAAAGTTAATAATAATTCGCAAAGAAATTCGTTAAAAAATACTTATATTATATTTAAAATATTATCGACTGCCAAATAAAAACAGTTATGTTTGGTTAATGTTACGCAATATTTGAATCCGAATTAAATCTCAATTCATTAAAATTAAATATTATATTTGATCATGAGTAGATAATTCAACCAATACACATAGGATAAGTACATATTAGTAAAACTATAACAACAATAATAAATACACAACAATTCATAATAATACCCAACAGGTACTTGGCTTCACCTTTTATTCTAGCAACGCGCTAATAATACGCACCTCACACTATGCTGTGTCAATGTGCGCTTGCAGGCCGTGCGTATTTTTTGTGTTCGTCCGAGCTAAACCGTTTGTAAACACCTGTACCTAGTAAAATCATAGCGTCTTACAATTTTTACGCGCCTCTCTATGTTTGGTATCAAAGCTACCGGTGTATTGATTTAAAAACGTGATAAATGTGTGACATTTGGTTTTAGTTGTGTTCCTATTGACTGTTTGTTCATTCTTCGTCGATTTTGAAGAGACTAATTGCAGGTATATTTCGTATTTCGGGGTTTTACAGTAACATAACCATTGTTTGTGTCCTAGGAATAAAATATTTCCTCTGTGATATTTGACTATATTAATGCCATATCTTATATGCTTATTACATAAGGTTTATTTTAATTTTGAATCAGTTACAGGTGATATTAAGGTTGGCTTTAGACGTGGAATAATAAAACGGTATAAAGCTATGCTTATATAAGCGAGAGATCTTTTATTTCCACAATGTTCACTCGTAAAAAACACGTGATAAACATTCGAGCGTTAAAATATCCAGTGACAGATAAGGCCGGAGTAGGGTGGTCGGTTCGCGTGTGCAAACTTATTATAAAGAGCGATACGTACTCAACTTCAAAGGAATGATTTATCGTAATTTTGAAATTGTTAATGAACATAAGTTGTGAAGTTGGCGATACACCGTTCGTGCAAATTTTAACCAGCGTAGGTATCCGTGCGACCCCAGATAAGTGTTTCGAAAGTTCCAGATAACAACGCGAAGAATATATATTTCGTACATTATCCACGCAGAACTAAAACGAATGTAAAACGGGTACGATATAAATGGCCACATGTTGCCCACTGCTTTATCACTGACATAATGACAAATTGGTACCAACTTTAAATGTTGTATTTGATATTTTCTGATTCCGTTTTCTGTTGAAAAAAAAAACGGTTTTTTTCTATACATTATTTTACTATTTAGGGTTTTAGGAATGTGTGTACGAAGTTTCAAAAATACGGAACGCGCGGATCGGTCGGATCACGCGCTCAACAATTTTTCCGCTCGAGTTAGAATTTTTTCAAGCCAAGAGATCTTGCAGTGTGTGGTTTATTGTTCAGTAAAATTCTCTCGTGAACAGTCATGGATAAGAAACACTCAAGAAAAAACTCCTTCACGTGCTGATAGACAACAAAAAATAAAGTTTTCTGGGAATTCACACTCGTAAAAGAAAAGTATTTGCTAGTACGTCTGCCTATATATTGTCGACAGCGGAAGACGAAGAAATTATAGTGCATGGGTTTGGAGACGGGATATGGAAGAAGACCGTTGTATGGGATCACAGTACCTACTACTGAAGAAATATACTAACAAAGTGGTTGAGTTTGCCGTGAAATTTTCCTATTGTCATGCCTGCGAGTTTTGGGAATCAGAATCTGGCAACATGCCAAGTGTATCGAAGTACATACAGACAACTGTACTGCGAACATGATGGGTCGCGGGTGAAATAGTGGATTCTACCAAAGACATACTCCGCGGGGCTGTGGGTTGGAGCACTGGGTCCGATGCGGCTTGTACATTGAAAAGAATCGACAACTTTCTATGTTTTATAAGAAGACATCCAGACTGTTGGTAATATGTACCATGCTGTGTGGACCAAATTCTATCATAAGATCTGGACGAATGAAAAAAATGTCGATAATGCCACTAAGCCGATTTACAACAACTTGTCGTCGAGAGAGTTGCTAGAACGGTGTTTGGGGAAGAGAAACTGAAAACAACAACCTAAAGCCTCAATTCTACTGTCTGGCGACTTGCACCCAAACATCTTTACCGTGGCTCAAAACCTATCAAAATTGCGGCTTATGCAGCAGCAGGAATTTATAAAAAAAGGTTTTTCTGCCGTCGTTAAAACTATGACAACAATAGGAATCGTTATTGGTACCGAAACGAAGATATTTGCAAATGTGCGCGAAAAACAGCGTCTGATGAGGTCGTCCAGACATGCACTCGAGGCTGCGAAATAAGCTTAAACAAGGAGTAGAAATGAGCAGATATGTCAAAATATATTCTACGAAGTGGAGGAAGGAATAAAGTATGGCCCTGATATAACATATTAGAAGAAAAATACTGTAAGTACTCGATGTCACGTTAAAAACTGTACTTGAAAGTTTAAACGTGTTTTTCTCGAAACCGTTTTTCGCGAACGGTTGGCATGATATTTCAAAATCTATTTGACCGATTGACTCAAATTTTAACTGGATGTTAAGTAAACATCCTTTATAGTTTGACGAACCAGAACTGTAATATGGTATATACTTTTCTTTTCATAGAGAAAACATTGTCATTTTTTTTAAGAAAAATCAATATTTTGTAATTTTAGGTAATTTTAGGGAAAAGAACCGGAATCCCCCCCCCCTAAATCAAAGTATGTAAAAAAAATAATAAACTAATAGTCTGGTGATCTGGCGTGCCACCTAATGTGGGCTTAGTTCCCTATGCACTTATTGGGATACGTGTTAAAAAAATTAAACAATAATTAGAATGGTCTGCGATTCTCGAAACTTTTGGGAGCCACTGTACTGGGGGTGGGTCTTAAATCTTTTGAGGCGAACTGAGTTGGAGTTTAATAACGGCCAATTCGACGACATGAAGAAGTGGTTGAAGTTAATTTCATTGAAGATACACACAATAAATAGAAGTAACAGGGTGGGTAGAGCTCGTAAGTAAACATTCGGTATCACAGAAGGGGTTGAGAAAATTTTCATTAGAGGAAGCAGTGGCTGGAGGGCCGGATATACGCAGCTCGTGCAACTGCATTAGATTTCGACAGACTACAACACTGGTAGTAATAGTGGATGGTACTAGCATTAGGTATCCTAAATTTAGAATAATGCAATACAGACAATTTAGTAGACCACAGCCTTTTGCATAATTCCTTGTAGAGTTTATTCTTGCATGCCTTTAAACTAAAGCTTATACTTAATATAAGCACAGTGCAAAAAGAGAATTGTTGCCACATCATCCCTTCCAAAAAAATACACTTTTCTATGTCACTGAGTAGAGAGATCATCATACCTATGGTAACCTTTGCTTTTATGGGTCGCTATGAGTGATGTCTACGTCCGCGAATAATGGAGGAACTATCCGATATCGTCAACTTTTGTCGTTTTATATTAGCCGAATCGAAATGGTCGAATAAATGTCTCTTACGGAAACAATTTTAGCACTTTCGTCCTAGGAAACTTCCTAGAGCAAATTTTTCTCTTCCTTGTCATTTAAAATGTATCGTCCAAGGCGACGTGGCAGCCCCCCCGCCACCTCTTATCTGCTGTACGTAGGAGTGGTGGGGGGAATCTTTTTGCGCGCCAAGCCGGAGGCCGACACATACGGCGCGGACTCGAACAATGGAGGCATCCTATGTATTACTTTCTTATTTGTTTTTCTCTTTCGAGCAAAGACGTGCGCGGGCAAAAAGGCATCTTATAGGAATTAGATTCCTTCTGTTACAATTTGTTTCCTTCTTCCGATTTAATCAAAATGACCCTGCACGCGATTCCTCGGAAACAAAGCGCTCAAAATGTATATATAAGCAAAAGAAGAAACGTAAAAAACAAAGACCGTGTGGAGGCGGCTTGTAATCTAATACAAGGAACAATCGAGAAGTGGTACCACAAAGCAGCAACATTTGTTAGGATATTACGATTATATTGATCAATTCAATTATTGGAAAGTATGCTTTATCCTCCTATGTTTGTACCTCTAAGGGGGATCTATCAACGCAAGGTTAAATCTTCTAGTTAACAAACTGGTAGTTTACGTTAACTCCTAGTTACGAAAATGTGATTGTAGTATCAGGCGTAAGCTACAATAAACGTAGTTTAATAAAAATAAAAATTATTTACTTGTATGTATTGCATATACCTGGAGGTTGCGTACCTATGTTTGTACGGTGTATTGTCCCTTTTATACGCGGAACTGCTACTTAAAACCCACTGTAGTGTAGACTTGGACAGTTAGCAGGACTTTTTAATAGGGGACGCAGCATGATTTCTAAAAAAGAAATACCATTTCACACAAAAACATACAAATAAAAACTGAACTTGCATAGTATATGATGGACATTCTATACTCCCATCGAGATAAAACCATTTCTTCACCATCATCGAGTCGACAAGGATCATCCAAAAGATTCATCACTATAGTATTAGTAAATAAATAAAATCTCACAACATATGGAACGTTAGCTACTGTTTTAACCTTGCATTGATAGATCCACCCTAACAATTCTAAGGTGGCCTTTTATGATGCCTTCCATCCAGATCAGAAAAATCGTGTTGTTTTTTGATAGTTCATGGATAGCTTGCAGTCCCAGGCATACTTGGAGATTACCTTGTATGTCCTTGACTGTCAAAGCACTGATGCCTACCCCAAAACATCTGAAATGCCTTGACCAAGACTTGACTACAAAATTTTCCTTCTTCCTCTCCAAAATTAAATTACCACCAAGAGACTTGTATACCTGTCTTCTATTCTTCTTCTTCTGGTGAAAAGGAAAATACTTTTTTAAAGTTTGTCTTGCCCAGCACTACCCAACTTATTTTCTTCCTCCATTTCAACCGTTTTTGATCATATTTTGATTATATTTTGATGTTATTGTGGCAAAATATAATAGACCACAACTTTTTCCATGTTAGGGCTGCCTTCTTTTCTTTGTAGAGTTTTATTTCTTGCATGCCTTTACACCAAATCTAAGAGTCATTGGGTGTTTTTGGATTTTTACCATCGTATACTAATTTTAATTGTAGTTCCACCTAGTGCTGTCGTAAGAATCTGTTAGGTTTCATGTGGTAATGTAGTTGTCCGTAACGTGGTTTAATAGAAAACAAATGTATTTAAATTAATTGGTTATTTTTCTTTGAAGTATCTACAGGGTATCGGATAGGGAGGCTTGTGGGCGTGCTAGCATTAGTTTTGGCTACCCCATCGACTCTCGCCTAACGCAGTCTATTCCCTCAACGGGGTGGGATAGTGGGTGCTTCGTCAGTCGACGCTCTGAAATCGACACCACTCAATTGTGTGTACAGTCTACAAGCTTCTAGAGTTAGGTACACTAATTTCAATTATGCATTATATTAGCATTCAGCTGTATTTGCAGGTGCGAAATTATCCGACCACATATGTAGATCAGATGGAATTTTCCCGCAAATAGCTGTACCGCTGATATATTACGAGGTGGTAGGTAACCTGCTTATACAGGATGTACCAAAGTAACAGCAATGGTATTTTCATTTCGTCCAGATTTGCTGAAGACCTGAAGACCTTGTCACAACAGAAATTTCTTCTTTTGATGTATTCTTCCTCAAGCAATGAGAAATTCAGTTTTCATACGCAAAGGATTGATTTTTAACCACGTCTGTCATTTTGTCACCTCTGAGGATTACCAAGAGTCTTTTTCATAGTTGCTTCCAAGGTTATGCCAGGGTTTATGGCGCAGCGTGAAAACTAATATGGGGTGGCCTTATCTGCTCATTAACAAAGCTATAGAGCTGGCCGGTGGTTGCACTCTTGTTCTCCTGTTTCTCCATGGTTCGTATAATAATTTGAGTACGTGTCTCGAAGGTACAATAAAAATCTAAGCGCCACTTTTTACGGTCCCCAGTTATTATCGCGATAAAAACACTTTTGTATATCTCTCCATGTTAAGGAGTGTGCGGAACACGCGAAATTTGTCTCGGACGCCTTTCATGTTGTTTTTATCGCTGTTGACTCCCTTTATCCAGTTTCAGTGTTCCAAGATTTGCGCCGGCTGAGGCGCAAGGGCCGGAGCGCTGACCGTGGCGAGATAAGCCCCTCGAAAAACTTCCGCCTTTATCTTAATTTTATCGTTTGCAACATTTTTCTTCAACCTTAATACGCGCTTCACCTTCATCTTAACTCCGGCCAACTTCGGCCTCCCCCTTCGTGTCAATATATCGCCCCCTTTTACACCTAACGGACATCCATCAACGCCCATAATCTCAATAAAATTCATATCGGAACACCTTTTACTTCAGTACTCTTACTTCAGTAAAAAGTCTCTCGTTTTGGAATTGTGTCACTGTTTTAAAGGTTTGGGAAGAGATTGAAAGATTATTGTAAAATATATTTTCAGGGAGTTTCAGAAATAACAGCTAACCTTGAAGGAGCATATGCCCAAGGACGTACTAAGCATGTTTTGTCCAATAACGTATGGTCTAACTTAACAAATCCTTGAGAAAATTATGAAAGAAAGACGGAGTTCGTCCATGTTCACCGGCACCGGCAACACATCGGCCTCTCCCCACTCCAGCTTTTCTCGCTCATAGCAACAATGACCTACATTCGCCAGGTTTATACGTATGTTACGTACGGTAGTGATCAGCTGATTGTTGGTTTATCAACAATAAGAATCTTTTGGATTGTGGGACCACAATGTGGTGTGTTTGTGTAGTGATTTGTGTTGTACCAGACTCAGTTGGATGACAACTGTATGGCTAGAATGTGACATAACTTTGATCGGCGTGTTTTGTTCGACGGACATCGCTTTGCAATCACAAGGTTTGTAAATCCGTATTATATTTCTGGATTAGGTACGTACTAATCTCTCTAAATTTGAATTGATAAATGTTTGTACGTACGTTACCCATTCTTTAAAATAAATATATAAATGCATATTTTAAACGTAAACAATAATCGGTTTCACAAAATAGAATTATACATCTCTATTAACTGATGTACTAAATGATTTTACACATTATTTAACGTAATTACGGACGATATTTTTGTAACTTAAACACTATTTCATCAAATACAGTTAAACTTAAATCTAAAGTTTAGAAATGTAAACGTTCTGCTTGTTTGACTGTTCTACCAAATCTGGTTGTCAAATCTGGTTGTCCTCATCTCTTATTAATATTGATCTCGGTGATTGATGTTCATTTATAACTTTAGCAGGTAACCAATATTTGTTTTTTCTATATAATACATTATCTCGTTTTTTTAAATTTGTTTTTATTTTCTCTTGCATTCCTGTCGTAATATTTTTTTCGTATATTTTATTTTAATACCTCATTTCTAATTGGTAGTTTTGTTTCTGGTTTTCTACTAAACAGTACTTCTGCTGGAGAATAATTTGCACCTAAGACAGGTGTACTTCTATAATCTAAAAACACTGTACTTATGTCAATATTCCTAAAAATTTCTTTAACGTATTTTTACAAATACAGTTTTTACAGTTTTTGGGACTCCATGAACTGAAAATATTGTTTTTAAAACTGATATTAATTGTTCTGATTTTTTATATTTCAATTTAACTAGTTCAAGCGATTTTGAATAATAGTCGGCTAATACTAAGTATGAACATGCTGCAAATTCTAAAATATCCATTCCAATTTTTTGAAAAGCTACTGCGATTAAAGGTTCTTTCTGATTTTTATTTTTATATTCTTCACATAATTTACATTTAAGTATATAATTTTGTATGTCAGTTGTCATACCTATTCAATAAAATAACGACTTACACTTTGCTATAGTTTCTGTGATTCCCATATGAGATCTATGTAATTTATTAAGTATGCAATCTTTTATTTTTTGAGGAACGATCATTCTATCTTCAAAATACACTAAATCTTCTTCTACAAATAGTTTATCTTTTAATTTATAGTAGTTACTAACTATTTTTTTATGTTTCTTTAGATAAATTTGGAATAAAATCTCTTAGGTAATTAATTAATCCTAAAAAGCGTTGTAATCCTTTTTTTTTTCTTTAATACATCATAATTTTTTATTGCTTCTATTGAACATTCATCAGGTATTATTGTTTTGTATTTGAATTTAAAACCTAAATATTGGACCTCGTCTTTTTTATATTGAAACTTTTCTTTAAATGTAATAATAATATTGTTATAATAAACTAATAATATTAATAATATTATAATATTAAATTTAATATTATTACATTTAGCTCTTTTTCGTAGGGTTTCTAAAGCAATGTCATGTTCTCCGCTTGTTCTCCGCTTGAAATATAAGACCTATATCATCTATGTATATAAATACATTATGAATCTCTCCAAACATTTCTTCATTATATTTCTGGAAAACTTCTGCAGATGTTGACAGACCAAAAGGAAGTCTTTTGAAACAATAATTTCCAAATTTGGTGCTAAAAGTACAATAATTTTGACTGTGTTTAGTCAAACTTATTTGCCAAAAACCGTTTTTCAAATCTAAAACTGAGAAAAATTCCATTCTGTAGTTTAGATTTTAAGTCATTAGGTAATTGTCGGTATTTCATAATAATCCAATTTTAAGCCATTATTTAAATCTTTTGGATTTAAGCATAAACGTATACTCCCATTTGGTTTTTCTACCATTTTTTAATTTGTCATATCTTGCTAATGGTAATCTAGTTGGTTTGTTACAAATTGGTTCAACATTATCTTTAATGTTTATATTGTATGGTTTTGGAAATTTTTTTATTCCTGTAAACACATTTGAAAATATTTTACATATTTAATTTTTATTTTTAGTTACTTTAACATATTCTATTAATTTAATTAAATTAAATTTTAAACAAGTACTCCTTCCAAGAATTTGCATTTTATCACCTTCTATTTTTATAAATAATTCCGAATAAACTAAATCCCCATATTTCAAACTCAAATAAATCTCACCTAGACAATTTATTTTAAATCCCCCGTATGGTGATAATTTTATTCCCGTGTAATTTAACTTAAAATGTTTTCTATTAAAAACTTTGATGTTTTAAAATAAAGAAATAGGTAATATATTTACATCCCTACCACTATCTAATTTAAATTAAATTATCAACTAATAATTCCATTTCTCATCTTTTTATATCGATTTATAGAATCGCAATAGTACTCAATTTCTTTAATTTCGTGCACAACAGTTTTGCATAAAGAAGTAAAATGATTGAGTTTATTACATGTTGTACATATTTTACCTTTAGCTGGACACATTTCAAATTTGTGAGCTTTTTTAACTGTTTTTAAGCGCATAGTGGTAGAACACTGCATAAATAGCTAAAATTAGTTGGTTAATTATCTCTCTTAGAGATTTTCAGATTTGAAAAACTTTAAAGCAACAAATAACTCGTTTAGCTTGCGACGAAAAGTAGCTATAACTAAAATTAGAGTTTCTACATCCAAAATGCATTTAGTCGATTGATACGTAGAATGGGCATTGTCTGTTGCAACGAAAGTTAAAATTTTTCAGTTTTCGTTTTTAAATTTAAAAAGATTGCGTTGGCGGTCTGGTTTGAATCTTCAAAGAAATCAAAAAGACATAATTTAATACCTTCTGTGCGCACATAGTGAGATTCGTAATTAGTCAGATTAAGTGCTGTATAGAAATTACCAATTTTGTTTATTGAACTTGTAACCAATAAAATCCTATTAAAACATTAAAACTATACTATCTTTTAATCTTAAAAGAGGGTAGCACATGACAACCGAATTATAGCCTGCACAGTTAGCGTGTCTCAAGCAATAGAAGGAGATGGGACTACCTCAGCAAAAATGTAGTACATTATGAGTCCTACGGAGGTCTTACGCAGGACGCGATAAATGTGGGGTTAAATCCGTGATGTTCAAGTCCTAAACACCTGGCAACCCTACATAGTTCACCCTTCATATATCAAGCAAAGTAAATGTTAGTGTAAGTGTAAGTGCAAGCCGTTTTGCCTTCTGATAGTATTTATGGTTGCCCTGTCTATTAGGGGATGATTTGTATCGGATAAAGGTGTTGGGGGGTGACAAACGGGTGTCGGCCGCGAATGTGTGCATTACCATTGCAGGCTAATAAGGCCGTAACGAGACCTGTACAAGTTTGAGTCGGTTTTTACGCATCTCGGCAAATAGGCGACGCTTCGTATTTGCTATGGAATGCGCGGTTATGTCCCGCGTCGGTTCCATTGGGGGGTTAGGACGACGCCGGCAGTAGCCACACGGTGCTTCCGATCAGTTGAATTCGCGTCGTCGTACAGTGTGTAGGGGCACTCCGTCCAACTGACAGCCGATCTACGCTTATGAATATGTCAAACACGCGACTGCCAGCAATGTTTTTCTCCGAGCACCAGTGAGTGACCGGCTGTTTTTCACGAGCAATACTTTATCACCAGAGCGTTCACCCTTGCTCACGCTGAATTATTGTTGAATTAGCCCGGTAAGTAAATAAGTTTCAAACATTTTCACAAATTTCCAAATTATGGGACACTTCAATTTATTGTGAAGCGGTGCAAAAACTGTACGGCCCTTATTAATTATGCGGTCGGCAAAAACGCGCGCGCGTATTATTTTAGCGCAATTAATGCATTTCGAGCGGGCCATGAATCATCCGCAACCGGCAAAAAAGCAATTTGGTCGGCCTGATAAAAGATAACGGCCGCGAATACAACAAATCACTTGGTCGCCTGGATTTGAATGGGCACTCGCTCAATGTTTAAGACTAGTATTTGTACATCCGAATCGAGGTTGAACATTTTTGATCTCGGGAGGATTCGTTCGGATTTCACCCTCAATCTGCCCTTACTTACTCGCTAAGTATTTTTCTTCCGATAAACTCCGATGGGCTCGGATCACCAATTATACTCACCAATCTTCAATTTCCGCCGAAGCGCGTTTCTGATCCGGCATTATGAGTGGAGATTTAAACATTTCTAACTACTTCCGAAAACTGTTCAAATTTAATCAAACCTTTTCAATTACGTACTCTTTTTCTCCATCGAACGCTTCAGCAAATATTGAATTAATCGCTTAAGGGATGCTCAACTCTGCAATCAACCAATAAAAACTATCTGCTCTACAACTTGTTCAGATATAAGTGAAGATTGCACTTAAATACTTATTTCAAAATTCATATTTCTTTCCATATTAAACTTGCAGATAAATCTCGAAAGTCTGATTGTTTATTTGAAATTACGTGACTACTCAAGTGACAATTTTCGTATCTGTATAGATTTTTTCTTTGATTGACAAAAAGGCACTTTCACTGCCCTTGGTGTATTGATAATTTATACGAGATATGTCAAATTAAACACAACCCACAGAACTGTTTGCAAACTGACGTTTACGTCATAATAGATGTACGAAAAATAGATAGAATAATCGATGTACAAACAACAGATTGAAACAATAATTAGGGTTGCCAACATGGTCATTTTGGCCCGGAGACTTCGGGTTTGGCGACCATTCTCCGGGCTACGGGTTTTCAGTTAAATTCTTCGGGTTAACTAAAGGTAATCATCAATCTTTTGAGAAAAGAATGAATTTTTGTCTAAATTAGAAGCATTCTATTACTCAATCTTCACAACAATTTAATTTTAGTTTTTGAGAGGAGAAACTTTGAAGGTAGCAATTGTAGCATTTTTAGATTTTGTCACATGTCTAGTGAATACAGTAGGAATTTTGTAGCGGTACGACAAACACAGAAGATTGTATCCTGCCTCGATGATCATAGACTCAGACAAATCTAATATCAAAAATGGCTTTCAAAAAGACGGGTATTATTTAAAGGTAGGAATTTTGCTTGTCAGAAATCAACTTTCAATAATGATACATTAATAACAAAACATGTTTTGAACTTTCGTTGATTATTTTAATATGTATGTTGTTCAAATGAATGTCCCAACAATATGTTTGAGTTTGTCCAAGGCAGTACACAGAACTGGTCTGCCCTAAAACAGTATTTTTCAAATCATGGAGATGACGACAGCGATACCTTTATTTGAAAATTGTATTATTAGTTGGACTATGCATTTACAAACATTGAGAGATTATGAGATTATATGAGTCTATATGAACATCTAGTATATCTAGTACACTGAAACTTACTGAAGACAAGTTGAATCTGCGCAAAAACTTCTTTCTTCGTGTCCGGTTTGGCCACGGTCTTGGACAGGTTTTTCCAACCAGATTTCTTGTCCTGGAATATAAACAACTGAACCCCGTTTTAAATGGTATTTTTACCGTGAGATTCCATTATGATCTTCTGAAAAGATTTTCATAACCTTCGGTTGAAAAATGTTATAATGCTCGAAATATTTTCTCGCCGCTTTTGGTTTGTTATGAAATGCAGAACAGCGTTGAAAGTAATTAAAACGGAGCTGTTTCCTGTTATTTTTTTTCATGTTTGGATATGACAGTTGCTGTTGCCGAATCGGCGACATGAATTTAAAGAGAAGCAAATATTCGGTGTATAACTCGGTGTTTAAATAAATAGTGCGTATATTTGACCAGGTATAACACGTTTCGTGTAATTGTTATCAGGAAAAAATGTAATGGACCTGTGCAATGACCATGCATGCTTATAACTAACTCATTTCAAAATAATTATGGACACACTTTAGTTTTTAAGTAAGTATTAACTTCTATTTATTGTGGAGATAGTAATCATGTTACATAATAAAAGAATATAGAATATGTAAATGGGTACCCTTGTATTCCCTTGGGGGTGTTCACTATGCATATTAAAGTTAGAGTTAAAAATGAATGACAATCGTAAAACCCCACTATAAAATCGAACCGCGGGGTATCTGCAAACTAGTACTGGCAGGACTAACCATGACATGATACGTATCAGCCCTTTGAGGTCAGCTCATGCCACACAGCAAAACCGCTCGCTAAATGTGTTACCATTAATGATAACTGAATTAGGTGTCATAATGTTGCCATGCTCAGAAACTGTCTCAGGAATATCGGTCAACTTAATTAATTAACTTCTTAATTGAGGTTTCCGGTCAGATTTAGTTAAGGTCGCATGTGAAATGTCTTTGACGATATAAGGTAAACGCCCCAAATTTAGAACTTATATTTTTGTGGTGACAATGACTATGTCAACTTTCTTTAAACAAATATTTTCTTCTACAGATATCTGGCAATTCATTTTTAAAGAAAATTGATAATAGGTTTGTAATTTATATTATATTTTATAAGTTTAACAACCCTCGTTGTCCGCAATAGAGCTATATGTATTACTTCTAACCATGTACACAATTCCGACACACATGTCTGATTTAAGGACGTGCTATATTTACATGTACTGTCGTGACACAGCTGAGAGAACCGGGGCAGCTTATTATCAATACACAAAAAGAAACAAACTTGTCAAGTTCTTAATTTTAACTAACAATTAAATTCTTAATTTTTGCATAATTTTGCAAAAAGAAGTATGCCCGATTTTGTTATATAAATATTCAAACTATTATAACAGTTTCAACAGTTTATTTATTAATAATATTTAAATACATGCACAAACAATATAAATTAAATACCAACACTTGATATATTACATATATTACAAACGTCAGCTCTGAGCGTATAAAACTTAAAAATATCAAAAAACTTTTACAAAGTTAGCATCGTAAATTTGCAGACACGTAGAATATTTTGCAGATCACTCATTAATTTTAAATGGTAATCCCGACACCCGATTTAAATTGACTCATTTTGCCATTATTTTTTAATTCGGTAGTCTATCGCCGGGCATCCAAATTTCTTTGGCGAGGCATAATCGCCGTGTCGTTATATTCTGTCCGTAAACACTGTTCTTCTAGTAACTAATGCACGTGCGATCCCCCACTACTGGTAATGTCGCTGTCGATCCCTTTCCTCACTCGCCCCAAAGACTGAAGAGCGCCGCGTCAATTGCAGCAATCATGAGATGCTTCAACTCGATCTTTTGTAGGGAAAATACAAGATAAACAAGGATTATGTAATAAACTTTATACCTATGAATTAGTGGGTAGCCTATAGTCTATAATTGCTGGCATTGCATAATATAGCTTTTTGTTGGTCAAGCACTAATCCAATGATTTTACAAAAATGCACATTGAAAGCTAACATTCCGCAGGTGAAAAACATGTAAATTCGCCCAATCAGAGCTTAAAACTAGATGAGAAAAGACTAGAACATTGAAAATTTTGTAGGGGAGTAACAGGGATCTGCAAATGCTAATGAAGCCTATAATTGGAAACAATGCAAACGGCATGACCGTATTATGTATTATGCAGAAGAATGGGGGAAGTTTTATCAACGTAATGGGAACACACGGTCTTTGTTTGAGCTGGGATCATTGAAAGGTCGAGAGATTAATCTGTTTATAATAGCAATAACTGTTGATGCGCAAATATCACCAAAATAAACTGTTTCGAAACAGCTATGGCGCGAGTATTGCGCGCCCTATGTATGCAACGGATTCCGCATTATATTGTTGTATTTTTGCAATTATGCGGTGCCCGCTTCAGTTTGAGTACACGCGTTTTTGTTCACTTCCAAAACCGACGGTTTCGACGGTTTTCGACGGTTTCGACGCTTTCGCCGCCGAAATAAAGCCGATCAACTGTGCACGGGAAAGTGGAAACACAAAGAGCTTTACCACTTTTTGATTACTACACTCGATAATTTATGATTTCACATGACTTTGTTTACCTATATCAATTTTTGTTTGGTATTTTTATACTCTGTGACATCTGTGACATCTGTGACACAGTTCTGTCAGGTTTCAAAGATAATAAGTATAGGGGGTTTTGGAGCATGTTGATTAGAAGTTTAGGCATTTCACAATAGTATATTATAATACAAGTTTTATAAAACTAAAATTGGTGCACGAGGTGTTTTAGGCACGACGAGCGTAGCGCGGAGCTTCAAAATAATCCGGTCTCTTGGTGTATAAACTTGATAAATGTGTGTCATTTGGTGTTAGTGATGTTTCCGTTGACTTTTCAATCGGGTTTCCTTGAAAAATAAGGTAGTTTTGGGCTTTATTTTGAATATTGTTTGCAATATTGTAGTCAAACAATAATGGCCGATGTTTAACCACTTCTCACTGTTTTCTTACCAATATGTCCTTGGCTAGGCTAGGTTTCTTCACCTACAAAGATATAATGTCAAAGCCGGGCGATGAAGGCAAAATTTGACCTATGCAGAGTGTGATGGCGCGAAATAAAAGCATTATCAAAAATAATGAATTTACGTGTGAAAGTAAGCAGGAGTAACGTCGGGAATGATTTTTATTTGTTATTAACCCTCCGCTAACGCGCGACATACAACAATGCGGAGTGAACGTGAGTTGGGGGTGGTCGTTTTTGGAAAATACGATACGTGTTCTGTCTCAATACGCTTTTGCCCATAAATAAAGCAGCCACCCTCGCTTTTGCATTAGGGTCTGGACGTACGCACCCCAGTGGTAAGCGTTTTTTTAGCACGATGTACCCGTAAAATTTCATCAAAACTCGCGAGTGACATCGCGTAATCTTCCTTACCGGCAGGCACGTGTACGCGCAGCTTGTATATTCTTGTATATTCATATACATATTTTATATATTCGCGCTGTGGCTCTCGCGCTTTGTGCGACCCCATGGATCGCACACACATAGGCGCGGTGCAAAAATTGGCCTCAGCAGGCCATTGTGATCAATATGTATAATAATACAGAGGTTTAATTAACGTAATCAACACCCAGCCCTATAAGTTACCAAACGCGTTTAATTGAATTGCAGCAATTACGCCCGAAAATAAGGATCTACTGCCCGCTATATTGCCAACATTCCCAACAACGTCACACACGTTAAATTCAATTTTAAAATCCCACTAATTAAACCAATCCAGTTATGAAGCCCGAAAAAAAAACAAATTTCATTATACACTAATCAACATATTAACTTGTTTTAATTCTGGCCCTAGTTCAGAACTTCATCTGAACTAGTTCTTCGTAGTTCTTTTGAACTAGTTTTTTTGAACTAGTTTTTTTGAACTAGTTTTTTTGAACTAGTTTTTCTGAACTAGTTTTTTTGAACTAGTTTTTCTGAACTAGTTCAGAACTGGGTAACTAGGGGAGACCGGGGCACATTGGGACGGATTTTGACATCCATATATAGTTGCCTTATTTTTCACAATAACTGGTTGGTAATGGCAATACTACTTAATTTATACATTTATCCAGGTATATTCACTGGAAATTTGGAAAGTATGAATAAAATATTTTTGGAATTATAATAACTTCTTTGCAATTTGCAGTTTGTTCCAATGTGCCCGGCCAGGGGCACATTTCAAACTTTAAAAACTCCCTAAAAAAACTATCTATCAAAAAAAAAATCTTGCCCTCTGGCATTCTAGACTACACCTGATAAATGTACTTAAAATTTAAATATTATAAATTTTTATGTTATTATACAGACTGTGTTGTTCCACGTCCCGAATATTGGAGGGGTGATAGAGTATTATTTTATGAACAAAAAAATCATATATAATTAAAATAAACGTGTATGTATGTGGGAGTTTTGATTAATTGCTTATAACTCAACAATGATGCATTTTATCACAAAAAATATTCCTACAAAAATTCTGAAAATAAATCTTAGAATTACAAAAATTAAAAATATACAGGTTGTTCTATACGAAAATGGTAAGGTTACGAAATTTTCATAACGAAATGAACATCCTGAATATTAAAACACATTAAAACCAAAATACTTTTGCTTGAACTTTTTTTTTGTTTATGGTTGAAGAATTATTTAGTTGTTCCGGTAATTTTGACTGCACCTATATTTGAAATTTTAGAATATACTCACATTGAACTGTTTTATTTGAAATAAAATGATGTTTTTATTCAACGTTTGATTTCCAGGTACCAAAATACATCAGGTTTCCCTATGGGTACCTACATGATATGTAGGTACCTGATATGTAGATATTATGATATCTGAGTTATTTCGATTTTCTTACTTTTTGATGATTCAACTTAATTTTAAACATCCTGTATTATAATGATGAAATAAACATCATATTGTTAGCCATGTTAACGTATGCGTCCACCAAGCCCGAAACTGTTAATAAAAACAAGGATATAAAATTTCAAACATTGCCGCGAAATTAAAATAAAAAAACAAAGATGATGTCGACTTCCGGTAGACGGGAACGCAGTCAATTTGAGAAAATAATTTGAGAACATTTGAAATATTTAGAAATAGTTGAAATGTCCCAATGTCCCCAACATGAGTTTTATGAATTGAAAAATTCTTGAAGGTTATGATTTGGTAGCCGCCAATAGCGGTAATGTATGAAGAATATGTGTATAATTGTATGAATATACATAATATTATACAATATACCATATAAACTTGTGTAAAGCCTTACGAACAGATGTAGAAAATACTTACTTGGTTAACCAAAAACTGATACATTCATCAACAAACGTAGTTTCGACACTATCGCGCTGGAAACTTTTTTGGATATTGTTTACATTCACTGACGCGTATTCTGTGTGAATGTGCATTTAATCGCAAGTCATTAAGGCGGTGAATTTAAAGTTTCCCAGTGTGCCCCGTGTCTTAATCTGCCCCGGGCTCCCCTACTGCAGATTTTCGTTTAATAAGGTCGGCAATTCCTTTTGGGAGTTGTATTACTAAATATATCACCAGAATAAACCGTTTTGGAATCAACCTGGACTACGGCCTTTTCATTTTTTCTTCTTAAATGGTTTAACCAAGACTTAATTGATTTAGCTAGTATAATAAAGCTGGCCAAGTCCTCGGATTAGTAAGAGTGGTCCTGTTTTAACCAGCAAAAAATACTTATATTTCGGATCATCAAGTATGCCGTTTGAGGGCGATGCTCGTTAACTGAATTCAGCGAGCACGTCAAACTGTTTAAGCACGATATATAATTCAGGGTACATTAGGCACTTAGTCAGAACTCGATATATTTAAAACAAATTGATATTAAAGTCCGAATAGCGCGGTAGCGTGAGTTTCTAACCCTAGCTGGCACATTTTTGGGCGACCCTTTATGCGCACCCTAGAAAAAAGTCCATTAACGTCACAGTCAATGATCGTCCGGAACGTCTTTTGAACTAATCCATCTGATACTTTCATTATACCGCCTATGACAGCCTCATCAGTTTTACTTAATAATCTCTTACGTTACTCTTACGTTATTCTCCGTTAGGCTTTACTGGCACTCCTTTATAATAGGTCGATTATATTATAATGCATATAAATATTTCAACGCTACTCTTCAAGTCCCGTCTTTCTACTGCTTCGTTATTTCATGTTTGGATCGGTGTGAACCTAGCACCCGACTTTAAAAAATCAGAGTTTTTTTAACGTAGGTCGTTTGTACTTTGTTTGTACCCGTCTGCACCTCTATTATTTTCGTTTGTACCTCAAAAATAAAAATGTTATTTAATAATAAAAAAACCAGCACCCAACTTTGACCATTCAAGTTTTGTTTATACCATTCGAAAGAGAATCGTTTGTACCTGTTTGTACCTCTCTTTATCTTTATTATCCAAACGCGGTTGACGGCATTCGAAAGAGCATGAGTAGCACCCGTTTGTACCTCTTTTAAAAACCAATCAATACCTCAAAGGGACCGAAAGTACAAAAGTCAGAGTATCAAAAATCGCCAAAGACGTAAAATATGTATTTTTTCAGATATCGAAAAGCGGTTAACGCCATTCGAAAGAGCATCGGTAGCACCCGTTTGTACCTCTTTTCAAATCGTTTGTACCGGAAAGGAACCGGAAGTACAAAAGTCGGAGTATCAAAAAATCGCCAAAGACCTAAAATCTGTATCTTTGAGATATCAAAATGCGGTAAACGGCATTCGAGCATGATTAGCACCCGTTTGTACCTCTCTCTTGTAGCTCTCTGGCGATTTTTTTGATACTCTGACGTTTGTACTTCCGGTCCCTTTGGGGTAAAAACGATTTGTAGACAGGTACAAACGGGTGCTACTCAAGCTCTTTCGAATGGCGTTAACCGTTTTTTATATCTCAAAAAATACGAATATTACGTCTTTGGCGATTTTTGGATACTGTGACGTTTGTACTTCCGGTCTCTTTGAGGTACAAACGATTTGAAAAAGGGCACAAACGGGTGCTACTGATGCTCTTTCGAATAGCGTTATCCGTTTTTCGATATCTGAAAAGTTACAAATATGAGCTCTTTAATGATTTTTGGATACTATGAATTTTGTACTTCCAGTCTCTTTGGGGTACAAACGATTTGAAAAGAGGTTCAAACGGGTGCTATCCATGCTCTTTCAAATGGCGTTAACCGCATTCGGTTATCTAAAAAAAAGAGATTTTACCTATTGGATGATTTTTGGAAACACTGTACTTCCGGTTCCTTTAAGGTACAGACGAAACGAAGAGAAGTACAACCAGGTACAAACTATTCTCTTTCGAATGGCATAAACCAAATTTGAATATGTTAAAGTTGGGTGTTGGCTGTTTTTTTATTATTTTTAAATTTTTTTTATTTGCGGTACAAATGATGATAATAGCGGTACAAACGGGTACAAACAAAGTACAATCGATCACCGTTAAAAAAGTCGGGTGCTAGGTTCACATCGGTTATGTTTGGAGATGTAATAAATAAGTACACTAAATATTACAGTAAATCGCGTACTGTTTGTTTGGTTGAAATTGTTTGAATGAGGTTTGTTGGGTGGAGTGGTTAAAATTGTTTCGAATTAAATTGTGCGAGATTAAGTAAAAGTAATTCCGAATTAAAGACGGTAGCGTTTCAATTAAGTTTGGAGGGTGAAGCGAAACGAAGAGAATGAAACGATTTGCGGTGAAAAATGGGGCGGTATGTGTGTGTGAGTGTTCTTTCGGTATATCCCCGTTTTTAGCGAATAGATGAACTTGCACCCCGGAGGGTTAAAATAGTAATTGAGCAGATTGTTACGACCTTACTGTTGATTAAAACAACTCCGCCCCACTGGCACGCACACACATCGAATTTCTACGAAATTGTTAAGTTCCATTTGAAACAGGGCTGAGCCCGGCCACCTACACGCCCTTAATTATTTTGGCTCATGCGTTTTCAAACTAATAATGCCAACATTACACTTCAACTGCCGACTCTAACTGCGGCTGGCTAACCAGCCTTTATGTTGTTCACAAAGTAAATGTCATTCCTGTTACGGCGCACAGGCGACTCGCTCAAAACTATTTCGCCATGCCTGTTCGACCTGAAACATATTTACTTTTTAAGTAATTCGGAATAATTACAACTTTTATACCAAGGGATCTAGTTACATCTCATAATCAACAAAGTTGAGGACAAAATTGACTTATAAACTAGGGTGACTAACCGTCCCGAATTGGGCGGAATGCTATCGAATTGGGCGGCATAGTCCCACTTTTTCACAATTTTATTCAAATGTCTAGATATTTCAAGACACCACCCATTAAAAGCTGCATCCTGTCTACTCTCCTAAAAAAACGTAGGATGTTTTACTATTTGTACGTTTTGATAAAGATTTAATTTTTATGTGAAAAGTGTACTGTACTCTACTGTACTTCGCACCTTTTTGCACTGCTCAGCTGTTTATCTCGAATATACTGCGTGTTAAAAAGGAAGTATCATATAATAGGTACATATTTCAAAGCCAAATAATTTGTATGTAAAACTTCATTTGTTTGACGTGTCTAAAAAGAATTCAAAATAACCCAAACTGGCCAAATTGGTGCCAAAATTACAAAACGGTTCTCATTAACTCCTTTCAACGACGATAAAGTCGATAAATAATAAAAATGCTCACACAAACGTTATTTGGCTTTAAAAGTGTTGTCGTATGATAGATGGCACTATTTTCCCTATGCTGTTTGTAAAATTGGTTCAATCTTCCGACTCTCTTCAACGTTCAAACAAAACATTTCCGGACATGAGTTCATTCAAAAATTTGTCTACTAAGGTCATTGGTCATATACAGACCATTCATACAGCTTATATATAACAACAATTATTATTAACTAGTTGACTTAGTATTGTCGCTTTTTAAGTGTTTACGTATAATAGTAATGATAACAAATTTGTGTCGTTATCGATCATCGTTATCACATAATTTTCAAATTCGTCAACTGTTCTTTATATTTAGTCATAGTTTCTCGTTAATGTGGTTAGATTTTAAAATAATATTGTCGCGTTTTATTGTTTACAAATTTGTTATTAAGACTTTTTATCGGATGCTCGATTGACACGATTATAGAATTAAATTATCAATTGTGTTCATTTTGTGCCTGTATTTTTAGTATGAAAGGTGCCAATCGTTCTTTATACATTAGGCCTTGCTAGATGAACACGAGCTGGAAATTCTTATAAGAAATTAACAATGTTTACTCCAGAATATTAATAAGTAATAAAAATTCTACAATGTTGTTTGGCAATCAGACCAAATCTAAAATTCTAGGATAAAAGTTCAATGATTCTGAAACAAATATATAATTACAAATAATATTCTTAATAAAAATGATTAAATGACACATTAATAAACGATAGAAAGATAACAATTTTTTTGCAATTCACTTAATATCAATTTGCTATAGATAAGTTGTCGAGAATATAGGGGTCACAACCGTGGTTAATAACATAAAATAATGCGTAAAAAATGACACAACCATAAAAGCAACGGAAGCCTCGCAAATAGTATAATCACAAAGCTTTTGCCGACTTAGTTTGCTATGTTGAAGATATTGACTAACCTATGTACCTTGGAGTATTGAAAAGTTGGTCACCCAATAGGGTTTATAACAATAAACCTCATGTTGTATTGTTAAATGATGTCTTGATGACTACCTTAGCTCAAGGATGCGCATTGTTCATGTTCTCTAACTACAATAAACAAGCGTTCTTCCTTCATTTGAATCAAGTTTACGATTTTTAGCATAAGAATTTACGAGCTTGCTCAAATAATTTGCAAAAAAAACAACAACCAAGGGCGATAATGATTTAATATCAACATAAAACTGCGTATATACGTAAACAGCTATATCAGTATACCAGCTCCGGGGGTATTGTGCGTTAATTCTGCAAAATATGACCCATATGTAACCCCGGCATGACCCAGAAATTAATTATAATTTACGTATATTTGCGTTGCGATTATTACCCAACCATGCAATCGTGAGCAATACGACCTCTACTTTAATCTGTTGCTTAATTTAATCTGAGACCTCAGGAACGCCTTTACAATTTTTACGCATTTCTAGTATTACTGTAACTAATAATGTTTGTTAATAAGTAATTTTCAACTAATATTGTAAATTTTTGATTACTATTAATATGCTAAGAGTAATTGTTGTTAATTTCCTTTAAGAATTTCTAGCTCGTATTCATCGAGTAAGACCCAATGTATATAAAGAATTTTGTCACCTTTGAATAAACACGAATATAGACTTTTCAATGTTGTCAATTTTCTCTGAATTATCGATTTTAAACATTATCTCTCAATAACACGAGTGAATGCTAACTAATGTTGTCGCCCTTCTAGCATTCTCGATGAACACGACCCAACAATTCTTATAGCAAATTAATAAACGATCCGAGTACATATTTCACTCAGTTGTCTCGAGATTTTTGGCGAAAATACAGGCACAACATGGACCAAATTTATAATTCTGCAATCGTATTAATATGGTATCCAATAAAAAGTTTTAATGACAAATTTATAGACAACAAAAGGCTGCAATATTATTTTAAAATTTACCGCGGTAGTGAGAAACAATGGTCAAATATATAGAACAAATCTGATTTGGCCAGGCGTCAATAGACTCAAAATATCTGTCAAATCCTGGCTTACTAGTTTTAATCAGTTTTAATGCAGTACGTGCGATCTCGATGAAATACAATTTGGTCATGCAGACCAAATTTCGACTTCATTAATTTATTGTTTAACTATTTTGACGAAATTACAGAAATGACGGCTCATTTGCAAAATCGTAAATACATATGAAGTTTTGTCCAGAACTTTTAGTAGGGGGACCCAAAAGGACATATTTTCGCTAAAACGTCAAAACTTTTTTTTGACATGATTACAATACTTTGTCATAGTACGTATGATAAAGTAAAAAGTGTTCACATTTCAATTTCGATGATAAAGATCAACGACGAAATACAAAGTTTGTTATTATTACTATTTACTATTATACTAACATTTAAAAGGCGTCAATACTATATCATCTACTAAATACTTATTACTATACGCATAAACTGTATAGAACATCAGGCTAAAACCTTTAGTGAGTATACACACCATATAGACTATAAATAGTAGACCAAGTTTTGAAAGAAATGTATTGTTTGAACGCTGAACAGAGTCGGAGTGGTACCAATTTTACAAAGATCATAGGGGGAATAGTGTCATGTATCATAATATGCCGCTCTTAAAATCAAGCGACATTACCCTGATTTTTTTAATTATTCAGACGTCATTGAAATGAGTGTATGAGAACCCAAGTTTTTTGGAGTTAAATAAATAAAGTTTCACATACAAATTATTTGGTTTCAGAATAGCTATTCTATGATACTTCACATAACTCCATTTCTAACGCAGTTTCTAAAGTAGGTACCATATTCCAGCTCCCTGAAATTTCTAGTTTGTGTGTTTCTGGACGCTATCAAAAGTTGTTAAAAGTATACTAGAAGTAAATGAAACCTAATAAGTACGATTAAATGAAGGCTCAAAAAATAATACTGTGAAATACTGACAACAAAATTATGAGGTATATTTGGTTGCCTACTCATTTCGAAAACCACCTTAAGATTCGCTTTACCACAACATGTCCAACGCCAGTACATCGCGAGGGGTAATGGTTGGTTATCCTTTGATCCTTTATAATAAAATTATAAACCCCTAACCACAACAAGTATTTTAGAACCTAAATACGTATTTCAGCAACTATGTTGCCATCTTCAGTAGAACCTAAAAAGAGGAAAAGAGAGATTAGCACTTCATAGTATCTACTGGATATTGTCCAAGCAAATCACTAGTGGAAGTGACGTCCATGTTAAAAATTATCCTATATATACCCATTTGTTGTTCACACCTCAGTGAATTTTGATCATTGAAGCGTAAAAAACAAGTTTTAATTAAAGCAGGTCAAACAATGGCGAACTAGGTATAGGACCCCTGTCTGAATTTATTAATTTATCTCTATTCAAGTGAATAAAGATACTTTCCAAGCTGTTTAGTTCCCTATTATTTGACACAGCTTTTACAAGTTTTAAGTCATCTACAACTACTTTATGACCTGTGTCTAAAATATGTTGAGCCACACTAGATTTTTCAAAACGATTATATTTAAAATGAGCTACATGTTCTTTGAACCTAGTTAAAATTGTTCTTCTAGTCTGGCCTACGTCTTCTTGTTCACAGTCATGACATTTGATACAATATATACCAGATTTATCAAGTACATCTACCTTATCCTTTGGGTTTCCAAGAAGGTTTTTTATGCTATTATGAGTCGAATATGCTATACAGAGATTTTGTGATGTAAAAATACTTCTCAAACCCCTTGTATATGCACAATCGAACGGTATTTTAACATATTTCTTCTTTTCTACAGACAAAGTATTTAAAGTAGATATTTGATTTACATACATTTTTTTATTCTGCTTCTTAATCATTCTATCAACTATTTTCTCAGGGTACCCATTATGTATGACAACATTCTTAATAAACAATAATTCTTGCTGATATCTATCTGCGGACAATGGAAATTTCAATAACCTATTTACTAAACAACTAATAAAAGACAATTTTTGTTGAAAAGGATGCTGCGAATCATTAGGGATAAACCTGATTGTGTTAGTATCTTTCCGATACACGTCAATTTCTATTATATTTTTGCTATTCCTGACTACCAAAATATCTAAAAATGGAAGTTGGCCGTTAACTTCTTGTTCTACAGTAAAGTTAATGGTGTTGAATTTAGAATTCAAAACGAGAAGAAAATCTTGAATACTGCACTTCTTGGTGTCAAAAATGGCAAAAATATCGTCGACATACCTAACCCAAGTCTTAGGGAAATATGGTGCTATAGACTTTACATTGGTTTCAAATCTGCTCATAAACAAGTTGGCAATAAAAGGTGAGAGACAGTTACCCATTGCAGTTCCCTCAAGTTGTTCAAAAAACTTTCCGTTTATTTGAAAACAATTTTGAGATATACAAAGGGCAGTCAATCTTACATATTCATCTATTTCTGACGGGTCAAAGTTGTTATTGCTCAATAATTCCCTAAGAAACTCCAAAGTTTCCGGAATAGGCACACTAGGAAACAGTGAAGCAACATCAAATGAAATCAACAATTCGCCATCCTCTAATTTTACATTGTTAACCTTATTGATAAACTCCAATGAGTTATTAACAGAGAAGCTTGGTTGATGAACAGGTAAATTGTTGAACTCATTCGATAACCATTTCGCTAACTGGTAAGTAGGTGAGTTAATACCTGATACAATAGGTCTCACTGATTTACCAGGTTTGTGAATTTTGGGAAGAACATATAATCTAGGTACAGTAGGATTGGAAACTTTGAGTTTAAATCTAGTTTGGCGGGTGATAAGATTAGGACAACTGGACAGCGTACTATTTATTTGACGGACTAGTTTGGGCAGTGGGTTTTTCTTGATTTTCTTATAAGGACCATTTTCAATTAAGTTATCAATCCTATCAAAATAATCCGCTTTATCCAGGATGACCACCTTATTACCTTTGTCGGCCTTAAGATAAAAACAATTCTTCTTCTTGAGTCCTTCAATAATTTTGTATTGATCTTTATATTCATTACTAACTTTAAAGTCAATCAACAGGACATTAAAAGCTGATTCTTACAAATCTCTCTTTTCCTCTTTTTAGGTTCTACTGAAGATGGCAACATAGTTGCTGAAATACGTATTTAGGTTCTAAAATACTTGTTGTGGTTAGGGGTTTATAATTTTATTATTAAGTTCGCCACAGTCTCCAAAATATTGTCTTTGATCCTTTGTTGTAAAATCGACAGTGAACTAAATATTCTCATGGTGTATGGCGCGTCCGTGCGTCGTTTTCGGAGTAAAGGCCCATAAATCAATTCATTTTACAACCTTCGCGAGTGACAAAAATCAAGATGGGCGCGTCGGAGCTTACAGAAACGAGCCCTGTTGCCTAAATATAGAATTAAGCGAGAAAATGTTTGTCAGTCTGTCTGAATGAACCCCTCGCTGGTAACTTGAGGTAATTTATTATCAATCTCAATAAATGGACTTGTGAAAAAGTACCCTTGAGTTGAAATAACAAACCGCGTATGCATCTCTGACACTGTAGTGTTTGGTGTGAGTCACCGTGTTTATATTTAGAGAAGATCGAGTGGATTTCCCTCCACTGGAGTGACGGGGGAATCAATTAGATTAAACTGTAACACATACAGTTGTCTCGGGCAGTCGCCTAAAACCTGTCGTCGAAATGAAATAGTCGACATTGAAAAAGTACATGAAAAGCCTTTAAGTCCAGAATTGTCAATCATCGTAAATGTTTGTCTTTGAACCCTTTAAAATACTTCTTTTACCATCAAAACATTATTTGTTAAATAAACGATAAAGCAGGTAAACTTAAATGAATCGTCTGAAAACTTTCCTATGTTTGCCTTTTCAGTTCTTGAATGTTATTATGTATTTTTTCTACTTTGCGTTCATTATAAACCCATAACGAAGCCGATGTCGGTGTCGTTATTAAAACACTAGATCACAAACTTTTAGTAACATTTAGTTTTCCAAGACTGGTGAGATTGATGTCGGTACAATTTTTTAAATTAGGCAATAACTGTAAAAATTGCACTAAACATAGTCATAGATTCACAACTCTGGAAATATCCTAAGGATTTTGATAAAACTTTCCAGAATTGATAAAAGGAAACTAATAATCTACAAAAAGAACGTAGTAACTCACATCAGTCACTTGTGAACTTGGTACGATTAAAAAAAAAAAAAACAATAACTAAAAATTGCACTAAACATAGTCATAGATTCACAACTCTGGAAATATCCTAACAATTTTGATAAAACTTTCCAGGATTGATAAAAGAGAACTAATAATCAATATAAAGAACGTAGTAACTCACATCAGTCACTTGTGAAGCCGGTACGATTTTTTAAATTAAACAGTAACTGTAAAAATTGCACTAAACATAGTCATAGATTCACAACTAAGGAAATATCCTAAGGATTTTGATAAAACTTTCCAGAATGGATAAAAGGAAACTAATAATCAATATAAAGAACGTAGTAACTCACATCAGTCGAGTGTGAAGTCGGTACGATTTTTTAAATTAAACAGAATCTGTAAAAATTGCACTAAACATAGGTATAGATTCACAACTCCGGAAATATCCTAGGAATTTTGATAAAACTTTCCAGAATTGATAAAAGGGAACTTATAATCAATATAAAGAACGTAGTAACTCACATCAGTCACTTGTGAACTTGGTACGATTTTAAAAAAAAAAACAATAACAGTAAAAATTGCACTAAACAGTCATAGATTCACAACGCAAAAAATATCCTAAGAATTTTGATAAAACTTTCCAGAATTGATAAAAGGGAACTATAATCAATATAAAGAACGTAGTAACTCACATCAGTCGCTTGTCAAGTCGGTACGATTTTTTAAATTAAACAATAACTGTAAAAATTGCACTAAACATAGTCATAGATTCACAACTCTGGAAATATCCTAAGGATTTTGATAAAACTTTCCAGAATTAATAAAAAGAAACTAATAATCAATATAAAAACGTAGTAACTCACATCAGTCACTTGTGAAGTCGGTACGATTTTTTAAATTAAACAAGAATTGTAAAAATTGCACTAAACATAGTCATAGATTCACAACTAAGGAAATATCCTAAGGATTTTGATAAAACTTTCCAGAATGGATAAAAGGAAACTAATAATCAATATAAAGAACGTAGTAACTCACATCAGTCACTTGTGAAGTCGGTACGATTTTTTAAATTAAACAAGAATTGTAAAAATTGCACTAAACATAGTCATAGATTCACAACTCTGGAAATATCGTAGGAATTTTGATAAAACTTTCCAGAATTGATAAAAGGGAACTTATAATCAATATAAAGAACGTAGTAACTCACATCAGCCGCTTGTCAAGTCGGTACGATTTTTTAAATTAAACAATAACTGTAAAAATTGCACTAAACATAGCCATAGATTCACAACTCAGGAAATATCCTAAGAATTTTGATAAAACTTTCCAGAGTTGATAAAAGGAAACTAATAATCAATATAAAAAACGTAGTAACTAACATCAGTTGCTTGTGTAGTCGGTACAATTTTTCAATTAAACAATAACTGTAAAAATTGCACTAAACATGGTCATAGATTCACAACTCTGGAAATATCTTAAGGATTTTGATAAAACTTTCCAGAATTACCAACTGTTAATGAAGATAAAACGACTCTAGATTGTAAGATTATAGTTGCAATTTTCGAAATTTATGTAAAATTAATGTCTCAAAGTAGAAAGAATAGTATATAACTCTCGTTTTATAAGACGTATTGGCGCACTTGTTCCATTTGAGCACTCCTCGCTACGCTCGTTATGCCCAAAGCAACTCGTGCGACAATTTTTGTCTTATAATATTATAATATGCTATATTATTTATGTAATTATACATAAAATGCGATGGTTTCTGAACTTATACGTTTCTATGAAAGATAGTCAAGTCAAAATAAGCAACGGGGAAAAACAAATTTGGAAGAGTACACCCGCTTATGAAAAACTGAGAAAACAAGTGTCTGCTAACCGAGTTATATGCAACCCATCTTAGAATTGAAAATACTACGATCTTGCTAAGGCCGTACACATTTAAGCAAATTCTGAGTTCCTCTGGGGTTGTTTTAGTTTTTCTGATTCACAAATCTCCTGTTGGATAAATCACATTAGATATAAAATACGCAAGCACGAAGCAATTTAAAGGCACACAAATTGCTGGGTAGATAAATGTGCGGTTTATCTAGGATTAACACCAAATTTGCGCATTTATTCTTTTATAATGAGTCGCAGATAAAATTTACGAGGACCAAGAGCAGGGAATTTCATCCCTCTCCATCCCGCTTCATTCTCCCGCTTCCACCCCAGCATTTATTTCTCATTTGTTAGTTACGCCCTGTATTTAATACTCTCTTACCGCGGTACTTAATTTGAAAAGTGCCATTTCATGGGATTTAAGAGTTAAAAACAATCCGAACCCCCGGCTTCGTTCATTATACCGAATTGTTGGCGATTATAACGACGGAATCCGACTGTGACGCGAAACGCTGCCAGATTTGAACAAAAAAGGAAACTGCGAATACAATAATTGCGTCCGTCCTTTATCTGACGAGAGCTTTACACACAGACAGACAGAGATGCGATCGAGTATGCACTCAGGATTGTTTGCTGTATTCTATTTTTGGGCTAAGTGTTCTTCTGCACCAAAATAAAGCCACGGTTTATAAATAACTGTATTAAGAACTCAGTTCGTATCTGTCAAAAGGACATTATAAATATAAGGCAATGACGTTTAGTGCCACCGCGGTAGCCCCATTAGATCAAGGCGACTCCTCCATGTCAATAATAAGCTTAATTCTTTAACCACAATGTCTTAATCTACAGATTCATCTACAGAAATAGTCTCTTGTTTCTTTAACCGTTCAATCATTATTTCAATTTGTTTCTTCTGCTAACAGTCACAATGGCCAAGCAATATCTCCATATCCAGACAACAGACTTCAGACGATATATTGATTTCCGGTTGGAAACCGCGTTAAGGACTTCAGAAGTCAACATTTCATGATCTTAGCACTTGGTTTGATAACTTAGTCCTGAAGATGCTTCTTGCAACAGAGCGCGAAACGTCGACTGCTTCAAAGTCCTCATTGACTCAGACCGCGGAAGTCTATAATCCAGATAGACTTCAGACTATCACAGGTCTCCTCACGGGACATTGTCCATTGTGCCGACACCATCTCACCAAAATTGGACGTACAAACAGACTTGCCACTTGGCCATAATGGATTTGTGGTATTTGTATAAGACATAATGGATTGCTCTTATTAAATCTGTATGCGTGCGTTTCTGTTCGCGAGTAGGAAAAGAATGTGCTCTAAACTCCTTTCGTTTGATATGATGGAGCGCCTTGCATGTTTGTTGTGAACTGCAATTAATTTCAAGAGGGGTCGACGTGAAATAATGGTGATCAATCAAGCCCTAGACATGTTGATTTGAGATTTTAATTACAGACTAAAAATTAAATTCGCTTCGGATTATACGGTTTAACAATCACTAACTACCATTACAGCATGGCACAACTTATTTTTTTTTAATTTTTTTTATTAATATGTATGAAGTGCTTATCTTTTTGAAACTAATCTAAAAGATTAACCGTCAATTTAAATCTGAATTCTTAAAACTAGGTTCTTGTCTCTAATAGGCTATCCACTGATGTCCTATATTTTCTTTGTCCTAAAGAAGAAGCACTAACACTTCACTCATGTGCTTTACTTTTTACACATTTCACTGGTTCACTAGTTCGAAGGGATAAGTTATTTTTAGTCTTCTCAGTTCTCACTAGATTCTGGTTGTCCAGTAGCTGCATGACCTCTACGTTGACGCGATGGCGCGATGACGCGATGCAGGTCAGTATACTTTATTTTGGAAAGTCTGGATTGCTTGTATATTGGACTTTTTCGCTTAACTCTAACGCTGGATGCCGTATAACCAAATCGGTTTTAGTATTTGGTTGTAAACTTGTAGTTTGTTCTGTACTGACAACTGAGAGTTTCTTCCCAGAAGCCAGTACAGTTTGCTGTATTTGAGGCCAAGCTCTACTCTCTTCTTCTTAACATGTTCTTTCCACCTTAGTTTTGTATCCAGAGTAATACCCAAATACTTTGCAGTGTTCGTATATGGAACTATGGCGTCATTAATCTTGACATGAGGTATGTCCTCGATTCTTTTGTTTGTAAAGTTAATGTGGACAGATTTCAGTTCGTTGAGCTTGGTCTTTCATTTTTTGGTCCAGTATATATTTTATTACTCGCTTGTTAAAGATTCCTAGTAGATTCTCCAATAGTTGATCCCACTGTCATCCCCTGCCATCTGCGAATGTGGCGACTGTTACATTTCCCAGCTGTGGTAGGTCACTTGTATATAGTAGGTAGAGAATTGGTTCCAATACACTACCCTGGGGTACACCAGCGTTTACTTCTTTTAGTTAGGAGTATTTATCGATCTGTTTTATTCTGAATAGTCTATTTGTGTATCAATCTTTCGTGCCAAACCTTCTCGAAAGCTTGTGTCACATCAAGAAATAATGTTGAGCAAATAACCTTTTCTTCTAATGGTTTCTCTATGATATCTGTTATTCTATGGACTTGATCATTAGTAGAATGCGTTTTCAAAAACCAAATTGGTGATTAGGAATTAGTTCCTTTCTCTCAATGATAGGTTTCATTCTCTTTAGAAGCAACGTTTCAAAGAGCTTCAATATTATTAGAAACAGTGATATTGGGCGATATGATTTGGCGTCGTTCGTTGGTTTGCCTAGTTTTGGTACCATGATAACTTCTGCTACTTTCCAGGCATGTGGGACGTATTTTATACTGAACGATGCATTTATTAGATACGTTAGCATAACAATACCTTTCTTAGGTAATTGCTTAAGAACTTCTCCTGTGATAAGATCATATCCAGGTGCCTTCTTTGGATTCAAGTTTGTCTTGATTACTCTGGCAACTTTCTTTGGAGTGACTAGCTGTATGGCTTCTTCCTCATAGGTTATATCTTCATTCGTGGAGATATAAAAAATATTTTTTCTAAATCGCCGTTTCGAAATGACGCAAAATACCCAAAAAAATATAACTACGTAATTCATATTTTATTACTTTTAGTTACTTTCCATTGTGCAATACAACTTCAGAAAACCACTGTAAACATTTCATTACAATACAACGCGTATTAACGCAAGGATTCCGAATCTACGGTACACTTCCGGTGGACTACATCGTTAATGCATTTCATAGAAGTTTGTCCAACCGGTAATAATAAAGTTATAATCAAACGTGATATTCTGTGGTGTGTGCTTCTCTTTAAATATTATATTTTCGCTGCTTTTTTTTGTAATTAAGGGCCTAAAAGTAACGAACTCCGTCGCAATGAAATGTGTATAAATCTCCATATTCATATGTATGTCGGCTGTCCGAGAGGGTCAAACGGGAATCCTTTTTTCCCTACATTCATAATTTCGCACCTTTTCCGTTTCCAAGCCGGGAAGTTTTTTACATTGCTTTTTCCAAAAATATTCTCAAAATTATACAAGCGTCAGAGCCAGGAGTCGTATCCACATTCATTCCAGTTAGAATTTAAGTGAAAAGAAGTGTGTTTGCTCGATGTAATAACTTTTCAGTGGAAACCGGAAAGGGCACACACTACAAGCTGTAATGTTATATGTCGAATACTCTGAAAAGAAGCTACTTCAGGTTTTTACTGTGGTACTATACATACATCCTCCTTTAATTAAATTTATCGATTTGCGACTTTTTTGCCCCGCCAAAAAGCGCGCGAACCGCGCTCGGCCAGACTTCTTGACAATTTTCTCCTCAGCCCTGAAATGGAAAACAGTTTACAAACCGCGCAATTATATCTTTGAAATATGTAAATGAAATATTAAAATGGGCCATTCTTATTTCCAAGGGGACCACAAATTGAAATTTTACTAGTGGCCTCTCACCATCATTATTTCAAACTCAAAGATTTTCAAACTTAATTGTTATATGTTATAGGTTACTAATATGGTGATATACAGGCGGGGTGTAAATTTTAATTAAATCAAAAATTACAGCCACAACCTATCTTGACGTACACCTATCAAAAACTACAAAAAAACCCAAAAAGCCTGGATTTGAACCAGGGACCTTTGCGTTTCTAGCACAATGCTCTCCCATCTGAGCTACTGAGGCCACTACTTCCTTTCCTTGATTTATGACAATTATATCTAACACATGTCATAGGCCTCAGTAGCTCAGATGGGAGAGCATTGTGCTAGACACGCAAAGGTCCCTGATTCAAAACCAGCTTGTGGTTGTAATTTTTGATTTATTTAAAACTTACATCCCGCCTGTATATCACCATATTATGAACCTATAATATTAATTTGACAAAAATATGTCGTTAAACATTTTTATTTTTAATTGATCAATATCTGTCTTCAGCTAAACTTACATATTTAACAGGCTGGTCGATATATTAGTGTGCAAGTGAAGAGTGATAGTGTAGAGTCTTGGATTTAGGGGAGGCACACCCATTGGCTGTCACTGTATATACAGAGATAAAGTAATATTAATGGAACTGTATAAACGATGTGCATTTTGTTTCAGGCTGCCACACCACCAGAACCGAACTGGGGCTGGCACTTTTAAAACAATGTCGGCCACATCGAAACTTAGGGCATGCATTCATTCCACGTGTTATTATTTCGCAAACGTATAGTCTAGCGGCTTCACACAAAACGATATTCTAACTTTACTTTTATTCGGTATAAGTACTGAAGCAACGCTACTGAAATTATGTTTCTCTTTTGCCGACGATTACACTAACTTATGGGCGTAAGCAGGGGTGGGGGGGCAAGGGAGGCAGCTGCCCACCCTTTTGTATTTTGTTATTATGTTTATTACATTGTTTTTCAAAACGTTCGATGATAGCAGTAACAGTAATTTTATTTATGTCCTACATGATCATAAAGTGACATTTTACATCTTAGATACCGGGGCAAAAACTGCTTCTTAAGGCTAGGTTTTCAAGCACTTTTCGCGCGCATTTTAGATGCATATGCAAGGGTATTTTCGTACGTAGTCATTGACAATATACGGTACATACAGTGCAAAAATCCGGTTGATCCTTAAAGATAAAGGATAAATCTAGACAGACAGATGATTCTCGAGTGCTAAAATCGTTTTACGTAATAAATATGAGCAGGAGAAAAACGGTGTTTTGTGAGGACCACAAACTGCACCTCAAATTTGAATTCTACACAGAAACATACGCTCCAGTACATCTATCTACAAAGGTTATGGTGTTATGGATACCGCTACCAAAATAAATGCATATCTGTAGTCTAAATTTGTTGATAACTACGTTTGAAATTTTGTTGACAAAAATCTGGGGATATTCAGGGGAATTTTAGATTTTCGTTGAAACAGTTGGAATTTGAAGTTCAATGATTCTTACAGAGATGGCGCCACCTAAACTACTGCTCCAAGAGTATACTACCCAATATACAATACGTACTCTGATTTACATTATTATGTCGGCATAATTTTTGAACTAATTAAGTGTTTTTTTCACAATTCCAGCCATATTACCTTTACGAATTTAAAATATACTTATTTCTAATGACACTTGGTATAAACTATAGTACCAGATAAAAATAAATATAAAATACTCCGCATATATATAAAATAAAAACTAAGTTATAAACAATAAATTAAAAAAAAATTAAAAATTTGTTTTATTAAATTCAAAATAAATAAGGTATTATAATATTTTTGCTATCATATTATGTGGGAAATCAAGGAAACAAAGTAATTCATCGTAAATTATTTTATTATAATACTATGCATAAGATTTACAGTACTTACAATTGTGTACAACTCTACAACTCAAAGAAGCGTAATAGCCGGATAATCATATATACATATTTACAGTAAAATATATATTTACCCCCTGTGAACGATCACATATTATAAAATATTTCACTAAGCCCCTTCTTCATGATGTCGAACTCAAATATAGAATTAAGTATAATAATCTAAAGCATTTAAATTATTTGAATATCAAATGTTTTGAAATGCAATATTATATAAAATCAAAAACTACATAATTGGGCATGTATAAATTTGTAATTATTTCAGAAATATCTAATTATTGCTACATACTATCATATGTAGTGTGAGTTGTTGTGTCATAGTGAACTTATGTTGAGATTGTATACATATGTTGCATCTATATATGTAGGTGTAAGTTTTTATTGACAATAGTCTATAAAATGGTGTTGTGTGATTATTATTATAAACGTACTGAACAATTTTTTTGCGCCTACGTATGTAAAATGTTTTAAATGAAATGTAATTGTACAAATTTGTTACATTCATGTATTTTTAATATTATCACTGAAATTGCTAGAGATACTAACACCAACATTGTAAAACGTAGCATAAATACATAATAAAAGCTACTTTTGTGTAATATTAGATAAAATTGTTGCAATAATTTCTGCTTAGCATAGTGAGCTTATAGTCTGTCTCACGACAACCGGAAATAGTTCATTGGCTTCCACCCTTAATTTCTGCCAGCAAAATGTATTGTAAAAAATTACAAAGATTTTTACAAGTGTCCCACATTTTTCAAAGAAAAAAAAATATTTTCATAAAGTTAATGTCATTCTCCATAAAACTTTTCATATACACTTAATAGTTGTTACAAATGCTTAAAGTTATAGCTGTTTGAAATATTAACAAAATAAAGACAAATAAAAACTAATAAACATATCAATCAATTCGATAAAGAAGAACACAATCAATACCCACAATAAAAGTAAAAAATTCAAAATAATAAAACTAAATTTAATTAACTAATGAGGAAACAAACAAAGTACATACAAAACTTTTAGAGATTCGTTTCTCTACATGCAAAATCCATTTTGAGTAAAAAGTTTCATATCAACTTATTAAGGGGTTTCTCAATACTTAAAGACGTTAGAATAGTTAAAAATACAGTTTTGATAATATGTGAAACGGCTGTAACTTTTTAAACTTATGAAAATGATGGAAAAGTTCTGCTGGAATAAATGGGACTCTCTGAAAAACCAAATGATTCAAAATATCGCATTTTTCTAAGTACAAAGAATTATCATAATATAACAACGGTATTTACCACAGATCTTCAAATTAAAGAAAGAAAATGTAAAACAATGTAGATTTGGTACCGTTGGGTTGGTTGAGTTTTAAAACTAGCACCATTTAGTACGGTGTTTATAATTGTGGACGCAAGAAAGATGATTGAAGTAATGACTTATTTACAGTTGTCGTGAAATAGGCTATATGAATAAATCCAATCTCCTGATCTGTAGATTATGGCACCCTTTTGTGACGTTTTGTTGTTTTGCAAATATATGGTGGATCAATGCATCGGTTCCCCTTTTAATGTAGCCTATAATAACTTCTGGTAAAATGCAGTGTTTATAGAATTGCTTGGGCAACATTGCACCACACCAAAAGTCGTTCTCTCTTTTCACTTCCTCTATAAGCCGCGGATGTGAATTGTTGATGTATTTAATGAAGAATCACAAATCCCTCTTTGTGATGTTTAATTGCCCTTGAATCTAAAATGGAAAACAAGTTTATAGTTAAAGTAGACATTATTATTGTTTTATACCTGATAATAACTGTGTTTGCTTAAGTCTAACTATCCTATTACTCGTCTCTAAGCATAGACCTTTCTCAGTGTCTTAAAAACTCTTCCAGTTTTTCCAGTGTTGTGCACTTTATATAAGGCCTTCACTTCTACGAGCACGTTTGTACCTATGACACCTAGAACAATAAACTTATCAGATACTATACATATACTGAGCATATATAATTGAACCGCCTAGAATCTAAAACAATACATGCACTAACATTGTACTATCATGAGCATAACAAAAAAAACAGGGATAGCCAAGTGAAATTAGGCATTTATAGTACTAACTTGTTCCGGTTTTAACAATTTATTCTTCCTGGTATTCTTGTCTCCACTTAATTCAATAGCATTTTCTCAAATGCTGATTCATCGAAGCATGCTGATCATGCCGTCCAAGTGTGAAATATTGCCTGCTGAAATTCATTCAATTGTGGCATTTTTATTTCTTACGTCAAAATTCATGATGACAGAAATGTGACATGACAAACGTACTGCCATGATATTACGAAGTCCAGTTTAATTAGTACAAATTTTAGTGTCCCCATCTTTTATGCTCACGATAGTACATAATATTCTCTGCATATTGTCAACAAGGTGTCGTTAAATAGTATATTATTTGACGAGCACATAATTAAGGATATAAATCGCGAGCATGAAGTTTACACGCGAGCCGTAGGCGAGTGTGTAATCATGCGAGCGATTTATATCCGATATGTGCGAGTCAAATAAGACGTTTTATCTACGACTCATAAATTTTATTTTATGAAAAATATTTTATATGTATATGTCAAGGATGGCGTGGGAAACTGTCAAATAACTGTCATCAACATAGGTTTTGACAGACTTTGACACTAGCGTTGTATAATGATGACAGTTCGTTGAAATAATGAGTCCATTATTTGAACGAAGTGTCATTATTATACAACGCTAGTGTCATTGTAATCATTGGCGCGTATAATGATGGGGATTATATAGTCATAGATACATATGCAATGAACTTATTATTGTGAGTCGTAGATAAAAGTAAATTACGTACAATGCGTACAATACGTACAGTTACTTAGAACTGCTACAAAGTGTACTCACCGGAGTGAATAATCCATCGTTTCGTTGGCAATAGTTTTCATCTTTAACAATAATTGTAAGGTACATATCGTATTTGTAAATTAATATTTCCACAAAAAGTATGAATTTCTAATTTCCCCGTTGTGCTGTAAAATGCAATATAAATATCAACAATAAAATAAATAAATATGAACTTACCTGCAATTGTAATAACATTGGTAATAACAAACAAGCAAGCTTATTTATATGTGGTTTATAGGTTAGTTTTCAATCAATAGTTTTGTTTTCAATATTCCTGTTTCCGCCAGGAATACGCGCCAATTTCAAAAATTATGGCCAGCCGACAGCAGATCAAGCACCTATAAAATAAAATGCACCACAACCGGAAAAAAATAGAGAGAACGCGCATTCTCGAAAGACGGAGAAAACAAATGTTTACGATCGATATATTTGCACTCGAACAACACAAATGCATCACATGACTTGGCACGCATCGGGGAAAGCACATAATTGTGCTAAGCGAGTGACGGCGTTGCACCCACAAGGTCACACCAAAAAATCAATATATATTTTTTCGCTGAGACGGCAACCAAAAGTACACAACCACATTTCGCAACATTTATCATTGATATAGTACCGCTTGCGCCATCTATGAGTCTTGTCAAGCGTGGTCAAGACTCTCGCGTGCAAACCCACCCTTAACGCCCGCGCGGGCATTAAGGGTTGCCATGGTTATATGTCAAATATATCAAATATTTGTCATTCAAATTCTAAATTTTAAGTCATCAATGTCAATTATTGGCGATTAAGGTTATAAGTTTACAATTAATTGTCTGTATTGTCAGTCAACTGCGAATTGTTTGTATTGTTATTCAACTCCGTAGATACGCATGTCACTTGGAACGTCAAAATATTTATTAATATTATTCAAACGGAGGAACAAACCCAGGACATAAAATTTTATATGCACCTCGGGCATTACTTGATGCTTATACCCTCGGACAACTTGGTCACCCTCGGGGCATAAACATCAGTGTAATGCCCTTGGTACATAAATAACTATGATGTAGTTATAAGATTTCCCAAACAGAATTATAAATTACTCAGCATAAGTACTTACATACCATACTAATTATAAGCTATTATAATAATTTAATATTAATAATAATAATAAGTTAATATTAATTAGTTTGTCAACATCAATACTGTCGGTTGAATGAATATAACCTTCACGTTCCATTTGTACGTGAAGATGATTTTGTTATAAAGGCAGGACTTGGTTTTAATTTAAACAAAGCCAAATTAGGAAAAATTAATAAGCAAAACTGTAATAATAAACATACACTATCCCAAGAGTACGTTTTACAATTTTTTATTTAACAACTTAGGTGGTTTTAGTAACTCATGTTAATAATAAAAAAAAATAAAAATATTTTTTCTTGTCACACAAAAAAACACACCCGACTCCGTTGTTTTTCGCTGCTCTGCTTTGAAAGTATTTATGAAATAGATATTTATTTATAAATAGCTACCATAATATTTCTGTCAATTTTGTTGATATATTAAGTTGAACAAAATCTACGGTTGTAATATTGTACCCATGAACAAACAACTTATTGATTTCTTAATATAGTTTTTCTGTCATAGATCAAATCCCAATTGAAATTGCAGTGATATGTAGAATTTTTGAACTTTCTTTCTAGAAGCTTTGACATTTTAATTTTGTTTTGTTTTTTGTCTGTATTGGGTACTGAAAAAAGTATCACTGTTGTTTTTCAGACTGTTCCTCTCAACTCGGCATATTTTGTTGTATTATTCAAAATCAGTAAATTATAACTTCTTGAAGCCTAAAATATTTATTAGTCTTTCGTCATACCTCCACCACAAATTTAGAATTAAGGTGTTTCCTTAATAGTCAAAGTTACACGTGGGCGAAATATTGTATAATTAAAATAAATAAGTTACTTCATTAGAGGCAACAATCTATTTATTTCTGGATGAAAGTGTATTTTTACATAACATATATTTGACGGAAAAGGGTTAAAATTAACATGAATTATTTAAAAGATCGAATAAAGCTAAACAATGATACACTACGCTGTATCCCAGGGAGTCTACTCTCGTCATCTTTTTGAAGCGAATGCGAGACTTCGCGAAGGGTTTCGTGGACGGAGTGGGGACACGTGCGTTATTGTTCTTAGCGACAAGCAAACTTGCTCATAGATACGTACCAGAGGACAACCGCCGATATCCCCACTCCGTTCACCAAAACCCTTCGCGAAGTCTCACATTCGCTCCGAAAAGATGACGAGAGTAGGCTCTCAGGTCACCTTACCCATACAGCAAGCTAAATATAGAAAACTGCCCCCGTTCCAATTTGAAGCGGGAATGTTTTAGCTGTGAAATATGAAAAAAATCAACAAGATCAGCAGATAGTTCTCCTCTCTAGAAACCGTTATGAAATGCCTGTTTCTTGCTCAATTCTGCAGTACTTCAGAACGTCATTTATCCCATTTTGACTTTTTGACATTTTTCATAATTCAACTCCATTGGATGTTCTGCTTTTCGAATTACATCAACCAGGTTTGATCGTTTGTAAATTTCCCTATGCAATCAGAGTCCTTTGATGCCTAGGCTTTTTATGAAAGCTATAATGCTTCGAAGATGCAGTTGTACCGCAGTTGTATAGCTTCTAAGGTGCCAACACCAGTTCTGTTCCCATTCTCTGGTCTTTGTTTCACTGTTTTTGCTCGCCTCATGCAAGACGAGTGCCCCCAGCAAGAGTTCTTGACTCTTTCTTCCCAACTCCGAATAATTTGCTTGACATGGCCTTTGGTCCGTATAAGGGAGAATTAGATCCTTACTTTGCAAGTCTGTCGGCAGTTTCATTTTCTGTAATGGCGTCATGTCCTGGCACTCACAACAGGTGGGTCCTGTTGTTTCTTGCCCTTAGAAAGAGGGTTGGTGTATTTCCAACACTAACTCCATGATCTGTTTTTGATCCATCACATCTTTGCGATCATAGATAATCACTTTAGTTAGGTTGTTGAAGTCGTACGCAGTTGGCATACTGTCCATGGGCATGTCTAGTACATCCGCACAGATTGTGCTGAGGATTTTCAGCCTTATTCTAAGGGCATCTATAGCCGCCTCTTTTTTCACGTGAAGATGCAGTGGTGTGAGGTTAGGCTCCACCAGATAACTGATCCATAAGTGACTGATTATGATTATCTAAAGCCAATATATCATTTTGGGCCTTTGGCAGTGACGTTCTCACGTTTCTCTAATGCTACATGCTTGTTCTGAAAGTTTCCGCGAGGCTATTGGTTTACATTATTTATTATATTTGTTGTCGCTTTGAACGCAGATGGTCAGATGATAAATTTGATAGAATTTCAAATTAGGTGTTTGTTAGCGTGCGGTTTCCTTTGTGCGTTCCTCTCTAAAGGTCTGAAAATGGTCTATTAGCGTTTGCTTGGTTTGGTGGTTCGTTCAGGGACCCCGAAACAATGGTAAAACACGCTCGTAACGGACAATTGACATTCGGTATGATTGTTTGAACGCCATTAATTTGTTTGCCTAATTACTAAAACTTGTTAGTTCTGACAATTTGTCTTTATTGGATTCCACTCGGTATGAGCAAATTTTGTTCCTCCTGTTTGAATACGATATGTTACGGGCACGCAAAACGTCACAGTGATCTAATTAAAACTACAGAATTTACACAAGTTTAGATGTATGTTGTTCGTAGCGTTTGTAACCCCATTGTATGTACTCTATATATATATATATATATATATTGCCAGTGGTGGGAGCTTTTAACCTATAAATATGTAAACATTTGTACTGCATATTGGTCGGCAGAAAACTAAAAATAAAGCAGGCCGTCAACAAAAACGCAGTGCTACCCCAGGCTGTTTCCCCAGATTATTTAGTAGCCGATAAATTTTATTTCCTTGCAAAAAAAGCAATATTACATTTTTTCCCACTTTCCTTTTCGAGCTAGAGAACACCGGACGTTTTTTATTCAACCTAAAAAATACGTTGAACACGCTCTATCCACAGAAAAATATCCCACTAGGGATATAATATCAGATTTTAAGCGATAGCATCTGATTTTCTTTTCTTTCCTTCACCGCATGTCATCAAAATCCCCATGTCATGACATTTTGATATGTGGCCAACTTTTTCGGCATTTTCGGCTGAAAAGTTTGAAACGGGGAAATAATTCCCGTCAAATGTGAGCTTTATTTTCCGCAAGCTTGCATCGGTCCGGTGTCTATAAAAAAATGCCTGCAACAAAAGTGCCCCATGTTGACAGATGCCCGAATGTGCAACCGAGGTACCACGGTGTGTTTTGAGCCATACAATGCAGTCCGAATCTGCAACGGTTCATCGACAGGTGGACAGTTCCCATGGGTAATTTTCCATTAATAATTAGTTCTGTTTTGTGTAGAACTATCACACGCTGATATATTTGGACAAATGAATGTGTTGTATTAGGTATCTTTTTGATTCTCTTGTCGTTTTCCAGTCGTTTTCAGCAGTTTTTACCAACCTATATCAAATTATGTTCAAAACTATTGTTACAGCGGAAAACAATATAGCATAACGATTCTATTTGAAAAGGCAACTTTTGTCGCCGACCCAGGTTCACATATATTACTTTTGACAGGTCATTATTTCAAACATATTAATGCATTTTGCATGTAGCATTTCAGGCGACTGCATTATGCAGTTTGCTTCCAACTCTGTTACCATAACACGTTTCTTTTGTTTGTTCTGGTATATAAATACAGCCCCCGAACACAATTGATGCACTGTCTGCACACCAAGTCAAAGGATTGAATAATAATTGTCGGCGGAACTCAAACATTTCCTAATTTATGCTATTTTTGGATTGGCTTCCTGTTTATTATCCGCAAGAGAAAATTTCGAAATTAAACGTTTCGAAATTGTCTGTTTATGCGGCGCATACATAGGTATAACTCGAGACAGAACGTGCCTCAAATGTTTATGCTGCCTGCTGGAATATCAACAAGAAGGTGCCAGGGAAAAGAGATTCACTGATGTAGTGGGCATTCACGTATCTTGAGATTGAACAGATAAAAGACATCCCGTATAATGCAACGCTTAGGGTGTGTACTATTTAGAATATTGTGTGAAGACGGCAAAAGGCACTGTTTTCAACACGCCCTTTCAAGGCACTGTGTCAAAACAATAGACGACACGCATCCAATAGTAGATGTATTGTATACAAGATCTTAGTCTAAGATCTCTACCATCATAATACACCATACCATTTTTAAGAAAACTACTTAAACTGTTATTTATACAGGGTGTGTCTCAAGGTTGTATGAAGGTTGTATTTGTTAGTTACTTATTGCTGATTGCGTATTGTGTTGCTACAATAAACAGCTTGGGTTTCTGTTACCCTTTTTCGTGCAATGGCGAGGTGTGGGATAACAATATGTTTTGTGTTCCAACTTCGGCGTCGAATTGTGGAGTGAAATGACAATGAAACACAATATTTGGAATAATAAGGGACCGCGGTGAACTTTCCTTAAACTTCGACTAACCAAACAAATAACTTCAGCGTCAGTAATTTTATGTAAATCGGAAGACTGTCGCCTCGCTCTCGTAGCTATCTCGCCTGTTAATTTGCGTCAGACATTGTCATACCTGATCAACATAAATTGCCCATGCTTCTAATAGTGATGCCCCTTCAAGCATCCCATTACTGCTACCGATAAGTTCATTACCTCACCATAGATGCCTCTAGGGGCTCTGTCTATCTCCCTATATTCTCTAAATGTTATGAAAAACTCAGTTTCATATGGAAGCATACAAACTAATCACGTTAAAAAATTTTAAACAACATTTAAATTATAATGTTAACACAACTGTGGGTTATCAATAGGATCATTGTTGTTGATCCTTCATAACAAATTTATGTAGATTTGGGCATAGGGATATGCCTAAATCCGGTTGTGTACACTTTCAAGATCAACAATACCTTGGGAAGTTTGCTTTGCAATATTAACCTTTCCAGTGTACAGGATGTCTCATGGAAATTATGTTTGTGACGTAAGTAACACTATTTCTATAAATATGATGGTTTGGAATCAGGATATACTCAGTTGCATCTTAAAAAAACTCAATGTTGATAATTTACTTCTTGCATAAGAAATTTGTGTAGTCTATAGAATAAGGCAGGAGATATAACAGCTTATTTCCGCCAGTGCCCAATAGATGTCATGATAATATTAGTTACACAGCAATCCTTACTGTTACTATCCTTTGAAATGACGAATTTATCTACTCCTTGTCACAGGCCTCGGTAGCTCAACGGTAGAGCAATGCCCCGGCAAGGCAGAAGACCCCGGTTCGAATCCGGGCTAAGACCGTATCTTTTAATTAATTTAAAAATTACTTCTCACCTGGGTTCTCTTTAGTCATTATCCCATATATACCTTATATTTAAACCGACTAAACTAGTTTCCTACTTTCCAATAGCAAGATTTGCGATAAACTTGACATACCATGAACCAATTTCCACCAGTGTCCAATAGATGTTATGATAATACTAGTTAGACAGCAATCCTTACTGTTACTATCCTTTGAAATGACGAATTTATCTATTCCTTGTCACAGGCCTCGGTAGCTCAACGGTAGAGCAATGCCCCGGCAAGGCAGAAGACCCCGGTTCGAATCCGGGCTGAGACCATATCTTTTAATTAATTTTAAAATGACTTCTCACCTGGGTTCTCTTTAGTCATTATCCCATATATACCTTATATTTAAACCGACTAAACTAGTTTCCTATATATAGCATATAAACTAATTTTGGACATTTCCTTCTTAATTCTAATCATCAGCCAATCTATAAATAACTAAAACAAAGAGTTACCCTCTCTACCAGTATGCCACCGTCACACAGGACTTGACTTTGATGCGGTATCCGCTGCTCCGGGGTGACGAAGGATCATGACGTTTAATTATTGTAATTACATAGTTAATCATGCACCTGAGTGGTACGCCGGAAGAACAACACAATTATAAATTGGATTTCCTACTAAAGAATAAATATTATTTGTGGGGTGAGTGAGTTTGAGCATTTCTATGGAATCGATCGTTTCACTTCCGGTCTGCGTGCGAAATACGAAACACAACCAGGAATGCCTGTTCTCGCAGCATCTATCATACTTATGAGGAAACTCCTAGCTCATGGTGGCAAATTTTAAATGTCAGGGGAAAGAGCGAGAGAGGCCCACTGGAGTCTCGTTCTGCTGCTGCACTTTTGTTTTATGCATAGTAACGAGTGCAGAGCAAAAGACGCTGACATTACTGTGTCGCCTAGGCGCGGGTGCAAAGCCGGATCCACACCACCGTTGACACGTCATAATGTCGGAACAGCTTCATCATTTTGTCCCAGACCAGACGTGTCTGCAAAAAGCGAATTAAATATTTAAATGACTGCTTTTGTAATAGATATAAACGATCACCAAAAGTAGTTTCAGACTACTTTCACGACGATCAATCGATCACACTGATTTCTAATTATTTACTTACGTCTAACAAACTTGATCACATAGTGAATATTCCCGAATAACTAGGCAAAGAAGAACAAACACCACCGCATCAAACACAATTATTCTGATGTAAACCGACCACAAGGTACAGCCCAATCGGAAGAAAAAATACATTACAGAGAGTACTGCACACTACTCATTGAAGCATATTAAGTTACATACACTACCACAAACTTTTGAGCATACCTTTATGATTATGCCATGATGTTTACCTATTATTGAAATATTGCATATTCACTTTCACGTAGCTCTATCTCCTTCACCAGGAACTGCTCATTAACTGATTCTCATCAGCTCTCGCCGCCTTTTGCTTTGTTTCACCAGCGAAACTTTACAATACTAATCTTTGATTAGTGGATTTTATTTTATTATTTTAATAAGCATATGGTGTTTAACATATTGAAACTAATCTAAAAGATTAACCATCAATTTAAATCTGAATTCTTAAAACTAGGTACTTGTCTCTAATAGGCTATCCACAGATGTCCTATATTTAATAAGTACGTAGGCTTTCACGGCCAGAATCATTTAGAAAATAAACTGCTTCCGGTTATGCCGTGTGTCAAGATTTGTTAATGCTGACGTTTCGCGAACCATGTTGCTCGCTTCTTCAAAGCTAATTGAATACAGTATTCAGTATTCAGTATTCAGTATTCAATTAGCTTTGAAGAAGCGAGCAACATGGTTCGCGAAACGTCAGCATTAACAAATCTTGACACACGGCATAACCCGGAAACAGTCCTATATTTACTTTGTCCTAAACAAGAAGCACTACCACTTCACCCACTGTGCTCTGCTTCTTCACATTACACTGAGTCACTAGTTCGAAGGGTTTAGTTCTTTTTAGTCTTCTCACTAGATTCTGGTTGTCGAGTAGCTTTTTATCTCTTGGTTGACTTGTGGGACACCAAGATCGCGAGGTCACTATTCCGTATGTACCAAGGAGCGTTAACCATATTCCTTAGTACTTTATTTTGGAAAGTCTGGCTTCCTTGTATGGTGAAGCCAGTAGAGTTTTCTATATTTGAGGCAAAGCTCTACTTTTTTCTTCTTAACGTGTTCTTTTCACCTTAGTTTTGTATCCAGAGTCATACCCAAATACTTTGCAGTGTTCGCATATGGAACTATGGCGTCGTTAATCTTTACAAGAGGTATGTCCTCGTTGCTTTTGTTTGTAAAGCTAATGTGGACACATTTCATTTATACATTTTATTAGTAGCTTGTTGAAGATTCCTAGTAGATTCTCCAATAGTTGACCCCACTGCCATTAGAGCCGTGTCATGTGCGAATGTGGCGACTGTTACATTTTCCAGCTATGGAAGGTCACTTGTATATAGTAGATAGAGAATTGGTCCCAATAAACTACCCTGGGGTACCCCAGCTTTTACTTCTTTTAGATCCGAGTATTCATCGATCTGTTTTATTCTGAATAATCTATCAGATACATAGGATGTTAGCAGCTCGACGTATTGTAAAGGTAGCATACTCTTTAGTTTGTGTATCAATCCTTCGTGCCAAACCTTATCGAAAGCTTGTGTCGCATCAAGGAAGATTGTTCAGCAAATAAGCTTTTCTTCTAATGCTTTCTCTACGATATCGATTTGTGGATTGATATACCTTAATTTGCGACTGTCGGAAGCAATCGTAAAAATACATCGCACTTTGTGTTATTTTTACCAACTATGCTGTGCTATTTCTGATCTTGGAGATTCCTAACATTCCTAACATGCTATAGTCTGTGTGCTTGTTTGTAATGATGATCTTTATTTTCAGGTGAATCGCCGCAACAACACTTCAGTGGCAGCATTCAGAAAACTCAACGTAAGTTATGTATGTTTAAGTCGAGTTCATACTTGAGACGTTTCGAATTGCACAGGGTTTCAAGGGGTGAGCTTTTGGGACAGCCGCGTTGGCAGTCGTCGTGTTTGTGCATTAAGTTTGTAACCTGTAATTGTTTTATTGCTGTGGGGTCGGATTTGCAGTTAGCAACTTTGTAATTCGTACTCGAGGCTGAAGTTACTGTTTGGCAGAGTCATTGTGCTAACGCATGTCGAGTTAAAACTGATGGTAAGTCCGAACAATACGGGCTTCAGTAGTTTGTTAGGGGTGGTTTCAGACTACAATTAAACCTTACTGTCGACGACTAGCTCCATTTAAAGATTGATGTTTCTACCTCCAATAACGATTTTCTAACAATTATTCTCCATACAAAGCCTTAAGTCTACATCAGTCAGAAAATGTATATAGCAGAGTTTAGGTTAGAATGGTCGGGAAATCTTTTACGAGGTATAATGCAGTGATATATAAAATTGTGACAACGAAATGGGAGTGCGTCATATTTTCTTCTAGCAATTTTCTAGACCATATAAATGAAAATATTGGAATGGCAGATAGTTTTAGGGCGAATTGCAGGAGAGCCAAATTTCGGCAATAACAGAACAAAGTTATATCCATTTAGACCCTGCCCCTACTAGGATCAACTCACCCTTTATACGGTGGTTATCCCACTTTAAGGGGCAGAATGAGGATAAGAACTAGTAACATTTGTCCTATATAGCCAGTTATGAATGTTTAAGCTCCCGACGACCTAACGGAGATATGGTTTTAAGTAATCTTGGTACTTTTTGCTTAGGATTATTACAGATTACCCAGATGCGAAATTTGCAGGAAAATGCAGGTTCCGATTACATTTTTTCATTCCAATGGGAGGTCGCATAGCACAGGGCAATCATAGTCGCACGTTGTCAATTTGCTTCCATTCCCAGTGCTAGGAGGAAACGCCCAGTCACAGAACAACTAACAAATACTGGTATAACTAGTATCATATTTATAACAAAACACCTGATTATGTGGGGTCACCGCCACGGCGCCACGTGATGACGTTTTGTGACGTCAATAGCATCAAATGGGATTCAAGGTCATAAAAATAGGTTCGTCCACTCCAAAGGTGCCGACACAAAGTTTCGCATCTGGTTAATCTGTGATAATATTATAATGGTGTAGTATAGAGTACCAGAATGGAGTCCAAACATACATGCATATAAATAGGTAGTTTCCAGTAGCGTTTGAAAGCGGTGACAAATGAAATATAAAATATGAACGTAATTATAGAAATTATGTCGGACGACGGTTTGAGGTGCAACTGACAGGCGTGTATTAATTTGGGTAAGAACTAAATCCTGAACAAATCGCACTTAATTGGTTACACATGTCCTATTAGATGAACATATTTGAAGTACGGCTCGATTTGTACTGTTTTGTCTCTAAAAATACTGCGTGAAGAAGGACCGATTGTACAATAGTATGAGAAGCATAAACATGGCCATACTGTACTATTTCTCGGTTTAATTTTACACCCCGTGCTCTCGCCCTACTAAACTGGAAAATAAAATCAGAGCACCAGCGCACGGGTTATTGAAATAAAGTTCGCCTGTAAAACGCCGGGAGTATTGAAATGTATTGCTTTTAAAAAGTTTTCCTGGCGCTTCAGCGATCGGCCTTGAAAACTTGGGCAATGTTTTATCGCCCGCTGAAAATAAAAGAGCTTGTTCCCCTCCCTCTCTCAAAAAAACGATGCACTTTGACGAAGGATCTTGAGCATTTCGGCTGCTGGTTACGACGCGCTTGCGTAGGCAGTGATTAATATTGACACTCCCATGGGCCTGCAAGCTCCAAACCGAAGAGAGACTTGTTCCCAAAAGTATAGTTAATCAATTTATGAACCGCAGCTTAGGGTCACAGGAACACCTAAACGCTCCAACCCTTCGCACAACAAGCTAAACTGTTTTTCTAATTACTCCATGTGTGTTTTGGAACCTCATGAATTGTTCAACCATATAACTTTCGAATAATATTCCTCCTATATTCTGTTTCTTTGTTGTTTCTTTGTTGGCACCTCACCGCAAACTTGTCCCAGTGGTTTCTTCCTCAAACACCTCCAGTTTGTTTTAGAAATACCAGTAGTAAAAAGATTGAACCATGTTGAAGAGGTTGGGCTTGTTGTGTTTGCCTTCTGCTTGTAATTTTCCGAAAGACTCTCTTATCATTCAGAGTAGTCAGCTAAATATTCATGCAAATTCAAATACTCCGGTCTTCTATTTACTTTATAGTTTAATGGTATAATTTTACCCGACCTGGAGGCTTCAAACGTACAATTTTAATAAACAGTGGAGCTGGTTTAAAGAGCGCCAATATATTTCCCGGCTTAAGCATTTTTAAATGATAAGCAAATATTTGTGTTTAAAATTAACTCTGGGTTGATCCCACTGAGTTATCAGGGCGGATGTATATTTTATTAATGATGTTAGCACTGAAGTACCATCACTGACCACTACGAGCGCTAGACTCATTGTGGCATAGACCTTAATAATAAGTTATAAATATCTATTCTGCAACTGTTGGTGATTGTTAATTTTAAACAAAAGAGTTGATTCGGTTTGTTGCTCGTCGATATAGGAATTGGCAGTGAATAAACGAATAACTAATTGTCCGCCTTTTGACCTGTCCAATATTTCAAATTTCAGTTTCAACTTTGTCCGGTGACCTATTATTTCCAAATTGAATTCGCCGCGAATTTATAGTTCGATTGATATCAAAAAGTGCCTATCTATGTACGCACGCAGTCGGTGTGTACCAGCTAATGGGTCCACTTTTAGCAATGGCCAAAAAAATTGCGACGTGGACAAAATCCAGTGAACCGAAAACTACCAACGAGACAATTCACCGAAACTGCATTGCTTCTATGATTTATTTGTAACTTTTGTACATAGTGTTTTTTACATGGCCTTTAGTAATGCCTGAACAGTTCTTCCCATGACCCAGTATCGGCATCAGTGCAACCTTGTTGGTTTTTGCTAGTACCTTCAGGGATATTTTGCAGTCCCAGGAAGATTTGGAATTGTAGGCCTTTGGTAGTACTGTCCTCAACGCTGAAAGAATGTTCCGCCTGAAAATGGTTTAATTATTCCTGTAGGCATTAACGAACGGCTCCATGAATTTATCAGGAAAACTCGATATTTGTCACGTTGTATTCCAGCCAAATCCCCTTATCATCTTAAACAAAAACAAATTTTGTTTATCAATTTCACAAATTGGGCCAGATATAATCCAGCTGGTAACGAGGCGATTAAATCTGTTGCGCCATCCAGTATGTTTAAAAAAATTATCAAAAGGTATTAATTAATGATGACGCGATATGTACTGCGTTCGTATTGTTCAATACAACTCTCTACTTGCTTGTTGTGGACACACAATGCAATATAAAAAGTGCTTTTTGATAATATTTGGTTGTGCTTGTTTCTCAACAGATGTTCTGTCTGTTGTACTTTGTCTCCTTTATTGTCCCTTCTCTCCTTTGTCTCTCCTTTGTCGATTTATAAACTAAGGCTGTGAGTACAACGACAACGAACAACTGTTTCTGGGGCTGCTCTTTCATGAAAAATAACCTACAGCAAAAATCCTAAGCCAAGAAGCAGTTCAAATCGCTGTTTGAAAACAGATTCTGGCAGTGGTTCGTCTGTATACGCCTCAATATCAAAAAAAGGCCAAGCAACCCAAACTGCGGAACTTCTACCCAGGAGGTTTGTACAAACATAGGCTCGAGGAAAGCTGGAATATACTATAAACGGCAGACCATGCATTGGACCAGAACCAATGATAGGCATATCAAAGTGTGGTGATCAAACTCAGGAGGAGCAATCTAAGGATGGTGACTGGTCTTATAACTGAGCTCTGCAGCCTCAGTAAGCACCTGCACACCATACAACTTCTGAAAGAAGAAGATCGGCGCAGACTTTGCAACGAACAGGAGGAAGACGCTTCTCATATTTTATTCGAATGCTTAGCATTGACTTCCTGGAGGGAATCAAACCTCTGGAGACGAAACCCCACAACCAACTTCCCGTAAGAAAATCTAAACGGAAGACCTCAGCCTCAACCCTCAGACAGCGCTCACAGCTACAAAAACAGGCTTACTGGTATGCTACTCAGGGCAGCATCTGCCGAATAAGACCATGCCAAAAGATCATGGAGACGGCAAAGGTGGATGAGTCTCTTAGACAGAATAAAAAGACTGTTCTGGCTGCAAAAAGCAAGAAGCCAAGTGATATGGAGGAATATAGAAGATACCTACATGTAGGAAATATAAAATTAGTGAAACTTCAAAATTTCCTAATGATATTCGTTCAAGTCCAGCGAAGACAGTTGGAGGAGTTTTATGTCCGTCAGGAAGTTTCCAATGTGGAGGATTAGAACGCGAGACGTAACTGTTTCAAACATGAAATCGAATTTTAGCGGATTAGTGAGACCTCGAGGGGCTGTGGTTGCCACCTGGGGCTAATAATATATCATGATGCAAGTTCCCGTGCACATGATGCCTAGCAGACAATAAAAACGTTCAACTGCTGGACGCACACCACCAACCCCACTGGGGCAGAGCAACCCTCAGAATTATTTACTGTCGCACGCGTTTTTATCCATTCAGCAACTCTTCAATTTATTAAATTACCTTTTGTTGTACAACAAGAAACCGTCCAAATAATTCATTTATATGTTCTACCCTTGCACGTTCCGTTTACCTTTCGGCAATGAATTATATATTCTCCTTTTGTACGTAGATTTATTATTAGGCGTTACAGTGAATACCTGCTTCACTTTTTTCCGTTCCACATTAATTCTACATGCGTCATATTTCGTTCTTGTGATTTATCTACACATTATGATATGGACGAATGATTTTATTCTGTTAATGTTTCCACAATTGTCACTCTGCGAACCTTATTCCTCCTCTGAATATATGCTTATAAATCTATTCCTTCCACAGGGCTCAGTAGTTCAGCGGTAGACCAATGCCCCGGCAAGGCAGACGGCCCCGGTTCGAATCCGGGCTGAGACCGTATCCTTTTAATTAATTTTAAAATTACTTCTTATTCTCCTCGATTCTATTTACGTCATATTCCTTATACTATATGATTATAGGCATACCTAATGCACCTTTCCTTGACCTGGGCGACTAAATACCACTACATGAAGTTTTAGTAGATATTATCATTTCTTCAAATGTATAACGCTTGTTGTTCAGTTTCCCCACATACATATCGTAAGACACTTTAATCTTCTGAACATCAAATCTCGTGAACGGTACATTTTGGACTCCTCTGAAATTCCTGTGACGCTATATTACTTAATAAAATTAATTTCGAACGAACAATATTGAAGAACCTTGAGCTCCTTATGGGAATATGCAATCAAATACATAAATTGTATGAAACGCGATATTGCGGCACCTCAAAAAGGTTACAACACAATCGCTTTGTAGGATAAATGTCAAAGGTTTCCGAGATTCGAGTTTGAAAACGAAAATAATACCGTCGCTGCCTTTGATATCGGCCGAAACAAATGAGTAGCCGCCTTTCGATATTCGTCAGCTTTTAATTTCCGGCTCCAGATCGAAAGGCTAAATAGATATTAATTTTTTTCTGCCCGTGGAATCTTTGCCCTAACAAATCTCGCTGCCAATCATCCTTAATCAAATACAATTAACAGTCCAGTAGAATACTTTTGTAGAATTTCTGCAATAATAAAAAAAGCAATCGCCTTTTTTGCTCTTGCTTCCTTTTTTTTTGTTCTTGACGTACACCTATCAAATGTCCTCTACTTTGGAAGTAGGGTTCACACCAAGAAACAGTGTGGATATGACAATCCGTTTGTTGGTGTGAACCCTACTTCCAAAGTAGATGACATTTGATAGGTGTACGGGAAGATAGGTTAGTTTTTGGTAGTAGCCACTACTTCCTTTCCTTGATTTATGACAATTATATCTAACAAATGTCATAGGCCTCAGTAGCTCAGATGGGAGAGCATTGTGCTAGAAACGCAAAGGTTCCTGGTTCAAATCCAGGTTGTGGCTGCAATTTTTGATTTATTTGAAATTTACATCCCTATCAATTTTTGTTTTTTCCTTTATATTATTTCATAAACAATCCTTCTATTTATTCTCAAATCTATATTAAATTCAGATCGTCGAGGAAGAGCTTCATTGGCGAAATTCGGATTAAACGTTTATTTTTTGTTACCACCGTTCATTTTTTTAATTCGAATTTTCGTAAGAAATTACGCACCGGCATGGAGGGTAGTATATCAAAATAAATATCCGGAGGTAATTGGAGTTTAGGCCCCCGTTGCGCTCGTAAAGAGGAGGGCAAAAAAGCGGCGAATAAATTTCACTGCACCCCCGGATTGAAATGAGCTCCATCATTGCAGTGGTTGGAGAGTAATATAGCCGTGTCTCCCCCCCTTCAGGAAAACTCATTAAGACAATTGCGATTTCTACTAAATCGTTAAGATCTACTACCCAAGGTACAGCCGCAACATTTTACAGAAAATATCCTAGAACTAAGCGCGCTGCAAGAGAAATTGCTGGAATTGTTGGAAGAGTTCATTATAATCTTTAATGGCGTCTTAAATTTCATTCAGTGCGGTTGTCAGAGGTCAACGAGTTTATTACTCATCCCTCATACAAAGAATAATAGAGAAGAAACACGTTGTTATGGCTCCACAACAAATTTGTTTTATCGACAATGACGTACATTAGTCTATTCATACCATCGTAGTCAGCTGTTCGTTCGATTATCTCTCAAGTCTTCAGTGTTTTTTAAACAGTTTATTAAAGAATTAAAGCTAATCAGCGACCTTTAAGGTCGTGTAACCTTAATAACGTAACCAGATCACCCTTGTAATTGTAATCGAAGCAATTAATGTGGCCCAAATCGAATTACAGGAGAACTTTGTTCCCGATTTCCAATCAATTGAGGCATTTGATGACGTTTGGCGTCATGTATAGTAAGTACGTTCTTGGACCCATTCTATTAACCCTATGGGGCGACTGCCACGGCTTGCCGTCTCACATATACGTAAAAAAGTTTTGTTGGTTGATCAAATGTCACGAAATATTACAAAATTACAACAGATTTTCGTATATCGAGATAAATCATGGCGGGATACCATTCATGTATTCCAGCCATTTCATTTGGAAACTTCTAATTCTAGTTCTGTGTTTTCCCCGAAAGAAACTCGAACAAAAGTTACGGCGGAAAGTTTTAGCAGGTGTCCTTCTTTTTTCTCCCAATTCAGCCCCTGGACAAGCTGATCATCTGGTCAGGGGAAATTACATTATCATTTATTGATGAGTATTTATTCATCGCAGTTCATACACAAGAAACTCACCTATATAAGGAAATGTTAACAATATTAGAGTCGATATATCGATTTTAATTTTACCTAAACTTGACTTTTCATAAAACAAAACAAAAATTAACGGTGGCTCTTTTTTATTTTCACAGCGTTACAATGTGACGTGGTGAGTACCCACATATCGGCGAATAATAACACTTTTATTATCAATTTCTCTTTTATTCTTCATAAAAGTGTCTGGATTGTCTTAAACCTAAAATTAAAATATTAAATGTAAGTATCTGCTTCCATATACCGGGTGCTGCTAAAACTGTGAAAACCGCGTTTGTGTGTGTTTGTGTGTCTTTAAGTATCTTTAGTATCCTTATGTTCAACTCAATCCAAAAATTTTATTTGAAAAAGTATTTAGAAATATTATATATGCATACCCGGTATATATGCATATACCGGGTGTTGCCAAAACAATGAATATCTCTTAAGAGTAAATTACTTCATTTTCAAATCTATACAAAAAAGTTATTTTAAAAAGGTATTTCGATATGTCAGATGGAATTAAATATGAAAATACAATTCAAGTCGAGACCAAGTCTTCTAAAATCAATATTTGTTGCGGAATGTTAGATGACCATATTCTAAGTATTATTTTCACGAAACATTAAACGCTCAAAGGTTTTGCAAAATAATTACGTTTATTAGTGAAATATTAATTAAACAATCACCATAAACAGTCGAGGAAATATTTTTCTCCGCTTCTCTATCTTCGTATTTAATACCTTCCACCTCTACTTCAGATAAACACTGTAACACAACGTATTTTTCAAGATAAAGGTAAAGGTTTAATATGAAGTCATTTTTATAATTTTGATTACTCCCGGTATAACGACGAAAGTGATTATAATTTCGTATTAGTACATTCTTAAATTTAGTAGCCTTTTCACATGACATTTTTGCTTATCTTTCAAAATTCTGATACTGTATCTTAAGTCATTTCCATAGTTTACCCGGTACATACAACGACGAACACGATTATAACTTCGTATTTACTGCCATCTAATATTTCTAATCAGTTTTTCAAATAAAATTTTTGCAAAGCTTTTAAAATAAAGGTACTTTAATCTTCTATCTTTTGTTTTTTTCCGGCGGGATGCAAGAACAATATTACTATTGAATCCCTCCGTTTGTACACGTATTATCGCTGTGGATATTTGATTTGATGTTCGACAAAGCTAAAAAATAAATTAAAAAAGATGGGGCACATTCGGTCAGCTAATTCATTCTGTGCTTGATTAAATATACTATTGGCTACAAAATTATAGTAAACAGCTGTGTAAACAGTGATAAACTTTTGAGTTTGTGTCCAAAACATTAGTCAATGCTGTATAATCTACAAGATTGATTGACCATAAAACAAATTATCATAATTCATAAACGCGATTAGTTATAGACAAATTCAAACATTCTCTATAAAGTACGTAGCTTGCTGAATTTTATCCACTTCAAGTAACCCAGCTACTTCTGACAGACCGTGATAAAATAGACATTAGCAAAGACAAATAACTGAATGTTTTGCCTTGCTTTGATAAAACATTGACATGGTAGTTTTCTTCATGATATACAGATCGTAATAGTTCTTTAATGCCCTTCATTATTCGGATTGTGGTTTGAAAGGTATTAAGTCATTTGAATGTTGAACGTCTAGATTCAGTATATCAACCACTGTGGAACGTGGCAAAACCTTTGACAGCTATCCTCGCCTCTATCCTCGACTCTCCACTACGCACGTAGCTTAAATGTGCCAACATAGTAGAGAATCGATAATTGAGGCAAGGATAGTGTTCAAAGCAAAATTGATTAATTCTGATAATTTAGCTTATAATAATTTGACGGCGTCTTAAATCGCCTGAAATGAATCGCCTGTAATTTGGCATTTTGAACCCGATCCCAAGGTTAACTATGGCCATAATCACAGCGGCGCGGAGGGTTCAAGTTGAAGGGTCTGGCAGTGAATGTCAGTGTTTTATTACGGACCCTGCAGAACTATTAATTAAATTACTTCGCAGTTGGACACGCAGAGTTACACCTTGACAAGATTTGCTGCAAATCTCAAATTGGGCGTTAGGCTAAACTTTCATAGTTCGGCAATAGTTTCATTGTAAACAGTGGTATGTTTCCAATTGTAACTCGCCCGCTGAATGCCTTTACGGGCAGATTTGATTTTCAATTCCGACGAGGAAATTCAACGTATACCAAAAGTGAAAATGTTATGTCGTTGCTATTACAATTACTTCAGTTTATCACAAAAAAAAACAACAAGAAACCAGAATTTTTGTTTGGCGTACACGGTGTATACCTAACAAATATACGTAACTGTCTATTCATTTTTAAAGAAAATTGATAATGCTTATTCGTAATTCCGTTCTCGTGCCGGAATTTGGACAAAATGCGTACATTAAAAAGTTTCACATGTGATAAGATTACGTGTTGAATGACTCTCATAGACCAACGCGCGATAACGTTGATCCCATAAACAGAGTAATTGCAATTATCACACTCCTTCCCCGTTAAATAAAATAATCATTACAAAAATAATGCCAATTATTACAGTTCCATGCAAGTAAATGATTAGTTTGCAATACCGCAAGTAGATATTTTCTTAAGTTGAGAATATATTGGTTTGATTATAGTATAAGACTTCTTAAATTAAAAAGAATGTTTCAAGACAAGTAAATACTAACTTTCATTTAAAGCAACAGACGCACAGTGTGAAAAATTGAAAGTTGAAAGCATTTTCAAATTAGGTAACACTCGGTAATTTAAGATTTGAACGTTCGCCGATTAAAAACCGAAATCAAAACCTGAAAAAACAAAATAGCCAATAAAATCCAATATGGCGGACATCAATCCTAAAATTACTTTCAATTTAGCTGAAATTCGGTATTAGGGAGGATTTAGGGTCACTGATTATAAATCTAAATTCTAAGTAAAAATATGTATATAATACATAATAAGTAAAAAATGGCCGATCCAATATGGCTGACATTTTGCGAAAACTGTTTTCAATTTCGTGGAAATTAAGTATTTGTGGGGATTTGAAGTACCTGATTATAAATCCGAAATAAAAAAAACAAAAAATCAAAATGGCTTCAAAAATTAGTTTCAATTTAGCTGAAATTCGTTATTAGAGAGGGATTTGGGGTCGCTGATTACAAATCTGAATTCTAACTAAAAAAAATGGCTTACTCAATACAGCGGACATTTGGACATTTTGGGGTTGGTGGAAGCCAAAATTAGAAGAGAACCAGAACAAAATGGCGGAGATTTGTTCCAACATTACTTTTAATTGGATAACCTGGTAAGAAATCCTTAAAAGTATGTCCAGGTTTAAAATATAAATTTGGTTTTGCTTAGTATTCTTCTTTAATAATTGAAATATGAATGAAATTAGCAATTTTCTAAATTTAGTAAATCGTCTTGGTCTTCTTCATCTTCATCATCAACTTCACTATATTTATCTATACTTGACTTTCTACATTTTCGTATTCGGAACTGTCTTCTTTATTTTCATATCCCGTTGATACATTTGTTTCTACTAATAATAATGATATTAGCAAATAAGATGATTTCGGGTTATGCAATACGTCAAAGTTTTTAATTGTTGACGTTTCGCAAACCATGGTGCTCGCTTCTTCATAACTAACTGTATATTTGTCATTATGGCTAACTTCAGAGTTTTAAAACTGTTTTTTGCGTCGAAAATCGTTCTAAAGATTAAAAATAAATTCATTTCGAGTAAGTATGAGGATAAACTGTCTACATACTCAAAAAGTACAAAGACTGATCTTTACTATGAGCTATAATTCTAACCTGGGTTATGGGGGGAATAAAGTTATTGTCAACAAGCACATACAAAATTACAATTACAATGATGTTAAAAATTCAAACTTTGAATTGATACCATTCTTAATCGGTTTAGCGAACATGTTTACAATTTACGATTCTCATATGCGGGTATTTGCTATGTAGGGTCAATTCTGTTTATTTTGAAAAATATAAAATATGAGTTTTGGCCAGCTTTTTGGGAATTTTTCACGCTGTAAGCCGCAAGCATATAATTTTCTCACGTTTTGAGAATATACTTCGCTGTGTGTATAAGGATAATGTCAACTTTTAGCATAACACTCAATTATCAAGACCAGTCAAACTTTTAGATTATATTCTGACCGTAAGAACATTGGTAGACTAAGAAACGATTGTGGGTTGATAAGTGTAATGTCAAATCATCAAACAGAAACATGTCGGAATTTAGGACAGTGTCTGAACTTGGGACGTTTACTTCATTTGTTTTTTTTTGTGATAAACTGAGATCATAAACAGATTATCGCAGATAAGGTCGTTTGGCAAATTCAAATAATGAAGATTGGTATATGAAGAAGAAGAATTAAAGCTTTGGGTTTGTTTGATGATATAGCTATTAATTTAAAGTGCGGGTCTGATACCATCCGTTAAAATATCCCATTGTCCTGTGTAAATATTGGCACAAGTCCGGGTTCTGTAAATACGAAAATAGTCGTCCGCGTGGCGTTCGGTATAAATGATTGCCAATATTTTAATGGGATTTTTACATTTGTTTACCCACTTTCTTTGAGATTTATTTTCCACTTGGCTTATCGATTGCCTTGAGTGAGGCAATATATCAACCAGATTGTATGAAGTCCTGCTTCGATATTAGGGCAAAAAAGGGCCCTACGGGCGCGCGCTATAGATGGCGGAAATAATGGTACGCGCCGTTGCCGTGGACCAGAGCGCCTCGCGAATTATTAATCGGATATGTCATTCGCGAAATTTATCGCCAACAAAAGACGATCGTTTGCGCCCGCCAGTAAAAGGCACACGTTTATGGGTAGTGACGAACACGCCAAATCGCTCAACGTTTATGGGGGACTCGGGACATTAAACCGCATAAACCTTTGTATTTCGAACAGATTCGCAATACCGAATATCATATCGCAAATACTTATAATACCCAAATCTATGACAATCTATCTGGCGTGAAATATGCACTTGACGTAGGTACATCAATACCACAGAAGTTGGCATAAAACATAAAACTATCTCTCAGGTCCCGCCATCATTGACTTAGGCTAGGGGCATTGCAATCAACAACAGATGATTCAAAATCATCTATTAAATAACACAATAATTTTTGACAAGCTATCCGCAAATGACTAGTTATCGGAAATATGCGTGAAATATGCACTTGACGTCGGTACGTCAATACCAGAGAAGTAGGCAACAAATCCCTCAAGCACCATAGTTCAAGCATGCATTTAAGTAATCCACCCAATAATTGCTATTATGATTACATTAATCTTCTACAATAAGCTGCATTAATTGCTACCCTGATCTTAACATAAAACTATCTCTCAGGTCCCGTCATCATTGACTTAGGCTAGGGCCATCAACAACAGATGACTTAAAATCATCCATTAAATAACACAATAATTTTTGAGAAACTATCCGCAAATGACTAGTTATCGGAAATATGCGTGAAATATGCGCTTGACGTAGGTACATCAATACCAGAGAAGTAGGCAACAAATCCCTCAAGCGCCATGGTTCAAGCATGCATTCAAGTAATCCACCCAATAATTGCTATTAAGATTACATTAATCCTCTACAATAAGCTGCATTAATTGCTTCTTTGATCTTAACATAAACCTATCTCTCAGGTCCCGCCATCATTGACTTAGGCTAGGGGCATCAACAACAGATGACCTAAATTAATCATCCATTAAATAACACAATAATTTTTGAGAAACTATCTGCACATGACTAGTTATCGGAAATATGCGTGAAATATGCACTTGACGTAGGTACATCAATACCAGAGAAGTAGGCAACAAATCCCTCAAGCACCATGGTTCAAGCATGCATTCAAGTAATCCACCCAATAATTGCTATTATGACTACATTAATCCTCTACAATAAGCTGCATTAATTGCTTCCCTGATCTTAACATAAAACTATCTCTCAGGTCCCGCCATCATTGACTTAGGCTAGGGGCATCAACAACAGATGACTTAAAATCATCCATTAAATAACACAATAATTTTTGAGAAGCTATCCGCAAATGACTAGTTATCGGAAACATGCGTGAAATATGCACTTGACGTAGGTACATCAATACCAGAGAAGTAGGCAATAAATCCCTCAAGCACTATGGTTCAAGCATGCATTCAAGTAATCCACCCAATAATTGCTATTATGGTTACATTAATCGTCTACAATAAGCTGCATTAATTGCTTCTCTAATCTTAACATAAAACTATCTCTTAGGTCCCGCCATCATTGACTTAGGCTAGAGGCATTGTAATCAACAACAGATGACTCAAAATCATCCATTAAATAACACAATAATTTTTAAGAACCTATCCTCAAATGACTAGTTATCGGAAATATGCGTGAAATATGCACTTGACGTAGGTACATCAATACCAGAGAAGTAGGCAACAAATCCCTCAAGCACCATGGTTCAAGCATGCATTCAAGTAATCCACCTAATAATTGTTATTACGATTACGTTAATCCTCTACAATAAACTGCATTAATTGCTTCCCTGATCTTAACATAAAACTATCTCTCAGGTCCCGCCATCATTGACTTAGGCTAGGGGCATCAACAACAGATGACTTAAAATCATCCGTTAAATAACACAATAATTTTTGAGAAACTATCCGCAAATGACTAGTTATCGGAAATATGCGTGAAATATGCGTGAAATATGCGCTTGACGTAGGTACATCAATACCAGAGATAGGCAACAAATCCCTCAAGCACCATGGTTCAAGCATGCATTCAAGTAATCTACCCAATAATTGCTATTATGATTACATTAATCCTCTACAATAAGCTGCATTAATTGCTTCCCTGATCTTAACATAAAACTATCTCTCAGGTCCATCATTGACTTAGGCTAGGGGCATCAACAACAGATGACTTAAAATCATCCATTAAATAACACAATAATTTTTGAGAAGCTTTCCGCAAATGACTAGTTATCGGATTGGTAAACATCCGTTAATTAACGAACCGGAGTGATTAAGAAAAAAGAAGGGGGGAGAGGGAGTTTGACTTCCGCGCTGTCGGCGGAGTAGATTTGATTGCCTGGCGGTTGTAATCAGACGACAGTAGTATGATAAGGCGTAATTAAAGTGAGCCAATACTAATGGCAAGGGAATTAATTAGCTCGTTAGGCGAATATGAGACGCAAAATCTAACAATTAGCGAGGCCGCGCGTTGCCCTAAGCAAGAGCGTCGCGCTGCGGCGCTCGCTGCTCGATGGTGTGCTGATTTGTGTGCCGTCGATGAAGCCACCCCGCTTTCAATTGTTTAATAATGGGAAAGCCGCGTGAATAATTGATGATGACTGTTATTGAGGACCACGTATCGCAAACACCACGCCGTCCGCCACTTTTAGAGCGTCTACCATTCCCAATCGTCACGAGTCCACGTCACCGGCTACACCTAACGATCCAATCCAAACGTTCCCACGAAAGATTGATCCCACGTCACCTATAACTACCCGATTGCTTTAAATACTGCAGTTGCAAACGATATATCCAGACGTTTCAGGTATCCACTTTCCATTAAGGACCATGAATAATTAACATTTTCACAGGCAGAAGATCATTATAGAAATCCTTGAAACACAGTCTTTCAAACATCTAGGATGGTGGAAGTTTTAATAGACAGATTGCAAATAAGTTACGACGAGGATAAGCTGATATGAGCTTGCAACAAGAAGGTAGGAATTAGGTTATGGTCAGTGGTATTATTATTTGAAAAATAACCCAAGTATTCGATTGAGTTCAGCCTCGCCATTGGTACATCAATCGTAAAGGAAGCCTCCTCTTCTCCAGCCACTTCTTGGATCGTCCTTAAGAGAACTCTTAGTGGTAACGATGTGAGCAGAGTAAGCACCAGCAAGTTCTTCTTTCGGTAATCTTCTCTGGCAGACAGTATCTCCAGTTACAAAAAAACAGACCTTCGACTGATTACAGGTATCCTTACAGGAGGTATCCTTACAGGACATTATCCAGATATCATCTGACAAAGATTGGGTGGGTAAACAACGCAGACTGTAGACTCTGCGGGGGCTGCCTCGAGACACTCTAATCCGCACAAGACAAAACCACTTGGGAGCCGCCAGTATTGAACCAGCAGAACTGATACAACTTATTCCTCTAAGAATTACTGACTTCGTGAAAAATAATAATAACGAAGGACTGTAAATTATGTGGGAAAAACAAAAGATATTTTAGGTCAAAGTATATCGAAAGGCACAGATGCCAAACGACCCAACTCTACCATTCCATACCATGTCTTTGAAACTGGGAGCACATATCACCCATGTGGTGACGATATGCTTAATATTGTAGTGATAATAGTGTTCTTGGGTACGTACACACGTGTTTGCTCAATAAATCAGTATTAATTAATAACTACTTGTCCTCGCGCTTAATCAACATATGGCATCACTCGTTGAATATTACAATTGGTGAGAGTATTGGAAACGGACTGGGGTGGTTCCTCCAAATCAGCGCGGTGCATTATAATGCAATGATTATGTGATCCGGCGTATGGCATTGTCCGTGTAGCAGTGACATCTCGGTCAAATTGCGGTACGGTACGTTAACAGCAGTACAACAAACCCGGTATTCAGCGCAGCTATGCAACTACAACGGGCACACGTATTAACGAATATAAACAGTGGCCAGCGAATGGCAATTGTACGTATATGTATACAAACGTGGCGCTTGCTGTAGGGCCAAATCCATCCACTGACACGTTCCCACAGCCACCCACCCACGCAGTGGCTCTGATTGAATAATTCATAACAAAAACAAACGCATCCGCGGTTTGCGAAAACTCTTCCTCCGATCTGCCAGTAGTGAGGAATTACGAATCCTGGAATTTTGCACAGATGCCGATATGACACTAATACCCCCGTCCGAAGCACACTCCTGAAAAAGAATACTGTTTTTACTACCGATTACTGCCGCGGAATGACAATCCCCGAATACCGGTCACTCGAAATTGGGAAGCGGCTATAACCGCAGACACAAACATTCATCATGCCTTTTTTAAACATATTTCACTTTTCCATCCGGCTAAGCTTATCCAGTTCGAAGTAAACTGTAACTTCCTCGTTGTTGAAATCAATTGCGTGTTTGGCCTACAACAACACCAAACCTTCAATTTGGTTATAAATCATGGTTTCTCCATGGGGTTTAATCGTCCATTTTCATTCCAATCATTCTTGACTCTCGTTCTTCTCTGCGCAGTCGTTTTATCATACTCGTCTTCTATTGTCGTCTTCATTTCTTCCGTCATCTTCGTCTTCGTTTCTTCTGGGGTTTGTTTCATATTTATCGTTGTAGTCCTCTCCGTAGTTTATGGATGATCCGTAGTACCATCTGGTCTTCTTCTCCTAGCGCCAAAACTTCTGCAGCTTCTCCCATTTGCGTCAACACTTCTTCAGCAAATTCTTCTAATACATCTTCTTAGAACTCATATCTTATACATTATGTGCTATTCCAGGCCACTTCCAATCCTCGTCCAATAACAGTTATTTTTTCATCTAAAGCAAAAACGAGGGTTTGTCATAAATGGCGTGTTTGGCAGACAACAACACAAAATCTTCAATTTGGTTATACATCTTGGTTTCTCCATGTGTTTTCATCGTCCATCTTCATTCCAATCATTCTTGACTCTCCTTCTTCTCTGCGCAGTCGTTATATCATACTCATCTTCTATTATCGTCTTCATTACCTCGTCATCTTCGTGTCCGTTTCTTTTGGGTTTTGTTTCATACTCATCATTTTAGTACTGTCCGTAGTTTCTGGATGATCCTTAGTACCATCTGGCATTGGCATGTCTTCTTCTCCTAGCGCCAAAACTTCTGCAGCTTCTCCCATTTGCGTCAACTTCAGCAAATTCTTCTAATACATCTTCTTAGAACTCTTATATCTTATACATTCTGTGCTATTCCAGGCCACTTCCAATCCTCGTCCAATAACAGTTCCTTTTTCATCTAAAGCATAAACGAGGGTTTGTCATAAATGGCGTGTTTGGCAGACAACAACACAAAATCTTCAATTTGGTTCTAAATCTTGGTTTCTCCATGTGTTTTCATCGTCCATCTTCATTCCAATCATTCTTGACTCTCCTTCTTCTCTGCGCAGTCGTTATATCATACTCATCTTCTATTATCGTCTTCATTACCTCGTCATCTTCGTGTTCGTTTCTTTTGGGTATTGTTTCATACTCATCATTTTAGTACTGTCAGCAGTTTCTGGATGATCCTTAGTACCATCTGGCATTGGCTTGTCTTCTTCTCCTAGCGCCAAAACTTCTGCAGCTTCTGCCATTTGCATCAACACTTCTTCAGCAAATTCTTCTAATACATCTTAGAACTCTTATATCTTATACATTATGTGCTATTCCAGGCCACTTCCAATCCTCGTCCAATAACAGGTCTTTTTTCATCTAAAGCATAAACGAGGGTTTGTCATAAATGGCGTGTTTGGCAGACAACAACACAAAATCTTCAATTTGGTTATAAATCTTGGTTTCTCCATGTGTTTTCATCGTCCATCTTCATTCCAATCATTTTTGACTCTCGTTCTTCTCTGCGCTGTCGTTTTGTCATACTCGTCTTCTATTGTCGTCTTCATTTCTTCCGTCATCTTCGTCTACCTTTCTTTTGGGGTTTGTTTCATTTTCATCGTTGCAGTCCTCTCCGTAGTTTCTGGATGATCTTTGGTACCATCTGGCATTGGCATGTCTGCTTCTCCTAGCGTCAAAACTTCTGCAGTTTCTCCCATTTGCGTCAACACTTCTTTAGCAAGTTCTTCTAGTACACCTTCTTAGAATTCTTATTTCTTATATGTTCTGTGCTCTTCCACTCCTCTTCCAATCCTCTTCCAAAAAGCGGTGTGCTCTTCCACTCCGCTTCCAATCATGTAAAGCATAAACGAGGGTTTGTTAGGATATTCAGTGTCCCTTTAATTTAAAAAAATTACGAGTAAAAGTGCGGCATGCATTACAACTCCACATATATCATCAAACGTGATTCATTGCCCGGTGCTATTAGCATGATTATGCATTGCGTTCGGTTCCATTACGAAAACCAGTGCAAACTTTCGACGGTCGCAACTGCAAAAAGGTAGTGACGAATTGTTTGGATAGATAGTTTCAATCAATAAATAGAAACTAGGTTGTCCAAAAACCTAACGGAGAAATATTATCCGCGAGAAATATTATAAATTGTAATGGGAAAGCCCAAATCGGTTCACTCGGAACTTAACTGTAATTTAAGTTTGGACGCCTTCCTGGCAACCTCCATAACCACGGGTACAATGTTTCATTGTTATTTATCTCCTCCCCGGATATCAGACCGCATTTCGAATTCCGAAAATCAAATTCTAATTTAAACTTCCCTTCCTCTACTAGATACATTATACCATATAAGGAATTTATATAATCGGGATGTCCATAGTTCCTATGATTACTTTTATACCAATACATTTTCAACGCATTAGTTCTAGGACATCTTACAGATTTGAACTATCTGATCAGTTGGATTTGAAACAATAAATATGAAGATGAAGACCCACAATGGCCATAACTCTAAATACCGAATTCGGTCAATTGAATTTACCCAAATCCGTTTAAACTAATCCTTAAAATAACCTACCCTAGTCCGTGGAGGGTCTCTCGTCAAACTTCTAGGAGATTGTTGATGTTAAATGTTCATCGCGTGCAGTAAATGAAAAATACTTGATACAGGGTGGCGAATCCGTGCTTGGCAAGCTCTCTAAGAGACTTACAACGTTACAGAAGTTTAATATGGACTGCAGGGGCCATTGCCTTTGTTTGTGTTCTCGAGAATTGAATTACAAGTATAAAGCAATCTTCACACTCTGCAGCAGTATAACAAAATTAGTTTTCGCCGCGGTACATTTTACAACTTGTATACGAATTTAGCACTATCCAACACTAAAGCTCATTTTCCACCGTAGTCTCAATGTGACAAAAATATGTACTTTGTTGTGTTTACTAACGGAAAACTTGCCTAGTGAAACTGTCCTGGTCAGTAATGAGTAGAGATTGAAATTTCTAAGTGTGAAATGACTTGTAGGGCGTGGCGATTCACGTGTATGACCTTCAAACAGACCAATCGCAACGCTGTATCAGGTTTAATGCTTATTTCACACTCATAAATGCTTTAAAGTCCTCCCTAAAGTAATGAGTGATATTTAGTTTTATGCTTGACGAGTTATGAGTGGTGAGTGATCTTTAGTACCTATCCTAAAAGAGGAAAATAATAAAATTCTTTCTGAATTCATTCTGGGATAAAATTTTTGTCGTATAAGTAAACTGCAGGGAATATTTTATTGAATAAATCGTGCAGTGGACTGTGAGATATTGTTATAAAAATTGATGAAATAGTACTGCGATGTGTCTCGCGTGGAGGTCGTAGGGAAAATAAGGGAAACTCGTTCTCGTTACGGAGTACCGGGTAGGATGTCGCATGCCGGAACTAAGATTGGTATAATAAAATGAAAAGCAAATTCAGCATTTTGTCAAATGTGTTGTAAAGGTGGAAGACAACGGGCCACGCAGGGGGGCGAGAGAGAAGAGAGACCGGCACATCCGTTAAAGTTTGAGGAAGGGTGTTTCTATTAAAGACCTCGTGGCAGTCAAGTCACGTCAAGTAGGATTGGTCCTGAATCCCGCGCCCGACCCTAACAACAGCCCGATCCAGAATCCGACCCATCTCCTGTTTTAACACACAAATATGTGTAATATGTGCTTTCCGACTTTCCTCTGCGAGTTTAATCAGACCATTTGTAAGCTATGCTGCCCTCCCTTTACTATTACGTGTATTATATTTACTTCCACCTTAACAAATTCTCCAACACCGGCTATTACATGACAATCCCAAATCGTGCACATACAAGCAACCAATTACATACGCAAGGTATACAAAATCTACGTTTTCTTCTGCATTTATGTCATCATACCAGTCTTAACAGCAGCACGAACTCCAGGCCACTTACATATACATTTTTGTGTTTTCAATTACTGTGTACATACAGTTTAACGTTGATAACAGTTTACCGTGGACTTCATAACCAAAAAAGGAAACGCACATTAACAAGACAGGTTTAAATCGTCGGTTCATCACTCTAAGGCAAAGCATTTTTTGGAGGCCATCGAGTACACAGGTATCATGTAGCGTAAATGAAAGCCTGGTATCAAACAGCACCCCCAGTCAAACTTTCTCATCAACTCTGGCCACTGGTTTGTAGTTATCCAACCATTTAGCCTTCATCGATAGAGATCATCTTCCTGTTGTTGGCATATGCCAAACTGGACAACTGAATCAGGTCAAGATGAGGTTTTGTCCTTTGGTCCTTGTAGAAGCATGTTGAAGCACATGTTTGACCATGGATATCGCCAATCGCGTCCAAGAAATAAACTTCTATAGTCGATGGTGTCAAAACGCGAAGTCTCAGCAATATAAACGAACATAACTAAAAATAATAAATAGGTAGGAAGCAAGTAAGTATTTTATATTTACAAGCGGTGCAAGTTGTGAGGTTGCACTTCATTCAGAAACTAAACAGCTTAAAAGTACTTCTACTTAGCATTCAAGCGAAAATTCTCAGCATTAAAGACTGGAGGATTTTTAAGGTAGACTGGTGGTAGTAGACGAGGTATTTATATTTAACAAACCGTCGGATATGCTAAAAAAAGTTCACGCGCCGAGTGGTGTAGAGTTCACTCAGGGAATGATGAAATATTAACATAAAATTTTAAAACACCATTTTTACTAATATTGGCGTGGGCTGGTCTCACGGCACGGCATGAATTTTATAAGACTGAAGCGTCGGTAGACGGAATAATATTTTGCCAGGAAATGGGCAAAGAGAGCATGTAGAGTACCAAGGGGGGAACAAGGGGTTCGCAAGAGGTCATCGAAGTGGGGCACTAAGGTTATGGCATAAAACCGATATACCCGCGTTGAAGAACAACTAGAATGTAAACATAAGAATCGCTCTGGATTTGCCTCCGCCATGTAACCGTCGAGCAAAAAACTTTCAATATCGCTGACAAGTGTTAGGGTTATAAATTCTACCTTCGGCGTTCCCTGTCCGATACGTGCTACCCCTTTTAATGCGATTTTGCGACAAAAAATAAATAAAATATGTATTTCCGACCTCCCGTTTCTTGCTGACGTCCACGCTTGTGCGATTGTTTCGTGATATATTCGACTGCCAAAATCACGCATATGAAATAACATCGACCCTACCTAGCCCTACCTAGCCATGAATTAAACGAACGATTTCCACGGTTATATCTCAAGTGCCACCATTATATGGCATCAGCTAGAATGAATCAAAACCGTCTCCTCTTCGCCCCTGCAGTAATATTTGGTCTCTACATTGTCAATCAGTTGTTATTCGACCCATTCTTTAGAGAATTTTATTGTGGGATTTTATTTTTTTCCTCATTATTGAAGAGAAGCTTCATATGGTGTAAATACTTTCTTAGGTTACATGTTCAGGTATAGTGCTTGTTACCATCCTCATATTGCTTCAACAACCTTCCTCTAGGAACCATGGCAAGAAGGAAACGAAGGCTTCCTTTCATGGGCTTGAACCAAAATGGCAACACGAAAGGTCACGTGAGGGATGGCTGGATAAGAGTGCTGAAGAGGACAGAAGGAGATCTCAGGCACTAAATAGGAATGGGAAAAAGATGCAGAGGAATAGCTGAAGTAGTCGGAATCAAGAAAGAGCAACTCTAGATGTCAATAGGCATACTCTTTCTGATGGGCAGACTGGTTCTGATGGACAGTCTTCCCGGTCTCCTTGAAGCTACAGGTGGACAACTGGTTACAGTAATACCAAATTCGTCGGTTCTGGGTTATTTCGTGCGTCAACGTTGATAATTTCTTAGAAATTGGTTGGCTTCTTCTAAATACTTACGTCAGAAAGGAGTTGTTATATTATGGGGTTTGTTATTACGTAGATTTTGAGGTAAATCTGTGGAGTGCGATATCCATCGGGTGGAACAGTGGAAAATTTTATCACGAGGCTCCCGAAAAGCATTGTTTCGTTTCTCTCTCATTTATAGAGGATTTAATCATTCGAAGCATTGAAGGTGGGGGTAGGGGGGGGGTTGCTTTTACCGCCGCTGTGCGGAACGTCGAGTATACCGGTAATATTTGCTGGTTAATTCCGGGAACGACTGAAATTGTTTCATTTTAATACGTCGGCTTCCCGGTGACTATGATGGATTAGTTTCACTCCACTTCTTGTATTCGAGCACGCAAGATTCGCGGAAGATAACTGCAGCCGCTATATTAACGTCGTACAAATTAAAACGGCAGTTAATGTTATTAAAACTTGTCCTTGGCTTGTGCGCGGCGCCGTTTTAAGGACCTGTTCTGGAATAATGGATCGTTATTGTCTCCGAATATCATCCTTTCGCTTTACGGTATACTAGTGCTCCAGATTATATACATTCCTTATGGATGAGTCGTAAGTTCGTCCTACATTTTCGCTTTATTGTTTATACTCACCTCAGATGGGGCCACCATTGTTCCAGGGAGATGAACCGAAACTTAGGGCCCCACACCAACATTTCTAGAATAGTCGACTATTCAACATTCTATACTATATTATACGCGGCCGCTTTAAACCCGCATAATGCCGGAATACTTAACGGGCTTTAAACGCTTCCGCAAAAATCTCCATTTGCTGAACTTAAATCCACAAATTTTGATGAATATAATCGTTCGAATAGCGCAAATTTATGAAAATGCAAAATGAGATGGAGCGATATAAGTCGCAACGCTAGTGTGTACAATCAGTATATATGTTCTTATGTATATGGTCTCCAGGAACGAAAAATGAGTGTGCGAAATGGTGTCCAAATCGAAACAACGTAATTTCATGTCATTTGAGAGTAATTCGTCTAATAACAGCGAAATCCTTGTGGGTTTTACGGTTGAATGAATGAATGGAAGGCACGCTTACGAATCCATCGATCCTAATTATTTTCTTTCTATGCGGTTAATTCGGGCGAGTAACAACCAACGAAACTTTAAATCAAGTTGACCCGAAATTAGTTTTCCAGTAGCGGCGCTGGTGGTAGAACGGCAGGGCGGAGGATGTCTCTCCGCATCCTTCAGAAAAATCCATATCCGTTAAAATGTCTGCATTTCCTTTGCTCTGTTCTCTTGTGAGGCATGTAACAGCGCCTTTTGTAGTAGTTACTATCCGCGGAGAACTGAGAACAGTAACTATGACCGCCTGCTTGCCGCTTTTATCTGCTTTTAAGAGGTAAATCCTCCGCTACCGAACGATTTGAGCATGCCCAACAAAGCGTTGAGACCGGCAGTCTGTCGCTGCTGCACTGCTACCGGGATGTTTTCTCCCTTTTTCAAAGCCCAAAGATGACGATATGGTCTCAGATTTACATTGTTATTTCTGACACCAGGCGTAATACCTCGCGAGAAATATACAGTTTTGAAAGAGTTTAAAAGCGAGAAGACAATACACGATTTTACCTCTGGAAATATGATCGTCACCAGTCTAGAATACACAATCCTATTTTAAAATATATAGAGTGACGCAAACATGTACGGACGAACACATTTTAACACATTCTATCGGCGTTCTCACACGGGACACGGCGCCGGTACGGTTTTGTCCCGTGTGAAAAGGCCGTATTATGATGTTCTCCTTTCACACGCACCGTGTCGTGCCGTAACGGCCTTTTCACACGGGACACGGCGTCCGTCCGGTTTTGTCCAACAAACAAATAATCTCTATAATTTTTTGTGTGAAACAATTTTGTTTTGATCATTACAAAAACTTAAAATTATGTTTGTGTACCCAACCTAACTCAAAATCATATTGATAATACAAACATATTTCTTTATTTCTTTCGATATTTACAAACAACCTAGAAATAACATTACGGAGAATCAAAATCGTGACGTACTGTTTTGTTGATCAAAGAGGATTTCTAGACAAGAGATGTGATCACCAACTTTCATAAGTTCCATGAACTGACAATAAAATCACCGAGGTTTGCTGAAGATTACTGATTTTGTTTAAAATTTCTTGGTAATATTACTGGAAGACATCTTATAAATTATCACCACAAATATAAATTCTACAGTTAAAAATGGAACAAATCTGTCGTAACCTGTCGGAATTTGGGGAGTTGACCTCACTAAAGTCATACTTTATACTACTTTTGCTTACACTATTTTGTACTGTTAGCGACAATTTTGCGGGCTATTTGTTAGAATTGCGTTATAGCATACATTGAAATGTCGGGACACATTTTTAGGGTCCATTAAGTACGTCGTAAAATAAGGACATGAAGGGAGCTCGTATCTGTAGCCGATAAATAAAATGTCAACATTGTCGCCTTACCTAAATATTAAGGAGCTATTAATGTTAAAATGTACGTCGCATTTGATCGGAGATATTGATATTGGGGTTGCGCGGTGATGAGTTTGTAATTTTTACGATAATGCGAAACGCTGTAGCGATGTAACACGTATCGTAAAAAATCCTCGCAACTAAGAAACATTTTTCCGATAAGATACCGCACGGTGGAAATATCCGCCCTCGATAAAGTCGGTGTCGATAAAAGCAATGAAGTGTTAACCTAGAAACACCCATTTGACAAAGTTTCCTTTGTCAGTGTCGTCAGTGAGTGAAACTTTCGCACGAGAGATCGACTTTAAAAGATGCTTTATCCAGCCACCCCGCCCATGTGTTGGCGGGAATTAATAAGAAGATAAGAAATTGAGACGGCGGCGCGCCTATAGACGAAAATACTCAAAGTCAATTAAAGCCATTCCAGCAACCATTGTTCTAAAGACTCGCCCAATACCAGATCTCCACGACTTCCATTAAACTATGCGAACGCAATATTAAGCCCTTTGTTCCGGATTTTTCAGTGTTAACGGGCTTTAATTCACTCTATATTGAAAATACTGCGCCCAAAAGCGACCCGTAAACTTGATAGAACTAATTTAATTAACACCAGACCGATTGAAAAATTCCAATCCAATCAACATGACGGAAACGCCAATATTTCACGGTCCACCTAACACTGAATTGCTCCTCCTGGTAATAACTCAAATATTGATCTGCAAGGATGACAACTGTTATAGAAGAATAGACATAAAAATGTCAAAATTTATCTAACATCTGCAGATCTGGTTAGGTTTGAGTAAATTTATGATACTGAAAAATACCAAAGGGACATAAGTCGGGAATGTCTATGCAAATAGGTTGCCTATTGATCGCTTTATAGGCTTCCACCTCTATAGTCTCTGGGTCTTCTTCTTTTCTGAAAATAGTTACAAACTATAACGTCCATACTTATGGGAGTGACGTCTCGATGTCTTCGGCATTATTGTGGTATTGCTGCAAATCTCATGGATCATGGGCGCTTGTCAGTGGACCAATTCGACGACAGCATCTGCACTTCCTCGTCTCCGAAAGGCTAACAATTGTTGGCACTGGTAATGCGTATAATATAAACGACGTAATAGCTTTCAATTAATTAGCCCATTATCCGAGGTGTAGGAGTACAATGAATAAATAAAATTGGGGTTGCTCTTCAGTAATTAGTTGATGCCTCAAATGGCCGTGCTGGGGCGTAGGTTTATAAGTGTGTATGTGCGAGGGGAGAAGAGAGGATACATTTATCCCCTACGTTATAAATTTAACCGGCAATTAACAAACTACTTATCTTTATAAATTGATGTCACTAAAGGCCATCCGAGTCAGGGATGGCGTTCACTCGAAATGAATTATATCAGATATTTTATATAGCGGCTTGGGAGAGAAATAAGCGAGATAAAACGGTTGGCGTTCTACGTACCAGAGCTGTGGAGCCCCGAGAGCTTGCTCCGCCAGAAGCGGCGGCGGAGCAAGTTGGTGGCAGTTCGAGTCGTACAGTACTGACCACGGTTCTGCTAGGGGAATCGATATCTGTCCGTTCATCGTTCCTCGGGTCGTGAATGGCTTTACCAACAGCTTAGTATCAAATACGGGCCGCCTAAATCTCGCATTACCCGAACGCCGACGACCTAAGATTGTGAGGTTCCGGACCCGCGGAGATAAATTGTGTTTATTCAGGGTACGCCGGCTGGCGCGCGGTGATTTTTTTGTAATTATGGGTAGATTGAATCCGCGAGACCCGCCTTGATGACGTTATGAGTGCCTTCAAGTACCAATAACGAGTCCTTTGTACGGGAAGCGACTGCCGTTTAGATAAAATTGACACGAGTTATGACAACGTTCCTACATTTATACATCTCCTCTTCGAACTCCACACCAAATCGTTTCTCTTCTGTATCACGTCATCTCCTTTCTCGGTTATTTTGTTTTATTTGTAATGCCAGTGAGAAGAAGGAGGTGTGTCCTTCTCCTTTTTGTTGATAGCAAAAGAACTTCTAAACTATTTAGGTCCATCGATGGATGATATGTGGTACCTTTTCAGCCACCAGTCCCATCTTGGGCCAGAAGTAACAAACCCTTGAACTTTTCGATTGTATGACGTGAACGGCACTGAAGACAAAGCCTATACCCCATTTTTTGCCAAAAGAGCGAATGACCGAAATCAAAACTAACCTCAGTTCGAAGAAGGCACCCGGAGTTGATTTGATATCAGGAGCCGTGCTGAAGCAACTACCGAGAAAAGCAGTGTCAAAGTTGTTAAATTTGTTTAACGCTACTCTTAGGGTAAGATATCAACCTTCATTTTGGAAAGTTGCTGATGTCATCATGATACCCAAACCAGGTAAACCGCCAAATGATGTACTACCATATAGACTTATATCTTCATTATCTACCATTATCCTCTTCTGTCAGTATTGTATATCTATAGACATGGATGATGCTTTGGAGTCGAGAATGTCGAATCGTGCAGGTTTAATTAAAGCGTGCCTTTAGTTTTGATTGGTTGGTAGCTTCTCCATACTCCTCAGTCTATCATAACCTTGAATGTCTTACAGCGTAACGAGACACGTCATTAAGTCTGGTGCACTGGCTAGCTAAATAAATATCTCAGCGGAGATGCAAGCCCTCTCTCATAGGAAGCGAATGCTGTTGCCGCAGAGCATCAAAGATTTGAGAAAGCTTGTTAAGCTTTTCTTTTGAGGCGTGCCGGATTGCGGGATGGAAACGTAAACGGGAAGTCCCCAAATTGAAGCACCACTACCGGAGACGTAGAAACGCTTATGCCATAACCCCGATATGCATTTATTTACTTCGTTACGTTGGCTCTCTTAGTAACAGCTTGCCGTGATTAACCCCCCGCTCTAACGTGACTTCACGCGCCCCAGCACACGTTTTGTTTCAATTACAAACGAAATGTTGCCAACTTCTACTACACATGTAACGCTTTTGCCCCGCCTATACGCTGGCTTTGTGGGACCAGGCAAATTTCGCATTCCTTTCGAGGCACGAGAGGATTCGTGTATTTAATTAATTAAATAAAACCGACACGTGTCGCCATTAGAATACGAAATTGTTACGGAAAAAAGACACACTCTCAAAGCATTGGATTATTCAACATTCACATCAGAAATACTACTAATTACTTTTTTAAGAATAATAATCCACGCCTTAACATCCCCCAACAGTTTTCACCACTACGGGGGCATCAGCATGCCCGAATTAGTATTATGGCACGTCTTAACTTGTTTGGCTTCTATCATCCTCAGACCATATTGATACACAACCTCAGATAAAGAAAAGGAGAAGCACCAATTAGTCAAAGGTGGATGATGGGTTCTACTTATTAGTAGTTATCCTCTTATATAATATGTCATTGATCTCTTGTTCATCATAATAAAACTCACTTCATAATAAAAAATAATCGACTTTGGAGGCCTACCATCGTTAAGCTAGCGGATAGCTCGGTAGACTGAAAAATGAGATCATATGAATGAAGATATACCGTGAGCGGAATCAGGACTGTGTGTACCTGACAAATAACCCGTTATTAATACGGTGATATGCACGTCCCTGGAAGGAAAACAAAATAATTCAAACTCGACGGTTTTGGCAGATGTTATACATCATTGGGAGCGCGTGTTAAATTGCGTTATTGCCCGCGGGTAGGGGTCGATGATGATAATACACCGCGATTTGCAATATTTCAGCTGCACACTTTATTTATCATTGTTATTGCGGGAGGCCACTCCAGCAGAGTTCAGCCATTTAAGGGCCGCCGCCAATTCGAGTGTTTTACACACGAGGACCTATGTGGGGGGGGGTATCACATCATTGGGCTTGAATCACACCATTTGCTTTAAACCAGTACATAACATGTAAACTGTAAATTTTGTCAGAGTTTGATGACAATGTCGCCAATATCTTCGAGATTTGAGACTCCATCCTTTGTCTGGCTTTGAATGCTCCGTCCTGTTCGTTGGATACATCTCCGTTTTTCAGGAGTGCCCTTTTGGTTACCCAACAGATCCTTGCCCTTACCAGGTGCTCTAGATCTTGGTGCGATATGCTATGGTAGAGTTGTGTCAGCTCTACTGGTTCAATGATGGCGGCACAGCGTCACATTTGCACAGTAGGCGTACCGCTGTTTCGAGAGCCCCCAGCAGAATCTATAGTCAGCGTTGTTTGCCCGTCCAATCTTTGTGAGATGATATCTCAGTGGACAATGTCCTGTAAGGAGACCTGTAATCAGTCGTAGGTCTGTTTTTTGTAACTGGAGATACTGTCTGGCCTTGGAGTCGGAGAAGGTTATGGTAGCCTTAGCTTGTCTCACGCCAGATGTAGTTTCCCAGTAAGCTCGTTTAGCTTCATCTTCCCAGTTTTGTACAATTTTCCTGATACCGCAACAGGGTTCAGGTCCGTAGAAGGGAGTCTTGGAGCATTGTCTGGTTAGGACATCAGTAAAACCTTGTTCTCTTTTGAAAGTTTTTCCAGGGACATTTTACAGTCCCAGACAAGTTTGGATTTGTGGGCTTTTGATTGCAGCGCTTTCAATGTCGCCTGAGTGTCTGAGCATATGTAGATGTTTGTCCTTTGTAAGTTCCTATGGGCACATGGTTTTGGATAGGGATAAATCCGGTCCACTAATGCCGACCCCAACACCCCTCTTGGTCTTTGATCCGCCTGTGAACCACAGTGTTGCGGAGTCGCTGATCTGTCTGAGCCTCTGAGGTGCATTCGCACGGCCATTACCACGGCATTGCCTGGTTTACCTTAAGGTTCTCTGCCTGGATTCTCTTAATGTTCTCTTTTAACATGCATGTACTAGCTACCTACTGATATTTCTCCAGCTCATTTGAAGTACGAGTGTTTTCCCCAAAGTTGTTGAATCGCTTTCTTAACCGGAACACACGTGAAGGAAGAGTGATGACAAAACTTGTTAGTTTTGGTTTTTTCTCCTCGCCATGGTGCTCGTCACGTTCTACCTTATGCTATTCCAAAAGCCTCGAGTGCTCGCCAAATAACACAGTGTCTCACGATATGTTTACTACTGCTTTGTGTTTGGTTCCTTTCTATTTGGGTTTGGTCGGTTTATGTTTAGGCTTCGTTCCGCTGGTGTTTGTTTGGATGTTTCTGGTGTAATATTTCTTCATTCGGATTATAGTAATTCATTTGTTCTTCATTGGAGACAAATTGTACTTGTCTAGAATTGTTTATGCCAACAAGTATAGCCAGTTAAATTCAGATTTACTACTGAGGAGTCTAGGATACAGTGTTAGCTATTTATCCGGTGTTGATTGATCTGAACGCGTTAAATGACTGAAATTCACACTCCGACGCGGCGAATGAATGCCTTAGTCGCAATGGGTTGATTTAAGGAAACCTAATTTATCCAAACATGTGGAAATAAGGAGTAGCAATACGCGTGGGGAGCATATTTCATGGCGGAAATATGAAGGCAAGGGCAATAATAAATCGTTGGCTAGATTAAGTGTGAATGGAGCGGCAGAACTGAACCCATCGAGAAGTAGATAGCTATATATCGGATTGGGGGGTGAAATATAGTAGGACGTTTTAAAAGCTGACGGGAGATAGATTGCCGTTATGAAATTATTTTGATCGAATCTATATAGGAGGATAGGTATATAGGATGATATGAACGGATCGGCCAATTAAACAGACCAAGCAGAAACAATATTTTCTGCGCTTTTATTGGTAGAGTAAGAATGTTTGCGGGTCCCAACGCCACGTTTAATATGTATAAAAGCTCTCACGTTATCGTACGGTATTTAAGCGTGACACGGGGTGCATTGATGCATAAGGAATACACATGCCACATGCTGCATCTCACGTAATTCCATATACTTGTCGCTATATTCTAAGAATATGCCCGTGAATACTAAATTTTCGTGAGGAATTCAGTTCGCAAACGTCTCTGGCTGTCATACTTTATAAATAAACAATAAATAGAAACTATTTTCCTAGAGAAGGCAAAATTCGCACGCAAACTTTGAAGGCTTGTGCGCAATACTGTCAAGAGCGTTCACATTAAAATTATTGCAGTGCCACCAGCTTACAGTACAGTGCCGTTGTTGTGAGAGGCTCTGATAGATTATCCAGAAACATGGTAAACTGTCCTAGATTCGGTCCGTGTCGATGTTCCAAGGCTTCACCCAACTTACACTCTTAACATTTGTAACTCTTGGGTAATTGGTTTGTAGAAGGCACTCAGTAAGTTGGATATTACGAAGGAAGCTTGACTACTTCATTTATTCGTCCAGTGGCGTCCCTCGTGGATGCTTTGCCCCTGCTCTGGTTACTTGATTATTTATAGTTCATTATAGCTTATTTATACTTTGCTCGTGTATAGTAACTAGCGCTTGGCGCCATGAGATTACGTGGAAGATCAGAAGCTTAACTATCCTTATCTCATCTTGTAGTTTTGCCAGTAATGTATGGATATGTCTGAAATTAGTCAGTTTTATACCGTACGTTTCCCCGAACGCTAGGCATAGCATTTACGGAAGAACGGCAAAATCGCTCTCCCCACCCGGCGTATTTGTCAGCGGCTAAGCGGGATCCCCGGTGCGCGCTTTGTGTGCTAGTAGACTAGCTAATACTTTGTTGTTCGCAGGACCGCGTGCGCTCGCTTTTGTGCTTCTTTTAAAAATACACGTACATATAATTTCTAAATTCTAACTAATATTCTACTACGAATAAACAATTAAATAAACATTATTTTATCTCGGACACAAAGATTCCACCTTGCGCTGCAAGACAGTATCCGAGCGGTTTGTGGAAGTTGTCCCTCATGCCAGAGAGCGTTTCGGCTGTTACAGTGTTAGCAGCTTCTGTAATTTTTGCTCTCAACTCCTGTAAATTATGTGCCCTTTTGACTTCATAAATGGCATAAATGGCATTTTTAAGATAACCTCACAAGAAAAAAATGGTTCGGAGACAGATCAGGTGATCGTGGGGGCCAACGAATGTCGCCTGTCCCACTAATACGACGGTAAGGAAATGCGGTTGTTAAAAACTTTCGCACCCTGGCCGCGTTATGAGCATGCCTAATTTTTGCGGACACATCTGTATATTGTATAAATATGTAAGAGAATTTGCGAAGAATTGCAAGACACAGTATGCCAACAAATAACAAAACCGTAAAAAACAATCAAAAGCGATAAACTGACGAATGTAAACGATGATCCTGATTGTCTGATCGATGTGTTCGTGACTGGAAAATGTAATTTTAAAATTAGGGGCTGGAGTTTCGGTTCGGTTAATTGTTTGGGGTTGATTGAAAAATTGGTAAAAATCTGTTTAGAGGGACCTGCTGGCTGGATGGGGCCCCTATTAAGCGTTAAATATCCTTGTCTGGGCGGCAAGAACTCAGCAATAAATTGGGATAACCCAATTTATTACCCCTTCCCTATTTCGCACGACGTGGATATAATTAGTCGCTACCGTATTGATGGCGATATTTGCAAATTCTGCTACATGTAATTTCACTTGCATATGAGCTAAACTGCTCAAATATTCATTCGTGATCATTTTGTGTAATATTTCAGGGGAATTCATTTCTCCCTCTATATAAAGTTATATACTAGCTATTTGAGAATGAAATTAAATTCGACTGGACATTCTAGGAACCAAATGGAATCTCCTCTGACGTTACATTAGTTTTGGGATGCGCTGATATCCAACTTTCTGATGTTTTCATTACGTTTCGAGTAATACTCAACGACAAATACACAGTCCAGCCATAGAGCCTGGCTAAAAGCATTTTAGCAGCACTTGCTTTCCATAACCATGTTTCAAATAATAAAAAGAAACATTGTCCAAACTGTCAACTTGTACCGGTGCCTTAAAGCACAAAATTTTATAAGAATTGATAAAAAATATGACAATGACGGCTTGAAAAAAACATCTTGAATTGAAACAAAAACGATAATCGGATTATTAAGAGGGTAGTCAAACAGCTGATCAAGCGGCTTGGCTGTTTTTTAATAAGATAGACTTCGCCGATCTTTCCATTTATTTCTGCACACGTAATCAGGCTGGGCTGTATAGTGATATTTACAATGCTTACCGACATAACATGGTAACTCTAAGAATTACTGTGATAAATTGTTGATAAAACCTATAGTGAGAATTTGAGATATTTGTCATATATTTATATAACTTCAACATGTGTCTACGGTTTATCTGCAAAAACACACGTACTATGAATACACGCACACATACTATGAATATGTGGATGTGATAACGTATAAGAAATCAAAACAATTAATAAGTTATTCTTTATTTACCAATTTGTACTTCATATATTATTTATAAAAGACAATTAGACAATATAATCTTTATAATATTATATATGTAGCATTATTAATATTATATTATAATGTCAACATAAAATCACAAAACATTTGATCCTAGCTATCACCAGTCACGCATGTGGGTCGTAATGCTTGTTCGGTTCTTTGGGGGTAATTTCAATAGAATCTGCGGGTTGTTGTCTTAAACATAAATTCTCCATACACTTTGCACTTGAGAAGAAAAACATCTGGACTCAGTGGTTGACAAGTCGACTATGTCCCATTATATAATGTTTCTCATATAATAATATAGATGCCTTCAAGTATATTACCAACAAATTTGATACAAAATCGGTAATCTTCAGCATACCTCGGTGATTTTATTGTCAATTCATGGAAATTATGAAAATTAGTGATCACATCTCTTGTCTAGAATTCCTCTTCGATCAACAAAATAGTACGTCAGGATTTTGATTTTCCGTAATGTAACTTGAATCCAGTTACAAAACCCGTAATGAGCTTCTGCATCATACGATACTTGAAGCTTGAATTCTCTGGTAGTAGAATGGATAAATCAGCACTGTTTGCTAGCTAACCTAACAATTGACATGGCGTTTTGAATAAAATACTAGTTACTTCTTTAGGCACAAACCTGATTGATACAATAGTAGAATTTTTATGTAATCTCCTAATTTGATTGAAATACTGCTTTGTGCGGTGTTTTCTCTATTTTGGACCAATAGGGGACAACCAGAACAGTCCTGAAGTTAGGCTGAACCAGCCTGTTAATGTTCAAAATGATGACTCAATAGCACAGGAGGTTAGGAATGTTAGAGAATCGAAAACCAGGGGTTTCTTGATGGTTCTCGACCATCATGATGAAAAACCAAAGATGAAAAACCCTTCAAGTAAACGGCAATAAAGGTTTACAGTGTTTGAATAATGTGTTTCTTTCGTAGCTCTGGTGGGTACATGGTGGGAAACAACAAAAAGTAAATTACACTTACGATCAATTTTCCGGTAATCCGAGTCTGCATGTAGTTTGTCTGGAATCCGAAGTAATTATTTAAAACGGGATTTGTTTTGGGGAGAGCGCGTTATGCGGGAATTAGAGTCCGGACACAATTGAGAGGACAATAATTAAAATACATTCCGTGTCGCGCGCTTGCAAAAATCCTTCTCTCTGCGGGCGCCTCGTCCTTTTTATTTAGTGCCCCTGTCCTCGCCCGAAACCCGCTTCTGTTTTGATAGTTTGTTAATTAAGTTTTCATTAGCGCTCTACACGAAATTTCCACTAGACCGGAGTATGGTAAACAGAGTTTGATATTTATTTTCATATCGCTGCTACGTAAGTAATGACCCAGTCCACCGTCATAATAATTATTTATTGGCCTTATTTACAGTTTAAGTGGTATGACATAGTGGCGCCCCCGTCGGACCCTAAGCGATCTAGTTTAATCCCGTTGGTGTAAATTTCGTACTTCCCAAATTTCAGTTCTGACGACGACAAGGAAATATTAATACAGCTATAACCATGCATGGAATATTACTCCCTTGCATGTAACGCAATTTGAGGCCGCATCCAAGTTTGCCCCAGTATAACTCCCAGTCTCAATTTCTACTCATCAACAACAACCCCCACCCCTCACACACACACACACTCACGCGCTGATTGCACTGTATCCCATACTGAAAAATCGATATGTCACAATCAACAACATATCCTCAATAAAGTAAACAGCAAACATATCCTCAATTGGTGCTCCGTCATTCGTTTTATAAGTTCTGGACTCCTGAATGTCTGACACTTCCATCGGTCAGCATAAAAAAGACTGCTTAATCAGGAAGCATCACAAAAAGGTTCGATCGTGTTATCATATCGTTGCGGAGAAAGAGTAATGCGTTGCGATCGGATGATAGTAGCTATGATATTGAGGGCGAACAATAGGCAAAACGAAAGCGCGGCATTGATCGAAATTAAACGACGTTCAAAGGCAATTTTATCCGATTTCCCCGGCTGCGATGGTGATCTCGGGCCCGGTATGGTCTTCAGCGTCTCCCGGCAAACAATATGATTCCGGGAAGGGAGCCTTCGCAAACTAACCGCACACCCCAGCACTAAAACAAACCGATAAACCGCTACACCACTGTGTACATACGTATATATACGTAGATATATACATGTAACGCGTATAGCCTTCACGAAAATCTACGCCTAGCGTCCGTTGGACTACTAACATACCATGCTACTTATGGTCCAGGGAGGCCAAACCGCCTCATCAAAGACAGTCGATTAAATTACGCTGCACCCCTGAAGATGGTATCCTGGGAAATTTTCGCGTAAATGTTATTGGTGTTTAGTGGTCAATTAAAGCCTCTAGCTCGGCTTACTTCATCCCATTTAGTATTCACATGTTCATTCGTGAATAAGCCATGGATGAAGAAGTAAAGAATACTAATGTCTATGCCATGGGTACTAGGTTAAGAGGTAGGAAGATTCAGAAGTCTGTCGATCGACTTTTTTTCTCCAGGAAAATCATTGTGGGATTTCATTCTCCAAGATTTGCCTCCTTCTAGAACCGGCCATTAGTGAAGAAGTGAAGAAAAGAAATGTATATGCCATGGGTATTAGGTGAAGAGGTAGGAAGATTCAGAAGTCTGTGGATCAACTTTTTTTCTCCGGGAGACTTATTGTGGGTTTTCATTCTTCAACATTTGCCTCCCTCTAGAACCTGTTATTAGTCAAAAAGTGAAGAAAAGTAATGTCTATGGCATGGGTATTAGGTTAAGAGGTAGGAAGATTCAGAAGTCAGTCGATCAACTTTTTTTCTCCAGGAACCTCATTGTGGGATTTCATTCTCAAAGATTTGTCTCCCTTCAGAACCTGCCATTAGTGACGAAGTGACGAAAAGAAATGTCTATGCCATGGATATTAGGTTAAGTGATAGGAAGATTCAGAAGTCAGTCGATCAACTTTTTTTCTCCGAAAGTCTTATTGTGGGTTTTCATTCTTCAACATTTGCCTCCCTCTAGAACCTGTTATTAGTCAAAAAGTGAAGAAAAGTAATGTCTATGGCATGGGTATTAGGTTAAGAGGTAGGAAGATTCAGAAGTCAGTCGATCAACTTTTTTCTCCGAAAGACTTATTGTGGGTTTTCATTCTTCAACATTTGCCTCCCTCTAGAACCTGTTATTAGTCAAAACGTGAAGAAAAGTAATGTCTATGGCATGGGTATTAGGTTAAGAGGTAGGAAGATTCAGAAGTCAGTCGATCAACTTTTTTTCTCCGAAAGATTTATTGTGGGTTTTCATTCTTCAAAATTTGCCTCCGTCTAGAACCTGTTATTAGTCAAAACGTGAAGAAAAGTAATGTCTATGGCATGGGTATTAGGTTAAGAGGTAGGAAGATTCAGAAGTCTGTCGATCAACTGTTTTTCTCCGGAAAACTCATTGTAAAATTTTATTTTCCAAGATTTTCCTCCCTGCATAACCAGCCATTAGTGAAGAAGTGAAGAAAAGAAATGTCTATGCCATGGGTATTAGGTTAAGAGGTACGAAGATTGAGAAGTCTGTCTATCAACTTTTTTTCTCCAGGAAACTCATTGTGGGATTTCACTCTCCAAGATTTGCCTCCCTCGAGAACCTGCCATTGGTGAAAAACTGAACAAAAGAAATGTCTATGCCATGGGTATTAGGTTAAGAGGTAGGAATATTCAGAAGTCTGTCGATCACCTTTTTTCTCCAGGAAATTATTATAGAAATTATTATTAGGTTAAGATGTAGGAATATTCACAGGAATACTCACTTTTTCTCCAGGAAACTCATTGTGGGATTTTATTCTCCAAGGTTTGCCTCCCTTTAGAACTTCCCATTAGTGAAGAACTGAAGAAAGGAAATGTCTATGCGATGGATACTAGGTTAAAACATAGGAAGATTCGGAAGTCTGTCGATCAACTTTTTTCTGCAGGAAACTCATTGTGGGATTTCATTTTCCAAGATTTGACTACCTCGAGAACAGCTTCGCATTCCTCCTGCTCTTCATGTCAAAGTCTGCATTTTGTCTCTTCTTGGAGACGCTCCAAACCTGATAGTCAATGCATCCTGCATCCTGGTGACATAGCCTATCCAGCTCTCCATGTGAGTCTTGAAACTTTACGAGTTAACTTTAAACTCTAGACGCTACGTTTATATTATATCCTAGTCGTGATGTAATTCAGTTTTAGAATAATAAATCCCCACCACGGTATATTTATTTTATCCCTTCATTAATAGAGGGAAAATAGAAAAGCTTATGGTAAAATGAATAGAAGCAGTTTCGCCGCATGTACGCAAATGATTATCAATATTTATTGTAGAGAGTGTATCGTGCATAAATACGCTGTGGAGCTGGTTGCTGGCAGGTTCTAGCTGTCGGGAGCGAGCTGGGTGATGTAAAGTTTTGATGGACTGTAATATAACAGCGTTTGTCTGGCTTTCAAGACGCGGGTCCCGTAAATGCAGGGAAAATATATGCAAACAGTGTGGAGGCACGGCCGGGCCGCAGTCTACGTTAATTTGTTCATGTTATTATAGGATAAGATTGTATAAACATGATATTTGATAGCCCCCCTAGGGGATACGTCAGATAGCAGGCAATTTATTCAATTGGATGGGCGAGAGGTACGCCAACATGATACACCTCGTGAAAAACTTCAGCTTGCTGCGACAGGACGATAAGAATCCTCCCGCCGGTAAACAGAATTAAACAAGCTACCGACGAATACGCACAATCTTTTTTTTAATTAAATTTCTAGATGCCAGTTCGCTAGTGCCATCCTCATCTCAAACATGAGCGAACATTTTCACGAAGCAAAATTGTGATTGTCGTTCGTAGAACGCAGGATATGTCTCCGTGGATACTGTGGCAAGGATTTCCAGGAAGCATCGAACAGCAGGGCGGATTGTAATATCCCGCAGGAGTAGTTGCAACTTTTCTATTTTCTCTAGTGCACATGTTTACACAAAGTATAAAATACCAACGTGCAATCATGTTGAAAATATAGGACACAACTTTGAAGAATATTATTTTTCTTTACTTTTTACGTCTTTCTCACAAACGGCTGTAAATTTTGCTTTCCCGTTTCCACGATGTTTATATAATAGTTAAAAGTCGTATGTGATCTACGATATAAGAAATAAGAAAAAATGTTAAAATTTATATTTTAACTTAAAAGTTAAAAGTCTTTTTCTTTTCTTATCTTTCAATGTCGAGGAAACCTGTAATATAAATGGAAATCAATCGTCATCAGTCACAATTAACTAAAGAAGCGAATGATAATTAACCGGGGAGAGGATAATTTTTGGAAAAAACACCTCCGCCTGGATTTGAACCAGGAACCCTCCAATTTCTGGTTGACAGCTCTCCCAGTTGAGCTACAGAGGCTGTGCAAATTTATGGGTTTTATTTGTCACTTCAGGACTTGCAATGAGTTTTGAATTAAACAAACCCGTTGTGACACCTTTGGGGTTAGATGGAAGTTCATATAGATGAATAAATTCAAGGGAAACTGGTTATTACGTAAATTTGTCAGTAATGTAGAATCAACTAAAGAAGCGAATGATAATTAACCCAGGTGTGGATAATTTTTGGAAAAAAACACCTCCGCCTGGATTTGAACCAGGAACCCTCCAATTTCCGGTTGACAGCTCTCCCAGTTAAGCTACAGAGGCTGTATATTATTATGTAAAAATTTTTAGGATACAACTACGTACAAATTATCTCCGTAAAATGTTTATGTGTGTAGCATTAAACTATTCTTCTTGTTTTCAGGTAGTCGCTTTTGGTCCTTATCAAGGATAACTGCCTTGCCTACACATCTCCAATTTAGCAGCCAATTCATCCATCGAATATGTCGCATTTAGTTAAGAAATCTTAAGGTATGTATTTTTCTTAATATTCGACCAACACTGGATGGTCCAACTTTTTATGACAAACAGAGAATTTCACACAAGTTGCTCAATTTGTGTGCTCTTAGATTGGACAGTCTAACTTCACAAATTTGGCCACTGCAGTAAAAAAAACGACATCCTTAATGGACGAAGACCATTACATCAACGTAATCTTCTTTCAAAGACTTTAATAAAGATATCTTAGGGTTTACGACTTACATCGTGGTTAGCAATTATGTTGGAATGAGTGATGAAAAGTTCTGGCGATGAATGAAGTCCATTTATAAAATTGAATTAATCCCTCACAAACATCTTTAAATTTGCATTTAAGGCAATTAGGTTTTAGAATGGGGAGTAATTACTACTTGAGTCGGCTTGGACTGGGCTGGCCGAAGTTTGTATCACCCTGTAAAATATCCGGCGAAATTGGCTCATTATAGAGGCACTGGACGCTGCTCTGGAAATGAGTAACATCATTTAAATTACAGGCCTTAATTACTCGCGCGAAACTTTTCGTCCGACCAAGTTTTTTAACGCATTTTTATCTGTCAGCAGGTCTTTCCCCTAATAAAACTTGCGCTTTGAGTTTGTTAAACTTTTGATTATGTTTTGTATACGCAGTGTAATGATTTATACGAAAAAAATCCAAGCGAGATGCGACGCGCTTGATCACAAGAGCTGCAAATGCGGTCGTAATTAACATTTTTCTGAGGCAGTCCGCGTTACCCAAAGTTGACCGGGCGTAGACGAAAAACCCAGCGAAGAGTAAGTGTGATTTAGAGGGGCCGTATTAAAATGTCCGCGTAAATAGATCGTTGGATTATACAAAGCTACAACTCCGTGGGCAAATAAAGCGACAGGATTTCCCTTAATCGAGAAGAGATGGCGCCGCCAAAAAAACGACGACAATGCGTCGCTCCACTAGTGTGATCTAGAATTAAATACGCCAGCCCGTGCCGATACGGCTTGATTAATTGAAAATAGTGCCGAAGGGGGATGTAATCAGACACCCCTCATCCAAGGTAAATGATCATTACCAACGGAAGAAAAAAATCGAATCTCCCAAAGGAACGGTCGGCGCGCTTTAGCTTTTTACGTCTTTTGAACGAAACGTTTACATTCCCGGGTTATTTTTACCCGTTTTCTACGTGAGTAATTAACTTTAATGTTAGTACTACTAGCACCAACATCACGGCATTTGCACCTGCAACCACATAATTGCATTTCAACAAGAAAAGACCTCTTTCGTAGTTATTCATGCCCGCACCAAATCTCGTTTAGAGATGTTTCAATTTAAGAAGAACGTACCCCCACTTTTTCTCCTGCGCGGCGGGAACTACATTATGACCTTGAGATGCCCATATAAAGCAATCCATAGGCGGAGTTTAGAGTTTAATATGCCGGTAACACGAACTCGTTCATCCTCAATTCCCAACATTTTGTGCAAAGAACCCAAATCTGTCCCTTGATCCTCAAGATCTCCTGCTTAGTTTCGACGTTGAGTCATTATTTACCAAGGTTCCAATCCAGGATACCATCACCATAATTACACAACTCCTTACATCTGATAACTAACCTTCCTGTTACGCTGACATGGTAGGTGCTTGTCTATCTTCCACTTACTCCAGTTCTGAGGCAAGTTCTATGAACAAGTTTCGGGAGCTGCCATGGGTTCACCCTTATCCCCTGTTATTGCCAACATTTTCATGGAGGCATTCAAACAACAAATCCTTGAGCCACACAACATCAACGGCAATCCTTAAACAATTTCCTCGACTACCTCAACCAGCAACACGCAGACATACGCTTTACCATGGAAGTATGGAAGTGGAACCAGATGACTCTCTCCCTTTCCTCGGCGTCCTAGTTACTCGCACTCCATCCGGCACCCTTGAACATACCGTGTATAGAAAACCGACAAATACCGCAATGCCAATTCCCACCATCACCCAGCTCAGAAACAAGCAGTGATCAACATCCCTGTGAAAAGAGCAATTTCTATAACCCACCCCACATACCTCCAAAATTAACTTGACCACTTAACCAAAGTCTTATGTCAAAAAAACTATCCCAAGTCCTCGATTAAAACCATTTCACGACACGTAAACCCAACCAACAACACACCTCATCAGCATCACGACATCCCAATTGCAACAACTTACCTTCCTTGCGTCTAGGGTACGACAGATCGTATTGGACGCATCCTCCTGCTTCAAAGTCCTCAACGCGGTTTCCACCCGGAAATCAATGTATCATTTTACAGTGACACAAAAGAAAACATAACCTGAAAACATTGAGATCGTTCATGAATTCATTAATTTTAGTATTATTCATTAAGATCAACCACTATCAACTCAAAATTGATCAGAATTTATCAGCAACTCATTTTTTGTCTAGTTGACACTATGTAAGATATTTCAGTGTACAGTCTTAACAAAAATAGCAGTTTTGTTGAAAATGTTGTTAATAAAAAGCTAAAACTTATTTACGACGTTTCCATTGATTGGTCATCAATCATTCTTCTAGAAAAAAAATATAATGAAATAAAATAAAATTAAAATATCGGGTTCGTGCGTATACAATAATTTCTACTGATCTGTAACACTGTCAATTCAGATGCGAGAAAACGACATGGAGTATTTCAGGTTGTTAACTCTACGATTGCAAGTGCATCGAGTAGTTCAGGAACCAATATAGAACCGATCTTGTCTACTTCGCACGTCAATTACTGGCTCCATCAACGTTATAACAGTCTTGTTCTATTGCATAGCTATGTCGTACATTGGTCTACAAGCAAACAAGCAACTGAGACGAGCACCAATATGTAGCCGAACACGGGACTCCTTACATTACATTACTCTATGCTAAATTAGTCTGCAGTATACAGGGTGACAACATCACATACTGCAGCCAGCAAGCGCATATCCGTATCACTCGGGCACGTCCAAGCAAGTTCTTTCTTCAGCCAAACTTTTTTTGATAATCAGAATTCTTAACACTAGGTACTTGTCTCTAATAGGCTATCCATTGATCCTATATTTACTTGATCAATAGTGGAATGGATCTCAACGATAAGTTTCATTCTCTTTAGATGCTGGTTTTTAAAGAGCTTCGATATCCTTGAGCGATATTGGACGATATGATTTGGCCTCATTCGGTGGTTTGGCTGGTTTTGGTATCATGATAGCTTCTGCTACTTTCCAGACATGGGGGGCGTATTTTAATCTGAACGATGCATTTATTTGATACGTCAGCATAACAATACCTTTCTTAGGTACACGAATGAGAACTTCTCCTGTGATAAGATCATATCCAGGTGCCTTCTTTGGATTCAGGTTTGTCTTGATTTTTATGGCAACTTCATTTGGAGGAACTAGCTGTATGGCTTCTTCTTTATAGATTATATCTTCGCGATTGGCTCTGATTCGATGTTGTGGGGCTGGAAGATTTCTGTTAAAAGTTCTAACTTAATTACAATTATCTCAATGTATTAAATGAAAAATACCTTCATTTGACCCTTTTTTGTACATTGTCATGTTCTTCCTTTTTGTGGCGCAACTTAATTAATGCAATTCGTTAAAAAAGCAAGTTCCGCAGCTAGGTTTTAGTCAATTATAATAGCTACTTGACGGTTAGATAACTTGGAGGGAAATTACAGAACGCTTAAATGAAAGATAAACAGAGTCTCGAAGCGGTGCTTTTATTTGCGGCGCATATTTTCTGGTTTAGCGGGCGAAGTGGCGCAGCGTCCGTGACCGTCGGACGCATATGCTCGTCGGGTAGAAGAAAGTTACACTAGAAAAGTTTTGGAATATCCAGAGCTCAGTTCGCCGGAATATAAATCGCCGTTAAAAAGTCGAAAATATTTTATTAAAACTGCGGACTGGATATCCTTCAAAGGATCCATCCTCCCGAAGAGTTCACCCGGAAATGATCATAAAATAACAAGAACGCACAGTTCCACTTTACAATCCTTTATATATAAAGTTCTCGGGCCGGTTTGAATTATTGTTTCAGGAAATGTTATAAAACTGATTCGAAAGCGAATTATTCATATTATGGAAGTCAAGACGTCAATAAAATTGCTTTTCCCGTCTCCTCCACCAAAATCAAAGATCAAAGATGATTTAAAACTGTAACAACTGTAGTTTTTGTGAGAAAATGATAACTTGAACGAGACGAGCGGAATTTTGCTGGAGTGATGGTAGACATCAAATAGCTTCTTTTTTAATATTCTTGAGGGTAGTGTTACTTCCGGTTTTGCCGGAACTGACGTCATTTTTTAAATTCTAAACTGTACCTTATACTTTTTGCAATATTATCATTTAGGAAAGAATTCCGAACATAAAAACATAATGCTCATCAATTCTTATCTTTGGCACAGTACAGCAATTTGCCAACCCAGTTGCACAAAACTCCTAACTTCTTTATTTATCAAACTAGACTAATAGAATTTGGTGGAGTGATATTAGACAACAAATGTTTTTTTATATATAAGTTTGAGGATAGTATTACTTCCGATTTGGCCGGAAGTGGTAGATTTCTCCTACTTGGAACGGTTCGGAAGTTATGACGTTCCCAAGATATCAAAAATAGCAAGTTTTAACGCAAGCTGTGATCTAATCGGCCAATCTTCATGTTTCAAACGGTACCGGATGGGAAATTGGCCGAGGAATTCATTTCTGAAAGCCGCGTTCCACTAAGGTGCACAGTTCGCGAGAAAAACGCGAGATACCGCGGAAACTATAGTTTCCCACTTTCTGGCCAAACCGTTCGTGTTACGGGAAAACCGAATTCAGCATTATGGGAAGTGTATAGAAAAATTCGAACTACTCGAATACCGCAATGAGCCTGGAAGTCCTTCGCGTACCACTGGTGGTATGCGAAGGACTTCCAGGTGGTACACGAAATGTACCAAACTTTATGGGTAAAATCATATTTATTTTTATGAGAATGTTTCACCCAAAATTATAACGGAAAAATTAAATAATATTCCATTATTAAATGGTGCCGTATACAGACGTATTTCTAAAATGGCAGATTGTGTAAAAGAAAGTGTAGTTAAAAAGGCAAAACAAAGTAAATATTTTACGCTTCAGTTAGATGAAAGTACCATAAGTAGCATATTTAGCTGATATTTTTGAAAAGTTGAACAACATAAATTCAGTTTTGCAGGGAGAAATGGTCGTTTATTGTTATTGTTTATATTATTATTTTATTATTGTAAATTAACACAACAATAAAAAGAAGTTAATAAAAATAAATGAAGTTTATTGTCAGCGTTAGAAGGCTTTCTTGAAAAAATCATTATCATAATAACAATAAAAATTGGATCAGAACTAAAAAAACTATGAGTATACCAGATAACTTCACTGCCAATGAGAAACAACAATTGATAGAAACTTCCACAGACTGATAGAAAATTTTAAGATTAATACACACCATTATTTAGATCCAGAGGAAGAATTATTTTATAGAAATTGCAGATTAAGATATTAGATTTTTAATGCCTTTTTGCACCACTAATTTATGTCAAATATAGTTGTCATCAATATTAATTTATAGGACAAAATTAATTATGGAGGCAAATTTGAAAAGTCAAAGTATTTTTCGTTGATTTTGTGAGCTTTGTCCTGCTAGTTCTCGGTCTTTCTTGAGTAGTTATTTCGGAAAATGTTATAAAACTGATTCAAAAACAAAATGTTCACATTATGTAAGTCAAGACGTTAGCAAAATTACTGAAATGTTATGAAAGTGATTCGAAAGCAAATTATTTACGTTATGCAAGTGAACGCGTCAACGAAATTGCTTTTTCCGTCTCCTTCACCAAAATCAAAGAATCAGAAAGAATCAGAAACGATGATTAGTTCTCATCCATTTAGTGATAAAATGATAATTTGTATTGACACGAGTGACAACTTGAGGCTATTCTATAAATGTAACCGAGGGATTTTTCTACCAGCGCGAAATTACCAATACAAAGCGCTATTCATTCAGATCAGCATTCCCAATGGACTGCGCTGTTTTTTTGCAGCGAAATTCCTTCTGGCTGGTTCAATTCCGTGTGTGGTGTAAATGTGGGCGTTATGTAATAGGCATAACGAGTACCGACCGCCGAACAACCAAAATTGGGTAATAAAGCAAACGAGTTAAATAAAGCGAATCAAGTTGTCCAACCGCAATATATTTGGCGAGATCGTCCGCTCGCCCCCCCTCGGCCCTACACTCGATGGCGGAGGATTTGCCCTGCACCCCGGCACTCGCAGGTACCGAGGGCTTTGTTTCGATTTTATCTTCTTTCCGCCGCGAAGTTGCATCACAACTTCGCTGCACCACGGCGCTGCATACGCTACACGGATCGCCGCACAATATCAAAGCTAATAAAAAGCTATCCAGCTGGAATTAACCAATAAATATTTTTAGCGCATTGGTGATCGCGGAAGTATAACAGGTTCCACGCTTCATCTACAACAAACACTTTTATAAATATATTTCTGCAATTCTCCAAACGAAAATTAGTAGTTATGTCATAAACAAGCAGTATATTATGTGAACACCAAATTGTGATAGTCTATTGGTGTTAAAGTACCAAAATCTATCGTTTCCCTCCTTCCCTTGGCGTATAGTGATCCATTATTATTGTGAAATGAGAAACTACAAATTCAACGATTGCTTTACTTTTTCATAATAATAACCACTACTACTCTTTTAACCACTATTATTTATAAATTTAGGAGTTTTGGAATTAGGTACATGTTAATATAGCACGTCCTTAAATCAGACATGTGTGTCGGAATTGTGTACATGATTAGAAGTAATACATATGGCTCTATTGCTGTTTTTACACAAGAAAATAACATATTTTACATCGTTTGCTATAATACAATTAATTGTACGCATTTTGTCCAAATACCGACAAGAGTGTCGGAATTACGGACATCAATAATCCATAATTATTACACTAGCACCAGAGAGTAGCGATTTTGGCATTAATACACCACCTTTGGAGATAACAGTTGAACCCATGCCATCTCCATTGAAAAAAATCATCATTCTGGCCTGAAACACCCAAATAAAGTAAAACGAAACTGTTCTTCTATAACTTTATTATGTAATGCTTGGAGAGTATATTTATTAATAAAAAAGAAGAAGAAAGCAGAAAAGAAAATCATTTTAGAGAAATAACAAAGGAAGCGAAAAAGGAACAGAATAAAAAGCTGCGTCAAGAGGATAATTTTTGGAAATACACCTTTTTCCAACAATTATCGTCACCTTGGTTAATTATCATTCGCTTCTTTAGTTCATTCTCATAAATTCTTCATAATTCAAATAAAACCTGTAAATTTCCACAGCCTCTGTAGCTCAACTGGGAGAGCTGTCAACCGGAAATTGGAGGGTTCCTGGTTCAAATCCACGCGGAGGTGTTTTTTCCAAAAATTATCCTCACCTGGGTTAATTATCATTCGCTTCTTTAGTGGATAATATGCAATAATAATAATATACCATCAAGAATAAAAATTTGCAAACAGATGCACAATGTCAACAGCGCCACGGTCAGTAAATTAAGCGTTAAGTATACTCATTTTTATACTTACCACCCTTCTTTGTCTCTTTGCTTAACAAAACAAATTTAGTAAATAATAATAGTTTTTCCACTAAAGTTTTCAGTTAATGCAATCCAATTTATGATTACCTACTTGCAAAAAAACATTCACAACTCATTATTTTGAAAAATACTCGAATAGGTTCTAACAATTCATTTGATCAAATTACCATTTTCATACCCAATTTTTTTTCAAATTATTAATAGCAATTCGCTAGTGATTTTGAAAAGTCTATTCTAGAGAAACTTAAGTTGAAAATTAGGAAAATTTTGATAAGACTGGGAAACATGGATTTGCCTGGCTTTGTAAATGGAAATTGAATAGATGTTTTCGATTAATTATTTTTGTACTGAATAGTAATCAGAAATAAGTAAACTAAAAACAGAAACTTCTGGAACATGGGGTTCATCGAAATGTCGCTACAAAACGCATTTTTAGCATACCTATCAGATTAAATTTTTATTTCCCAAAATCTGATAGCGCGTCCATAATGAAACTATCGAATGGTGTGATCAACTTTTAAGGCATTACGTGATTTGTGGTTGTTTATGGACCAACAAATAAATACATATAAAAAAACACTATAAATTTCTGCACAATATAGAATTCCACTGCAAATTTTCTATCCAGTTACACGTTAACATAGTGCCTGCATTGAGACATGTTTATCAGCCTGATCTCATCGGCGATTGTCAGGCGAAAATGTCGAAGAGCGCTTCCACGCAAAAACTCGGATACAGCAGCTTGTATTGTCAAAGATTAAAAGACAAATTGCATTTTTATCTGGCGCAGTGTTTGAAACTTTCCGGATTTAGTCTTAATTAGCTAGTTACAAAGGATGTTTCTGTTTCGCTTGCGCAATTTATAAGAGTTTCCAGCAATAAAAACGAAAAATCACTCTTGAAAATGCTAGCTTGCAAGGCTTTAAAGTTTAAAGTTCAGACTTTAATTCGAATTTAACTAGTTTGTACGTCAGTTTGAAAAATATCGACCAGCGCAACCTGTGATGTAATGATGAAAGTATAAACATGTAGCGAGATCGTTGATTTTCAATCAGTGCCGTTCATGGCGAGTAAAATTTACATATACTATGAATCTGGCCATTTGTGTGCACAAAGATATACCCATTCAACATAATATGGTGGTATGATGGTGGGCATAGTATACCGTACCGTAATATAAATGCAAATTAGCGCTGGCACTCATATTGGCTTAGAACATATTTATATTGTTAAAAGTGTATTAATTTTTACTGCAAAACGCAATTACGCTGATTAAGTTTGAAATAATGCCCTTGTTTGTTTGTCGTCCGCCAACCGATATGAGCCAACGGACAAACACACATGAACGGCACGAGATTTGATTAAAATTAAACTCGTAACACGCAAATTTCCAACACTTATTTTACTATAAATTTAAAGATAATTTATCGCATATTTCGAATTAACGATTCTACAAAATTGCCGTTCCGTGTTCCATCGGGGCAGCATACTTCAATATAAATGACTCTCCACATCGTCTGGCTATACACTACATACAGGGTGTGTATTGCAAATGTTTCTGTGTAGTTATGCCACAATAGTCCAAGTTCAAGATCTCCAATGCCAACATTTGGGGTTAAATGTGAAATATATCTTTCACATTAAAAGAGAAATACTTGGCAGGAATATACCGTACGTTTCCCCGAACGCTAGGCATAGCATTTACGGAAGAATGGCAACATATTGACTTCATCAACATAAATGGTAGTTTTAAGATAACCCTACAAGAAAAAATCGTTCGGAGACAGATCAGGTGATCTTGGGGGGGCCTACGAATGTCGCCTGTCCCACTAATAAGACGGTGAGAAAATGCTGTTGTTAAAAACTCTCGCACCCTGGCCGCGTTATGAGCAGGACAGCCGTCTTGCTGAAACCAAACATCATCCTGATCTACTCCGGGAAGGTTATAAATGGCGGGAAGTATTTGCTCTTGCAGCAAAGTAATTAGGTACTTCTGGGCGTTAAGAGGTCCATCGATAAAGAATGCACCAACTAAATGATTGCCTAGAATACCACCCCAAACAGTTAGTTTATCGGGATATTGAGTACGGTCAGCATATTACTTCGGTGCTGATTTTGTTGGGCGCAATATCGAACAATGGAAGGATTATGTTTACCATGTAACGGAAAAGTCGATTCATCAGTAAAAATTATATATTGTATAAAATTTTCATCTGCGTTCGCCTTTGCCATTACAGTTTCACAAAACTCCATTCTACGAATACTGTCCTCTGCAAAGGTTTCCTGAGGCTTTGAGTACTTATACCTCCGGAAATCACCCTTCTTCATGGCCTTAGCCACGGTTTTGTTACCAATACCCAATTCCTGGCCAATCCCTCGAGTGGATTTCTTATCGTCCAGTACTACAGAACCGCAGATTAGTACATCCCGTCGTTCTTTTGCCTCAATTTCTTGTGGACTTATCTCCCTTGGATGACAAGTAACTGCAGCTCTGTAGACAAAGAGCTTTTTCAAATTGATGCACCATATTGAAAATGGTTTGCCTGCACGGGATAGGTCTGCCTTCAAAAGTGATTGCAAGCAAATCCACGCACTGTTGCGCCGAATTGCCACCGTAATACCACTTGATGATCTGCAGCTGTTCTAGCGGAGGGTATATCGCGATTGCAAAGATATGAATGTTATGAAGCGTTGTTAGATCTGCGATAGTTCTGCCGTTGCGTGGATGTGCTCCGAAACGCAAAACCAGACTGACCTGACCAGACCTGCTCTCCTACCAGTCGGCAGTCCCACTATAATTGGCTGACCCACTCAACCCACGTTGGCAGTGTTGTCGCGTGATACGCTAGTTTCTATAGACCTATGCCTAATTTTTGCGGACACAATCTATGTGCTTCAGGTGAATAATTAAATCTATTTTTAGTTAATATAATCTATATAGTCCACATACTTAATTCAGTTGAATATATGAACTATTTAAAACAAGAAATACAAATCTATTAAATAAATTGATAAAATATCATTCTTGGAGGAAGAAACATGTTTTATTTGAAGTGATCGAAACCTCTTGGTGGAATCATACGTATATTCCAAGTAAATAGATATTTCTGAATACACATATACATTTGAATTGAGCATTTGCTTTTTAGTGTGTACAGAAATTATCGAAATTTGTGTGAATGTGTCGTACGTCGATACTGTTGAGGATGTGACGCATTGTGAGCGCCTCTTTTGACGTCGACTGTACATTAGAGTGAAGTTAAATTGTCAAGAGGAACCCGTTAGGAAGGGCTGACGTGGCATTGGCAGCATCTGGCACCAAAGCCACACGTTCATCAACGTTGCATTAAAAGCAAACAAACAGCGACGCGGTAAAAGTTCGCTGAATACCGTCAAATACAAAACTGAAACTGCGAAAACTTTATTACCTACATGAACGGTTTAATGTAATTGTAAACTGCAGCTCGCTTGCCGCGGCTCGGCCTTTCTTTCTTGTTCAACTTCCGGCGCCCCCGCAGTGCTTTCAACCGACGCGAACCATTTTAATTTGAACTCTTGTATAAGACGCTCAAAATCATCGCCTCCCCACGAATCGAATTTCATCCTGTTGTTATTCTAAGATTGTTCTATCCCGAAAGGAACGAATATTGCTTACAAATTGGACGAACGATAATTATAACTCAGCTTCTCGCCGAACATCAAAAAAGGAAAGAATAAAATGTATTTCCAACAAGATATTAAAAGCCCTGAAGTCGAGGTGAAATCAAATCAATCTGTTACTTCAATGGCATGAAGATTAGTGGCAAATTTCATCTAAAAGGCCAACGATAAATACACTGCTCAGAAAACTACAAAAACAATGTTACAACTCTTAGTTACTTCTAAGTGACACTTAAAAATGTATGGTTAGTGATGGATTAGGGCGCTTGCAAACACATCGGCCAAGCTGATCCCACACGTGTTCAATAGGATTCAGGTCAGGACTTAAGAGGCCGGTTCAGCCTAACTTCAGGACTGTTCTGGTGGTCCCCTATTGGTCCAATTATTCAAACTGTTCAATGCTTTTATTGGTTAATGATTGAATAATGATAGCATCTTATAAGATTACAACAATCTAAATTAAGTATTCTTGGTCGCGATTGCTTAATATTTATCGTACCCATGCTCAATTTTAAACAAATGCTGCTCAAAGATAAACGTATAATTGGACGTCGTGATTTTAGGAATAACATCTGAATTATGTTTTTGGCGCTGTTGCGACGTAGTTTCACTTTACGTCAATGTAACATTCGAGACTCCAATAAATGACAAGAAATAAACTCACGCCTTTCAGGAATCGGCGTCGTATTTTCCCAATTTTTCCATCCATGTTCGAGTCTAGACAGTGTGGCCATCTACGATGTTCTCGAGAACTAGAGGTCATTAGACGAAGATGGTAACGTGTCTATCTCTATCTACCACAAAATCGTCTAACGCTGACATAGAGAGGAAAGGACAAGAAATTGGTTTCGATTTTGACTAGTTTTTTGATTTTGACCTTGTCCAGCTCTTCTAACATATAGGGCTGGCTCCCGAAAATGATACCATAAACGCTGAATAACAGAAGGAGAAACTCGAAGGTTCCTGCTAACATGTCGAATAGAGTGGCCATGCTGAATAAGGGCGACAGCACGAGCAACTTGCATTTCACTAAGATGCCACATTTTACTTCTAATGACGGTTCTGATCAACGAAAATTGACAACTGAATTCATTGCTTAACTTTAGTAGGGTTTCATACGTAAATTCAAAACATACCATAAACGTTTTATTATTAGAATTCGTTGTATATGTGAAACAGTAATCGCTTCCAAGCGAGAGGAAGAAGTATAACGGAAGGGGTGGTGTGACAAATTCCGTGAATTTGCGTGTTGTTTCCCTGAGGCGATATAGACGAATGGCATGTCTATTATGAGCGGAGAATCTCTGTTACACAATTTCTGGTTTTGTTTGATATCTGGCGGTTAATAATGGACTCCCTCTGTGCTCGCGATGGGAAGCCATTTAAGTTATTTCGTCCTCTTCAATTCATGTCGCCCTTTGTTCAAGTGTCAGAGGCTACCGGCTCAATCGTTTACATCCCTGCAAATCGGTTGTAAATGTAAGCAATATATTATTTCGTGTATTTCCTATATCGATTTCGGCATCGACGCCGGCAACGGATACCTTTTCAGGCTGAAAAATGCGAGATTTTTACAGTTTTATGTTGAATTTTCGCACACCACTGCATGCCGAAACGATGCCAAATTTTACACGATTAAATAATATTATTTAAAACTGTATATAAAAGACGTTTTCTTTTTTTTCTGTTTTCTTTTTAATTACAGTCGTTTTACATAGCAGATTAAAGTTGCATTTTTAATTATTTCTGTTGTTCCAAATGGTTAAGCGTTAGCAGTAAACAGAGACCCAGTGCAGAATGTAAAAAGCAAAAAACGCCGATAATATGCAAAGAATTTCTTATTCAACGAGTTCCGGAAGTTTTTAAATCCTTTATTTGAGTCCGTACTCGTACTAGTAAACATGGGATCTGCTCTAACACAATGCTTTTAAGACCCAGTTCTATACTATCTCCTAAAACGCGTTTTCAAATAAAAAAACGTTATTAAAAATTATTATGTTACAACCGAGGATACTTTAGTCGGAATAAATTCCGGTCGGCTAATGTACACATTTATTTTATTATTTAATTAACTCGTTACATTACATAAACAAGGTAAATTATTTTTTATGATCAAATATTTGACCTCGCACCCGAGATACTGTTTCAATGTAACCGTATATTTATATAATTAACGATTGTTAATATTAATTATATGCGCGTTTGCGCTGCAGTAGTACGTAGTTTATTGTACACGATAATGTTCTATAGACACCTACTAAATCCAAAAAAACTCCAGCTATTAAATGGTAATAATTTTAGGTTGTCAGCTGTGGTTTTGAAACCAGAATTAATGTCACAACGAAGCAAAGTATTGACATTGTGATACAGTGAGCAGTGACAGAGCTATTTGGATATGTTCGGGAATGTTGTCCATGTCCTCATCCCCCTACATTCGAAATTTCAAAATTTTCTTATGTCAAAGTTTTGTGCCGCAAACCAAAAGTTTTGTGCACATTTCGTTTCGGAGTTATAAGCAATTTTCTGAAGAAGGGCTGCGGACATGCCAGCCCCCTTCTTTTGAATTTCGATTTTTTTCTAATGCCAAAGTTTTGTGCTAGTTTTGTGCTGTTTTGTGCCGCAAACTAGAAGTTTTGTGCTCTTTTCGTTTATCGGATGCTCCCAAGTAGAGAAATGCTTATAACTCAAAAACGAAAAGAGCACAAAACTTCTGGTTTGCGGCACATAACAGCACAAAACTAGCACAATATTTTAGAAACGAATAAAGTTTGATTTTATTTTGAATTTGGAAATTAGATCAGGCTTGTCCACAGCCCCCTTTCAGAAAATTGCTTATAAGTCCGAAACGAAAGGAGCACAAAACTTTTGGTTTGCGGCACAAAACAGCACAAAACTTTGGCATTAGAAAAAAGTCGATATTCAAAAGTGGGGGGCTGGACTGTCCACAGCCCCCCTTCAGAAAATTGCGTATAACTCCGAAACGAAAGGAGCACAAAACTTTTGGTTTGCGGCACAAAACTTTGGTGTTAGAAAAAAAATCGAGCTGAGAACATGGACCCGGAATGTTAATAGTTTATTCCGACTGAATCACATTTGTCTAATTTTGGGCCTAATGTACACATAGTCTAAAATACAGTGGCGGATCAAAAAGGGTACGGGTGTATCAGTTTGATGAATACCTCAAATGACAGATAGTACGGCAAATGCATTATGTAGTTAATAAATGATCCCGGTATCGTTAGGCGTAATGTAAAATGTAGTTGTCTGATATATAGCTATGCTATTAATACATCATCTATCACGATTATTCGAGAATGCCGCGGTCGAACAATGAATCTGTCAGATACCAATGAGATACTGAAAGCAGGGTTGCGTTAGTGGACCGGAAGCTTCTTTCAGCCACAGGATACAACCACATTTCGCCGACTATTCCTGCAGACAATTTTCAATTTGACCCGCCGGCCCGCAGATTCGGCCATTTCGTCTGAAAATATCTTTTTTCTTCGACCGGTGAACCAGCGAGAAGGGTTCAATCAACTTCCTACGACCAACCGAAAATTAAAGGGCACATTAAGACAGGTCCGGAGTACGACTGCCCCTGCCTCGCTATCTGGGTTGTCTGAATTTAACTCAACGCTCTGAATAAAATATATTCTCTAAATGGCCGCTCAATCAAATATTTAACCCAAATGGCTTTGCTTTATTGTTTTTGTTGATGACGTTTCCTTTAAATATTTTGTGGGGTAAAGCTTTTAATAAAATCAATAAACGTCCAGTTACTATACTATCCCAGTTTTCAGAGAGTGATCTGAAAAGCAAGTAGGTACTTCCGGTAGTTTTTTATCATTATCATTTCACTGGGTCTCTTTCTTGATGAAATGATGACAAATTCAGTCTAATATGATGGGATAATATATGTTTTTTACTGATAGAACGCATTTACTCATTTGATATGCACCCTATTGTGAGTAAGTGCACGTGGTTGCGACTGTTGAATCTCATTACGATGCCGGACTGATAATTAATGCCTCAGAAGATTCGAGATGCATTTGTATGTACATATTTTGGTGGGAAGCTTACTCAGATGGCGTGTAATTTGGAACAAATGCTTTCACGGTTTCGGAACGTCTGCGGCGAAAATGGCACAGCTATTTACATTCACCCTTAGAAGACGTACAATTGAAATATATCACTTTGGATTTACTTTAAGTGCCTGTTGTTCGCATGAATACTGCATTGAGGTGCAGAGCCCGGCCACGGAAGAACCGTCTAGTCGTCTAAGCTGGAGGAAGATTTGGTTGTTTTCCACCGAAAATCCCGTACCATTCCGACGTCAGATATCCAGCAAGATATCAATTTCAATAATACCTCATTCAAATCATTTATATTGCGAGATTTACACGACCACACAGTTTGAGTTTCGTCTTCCTCGTGAAACCAATCTTTGATATTCGCCTATACTTGTCCCGACGTCCGAGGTCACTAAATGTCCGATTCGGGTAAATCATCGATCCGGGTAGATCGCCGATCCGGGTAGATCGCCGATCTGGGTAGATCGCCGATCCGGGTAGATCGCCGATCCGGGTAGATTGCCGATCAGAGTACATCCCCAATCCGAGTATATCGTTGATTCGGATAGATCGTCGATCCGGGTAGATTGTCGATCCGGGTAGATCGTCGATCCGGGTATATCGTCGATGCGGGCGGATCGTGAATCCGGGTAGATCGTCGATCCGGCTAGATCGTCAATCCGAGTAGATCGTCGGTCCGGGTAGATCGTAGATCCGGGTAGATTGTCGATCCGGGTAGATCGTCGATCCGGGTATATCGTCGATGCGGGCGGATCGTCAATCCGGGTAGATCGTCGATCCGGCTAGATCGTCAATCCGAGTAGATCGTCGATCCGGGTAGATCGTCGATCCGGGTAGATAGTCAATCCGGGTGGATTGTCGATCCGGGTAGATCGTCGATCCGTGTAGTTCGTCGATCCGGGTAGATCGTCGATCCGGGTAGATCGCCGTAGAAGACCAGTTGTTCTCAAATTGTGCATGATTGCCTTTTTATATCGTGAAATATTACAGCGGAAAAATGTGTTGACGGGTTTCATTCAGATTAAGGTCTACCCGCGGAAATGTGAACAAGGGGACAAATTGCTGAAATCCTGGCTGAAGTTTTGAAGAAAAGTTTGCGCCATTTGTAAGTGTGTCAGTGGCCGAATTGTTCTGGTTTATCTCGCTGCTATCGATTTCTTATGCAGTTTTCTTTGCGTTATCCCACAATCGTATTCTTGCCGAGGAGGAAATTCCACACAAACTTAAAGTGCTCTTTTATCGAATGCTATTACACCGATTTTCCCGAAAACATTTATAACTGACACAAGGAAATACTTGGATGGCACAGAAAAATATTCGGTATAGGTTGTTATTTATTTCAGAGTTCTTTTATTTTTTCCATGGCGTTGTTGAAAACAAAATGGCACACATCGTTTCTTAAAAGTTGTTAAGGGGAGGTCTCATGTAATCATTTTGATAATTTTCTACTTTTTTAACTTTGGTTTAGCATCCAACTAATTTCATCTAGTTTCACAGCGCTTTTGAAATTTCGATTTCGAGTTCGATGCTCGCGGCTTGCTTTCAGAGTGAAGGTTCTTCTGTGGTTTTCCTTTACTCCTCGGCGAATGCTGAAAGCCAAACAACTTAAGACGTGCCATAGACGCGGGCCATAATAATGATAATTCGTGCCTGCCGATGCCCCCGTAGTGGCGAAAACTGTTGGGGGATGTTACGGCGTGGATTATTATTATTATTATTTATAAGGTGTTAATAGTAGGTTTTGATAGGACAGTATTGTATGAATAAAGGATAGGAAGTGTAAAAAGCAGTGTTGTATCTTCTAATTAAGAAATTTGTTTATTGTGGCTGTAATAAAAGGTTGGGTAAGGTTGAAACAAATTTCAGGATGGAATAATTTCTCGGCGAGTGGAATTTTATGAGGGTATAAGGATGGCGGGGTGGGAAATTTTTATTTTTAAGGGAGCGACCGCGAGCAAAGCAGTTAATCTAAATTTTCAACATGTGGCACCGGGTCAACTGTGTTTTAATTCGAAGTTTACTTTAATGCGACCGCTTATTTGCATATAAATAAAATCATTAAATCCGCACCAATGAGACGTTATGTAAAGCAACCTCGTTCTGTTTTAAATCGGATGAGGGCCGACTATACATGCACTAAGTTCGGCTTCCTTGCAAATTCTCTTTTGAACTGATTACCAACTTCAGTCCGCCCGTTGTATACCTTGGAGAAATAGTTTTACATAAAGTTTCATAACTGGACCAATTTGAAAACTTACGGTGCAACCTCGTGTGACTCGGCCTGATTTTACGTCAGATCTTTTTTTCTATTTTGCTGGTAGAGAAATAATAAAAGTCTATCCCTGTCTTCTAATTAAAATTGAAAACCAACCGCTCACGATGGGGACGGCTTCTAATATCCAAGTTTGTACTTGCCCAGTCTCGAGCTCAGATGGAAATATTAAGAAGCTTAATTTGATTATATTGCTCCAATGCTACCAGCTGTAGCACACTTCCTTCCGCGAATGCTAGATTAAAACATGATGAAACTTGAGTCCTCCTAATATGAGTAACGGCTGAGAAATTCTACTATATATTTCCACATACAACAAACAAATAATAAATTCCGCTACCACAATTTCAAGTGAATTGACGTAGTTCATCAGTTGAAGTTATCTTTCCGGCCAGTTTGAAAAATGCGGTTTGAAGAAAACACCGTTTCAAGTATTGTGTAACTTTGCTAATAGAATTGTTATCTTTTCAAATGAATATTTTCCTCCTCTTGTTTCTTTCTGTTTGATTTGGACGACAGACGAGCCTGTTTTGCAGCATCAGTCAGCGATGGCTCTGAAAACATGATGCGCCGTGCGTCAGCTTTCGCGCAGAAATTATTGCAGTTTGGCCCGATGCTCATACATAATACCTTCATAATCTTCATAAGGCTGGATAATGCATCATTGACAACACATATGGCTATATTTGCTGCAATATCCACAATTACTTTGCCACTTGAAAATGAAATCACCAGGTGGACAATTCTCGTGCTGCGGCATTTCATCGGTCAGAATGTATTGAGCAGTGTCGCCCAGATCTATTTTCTTCATTTTATCAACTGAATCATGATTACAACGAATGCCAATCATATTCAAATTCAAAGCTCGTTTATAGGCTGCTGGGTTAACTGCCCTAACTGGTTTTCGTCAAATGGCGGGGACGAGTGCCATTCGTTTTTGCACGTGATCTATCCTTTTCTTATTCCAAAATTTGCAAGCTTTGCAGTAGTTAGATTTTATGATAATATCAACAACATTGCTCCAGCTGACAAGCGCCACATGTTTCATCGTCTGAGACGGTTACGCCATTCTTTTTGTACTATTTTCAGTTGACTCGTAGCCCTCTCTTCTTCTGCTGCTGCTTTCTGCATACTTTGTTGACAAACTGCTTCTGTTGCGGCAAAAATGGTCCAGTTTTTCAGTTCCATCTACACTTATTCTTATGCGCATGGCAAGCATACTTCCGCTATCCACTTTATGTCCTTTTTGAACAAATGGACAACTAGAACTGAAAATTTGTTCAATTTGTCTTGCACGTTTTACACACCATAACTTGTGAAATAGCAGAAAACACAGCAACAAAGTTCAAAAGATAAAATAATAAAAAATTACCTTTCAACCCATTTATTTGCGAATGCTATCAACTGGACAAATTGGCGAACAAAAAACAACATGATTACAGCAGCGCAGCGTTCCATTCATTATGATTCTCTGGTATTCATTAAAGTTTCATCGTGTAATTCAATAATAGGAAACAGAATGTCGGATGACGTATGCTCTTTTTGATCATCAACAGCGTATAGGCTGACACCGTTTATATATAATTATATTTATATGGGACACGTGAAAAAAACGTGTCAAATAACACAGCAAACACAAATTACTAGCACACCGAATTTCAATGATCAATAATCCAACCTTTTCGATGCCCTATTCCACTCCAAACTAATACCATACAGCTGTCAGCAATGTATTTGTTTGATAATGCAGCTTGAAACCAAAAGATTGTGTCTTCATTTCTTTGTGCGCTATGGAAGAAGGAATAAGATGTTGAAGGGATTTAAAAAGGTGGACATAAATATGGCCACGGATGTATCCAATGATATAAATCTAATTTGGAACGTCTGGTGCACATCGGGGACGCGCATAACGTTGCAGAACGCAATGTCAAATTTACGAAACAACTGTCACCAAAGAAACAATATGCGAACAATAGCTCAGCAAGATTAATTTCCCACAACTGCAGCGTGATATTCCCAGCGCTATGGGAGTGATGTTTTGCGAGCGCGACACCGCTCCATCTACCGGCGAACGTGCACAACAGTAATTCAAATAGTTGTTATTATTTTATTAGGGGATTATTCGAAATCGAGTCCGCCTTATTTTATTCATGCCAGCGCTGTAAATCTCGATACTAACGCCGCCATGTTCGTGGCGCATTTGAATGGCTGCCAAACGTTTTCTGACGTATTTATTATAATTCACGTTTCAGAATGGAATGGGGCGACCGAGTGTTTCGAACGCAGCGAAAATAACGCTCATCCCAAATACCAAAGTTATTTTAAATTATATGTTTTGAATGGATACGTATAATAACAAATTAGCGCTGGCTAAGTGCTCGTCGCTCCGCGAGTTCGAGATAGTTCTTGTGTAAATCGGAAGTGTCATCTGGTCTAGCATATTTACGCAATTTTTAACCGATTTTGAAACACCGAAGGACGTGCTCAAAGCTTCAACGGAACATCACCATTAATTTTAACGATTCTCAGATCATCTCGTTCCATTTATATTGCCAACTTTATTGCTGCCGACAAACTATATGATTTTATGTCTGATACATTAACAACTCTATAAATTTAATATAAAGGCCAACTAGCGTACATTTTGAAAAAGAAACCGATGTCTTATCTCAAAAGCATCGATTTCTTGAAAGGAACCATTAAATGGTGTGACATCTGACAAATGAACTTAAGTAATGGCGGATTACACCAACAAACGTAAGATAAGATAACATTCGATATTATATCTTCAGATATAAATTTATCTTAGTTAAGAGCAATCCGTACTCATCGGGCCTCAGTTTCTAGGCACTGGGGGGGTGTTCAGAGGAAGCGGGCAAAGGCGGAGCCTAGTCGGCTGGTGTACATTCGAAGTAAGAAGTAGAGCTTAGCCACGCTTAGCCATCAGGTCGCCCGTGCCCCGCTTCCACCACAAGTTGCGATATCAGTGTTCTCACTCATCGCGGACGTCGGAGAGAGACAAAAGATACTGCTGACTGAGCGGGCTGTCGCCTGCCGGGCTGTTGGCAAAATATAACTTTGGACAGAGCTCGCTCGCTATAACAATATTTTACCTTACAATAAACGCGGCCACATTGACCATTTTTATAATTAAATATTGTAATATTTCCTATATGCATAATACAAATTTAAATATATGACAAACTGACTGTTATTGCTGTTGTAAATTGAATTAGTAATTCATGAAAACTACTGGCCTTTGTATGACAATAAATAAACAAAAAGTACACAAAAATAATAAATATACAACATACTCATACACACATACACTGTATATTTACAAAATTATCTACATCTTGTTATACGATATTATAGAAAGATATTATATAAATACATATAAATATGTACTTACCTTTTGTTTAATAAATAATCTACTTTAGTGGATGCAATAGATTTAAAGTGGTAAATGCCCGGTCCCTAGGTAATAAACCCGTATTTTTATGAAACCTTGTGCATCGTGTATCAAAGACAATGTTAAAAAAACCTACCAATTTTGTTGGACGCTTGGCATATTTTTGAATTTAAAAAGTTTAAAAAATTGAGATTATGTATAAAAACGAAATAACTCTCTTAATTTAAATAAATTTGTAGAGCCACAAAAATACTGTCCAAATAGGTACATATTGGAGATACTGATTATAAATGTAAGATCAACATAAATGTAATGTCAATTCATAATAAAATGGCTTCAACAGCCGAGGTATTTATATTTTGCAGATCATGTTCTGGTATTTTGTTAGTGCGTACAGGAAAACGTTCATTGCACATTGAGCATTTAAAATATAATAGCGAATTTAGCCCTTCATGTGTTTCCTGGGTGATTGATAAATTTTTCAACCCACAGTCGAATCGTGGATTATGACAACTAAGTAATTGTAGTTGTTCGAAAAAATATTGTAACTCAACAAGTCGACGTTCAGAAATATCACATGCTTTATTTTGTGGCGGCTTCAATGGGTTTCAAGTAGATGGCTGACCAGAAAACAAAGTGTTAAAATTTGAATATAATCGGTTTGTTCGAATAGACACTAAAACCATTTTGTTTGCTTACTTTTTACATTCAAATTTTGTAATCGATATTTTACATACTTCCAATCGAATTGAATGCGGACAACGCATGAAAAAAATTCTGGGCGTTTATTTCTAGCGCCGTTTTTATAAAACGCAGTATAAAAAAATTTTTTTTACATAAGTTTATTGATATTTTATTTTGTTATCTGGCTCGTCACAAAAAAAAAGAAACTTTTTGTGTCTGTTCAAACAAACCTACTGGTGCAATAAGATTGTCATACCTCATCTGTTACAGTTAAATGTTCTATAGGCGGAAATTGAATGTTTTCAGATGGCAAATCAATCGTTTCCACAAATTGAGGCGTACTTGATGTGGTATAATTAGTTGAAAGCTGCAATAGTAACAACAAAAAATTGTTAATTAATTTATTTCACAGCGACCCTGCCGTTGTGTGTTTTTCTGCCAAACTTGGTAAAACTTCAGCGTTACTAGAGCTGCCGCTCCATCTGTCGTTTGCTTGGGTCTGCACTTTCTGATAAGAAATTCCCAATTGTCTACATCTGGCAACAAGAAATAAATTGCATGATTGCGCACCGCATAATTGGGTAAAGTGCAATAAGTACATTAGAATTTTTCTATACCGATGTCAATGACTGAGTTGCAGTGGGTCTGATTTTTAAAATACCTGCTCAATTGTACCACAAATGACCGAGGTTGGAAATTGGAAATTCTGAACTTGAGGGCAGTTATGAGTTATGATCACTTCTGTAACGTTCTACGTCATTACATTGTGCTTTACCCGCATTTCAATTTACTAGTATTGAGTCTTCCCGTATTGAACACCTACATAATTGTACCAACAGTGGCAAGTTTTTATATGGCTTTTATAAGTCTCATTTATCGAAATCGATGTAGAAAAATAATGTTGAATGTCATTGCAAATTTTGCTGTCAACAACGCACATTTTATTTATCGTAATAACTTACCTATTATATTCTTTTAGATTTGTACACTTTCTTTTTGGAACTGTTTTCCGGACCATTCCGTTTTTACTGAGTCGCCACATCTTTAACAATACCGATTTGATTTTGACAATGTAACTAACGAGCAGTTTGCTTCAAGACTGACCGAATTGTGTAATAGATAGACCGTTAGTGGATGGATACGACCACTATAATGTATGTGTTCGCAGAACACCCCAACAGTATTCACTCATCTGTAAGCTAATCTTTTACTAGCATGTATTGTAAATGTATTTAACTTGAATCAAACTAATTGCAAAAGTTATTAAATTAAAACTATAGGATTCAAATTTAGCGAGTTAAAAGGCGCTCCTATGCGACCCTGATATGATAGGCAGTCGAATGCAGGCGTCGAATAGCCAGTCGCTAAAATCCTCGCAAAAGAGAGATGACGCATATCATGCGCTTTCTTTTTCGGTTTCTGTTTTCAGTGACTGTACCCGATTGCCGCGCTTGAACGTCATTGGTTTATCCAACTCTGCCGCCAAGAATGCCGCTAGAGTGCGTAACACGACAATAACAACTTTACGCCAGAGCACCACATGTAAGGGTAAAGTTTTGAGTGAAAAAAGCATATCGGGTATTGATATTTTTAATTGAAACTTTGTACACTTATAGAAAAAGGCGTAACTTAAACAAATCTAGTAGTACTTATTTCAATTTTAACTTGAGTTCTCCGTTAAAAAATCGTAAAATCAGTCAATTTTATGTCAGATTCAGTAACAGATTTATCAAAACCAAACAAAAGTATTAAAAATCTACCACTAGAAGCACAATTATATACTTTTCATCTTTAATTTGGTGTATTGTATTTACGATTCTGTCAACTAATAGCTAAGAAAACCCCTCAAAACTTTCCCGTGTTTTGCCAGTAGAAAGTTGGGGGCACGGATTCCTCTTAACGTTGCAGATAGTTTAGTAGATACTTTATATACAAAGTGTTGTTACTAATGATTGCGGTGTCTAGTATAGATACCAAACGCCGAGTTTGCACAAAAGGTATGTGAACAACCTCGACGTTTGGTAACCTAATTAACGGTAACGACGTATTTGGGCAATTGATATAAATAGCAGTATAGCGGAGTATCAAGGAGAATTGTTATTTGTCTGTATTTACGAGCGAGACATCCGACACCTGTACGAGAAGGCAGCGACCTGCCTTCTCAGCGGTTTTCTTAGTGTATCTGGAACAATTTACACGCATGTAAAACCAGTGTGAGTTTTATTTATGTTACGAAATGAAAAGCTTACTTGTTTGTTCCTGGTCTCCAAACTAACCTAGACATTCTAGAATAATGTGATTGGCATTTAAGGTTATCTCGTTTGTATCTTAACCTAACTGTCATTCTCAGGATTACGAACGTTATTCCCTTAGTAAGTCGACGAGTTGTTTACAAACGATGAAATGTCAAGTCACAAGTGCAGTGTGCGGCAAGAAATACTCGCGCCAAGACAAAATACCCTAGAGTTCTCCCAATCCACCACTAACGTCACTGGTTCGGTTCTTTATGAGATAACCTCTTTAAAATGTTAATAATACTACACTATAATGCTATAGAGAAAACATAATACTATACCAACGCGTGTATCAGCTGATATATGTAAATACATACGTTATAGTAATAATGCATGATAGTTTATCTACCAATATAAAGAGGAAATTATAAGAGGAATTTTTGTGTGTATAGTTTAGCATCAATAAAATTAATGAATAATTAGTTGTGCTATGATGGTTTAAGGAATACGAATAAAGAAAAGCGTGAAGCATAACGAGCATCCTGCTGCAGCGATCTTGGTATATGGGGTAGGGGGTCCGTGGTCCTTGCAGGAAAACAACATCTACCCATTAAATTTTCAGAGAAACTTTAGTTATGATTTATAGCCGTAGCGTCGCCGCATGCTTCGATGCTAATTTTCTAGTTATTGTTAGAAAAGTTGTTCGCCGCAGATGTGCCGGATGGTGCGCTGCCCTATTAAGGCGAAGTGATGTAATCTTCTCTCCACTATTAATTACTAGTTATAAATAATAACTAAATTTCGGTTATTTACCTAATAACTCTTTAATTCGATCACTATCCAATTTCAATAATAGCTCATTCAAATCATTTATATTGTGAGATTTACACGACCACACACTTTGAATTTCTTCTTGTTCAGTGGTTCTTAACCTTTTTTAAGTCAGGGAGCACTTTTGATCATACGAAAAATTCGCGGAGCACCAAAAACATTGACATAACTTTTACGCAAAATTAAAACGATTATTAAATAACAGTTACAAAATAACATTAATTAGAAAAAAAATAAATATATTAATAGTCTTTGAAGCAGTCGACGTTTCGCGCTCTGTTGCAAGAGGCATCTTCAGGACTAAGTTATCAAACCAAGTCTACAATCTCGATATTAATAGTCTACCTTTTTCTCAGCAGAATTAATTTTTAGAAATCAAATGTCATTGTGAGTATAATGTTTTATATGGTCTTATATGTTTTTTTCTATTCCTTAAGAAGTTACAGCCGTTTGAAATGTTAACAAACAAAGAAAAATAAAAGATAAAATACATATCAAACAATGCGAAAACGACAAAATAACATAATCAATACCCATTACAACAATAAAAAGTAAATAAATTTAAGTAACAAAATAAAATCCACATAAAACTTTTACAGATTTTCTTCTAAAAACTAAATGTCATTCCGAGTAAAAAGGTTCAGATTGACTTATTGGTTTTCTCACTTCCTTAAGAAGTTGTAGTCGTTTAGAATACGGTTTTATTGATATTTTTATCAGCTCTATTTTTTTACCGAATTGAAAAAATTAATACTCGAATGAAGTTTATTTGCGGCGAAAATCATTAGTTTGATACAGAAAGGAAAAAGATATATTTTTGTATAAATTTAGAACGTAACGGGAATTTTGGAATTTATTTCTACAAACCAACTGTTGAATGTTTGAGGAAAAAAGCATTCTCGATGTACCGAATTGCTTCCGAAGTTTTCTTTTTGCCCGTATTCACATCATTCCACATTTTGTGTGTGTGTATGTTTTGATTTTCTGGCCCCACAAAATTTAGTTCGTGAACTCTCATCTGGTGGTTGTAAATGCCGCCACCTATTTGGTATATTGTGATAGTTCCTCCAAGCATCTGACATGTTCGCGGTAATATAAATTTAAATATAATAAAACTTTCAAAACCTTCTTAGTTTGTCAAATATTTAGGTAATTTGGCTAGATTCTTTATATTGCCAGTTACGTACCACCTACTCAAGTAGTTTTGATAAGCTCATTTTTAATACAACTTTATACTAATCTAAGGCTTAATAAATCCGCACATACCATGTGGATGACACCCATTTTTATTTTAATTGTATTATGTTCTAAATTCTTTATTTAATTAATTTTATTAATTACTATTTGAAAACTGTAAATTTTTTTTCTACTTTGCGTTCGTTATAAACTCATAACGAACCCGCTTTCGGTGTCATTATGAAAACACTAGATCACAAACTTTTAGTAACTCTTGGTTTTCGAAGATTTATGATATTAACGTCAAGTGTCTAATAAGGCTGACATCTCAATCGCTATTGGTTCGCGTCAGTCGTAGTTGTGAATTTGACACTAACTACCAACTGTTGAATATAAAATTACTTTAAATTGTAAGATAACAACCGCATTCTCCGATTTGCGTAAATTCTCGAAGAACTGATCTATGAACACTCTCCGAAACAATTAGGTACTAATTAGGTATTAATTTGTTGCCTATTGAAAGCTCGCATCGTATGGTGTAGTAATAAAAATTGCGTACAGCTTGTTCGGATAGGAAATAAAAATAAACATCCCGCCGCTTCAGGCTGCATTTTATCGAGCGGTGTATATCTGGCTTAAGGGGTAAGATAGCAGCAGTTACTCCCGGTTAAGTACTTCTATGTAGCATTTTATGAAAATTGCGAATTCAATTTTAGCGGGTAACCCCGACTTGATATAAGGGCGAAGGATGCTTTTATAAATATTTAAGGTGGGAACACTGTAACAGCCCAATAGGAAAGGGTTTAAGGAGAAATCTATATTTATTGAATGTTTAAATATTAGGTTTTTTTGTTTTATTTATGTATCCATCATTTAGAGTACATTTAGAGTGCCAGAGGAAACCAATTTTGGTGAATAAATAGCACTACCGTAACTGAGGCCGCTCCCACACGCTGTGATGTATGTGGCCAACGTTGGTCATTGGTGTGCTCCGCGTAACCCATCACCGCTTATACAGTTCGGAAACAGTTCGATATATTTATATTCAATGGTAAAGAGCTAAATATTTACACAAAATACATATAAATAATCTTCCAATAACATAATCTACTTCCTTTTTCAAATAGAACATACTGCATATTTAATTGTTTTTTAATTCTGAGATTATTGTTACGAATTTACTGTGCGAACCAAATTAATAAATGGCATCACAAAGATAATCAAAGAACTGCACCAAAACGATACAATACATTCAGAAATCATAGAAAAATAAGACTGGAATAACGTGGAACTAATAACATTTATTTGAAAGACTTAAATAATTAATTCTTTAGTTCTAATTAATTAATTATTGATTTAATATAGCTATTAATTCCTGGTATATTTTCCATTTCAACATTGCGTATGTCCTTTTTTTGCTGATAAATTATAGTAATGGGGACGTTACAAATACAGAAAAAAATACTATCGGATATTAAATTTAACATCAATGTACACTATTTGTATTTTGCATATAAAGTTATTGTGTTCAATATTCTGTAATCTTTTTATTGCAATACTAAATAATTTATTATATTCGTTACCTACTTTTTGGGTTGCATTGATGCACCGCACATGTTTGATGTCATAAATCAGACCCCTGTCGTAAATAATACCTTCGGGTACACACAAAAAAAGCCTTTGAGCCGCGTCATTAGACCGACATTGAATGGATCGACGCGAATGCGAACAAATAAAGCGGTTTATGGCGAGACACTCGCCGAACGCGTGATTTCTATTCGACTTCTGGCAGTTCCACACTCTCCCAACTCGCGGTCTCGCTATGTCTCGCGAGAGTGGGGAAGAGTTATATCGTATTGTGCAAACATATGCAAGAACCAAAACCAAACAAGAACTAGATTTGTGACTAGAATGTGGCTATCTGGTGCTTGGCTATTTTGTCATCTTCTGAACTCGTCGAGTTTTTTTAGTATTGAGTTTATTATCCCCGAGCTGTTTATCATTTTCCGAGTTGATTCCGGTTTAAATTCATATTTCGTGAAATATTTTTTGGAAGCTTTCGATTTTTTTTATGTTTATCCCTTTTCAGTGGCATATTTATCTTGATATGATTCAAGAGTGTTGTGGGTCGTGGGGGAATAGGTAAAATGGGGGTTCTGTTGGTGTGCCTGAGGGGAGGGAGGGTGCTGTGTACACGTCTTGGAATAAGTTTTGGGTAATTCATGCAGAAACATGGAATTTGGAATCGATATCAAGTGTGTGTTTGAGAATGTTTGTAGAGGCGAAGAAAAATATCCCTTTTCGGAGGGGTGAAATAGTAGAATCTATCATAATATGGAAATAAGATTTTGGGACTTTGATAGGCCACAGCATCAAGTGCCAAAGGGGGCGGTTTGGAGTGCGCGACGGCGGCGACGCCGAGACGCCGCGCCGCTATGATAAACTGACCGGAATGTGTGCTGAAAATTGGCGCGTAGACATAATAGAATCGGGGAATTGAGAAGGCGCCAATTGCTTTTGAAAGTGTAATTCCGGGAGCTTTTTCTCCCGGACTATCCGGCGCCCAGACCGAAATTATACTTCCAAGAATATATATATACACTACTCCCCCAACCCTCCCCTGAAAAGATAAATACGCGCCATGCCATCTACGAGCTAAGTATATCCATTATTCTGCAATGCCGACCGCATCTAAATAAGCTCGTATTGTACTCCACGGTTATGATTGTCACTTGTCATTAAAGCTAAGCAGCTCGAGCAGCCTCGCAATAGAATTCGACTCCTCTGCCATTATTTCCAGCTCACTGGCTCGATAGTTCGCCGTATTTCCTGCGATAAAAAGAACATATACGAGAGATCGAAATATTGTCCTGTTCTGTTGTGAAGAGGGATGTATCGACCAATAAAGCTGGATTTGTCCCGATGCATTTTAACGAGTATTTATATGGAAGACTGACTTTTGTTTTCTGCCCCCCGCATGAGCGCAAAATCCGTAAAATGCTTTATATCCGTACGCGCGCGCCAGACAATATTCTATTTAATCCGGGGGCCCTCCCAATACAATCTATTTTAAATCACTTCCGCGGTTCAAGTGTTTATTTATGCGGCCCTTTATCCCGGCCCGCATCCGCGTGATAAACGTCACCAGACTGTGAAAAATACCTTTGCAGGATTTTTTTTTCGCACCTTTGCCACTAACCGCGCCGGAAAAAAGTATGCTAATTCCCGCCACAATTCCGGGCTTCAATTTACACAAAAAAAGAAAACCTGCAAACCTTTCCCTTTTACTTTCCTCTTCCAAATTCTATTCTACCTTACATCTCTACTACAACTCTCACAATTTAATTGAGTTGTTAACATAAACACGATTTCTTTATTACCCATAATGCGCGTTTTTTCATTATTTAAAAGTGGCTTGTTTATTATCAAAATGTAATTGTCCACATGCTATAGATGGAATAAAGATGTTTCAATTTAAGAAAAGGTTACCCCCACTTTTACTCGTGTGCGTCGGGAACAAAATATGACCTTCAGATGCCCATATAAGGCAATCTGTAGACAGCACCAAAGGAATTGTGTATGATAGAAAAGACCAAAATAGTGTTTCTTAGATATTTTAAACTGTAACCTTCTGGAAAGTGCAGAACCTTATGTTGAATCAACTAAAGAAGCGAATGATAATTAACCCAGGTGAGGATAATTTTTGGAAAAAACACCTCCGCCTGGATTTGAACCAGGCATAAACATTTAGCGATTCCTAGTTACCGAACTTCCATCTAGCCCCAATAGGTGTCACGACGGGTTTGTTTAATTCGAAAACTCGGATTGCAAGTCCTGAAGTGAGAAATAAAACCTATAAATTTCCATCGCCTCTGTAGCTCAACTGGGAGAGCTGTCAACCGGAAATTGGAGGGTTCCTGGTTCAAATCCAGGCGGAGGTGTTTTTCCAAAAATTATCCTCACCTGGGTAATTATCATACGCTTCTTTAGTTGATTCTACATTACTGACGAGTTTACGTAATTACCAAAACCCTTGAACTTATTCATCTGTATGAGCTGTTTAGCAATAAACATTTAGCGAGTTCTAGTTACCAAACTTCCATCTAGCCCCAATAGGTGTCACGACGGGTCTGTTTAATTCAAAACTCGCATTACAAGTCCTGAAGCGACAAATAAATCCTATAAATTTCCACAGCCGCTGTAGCTCAACTTGGAGAGCTGTCACCCGGAAATTGGAGGGTTCCTGGTTCAAATCCAGGCGGAGGTGTTTTTTCCAAAAATTATCCTCACCTGGGTTAATTATCATACGCTTCTTTAGTTGATTCTACATTACTGGCGAGTTTACGTAATAACCATTTTCCCTTGAATTTATTCATCTGTATGAGCTGTTTAGCAATCAACATTTAGCGATTCCTAGTTACCAAACTTCCATCTAGCCCCAATAGGTGTCACGACAGTTTTGTTTAACTCAAAACTCGGATTGCAAGTCCTGAAGTTACAAATAAAACCTATAAATTGCCACAGCCTCTATAGCTCAACTGGGAGAGCTGCCAACCGGAAATTGGAGGGTTCCTGGTTCATATCCAGGCGGAGGTGTTTTTTCAAAAAATTATCTTCACCTGGGTTAATTATCATACGCTTCTTTAGTTGATTCTACATTAATGACGAGTTTACGTAATAACCATTTTCCCTTAAACTTATATAAATAATAAATATAAATTAAAGTTTTATAGTAAGGTTAGAGTTACTTGACCAACTAAAACCCTATTGTGTGACGAACCAATTTTTGATACAGTGTAATTTGCGAATGCAGGTTTGTTCGCGGTCTGAAAAACAGTTAAAATAAATGGAAGTACGGAGTAGGAAGAAAATATGACTTATGTAACATTTAGTAGAGTTCCGGTACATGAAGCACGCAGTGCCGCAGACGAGTAAGACGTTGTTGGGGGTTGAAATTGTTTGCAGCGAATGTCAAATTTGATGATCCGTTAAGCCCTAATGGAATTTATCGATATAGTATGCCCCGGGGCCCCTTATTCCCTATCATTTATTGGCCTTGGCGATTCATGTATGTCATTTATTAATTTTCTGTGTGCGCTCAGCCGAAGCAAGGGTCTGCTAGTAATTTTCGTTTCCGTTTTGCAGGATTTTACCGCAAAGGATTTCAACATCAACATTTCCACATAAGGTAAGCAAGCAGGCATTACGTAGAAGTTAGATCCCACTCCAACCGTGATTACTTGATTAGTTTAGGAACTATTGGTATAATTCCGAAGTTTTAATAGGAACGGAATGCGTCGGAAATGTTGGTTATTTCGCGAATGAAATGTTCTATTGCTACTCCATTTCACTGGATTAAACTATAGAGTATTTGCACTGCTAGGCATAGGGGAACACTTTTTCGAAACCTATAACTTTTTCAATAATAGTTCTAGGCAATTTTTTTGAGCAGTAGTTAAGTGTTTTTTAATTATTTACAGTGATAATAAGTACCTGCATAACACAGTTATATACGTAGTAAATAATACTATGAAAATAGGCTGCTACATGTCAAATACTAATGTAGTGCAATATATATAAAGTAATCAATAAAAAATTAAGCCAAGAAAGTTAGGGGCACAAGTCCCACAAGTACCTACCGAACAGTGAAGCGAACCGTCTTGGTGGCGACATCAACTGATTTTCGGAGAAAAATTCACTCCATTTTGTGTATGATTAACTACGTGCAAATTCTCTCTGTAACATTTTTATCTGTATATAGAAGCAGAATTGCGGTACAATATCTGAATAAATCTGAAAAATGTATCTGGCAAATCCGGCCACTCTCTGGCTGACAGCTGGTACAATGGCGCAACGTGTGACGGAAATAGGGTTGAATTGAAAAGCTGGAGTCTAATGAAACACCCTTTACTAGCGTGTTCGGGACTGTAAACCCGTCTTTCGCTAAGAATTGCAAAACGGGCCGGGCCGTATTTTAGAAACAGCCGTATTTCTTCCGGCAACGGCAAACGAAAAAGAGTGAATTTCCCAAGTAAAATAAAACATCGTAAGTAATCGCAGGATTTGCGTGCGGAAGTGGCGGTCCCTATAAATCAATGAGCGAAGTCCGATTGTATCCATCTTCAGGGCGGAAGTACGGCCGGGCCCAAGCCGGCAATACCGGGGATATTTCGCAAATATTTACAGAATCCAATTTCGGACTCTTATTCTGTTTGTACAGTACAAACAATGGGACAGGTGCTCATTCAAACAATCCTTTACACATGAATTTATTGCCCCGGGCAGAGGGAGAGAGCGAGAGAGAGAGAGAGAGAGAGAGAGAGAGAGAGAGAGAGAGAGAGAGAGAGAGAGAGAGAGAGAGAGAGGAAGAGCATTCTATTTAGCCGCCGCTTCAAGACAACGGACGTTATTTAAAATATTTAATTTCGCACCCCCGCTCGCCGCAAACATAAAATATTGCACCCACTCCAAAAATCTTCGCTTAAAATTGGACGGACGTACTGAAATGTCGATCGATGCGCTCATGATTTATGATGCTCCCCCTAAACAATTTTATCACACCCATTAAGATAATATTACGTAACTCCGTCAAACAGGTACTCAGTTTTATGATCAAAACAACATGAAAAAGTTACAATTAATCATTTGGAATGTGTCCATATCGACAAGGTATATACAGGGTGTTAGTAAATAAGTCCGACAAACTTCAGGGAGTTATTCTGTATGAAAAAATAATGACACTTTGCTATATAAACGTATGTCCGCAAATGCTACGTTTTTTGAGAAAATTTCAAAATTATTGTAATGTGAACATGAATAAAGATTTTTGTTGAAAGTCTAATTGATCATTTAATAAGTTGATATTGTGGTTTCTTCTATGCTTTTCTCTTTCAAGTTGTTCCAATAAATCTAATTGGTATTTTTTCTTACATTTGTGAAGCAACGTAGGTTCATTGTATTTTATACAATGATCTGTTGAAATTTAACGTAACCAGGGTTGCCAAGTCTCCGGCATTGCGCCGGAGTCTGCAGCATTTGAGGCTCATCTCGGGTCTCCGGCAGGCATTCAAGCATCGCCGGCAAAATCAAACATGAAGGAAATAGTTTTACATTATTGTTAATAATATATCGTGGCTTAAAGGTAAAATGGCAAAACTCACTAACTGAAAATTTGTTATATTTTATTGAAACACGAATTAATTGTGGCCAAATGCTGATAAATGCGTATCTAAACGATAATACGATCAATAAGTGTTATTAAAATAAGTTCAATAAATTCTTAAAATCGATTAATTCTCTGGAAAATGTCATTACATTTATTGGTATTCTATTGTAGTCAGGTTTTTGTAATTATTTGAAATGTTAGTTAGTTACTTTTACTTTTAACCAGACGATATGCACACAGAGACATATCTTTGTTGAATTTTACATATTCAGTGTTATTCAAATTATTTTAAACTACGCAATTTAACACGCAAAAAGTTCTACAACTATTATACAGTGAGAAGACAAAGTATTGAAACATGACAATATCTCTAAATCGGTCTGTTATTTAAAAATAAAACTCGGTTTTGAATTATCAAATTATGTACACATATTTATCGTAAACTAAATTTCCGACCGGTTTTTGAATTAAGACGGAATTGACATATTTTTTAAATGACACTATTGACTTAATAACAGCATACAGTATGATGGCCGTCATAGGAAAATTTTCTAGAAAAAGATAGTTGAAAATTAGTGTTACATTGTGTATTTTATACTGATTTTGAGGTTTCTGGGAGATTGAATTCAAATGGCATACATTTACTAATGTTGCTAAAATTACAGTTTTGACATTTGACCTCACTTTTCCGGATGTCTTACGTAATTCTGAGTTCGCATTGGTATTCAGGGCAAATAAAGTTCCAGAGTACATTTTATATTCCATTTGCAACCTCCATGCTACTCAACGTTATCAATATTTACAATTTCAATTATGGTCTTTAAGCCATAAATTTTCGTCCGCTACCATTAAGACAATTAAATGTTATATTAAAATAACTTTCAAATATGGGATTGCCATTTCATCAAAATGTGTATTTTTATAGTAAAAAATCGACGTATTCAAAGACGTTTTTTCTTAGCCGTATAAGAAAATTGAAACAGAAACAAAACTAAAAAGCGCAAAACATCTGCAATCCTGTAGAACGTGGCTTTTTGAAAAGGAAACTGCATAGGCGATTATGATCTATTTTTTGCCAAAATCGCCAAGTTGAGTTTTTAGACCTGTTTGGGTTTGGCACATGCGAGGTGAAACGGCCTGACTTTTTTAATCACAGAATCAAGTTGACCCTATTGTTTTTTTAACAATTATTTTATATATTTTTTTGGAATCTTGTCGACTATACCCCCCCCCCCCATCATCTCCGGCGATTTTTCTTTTTGACTTAATTTTCAAGGCAGGAAAGCCAAACGACCCACACAGCAAGATAACACACTATAGTATACTTTAATATACAAAAATGGGTTTCGTACCAAAATATACTCAAGAAGTGGATGCTGGTGTACGCAGTATACGTGCCTGAAACGTCTTTTAACAAGTAATGTGACTTGTTATTATTACTGCTGGTTGTATTTTAGTATAGAGTCATATATATTTTCTATATTTTCAAATATTTTCATTATTCCTCCATCTTCCTTTAAAATTGAAAGAAGATCAACATTGGCCGTTATCAAACTGTTCGTTTAGCGTGCAGAAAAATCACCTACTTATTATTCTCCTGGTGGGAAATGTTTGTTTTTGCCGAATGGGATCGATAAAGTAGGTATCGTCGTTCGTTCTTACAGTGTCCGTGTGTTCGTTCCACACCTGAGTAGTAACCCTGTCACGTTTCCTGGCCTCTTGGCTTTTGTCTCATTTCTCATTATTCTCTTGGTTTCCATCTGAATCCCTTGGGGCACATCAGTCAACTAGCAATTATGTCTTGCCCACTGATGTAGGTGACCGCTCCACCACGCTGCAAGGTGTCCCATACATCAACCGGTTAGCAAAACTAGATGCTCGTTTATATCAAAACATCCAAAATAACCGTCGTTATGAATTTCCTGAAAGTTTAATTCTACTGTAAATGGGGAATATAATCATATTGACCGTTAACCTTAATCATGTTGAAGTTTAATTTATATTAATATATACCGGGCCTATATGGCGGCGTAATCATTTTAATTTTATTAAAAGCTCTATACTCAACATTTGTATTAAGCATTTCATTTTAATATTATTTATATATTACTTTGGACAGGTAAATCGTATTAATATATTACAACTAATGAATAATGTATAGCCTATATTGGAAGGGGGCAGGGGAAAAACGAAGATTGCCAGAAAAAGCTGTTTGTATAAAGAGGGAATAACCTAGTGCGAATAATGAGTACATCGCACACAAAAAATGTGTTTGTTTTATAGTTTTGATTTGCAATATAAATATTAAAATTTTACCGACTGGTCTATGTTCCATGTTATTATTTGTGTAAATGCATAAAAATAACGGTTGTATGCAGATATTGTGGAGTTCAAATTTCAGAATAACAATGCAAATATTTACCGACAAATATTGTAAATTGGCAATAATGATTCCAGCATAAAATATGGACAAAGTCAAAAATGCCCCGCATGTTTAAAGTAGGTCTGCAAAAGGAGAAAATTATTTTTCATTTATACGTGACGGAATATCAGGTCATTTTTTTAAATGGAATGTTGTAATGGAACTTGTCTTTCCAACTGTGGAAGTTGTACCTGTGTAAAGTAAATAGTTCCTGAGATATTCAATTGTTAATCAAAAAATTGGCAATTGCAGTCCTTTTTTAAAAACAATGTAATAAGACTACATTTTTGCAGATATTGTCTTAAAAATATTGTCACATAATAACTATCCTATGCAGTGAACATTTTTAAATGGCTTGTGCTTAAGATTGTTAAATGGAACACCTTGTAATATTATTTGCTAATTGAAATTTCTGTTAAGTTCTTTGCAATTTATATTTACTATATCGTATATCATTTTTTACTCGTTTTTGTGATAATTGCAATTTAGAAAGTAGTATGCTAGAATCTTAAGATATCTGTCAGTTTGTTTTTGTTGCATATTTGGTTTTTGTGTGTGAGCACATGTGAGCACAAATTACATCGAAGAAAATCTGATTTTCAACACTCAGAAGTCAACAAATTTTCACTTAACCTGAAAGTGCAGGGTTTAAGGGTTACTTTAGCAGTAATTTGAAAGTTTTAAATCGCGTGTTCGGTTGCCAACACATATTATACATTTAAAAAAATCGAGGAAAAAGACATTTGAAAAAAAATTTACATTAAAATTTACTAAGTTCTATGTACACCCTGTATAGTGTATCTAATATCTTTGGATACTATCATCTACTTACTGGCTTTGACTATTGCCTCAGGTAGTTTAAAGCCAGAATCGGAAACAATGTCGTTTTTACATAATTTTTGAAGAGATCCTGCAACGGGCTATTTTTGAAAAAACAGTTGAATATCTCTCGAACTATTAACGCTGTGTGATTGTGACGCTGTGGGCAACATACACGGTTGGATAAACAAATTTAGTAGTATTCATAATATAATAAAATATACAGGACGTTCCATTTTAAAAAGTGTACAAACTTTCCGTCACACCTAAATGCAACACCCTGTATAAATAGCAATAATTTTACGTTATAGAAAATGGCGAGTCAAACAGCTTTTGTATAAATACTGTAGTAGTACTGACAACTTACCCTGTATTTCTATATAAGAGTTTCTCCAGTGTCGTAAATAAATGTTAACTAATTACAAATCTGCGTACATTAATATTTCCAGGGGTAATGAGTTGATCGAAATGATAGCATTGTATGTTACATGTTTTTATGCTATTAGAGCTCTGACGTGGTAGTACGTTATATAATATAATCGCTTATCACAAGCATTACTCCCATAATGCATACATTACTAAAAGAATGCATAGGGTGGAGGAATTTATTTTACCCTTTATATAAAAAAAATCAACTTTGTAAATTTCTGGAAGACAAACAGTGTAATTTGCAAAGGGAGCCATAAACTTTTCTCGCGGAGGGTTAAAAATAAACACGATTTTATATCATCCTTTAATAGGCTGATATGCTTCTTCGGCATGAAACCAGATTGCATCGGTCCATATGTCGTATACCACTCTGAGTGGAAGTGTAGAAGCAGCAAATCGCGTTTTTGCCTCCTGATAGCATCAAATGAAATCTCCCTCCGTATATAGCATATATATGTATAGACATTTATCTAGCGGAATCGCGGCAACCCCTTTTAACCATGGGGACATATTTATAGTCTGAAATACAAACAACAACACGATAGCCCATAACGGACCGAATATATTGCCAATAAACGTTTTATGATTTCATAAAATTGTTGTTTTGCAAGTAGCAAATTTACAATTCCAGCGGGTTCTCTACGCAGGAAATACAGACGTTGCCAAAATGACTCCAATACGCTATACTGTCGGAAACCGAACATACAAATGACAAATCATTTCCAAGGTTCCAAATATATAATTATAACACGCTTATTGTTTCTACCCTTGTCCTGCGAACTTGATTTTTGTACCTGGCACGCGTATTTCTACCGCACCCTTTTCAAAATTCTGATTTTCTAATAGCCGTTTTACACTACGCAATTCAGTGCACAATTTGTGCAGTACAACAACATCTTAAACAGAAATACTGATAAATTTTCTTATGCTGACTAATTTTAGAAATTTAACCATTCTCAGTTTGCAGATTTCAGTTGCCTAACAACTTCTTGTGTAACTTCTTGCGCATGAATTTCGTAGTGTAAAGCGGCTATAAGACCGGGTGTATCAAAAGCATACTGTCGGAAACCGAACATACAAATGACAAACCATTTCGAAGGTCCCAACTATATAATTAAAACACGCTTATTGTTTCTACCCTTGTCTGCGAACTCGATTTTTGTACCTGGCAAGCGTATTTCTACCGCACCCTTTTCAAAATTCATATTTTCTAATAACCGCTTTACACTATGCAATTTAGTGCACAATTTAGTACACAATTTCTGGAGTACAACAACATCTTAAACAGAAATACTGATAAATTTTCTTATGCTGACTAATTTGCCTAGAAATTGAACCATTCTCAGTTTGCAGATTTCAGTTGCCTAACAACTTCTTGTGTAACTTCTTGCGCAAGAATTGCGTAGTGTAAAGCGGCTATAAGACCGGGTGTATTAAATGCATACTGTCGGACATCGAACATACAAATGACAAATCATTTCCAAGGTCCCAAATATATAATTAAAACACGCTTATTGTTTCTACCCTTGTCCTGCAAACTCGATTTTTGTAGCTGGCAAGCGTATTTCTACCGCACCCTTTTCAAAATTCATATTTTCTAATAGCCGTTTTACACTATGCAATTTAGTGCACAATTTAGTAAACAATTTCTGCAGTACAACAACATCTTAAACAGAAATACTGATAAATTTTCTTATGCTGACTAATTTGCCTAGAAATTGAACCATTCTCAGTTTACAGATTTCAGTTGCCTAACACCTTCTTGTGTAACTTCTTGCGCAAGAATTGCGTAGTGTAAGGCGGCTATAAGACCGGGTGTATTAAATGCATTCTGTCGGAAACCGAACATAGAAATGACAATCATTTCCAAGGTCCCAAATATATAATTAAAACACGCTTATTGTTTCTACCCATGTCCTGCGAATTCGATTTTTGTACCTGGCAAGCGTATTTCTACCGCACCCTTTTCAAAATTCTGATTTTCTAATAGCCGTTTTACACTACGCAATTTAGTGCACAATTTAGTACACAATTTGTGCAGTACAACAACATCTTAAACAGAAATACTGATAAATTTTCTTATGCTGACTAATTTGCCTAGAAATTGAACCATTCTCAGTTTGCAGATTTCAGTTGCTTAACAACTTCTTCTGTAACTTCTTGCGCAAAAATTGCGTAGTGTAAAGCGGCTATAAGACCGGGTGTATTAAATGCAGTTAACGTCAAAATTTCCCGTCTTTCCAACACACCCAATCTGACGGGAACATCTTGAAAATAGTTCCGGTTGAAATTAATTATATCCAAGAGGCTATATCGCATCCGTACTACGCTCTGAAGAGATGGAGAGGGTTTGATATGGAACCAGAGCAATTGATGAGTCACGTATTACCACTAACCCCTTGTGGGCTATTCTCAATTATATTACATATCAGTTTTCGTCCTTTTCTTTCCGCCGCCGCAGTTGGTCACGTACAAGATCTGTGATGCGCCATCCCTCATGTTTACAACAACCCATTACAATTCTTATCTGTCAGTAGGAATCTTCACCACATATAGGTATTATATGCCCACTCATATGGAATTTACTGAAAATGGTATTAATTTTAAAAAGATTTGCAGCACTTAGTTCTATTGTCAGCTTTTATAGTTAGTGTTCTATATTTTCAGTTTTGTTGGCCTGTTTCTGAAGTTTTGTGATCAGAAAACTTGGTCGTCTTTCTCCTATTGATTCTTAAAATTAGAATTTCCTTCCCGTGGAGTCTCCTAGCTCCTTCAATAACACCGGGCTATCAAAAGTTGGAAATATTGGAAAGGAGTTCCAATATAGAACTGTCAAAAAGTCGGATCCGTCGATACTCGCCCTGAACGCTGGAGGGAATTAAAATCAGCCTTATCAATTAAATTTGCAGAAAAGTTTTAATTTGCACAAAAAGTTTACAAGCACTGTACAACTTCCATGGCGGAGAAGCCTCCACTTCTTTCCCCCACCTCCCGCAAAAAGTCAACGGGGATTTATCGCGCGATAACAATGCCCCAAAATTAAGGGACTCTCAAAAAATCAAACTTCGCCCCTTTGTAGCCGCTAATTGGTATTTCCATTAATATTCAGCCCACATTTGTAATTAATGCTTTGAATTTTTAATACGAGCGTGTTACATCCGGCTCGGTGACTTGCAAAATCCCCATTTCACAATTTGCCACCACTCGTTTTAAATTAAGAATTACTCTTGTCCATAGGAACAAAATTGCAAACAAAATCATCCCAAAAAGAGAAACAATTTTATTGTTGGGGTTAACCGTGCGTTATGAGATGAAATTAAACCTTTTCCGGGTTGTTTTACGCTTTTACAATACAGGGTGTTAAAGAAATAATGACTAACCTTGAAGGAACATATCCGCCCAGAACAAAGAAGCAATTTTGATCAAATAAATGATATTCTATTTCAAAGTTTGAACTACAAACAAAATTGTATTAAAGCGTGTTCTGGATGGGTGCACCGTCGAGCACGCTTACGCTGAGAACTCTACCACATGTCATCTCTCTCAGCGGCTTCTCATTAGCCACATACGTGGTATAGGGTAGCTCCACATCGAGAAGGGTATAGACATCATGTGGGCTATACCGTCTATCCGCACTTGCCTTAATCCCTAGGCTGTTGACGATTTTCTTGCGGTGAACAGTGTCGGACACAAAACTGTCTATACCCTGTATATAGAGCTAATGTCCCAAACAGAAATTTAGTTAAGTTACATATATTTTACTAGAATCATCTGTTTTCTTATAGTATCATTGTTTAGGTAGACTGTATGGGTGTACGTGATAAGGTCTAGTTCGGTTATTCTTTTTCGGTTTTCTGATCAGAATTGGCTAGAATTTATAGGCGTTCATTCTTCAAATGGAATTAATGCGGGACCCTGGCTATAAAGGCACTATTTGTCTGGGTTTTGCTTCCGGGGGCTATCGCATCAAAGTTAGTGCCAGCCATCAGTCTAGTTCAGGCCGGCGTACATATCTCGTATTTTCTACGCGGAGTGTACTAATCCAGACCGATCTGAGAATGGAATTCGTCTCCCTTTTTCCCTTCTCTTCCGCTGCTTCATTCCCGGTTTAATTGCTAATGCTGTCACCTATAAATTACTACTTGACATATTAATCCCGAACCTTACTGGGCGACGTATGATACCCCGCAATTTAATAACTACCACCAGGGTGAAATATCGCCACGTCAACGGTACATAAACGCGAAAATTGAAACTGGAGAAATATACCAGTTCATCTTATTTACATACTAACGTTAATAAACACAACAACGGCGTTAATTAGTCTGAACTTAAATTAGATCGATTGTTAGCTGCATTAAAAAGTCATCCCAGAGGGAATTAAATTTAAAACAATATCCTCTCTAGCGTGTTTTACTGAGTGAAGTGAAAAATAATCACCAAGAACCAAAAAAGGCTAGGTTCCTTCGTTTACAGCCCATTATTTCTCATACATGTTGGGCTGGGAAAACACAGAAGCTGCATTACATTGAGGAAGTGGAAAAAGACTGAAAAATGCTGCTATAGAATGTCCGTCGTCATGTCCCAAAAACTTCTCTAAACTTGTTGTGCAAATGAATAACTCAAAACAAAATGGAAATAATTGTCATAATATCGTTGACAGTCGGGTTTTCTGTGGATTGGTGAGGTTTAATACAGTGTATACCACGAGCACGAATCAGTTTCTCAAAACATAAGTTATTTCGCAGAGATATACCTCCCTTTTTGGGAGGTCTCTTTTATTTGTAGCCAAACAAACAAAAGCAAGAAAAAGAGTAAATTGGGGTAAATAAATCTGATTTTCCTAATCTTATATAAACAATCTTACTCACATTTTTTGATTTTAAAGATTGAAATCCATACTAAAACTAGTAAATTTTAATAATTAGTTTCTTGCATAAAAAACAATGAGACCAGACATTTTAACTTTTTTGTTTATTTGTTTGGTGGTATTTTCACGCAGCAGATTTAGAATACTAACTATTTTGTTTAAATTTTTAGTGAATAAAAAATACAACGATCAAAGGAAAGCAAAAAATCCATAACAAGTAACTGAAAATTTGCTGAAAATCTACCTTTAAACAACAATATTATAAATCATTGATCAAAGAAAGTTCTACATTCCACAATATAAAAATTCTATATTCGTATGTCTCTAATGTGTCAGTTAATATGTTTAGTTCTATTATTTTTAGTACAAAAATTCAACATTTCAGTTTTTGTTGATATCCTAGTATTTTGAAAATAATATGAAGAGGTTGCTGGCAGCTGACAAACTAAATGAGCATCAATAAAATATAAAATTCCTTTTGTTTATTCATTTTAAAATCTTTGACCATTATCCCATTATTATTAACAAAAACGAATAAGTATTAAACTTTGCAGTGTCAAAACTGCAATGACAGAAAATGGCAACTGATTTAGTTTTTTTCGTAGTTTTTAGTGCAAAAAAATGTAAAAGACATGTTTTACTGAAAAATTAGAGTCAATTTCTTACTTGAGATTCAGATTCTACAGAGAAAGCGTACCAGAATCGGTTGATGATGATTAGTTTGAACTTTGTTGTTGTTGGACGGTTTTCGATTCACATTTCTTTAACATGATTTTGACATTATCTTTATGTTTTTATTTAATAAAACAATGCATTTATAATTACCAATAATTAGTAAGCTGCCATTGTTTTGACATCTACATGAAAAGTTTACCATAGTATATTGTGTATCAAGCCGAGAAAGTGGTTCTTTTCCGGGCCGAGAAAAGAGCACTTCTTGAGGCACGGAAAACCACTTTCTGGGCGTGGTGCACACAGATTTTTTTATCCTACACAACAATATCGTAATAAAATCACCCGTTTCTAAAGACGAAACACTGACATATTGGCTTTCGACAAATAAAATCCGTTGACGTTTTAATCACAAACGTCAAACCGAATCGAGAACTGTGTTTTGATTGGATAGAGTTAAATTGTGTACAATAATTTTCCTGGCTAGCGCCGAAAAGTATTCATTACAAGCCGGGCTGGGGTTGGCTGGCAAATAGCAATTTTCGTGTCTCCATAGAGACGCGAAAATGACATTTTCGCATCGTGTAGGATAAAAAATATTTTTATGATGAAAATGTGCAATGTCTTCCTTTAATCTGTTTCTAACAGTTTCATCAGAAATTTCTATTCCGTGTACTTGTCTTACGTCGTTTGATACCTGTGGCAGTACGTTGACGTCATATTCGAAGTCCTTTTGATGTTAATATTTTTGAGTACCTATGTTGGCTAAAATAGGTCCAAAGTTTCATACTGAATGGGGGTATCATGGCAAGCAAGTATTGTGGTTATGTGGTGTCCCTTGAAGTCGGTGCTGATGAAAAGATAGGGCAATTTAGAGCTTATAATAGCTCGCCTATTCTACTTTTTAATTGGGTGCTTTTACAAAATTTAACGAGGAAAAAGTTAACGATAAGATTTTTATTGGATTCCGTATGTAGGTCAGTGCACACTCCTCATCTGCAGCAATGAAAGGGGCATCCTCGGTGTGTTTTAAGGCCCGGAAATGAAAAGATCACCGCCGGTTACATTTAAGGGGATGATATCGAGTGATTATGTGGTAACTCAAAATTCTAGGCTAGGCCTGCCGGTTGTCATGGGAGGAAGTCGGTACGTAGGAAAAAATACACACTATTTTCACCTTACTTATGTGAATTGGGACCTCGGAGAATTACCGGTAGCATGCGGACGGAATAATAAAGTGGTGTTTTCAGGAGGCACTCCATACAGAACAAAAAGAAACGAGGAAAAGAATAACGCTAGCTATCTATGAGTTGCGTCCGGTCTTTACTTTTTGATATATACACGCATATTTAGTGGTGGTAATACATGCAAATTATCCTGAAACAAATCAGTGAAAAGTGGCGAATGCCGCAGAAGTTTGTTTTTATTACAGTTGGCGAAGTTAAAACTTGAGAACATACACAGCGCAAAGTTTTATTCAACAACTTGGAGAAAAATATACCCATGTTCGGGGTGTATGTATTTCTTTATTGCAGTCCATCCACATTCGACCGTATTATTTTATATGGGCGTAATAAACTATTTACGAGTAAGAGAGTAAGTGAAATTCTGATCAAATAGTCCGTGAACTTTTGTTACAACTAAAATAAATATAAATCTTTAAATTTTGTCACGTACAATACTCTTAACAATACGTAAAAAAATCCATCGAAAAATTAATAGCAGCACAGGAAATTGCGCTTCGAGGTACCAGACAGAATCCTTAAAGTGTAGAAGTGATTGAAATATTAATCAGTTCCTGCATTATTAAACATAAAACTCTTTTGTCTTAGAATTTAAAACCTTGATCAAGTTTCCGTCACTGGAATATACACATCTTATTAAATCTTATTTAAATAACTTTTTACTGTTCAATTATAAATAGTAGTGTCGTATTTCATAGGCGCAGTTACAAAATGTTCCAGGGGATGAAAAAGGTGAAGTGTGAATGACTATACTATTTTGTAGCGTTTTTGTTGTTTTATATTCCATAATTAATTCTCTCGAGAATGCTTTAAGTTAGTGTTTACGTTATAGGGCCAGAATCACTCAGCATATTTCCATAAAACACATATTCTTTGCTGTTTCGCTATCATGCTTCTATCGAGAATGCATGTAAACAGAAACAGAATGATTTACAATACATATAGCATCACTATGGAAGTTAAGTATTTGTTGTCGATATTGTCGTGATGGTTTCCGGTCCACTCAAGAAGTATTAGCAATAAATTTGTGGCGACGGAAAAACTTTTACGATTTGACATATTGTCGCAGAGTTCCAACAATGTTTATCGACGATCGGAGATATTCGGAGGATCCGGGGACTGAGCCGTGCAATAAAAACGAATCCTCCACACAAAAGATAAAACCGGCTGCCGGCGCGCGAAATATATAAATGACCGAAATGAAAAATCGGAAAGATTTTTTTCCAGTGCCACGAGATGTAACCATAACTCATATTCCACTGAGTGTTAGTTTATCTGTTGAGACGAACTTGACTGATGTTAAGCTGTCTCTGTTCCTCCTTCTCTACCCCCATTCGTCCGGGATTTCGGAATAAAGTGAAAATGTTTTTGTAGCTTATGAATTCGCAGCATTATGTTATCTATCATCAATACGTAACATTTCCCTCGAACCCTCTAGCCTCTGCTACATTTATAACCTTAATGTCAGATTCATAATGCAGAAGCTAAGTGATCACACAAAAGACTCACTTTTCACCATAAAAAGAACGAAAAACACAACCCCCATATGATTCACCAGAACAAGGCAATTTCTCTTAATTTAACACGCACCAGATGTACTTTCGTTAGGTATCTTCAAAATAACTTGGTTTCTGTTATGTTGTGATGACACAACATTCCGGTACAAAAGAAAAAATGGAGAAAATGCATTTACACCCTTATCGGAAAATCGAGAATAGGGGAGATTTCTCATTGAGACATTGCCCCGATAGTTAATTAATGCACCCTTCGAACACTTTTCGATGTATTTAGGCATCTGATCCCTTATCAGTTATTTGATTAGTCTGTTTTTGTTACAGGTCCCATGTGGGTGCAACGCCTCGAACATGGGGGGTGAGAGAACCCGTCCCATGTGGATATTTCTTACACTGGTGCTCGCCAGCACAACGGGAGCGATGTGTCCAGCTCGTTGCCGTTGCAACGACGAACTCCTTCAAGCGTCATGCGTGAACGCCAGCCTAGAAGTTGTGCCAATACAGTTAAACCCCGAAGTCAAACATATTGACTTGTCCAATAACAAGATAAACAACATACTATTCACGCTAAGCATATACAATAACCTGGTTAGCCTAGATCTATCGTCTAATAAGCTGCAGACTCTAGGAGATAGCAACTTTGAGTCCCAGAGGAACCTGAAGCATTTGAATATTAGTGGCAATGAAGTGGTGGTAATTTCGAAGGACTCGTTCAGGGGATTACGAGCTCTGACTGTGCTGGATATGAGCTATAATCGATTAGAGCAGTTCACCATACACGCGTTTCGCGAGTTACAGTCACTGGAGATCTTGCATTTGACCGGTAATCAGATCACCGAAATGGAAGACAACTTGCTGGAACCTACAAAGTTTCTGCGTGAGTTGTACCTGAACTACAATCAACTTCTAGCCATCCCAGAATCGGCGATTAAGCATTGCATAAGACTGAAGGTGCTCTCACTTTCCCAGAATTTGATTGAGACAATTGAAGCTGAGGACGTGCCAGCTTTACCAGATCTCCAGATCTTAGAGATTAATACTAACGTTATCGAAGACATCAATCCTGATGCATTTTCAGGCATTGCATCCTTAGAATATTTAGACTTGAGTGACAACAATTTTACAGTAGTGCCGACCGCATCTTTGTCCAAACTATCAAAACTAAGACATCTCCACCTAAGTGGAAACTTCTTCACTAATATTCCACCGGTTGCATTCCGGAGCTTATTCCATTTGAAATCATTGAGTTTGGGTCGTCTTGATATGCTGACTAGGGTTGACTCTAGGGCATTTGTGGACAACATCAATTTGCAGAAAGTTTGGATGGATAATAATATAGTATTGGAGAGTCTACCTACGAGGCTTTTCCACGGAAATCCAAAACTGACGTCCATCTCCATAAAGAATTGCGAGTTAACCACGCTTGAAGCATCTCATTTTCCTCTTGACCAATTGAAAGTATTTAACATAGGGGGGAACCCGTTGCTGTGCAACTGTTCGATTTTATGGTTGTGGAAATTGGTTCAAATCCAGAAGAATAAACTACCTGGAAATTCAAGTGAAACCAATGACTTTACTATCGATATTGGGAACATCACATGCAGTGGACCAGAACCACTTGAAGGCTTATTGCTGATGAATGCTACAGAATCTCAAGTGGGTTGCTCTATGGGCTGGATTGCTGTCGCATTTGCGATCATAGCGACACTGCTAGTTCTATCATTCGTAGTTGCTTTTCTGTACTGTGGACCAATAAAACAACGATCGAAGAAAAAGAACCAACAACCGGCGGTGAACGTTCAGAGTCCTATTGAAGACACACACCACTACGAAGAACCCATGGCAGACAAATACATAATTGGACCATCTCTGATAAGAGAATATAAAGCATTACCTAATTGGGAACCTTACGCAGATGACCATAAAGATCTATATGGTCCATATAATTCGCCTATTAAGACAAGACCACATATAGTATACGTATAAATGATGTCGTGTACAGTGATCTTCCCCTAGTTACAGATACACCAAACCAGAGTTATTACACACCATGTAATAAATAAAGTATTTCTTTTTATACATCTATACATTTGAATATATCTTATATTAAAAGAGTGTTATGTACGTTAATAGTCATTATTCCATCCATCTATACGAGGAAATATAAAAAATGATTAGATATGAGGGTCGTCAGCGTATTGTTTTATATAATGACTGTTAACGAGTGAACGTATAACAATGTATATAATACAATTGAGGGTAGTTCATGTTTTTTAATTGTAAAGACTGAATTATTTTAATACGTATTTTTCGATATAAAAATTACTATTTTCGAAATTGTGTCAAATCAGCAGATTAAAGTATAATGAGCTATATATTATATATAAGAATGCAATAAAGTTGATGTCCAATTGTGCTTCTCCATAATTGTTTGTATATGTGGTAATTGTATCTGAAATACGTAACTGCTGCAGTGTTTATAATCAAACATAAACAATCGCTTCTTATGAGTCTTATGACACACTTGGACCCACTAGTTTATAGGTTTAATACATATACTAAACGTAATCCATTCTCAATGTATCCTCTCTTTCGTTTCCTACAACAGCTGTTGGAAGAAACAGCAACGTTAGAAAAGTTATATATTTCATTTACAATAACCAATGTGTTTCTCTTGTATATCTCTATATGCTGGATCGTTTGTAATTAACTGAATTATGAATTACCTGAAGTTGACCTCATTGTTTGCTCAGGTGTAATGAGTAATGCATGGTAATGCATAATGGAATGGATGGTTACAAATATTAGGATAGCCTAGCAGTTACAGCGGCCGTAATGGGCAAACGTCATCAACTGACAACACTTCCCTGGATAACAGATATAAGTCAGTGTTTTTCTGTTCTCAAACAATACATAAATAGGTAGTGCATTCTTCATCTCTCTGTAATAATTATTTCTCATAGACTGATACGTAGTATAAATCAAAATGCTGTTAATGTATGTGTCTGTATTTGTTCTTATATTTACAATACCATTATACATATACATATATTTGTTAAGGATTAAATTATATGCAAAATTTACGTACATTTTATTTCCTTTAACCTTAACCATCCTCAAAACTCAAAAGACTCCTTTGTCTTGAGTCTTCTTAACAACCCCATTTTGAAGCAATTATGGAGGTCATAATTCTTAAAGTAATAATTCCTAATGCTTTGATAATGTTTCTAAGACTGACAACGTGGAGATTCTTGCAAGCAGCTAATACTCTGTATCGAATTGCTAGCTTTTCTCTTTGACATGGGTTAGTTACATTGTTAGTGAAGTTGTCTTCATTGTTGTTACCTACAACTAGAGATGCCGTGTCATGTGCAAAGGTTACCACAGTATTATTACCACATATAAGAAGATTGCAGAACAAACTTCTTTTCATTACTATCTGTTTTCGGGGGTGGTTTTCTACCAGGCATAATTGGTACATAATTGTATGTTCTTCTTTCCTTAACGTTCAGATTTATTTTTCTTCTAGTGTCAAACTAATTGTTTTTTAACTATGTAATATATTCTGTGGCAGAAATAATGGAGAGTGATCAGAGCTTCGGTCTTGACATTCTGAATCGGAGAAATAAAAAGAGGTAATTGCAAATTTCCATTGGAGAACGAAACCGTAATGCTGCAGCTTCTCTAGTTAGTTAGATGTCAGTGAGATAGACTGGTAATGTCAATTTCATCGTTTACGGGTAAATTGGATATCTCGTGTGTGCTTGATGGTAAAGACAAATTCGGGAGTACTCCGCCATCTAGATATAAATAGATTCTGGATGAGGGCTATTAAACCGTTCCCTACTTCACATAAAGTTCATACATTATACAACTACCGAACATTAAGCTACGCAATACGCTGGATGGCAGATCGTATACCGACTTTGGAAACAATAAATGATCCAATTTAAGTATTTGTTCGGCAAATAACCACGCTGTTGCTGAACGTCCATTACCCAAACGGGTTACTTCATAGTCAGTCGTTTTCATTAAGTGATTTGTCTTCAAACGGTCGTTACTCCCACGAAAGGCTTACATAATCCGAATAGTCATCATTTGCCTAGCATGCAGATCGTCATCACTAAAAGTTTAATGTTTGATTGGGTCTAATTTTTTAAGCAATGCCTACGTCTCGAAAGGCTTTGTCACTAAAAACAATGGACCGTCTGTGTCGCCCAGTTCTCCGTGACAAATGTCTATTGTAGTTTGAAGTAGGGGTTGACAGGGGAATGAATTCCGAGGGAGATTCTGTCAATAAGCCTAATCCTTATGGAAAGTCCGCAAGAAATTCACCCTTGCAACGCGGTGTTGGTTTTATGCGTGCAAGAATAATCAACATCAGTGGGAAATGTTTGATTAAGTGTAGGGTTGTTGTGCGAAGTAAAGGATGTCCCAGGAACTGAGGAGCGGCTCCCCCCCCCCCCGCCACTGCGGGCTCTTTACTTTAATTGTAAGCCTCCTTAAACTGGAGCGGGCACTACAACTTGGTCCGCCCTACTAATTATGCCAGGATTGAAGGGTTTACTTAATTAGTGATTTTCTTCTAATTAAATTAAATATTCACGCCGCCATTCGGCTAATACACAAGCCGAATAATCGCAACGTAAAACTAAGTAACTCCGCACAGCGTGAATAATGGCGCAACACAAATAACCACAAAACAAACTTTTGATAAAACTTTTTTTAAGTTTCAAGTTATATTTCGTTTGCTTCTAAAGAGAATGAAACCTATCATTGAGAGAAATTAACTAATTCCTAATCACCAATTTGGTTTTAGAGAAAAGGATTTCAACTTCTTTAAGAATTCGAAAATATCTACAGTGGTTCCTTTTCATACCCATAGAGAAAAATGCCCTTTCTCCGTCATATTCAAAAGTTATCATGAGCTGTCATCTTTTCAAAAATTCCTTTTAAAATTTCAAACATTTGACACTCATAGGTCCACTTGTAAAAAGCATATCGTATACAAAATGTATACGGAAAAGATACTGACAACAAATTACATGATATTCAATAGCAGTAACTTATGGCATCTGCGTGGTAAACACGCGTAAAATAAAAATCCCTTTGGTAAATGTCCTCAAACATAACATCCGTGTACCCCTTAAGATAACAAGATTTCAGCACGCACGTTTATGCGATCTTGAACTCGGTATATATATATCGTTGCATATTTATTTGAAAGCATCTTTGTGCAGGTCTGCGATGCATGGCATTCCCATGGGTTTTGCCCCTCAGATTTACCACTGATATATGCATAGCACAAGTGATAATAAAGGGGATGATATGAGCTCAAGGAATTTTTATGCACTGCCTGAAGGAATACATAGAATTTTGCTTTTGCGCACGTGTGGTGCAGCGCCACTCGGCAAGAGAGTTATGCACTCGTTACGGTCAGAATTCCACAACTACTTCTATTTATTGTCCAATATATGGCCGGCTTTATTGAACTATAGTCTATAACTGACCTAATTTCATCACATACTTCGGATTTTAATGCTGCAGCGAATGATATTCTTCACTATTCAGCAGTTTCTCTATTTCGTGTCCATTCAGCGCATACAGATATTACACACACACTCAAAATACACTGGTCAAAAAAATTAGGGGACCAGTTTTTTCGAAACCAGTAACTTTTTAAATAATAGTTCTAGGCTTTAATGGCATATATTTAACTAAAGAAATTTGCAAAAACAATGTTACAACTGTTAGTTACTTGAAGTTACACTTCAAAATGTAAATTAACAACGCAAAACAAAATGGAAATGACTGTCATAGTTTAGGTTAGTGGTGGATTAGGGCGCCTGCGAACACGTCGGTCGAGTTGATCCCATACGTGTTCAGTAGGATTCAGGTCAGGACTTAACTTAGGCCATTCCATGACCTGAATTCCACGTTCTTGTAAAAAGTTTCTGGTCATGCCGGCGGTATGTGGCTTTGCATTGTCCTGCATTAGGATGAAATTTTGACCGACACCATATGCAGCAGGCACCACATGGTCCTCCAAAATGTTTTCGATGTAATTCATGGCATTTACTCTACCAGGAACCACAACAAGATCAGTTCTGTTGTCTATACTGATGCCAGCCCAAACTACCATAGATCAACAACCAAATCTATCCAATTCTTGTATAGTGGCGGCTACACGTGTTCGACCGTCGCCAAGTTACCAATCTCTGTGATCCAGAGCAAAACTCATTCGCGCTGATTTGTAATGCTGCGTAAAGCGTGGTGCGCGGACAGGTCTTCTTGGTTTCAAATTAGCTTCTTTTCATCTGTTTCTAACAGTTTGATCAGAAATTTCTATTCCATGTGCTCGTCTTAGGTCGTTTAGGAGGTCTCGTGATGTGGCAGTGCGGTGATGTAGAGAAGAAAGGACAAGAAATCGATCTTAATTTTGAGTAGTTTTTCGATTTCGACCTTGTCCAATAAAATATATCTTATAATAATTTGTTCTAAGGTTTACGTCCATTATAATGGGCATCTAGAAGAACTTAAGTTCTTCAGAATGCCAGATACATAAAATGAAGACAAAATTTGCTTTATAACACGTTATAAAGTGCGTCATTAACTATTGGAACTACGTAAGACCTATGGTGGTAATCCTAATACAAATTATCAGTTCACATATTAGTTGAAATTAAAATAATCACGAGATTAGGCCTGTTGCGCCATCTGTTGGCCTACTGTTTAACGTACCAGCCGTGGTATGAACCTTTTAACAACCCTTTACAAATTGTTGAGGGTGACAAATAATGGAATAGCCAGTATAAAAGCTATGTTTTGTGGAAGTAAAAACTGATTGAAAGTTTTGTATGAATATGATCACCTGAAGAATGTGACATAATATCTGAAATAGCATGTAAAACATATATTTTGTGTAAATAAATTTGAATTTACTTCAAAATTGAATAAGTATGTTTTTTATATAAACAAACTTATCTTACTACCCTAAATTCCACACTTAGAAGAAAATAAATACAACAAAAAATTCACAATATTTTTTTTATTAAATTCATACGATACAAAATTATGCTAAGAGGCATCAAATAAGATGCCTAAATAATAGGAACACGTCGTGCTGAGGCCAATACTTAAAACTTAAAGAACAGGTGAATCAAAACTTGAATTAACGAGTACAATTGCACAACCAAGTGGACGATGAACACCCCGACTTTGGCGATACTAGCGGCAACAGGTGCCATCTGGATGACGATGGCTATCTTGTGGAAGAGGTCCCAGTCTGGATGTTTTTTTTTTCACCCCCTTCCACGTATCGATCATAAACAACGGCCAAACTCTGTAGCAACGGGCCGATATACTCCGACGAACGTTTACTCGCCACTGCAGTTTTCGTCGAGTCCGAAGGCGCTGCGGATTCCCCGTACTTTTCGTAAGCTTCAGCCAAGGTGCTCATAATAGGCCCCAAGTACGAGATGGATCTCTTATTTCTTGACGAGCTGTCCTTCAAGTATAAATCGATGTAGTTCGTTAACGGATAATCACAGCTTCCGGTAAGGTAGCACAATTTATATGCTATCATCGGGGTGAAGAGGGATATTATTGATAAAACACCTATGAGGACCACGGCAACTGCTGTTACAGTTGCTACAACAGTATACTTGTTCCACGAGACTTGAGTGTTTTCAGGCGATTCCAAAGGTATTTCTATGCGGGTATTCGGAGCTATCTCGTTGCTTAACGTATTGCTTTCAGTTTCGTTGCAGTATGTCATGTTTGCCGACAACAGCATTAAAGCCAGCACTACCAGAGTATTCATCCTGAAAAAAACAATAATTAATATAAGTTTAATATATACTTTTTGGAATAAAAAAAAATTCTTTACTCCGCTTTGCTACACCATTATTTGGTTTCTTGATTCACCCCAATAATTGATTTTTTCAGTTAAGTTTCTAGTAGCCAAGTACTTATTCAAACATGTATGTATGTAAAACATTTACAACATTTTGACAAAACAACAAGAAAATATAGAAATAAATCTTACCTTAGAGAAAACAAAGTATATCCAAACTCAATGTTAGACTTAACAAAATAGATCAGCATAAGTTGCTATCGACCAGAAGTCAAAATTCGAACTACCTAGCTAAATGTTGTTGGCGAGAATATATACCTACCTGAAAGAAGTTGTTGGGTGGGAATTACGCCAGATAGGGTGAGAAATCCTACCTGTATTGATGAAGGGTCGAAAACGTGCCTCTAGCCCTATAGGGCACTCTAGGCGACCTAGAAATTCCGTGATGGATTGGTCGGTTTTTCCAGATCTATTAACGAGTCCAAGAATGTTATCGCTGCATCCACCTTCTCGTGAAATGTGCGCACGGGGAGCCAATTCTTTACATTCTTTGAAGTAAAAGGATCTCCAGTACAGACATCGATGTTTTCTAATTTATTTGGCAAGATTAACCTACACATGCAAAAGAAAACAAATCAGTAATATAATTGCAAAAAAACTTTGTTAAACATCAGTACTATATGAATCTATGAAGACAAAATTGAAATGATATGTCACATATCTGTGACAAAACATCTGTTATCACGTCTTATTTTTGTCCAGTAATTTTTGTTGTGTGTTGAAATTATGTATTATTTGGTATTCAAGGTTACGTTTATAGGAACATCCCAATTGTTGAAAATTTTGGTATGTCTGATGTTCAGATTATAAATAGGAATTAAATATATAAGACAACAAGTTACCACAGGAAGCGGATTATTGATTGTGTTTCGATTTGTTGGTCCTTTTGCCAGAGATTTAATTATCACTATTTCGAAATCCAAACAGGCACCTACTAATATTATTTAGCCACAATTGAAATATAAAACAAATGAGTTGTATAAAGAGAAAAAGCAAAAGAGTATTGTATAAACCCCCTAGCCTCTTCCGCCGTTTCTAATAATTTGCGCCGGACGCAGTAATTTGTACGTGATTTCTGTTGAAATCGCCGAATACACCCCGCAGTTCCGGAGATTTACGTAAACAACCTTTTCTTCCGATCGCCTGGGTTCTGGCGTAAATTTGACAGCTTTTCCGAGAAATTTGGTGCACGGACGTGACCTCGTCAATGCTATCTTGAAGTGTAATTGTGAGTAATGAACAAGAACCTAAGACCGAGCTACCTGTGTGAGTTTCATTTGAAGTCATTGGGATTGATGATAATTTGTTGAAAGTTTTCAACTTAGTAACCAAATTCAAATGCATAATAGCATATACAGTGTTTCTGACGGGACGTTGGATATTGTATGGCAACTTTTGTTATTATTAAAGAAAGTTGATTACATGGGCAAAGTAGTGTATATTTATGTGCTTTTTCATAATCCGTTCAGAAAACAGTTGAATTCCAAATGGTTTCCAAGCTATTTTGAAAAAACCGTAAAATGTATTTTTTTAATTGTGGTCATTACTTCTTTGTTTGTGATCCCATCAAATAAGCGTTTTGACATTATAAAGGCACTTTTTTGTCTACAAACTGTCATAATGTCAGTTTAAATTTGTTTTCGCCACTGAATTCGTCGAAAACAAACGAAACTTATGTTTTTCTTATGGACGCCATATTTGTTTTATACCTGTTTGGATTCAGCATTTTTTTCTGAGTAATTTGGAATGCCACATGCCATATTTAGAACACAATAAGCCGACAAAATTGAAGTTTTTTTTAATATCTGAAAATCGCATGTTGCCATGAAAAGCACATTTGAGTGGTACAGTATTTATGTGCCCATAGTCAAGTTACAGTAAAATGTTGGAATATATTTATTTGTACTAACTATACAACATAAAAAAGTAACACTTTAACAAAATAAATAATGATTTCAAAAATCTCGCCATTTTCGTGGAGGCATTTTTCACAGCATTCCGTAATACGGTGACCTTACCGGGTTCTTGACGGGTTCTTCCGTCAATCGAATTGAAAGCGGCGATGACGGTCTCACGTAACTCCCCAACATTTCCAAAATTATAAACACCATACAAAAAGGTGCTGATGTTTGCGGGCCCAGTACCCTGTAGTGCGTCTTCTTTCAGTTAAAAATACCAGTTAGAAAATATGTTCATTGGACCATAATATTTTTTTTATAGAATTCTGGGTTTTCACCAATTTTGTTCAACAGATGGGTACAGACGGGTAGGTCACTTTGTTTCACAAAATGGCTTCCATGGCACCATGCGATTTTCAGCAATTCTCGAAGTGTACAATATTCAGTCAATTCTATTATCTTATTGTATGATGAATCCAAACATGTATAAAACCAATAATAAAAACAAAAGTTTCGTTTGTTTCTGACAAATTCATTGGCGAAAAATATTTTAAACTGACATAATCAGATTCTAGACAAAAAAGTGCCTTAATAATCTCAAAACGTTTTTTTGATTGGATCACAAATAAAGAAGTTATGATCATAAATAAAAAAGGAAATTGTTTGGTTTTTTCAAAATAGCCTGAGAACCATTTCGAAATTAACTATTTTCTGAACTGATTATGAAAGAACACATAAATATGCACTACTTTGTCCATTTCACCGACTTTCTATCTCTAATAATAACAAAAGTATCCATACAATCCAACGTCCCGTGAGACACACTGTATAACAGATTTAAACCCATCGTTTTAAAACCTTTTTTTTACCAATTTATTAAAATATATTTTTGGGATTTTTAAGAGAGACTCTTATCAGATTCAAAATTTATTTGGTGGAGGGTGTTCGACCCTTCTGAATTTAGAGGCATCTTTTATCTTCTGACTAAAGAAATATAATAATAATAACAATATGATAATAATAATAATAATAATAAATGGTTTATTGCTTTCAATAATTTGTTCAGGCAGATAATCCAGAGAATATCTGATTAAAACCAAAAATACATAGTCAAATAAAGACAAATTTATGATAAAAAATGTCTTTTTTTGAAATGTTTAGTAACATAATGTAAGTATGCAATGTTTATGTATTCTCGATTTTATTGGATTCTAAAAGTAAAGTTTTGTCAAAGTAAAGGTGACAAAATCTGAAGATCTTGCTGGTCATTAGGGGCTCATCATGGTATCATCAGGAAATAGAAGTGCCGCAGTACAGGAAAATCTTTAAATTTTTATACGTTTAACCCTCCTACAGTATACATACCGCATAGCATGAAGATACATCCGATCAGGTATAACATCTCTTCCGTTACTATAGGTGTAGTCCCCAATAATCGTATGGCCAAGAGAAAAGCAATGAACACGAATTTGATGGCGACGCCCAGTGATAGGACGAATTAAAATTTTAGTAGCCGGGTAATGATCATACAGTCCATGCTCGAGGACCAAAATAGCAGTTGCAGAATCACGAGCACCAACACAAAAATTGTTATCTGAAGTGCACATTTTAGACGTGCCGTCAACGTCACGTGGATCTGCAAGAGTCCCTGAAATTCATGACTCCTAATTTTGTTGCTATTTCCTTTTTAAGAACTACAGACCTACTGCTTTTTGAAGTAACATAAAACTATCGGAAAATAATCCTCGGCATAACGCCACGTAATACTTTCTGGCTGACCTTTTCTCGAAAGCTTCGGACGCTATTTTGCAGGCAGTCTTGTTCAACGGTATGCAAATTACGCCACTCGTTGCAAAGTCTAAACGGTGAGGGAAATAAAATTCGTGACACAATTTCTTATTTACAAACGCTCTGTAATTGTTCCTGAGATATGTTTGAAGCGTAAACTAAAATTAAATGAAATCATTAGTTAAAGCTAATGAATTATTATCTGCAACGTACCTTGGAATTATCGTTGCAATTTATTGCTAAATCAAAGGCTTTGTTGATCATTAAAAAATTCTTTGTGCAAATAATCGTCTTCGGAATATTTTTATTAGCGATGTATCTGCTAATTACCGATATTATTTCAGTTATTAAGTGGACTACGCTATTCATTATGAATTTTTACAGTCTCACCCCCATTAGTCAATTCGAAGGTATCATAATTTTACCTAAAACTTTGAAAAATAATAGGAATGTAAAATATGTATTGATCTCATACTTACTACCGTGTAGCTTATGTCATATTTTTATTATTATCTTAAAAGATAGTTGCATGTTATGAAAATAAACAAAACATGGGGCATAACCTGTCATTCTGACAGCGTGACATAACCTAAAATTACCAATGTGGCGGGTTGCCTAAGCATGTCATGACTATATTTTTAATGCATGTCCTCAAAAAATACACATGTATACTATCATTCAGTGTAATCAAGTGTTATAAAACGCAATCCACTAGTTGTGAACTGGAGAGGCAAAGAACCTGTTCTAAATTACAGAAATTTGCCATATATAATTAATGTTACGTCCTATTAAAAATAAAGAAACACTTAAGGGTCCGGTGAAACGATGCTTTAGAACGTACCCCAAATGGCGTTTCGGTAGTTCCAATTGTTCTTCAATTGTTGCTTTTAAATTTGAGATTTTTTATGCTCAAACGGTTTGAATTGAATGTAGCTATTGGGGAAAACTTCTCATAACAATAATTGAAAAGGAAATACTTTTTTAAAATCAGTCATTATTGAACAATAGGCAGTAACTTACGATTTTATTTTTAGATTTATGAATCATTGATTTTTAGCCATGCACACAAAAATCACCTACCTATGTATGCAATAAAATCTCCATAAAACCACCCTTGTTTGGAAATCAATTGGAAGCAGAAAAAGCTATGATTTTTGTGCGGATTGTGTTGTTTGAACCAAGAGTGGGAATTCCTGTAGTTCACCGCTTTTCGAATAGATGGCGCCACCGCTGTTTATAACAAACATTCAAAATAAAATTCGCAGTTTCTGTATTATTTCCCTCTCATATCTTATCTTATCTTATCTCTGCAGTTATTATCCATTATTATATGTATTGTTATTATTATATTATTATTATTACACATATTGTGCAATGGGAAGTATGCATTTGTGTAGAAATTAATATTCAAAACTGGTTATTGATAATAAATGTTATGTGTTATGTGAATATTATGTGTGTGTGTACTACTCATCAGGTCTCAAACAATTTCATGTAAATCTCTATACATATAATTTGAAGAAGCAGGAATACTGGGGGTGCAGCCAGTGTGGCAGTTAATAAATGAAACACTTACCATTACAAGGCCCTAAGCTTTCAACACTTTATTTAAGTACCTTTATCAGAGGGAAGCCTAATAAAAGAACATAACGTGCACAATTTTCACAATGACCGAAACAACTAACGATGGCATCGGACAGTGGTCTGAACACGGTGAGCATTCTCTAGCTACATACAGTGCGACACATCTAAGTCTACAAGAATCAGTTACTACTTAACAAAACAAACATAAGCACCAACCATGTTAAGAAATGGATATCAAAGAGTTGTCGTTCTTTTACCTAATGATAAGAGTCACTTTTTAAGTTTTGAAGAATGCCCACCGAGTTCAGACCTCTGTCCGATGTCATCGTTGGTTGACTTGGTGTTTGCTTCCGGCTGTGAGTTGGCTCGTTTAACATTGGTTATTGTGAAAATTGTGTACGTTATGTTTTTTAGATTTCCCTCTGATGAAGACATAAATAAATTGTCGAAAGCTAAGAGCCTTGCAAAGGAAATGGATTAATTTATTAACCGTCCCAATAGCTGCACCGCTAGTATTCCTGGTTCATCAAAGTACACTGCAAACAGCGGATACTTCCATAAATCTATACGTATAGTAGTACCAAACATATACTATTGAATTTTTATTTTTATATATAATCAAGGGTAATATCTACCCTCAGATTACTGAGAAATTGAAATTATTTGCAGTAAAACATAATTTATATATATTATAAATCAAATAGAGAAGAGGTAATAACACTCAAAGCAGATTTCACATTCTTTTATTAATTAACTAATTTACTATACATTAAACAAATAAGCACTGTTAAAAAATGTAAACTAAAAAGCGGGAAATATATTAAATAATTAGTATTTGACAGCTACAGTTCCGACAACAGTGAACTGCCAACATACAACTTAATTCAGTAACACATATTATATCATTCATTTATTATTATTACTATGTTATCATTTTGTCTTATGATTAGTACCCGACCAAACATTCGGCTTTGGCCACTTATGGTCACGAATGACATCTTAAAACAATTACACAACAAATAAAAATTAGTTAATTTTACGTTCAACGCGTTCCAAAACCGCTCAGCAAACCAAGCTATAGTTAGGTGACACACGTACTGTATAAATAAATTATAATTCTATTACTTTATGTATTTTTTAGCACAACAAAAAACATAAATACTATTTTACTTTAAACATTGGCACTTCTTTTGTATTCCTTCGGCTTCTGCCGAAGATACCGAAAAAGATGAAGTTCAGGTTCGGTTTTGGTCCAAAATATTACCTTCGGTCATATACCTTCGGATAATAATAGCATGCTAAACCTGTTTGTTATAAAATTTACATAACTTGGGCAACATGTACTCGTTTCATAGCTTTTCTTTGTTCTCAATATTCACAACATTGAGTGGTTGGTTATCGTTTATATTAAGTATTAAATAACACCTTTTCCTTCCCGTTATGTTTAGCCGTCCTTGTACCCATAAAATAAAATTGAAATGCATTATTATTATACAGATCCCAGTTCTAAAGAACGGGGTTTGATAGCTGAATTATCGATTTACGACAAAAAACGGTAATCCTGTAGAGAAGGTACTTCGCAGAAGCGCTTGTGAACTGTAACATTACATGTAAGAGTAGCCGTTCCTGGTGTCCATAGGAATTGCTACGTAAAACCCACTGTGGTGTAGACTCGGAGAGTTAGCAGAAGTTTTTAATAGGTGAAACAGCATGATTTCTAAAAAAATAAACATCATTTAACACACAAAAACATACAACTAAAAACTGAACTTACATAATATATATGATGGACATTGTATACTCATATACTATATCAGTCGAGATAAAACCAACCAAAGTTTCCTTTGATAGTCGAAATCGCTGATTTCTTGATTCTTCACCATCACCGAATCGATAAGGAACATCCAAAAGATTCATGTCTATAGTAAATAAATAAAATCTTACAACATATGTAACGTAAGGTTGTGACAGCGACCGATAGTCCCGATGCCGAAAAGCCAACGAAAAGCACAACGGCACAACGTAACGACAGTATGTTATTGTCATATTTGGAAATGCACGATGTAGTCTATCTCTCTCAGCGTTGTAGGAATAGTCGTGCTGGTTCTGTTTAGCATATCGGATACCATCACAGCAAAAAATTGTATTGCATTACGCATGGCCGCAAGTGGTATTAATTGTATAGCACACGGCACAAACAAATCAAGAATCGAGAGGGGTGGTGAGAGGGTTTTTTTGTGAAAAGGATTTATAAAATTGCCAGTGTGATGTGAATTTAGGCAAGGCTGCTTGAAAGTTTCATGTGTTGAGTGTAGCTTTTCTTTACTAATAAATAAATAATAAATAAATAATAAATAATAAATAAATAATAAATAAATAATAAATAAATAATAAATAAATAATAAATAAATAATAAATAAATAATAAATAAATAATAAATAATAAATAAATAATAAATAAATAATAAATAAATAATAAATAAATAATAAATAAATAATAAATAAATAAATAATAAATAAATAATAAATAAATAATAAATAAATAATAAATAAATAATAAATAAATAATAAATAAATAATAAATAAATAATAAATAAATAATAAATAAATAATAAATAAATAATAAATAAATAATAAATAAATAATAAATAAATAATAAATAAATAATAAATAAATAATAAATAAATAATAAATAAATAATAAATAAATAATAGATAAATAATAGATAAATAATAGATAAATAATAGATAAATAATAGATAAATAATAGATAAATAATAGATAAATAATAGATAAATAATAGATAAATAATAGATAAATAATAAATAAATAATAAATAAATAATAAGTAATAAATAAATAATAAATATCGGTTGAAAAAATATGGATAACGTTTCCAGGGTATTTTTTACGCCGTGCCGCGGCGCGCGAAGTCTACGACCGCACATCGCTGTGAAATATGAAATAACAAGGAATAGTGCGAATAGTGTGGAATAGGTATGAAAATGCACAGGTATGGAGCGGCCAGCAGGGGAAGGGCGAACACGTGACAAACACGGCATCCGAAGTGGCGCGCTGGCCGCTGGCGTTCTCGATCTTGAAATTTAGTATAATAAAACAGAAAAATAAGCATGTAGGGTGGGTGGCGCCATCACGCGGCCAAAGTTAAAATGTGCCCGGTTTCCGCACCCTTAACATATGTATGTAAAACATTTATTTTGAAAAATATACAAAAACACCTATTTTATTAATACTGTCAATGATTAACAAAGTCAAATTGAACTCCTTTCCCTGCAAGAAGTACAATAAAAACAATAGCTTATGGAGTATATTTGATTATGAAAATACAAATTTAGAGATTCATATATGAGACGGCGTTCGATAAAACGTCATAAGAAAATGAGTTATGCGTTTTTTGATGGATGTAAATCCCAAAAGATAGGCAAAATCAAAATCCATCCAAAACTGAACGCTGATTTTTTTTGCCCATGTGATAGGTTCGTCAAACATTTATTTTTAAGACAATATACATAATGAAGAAGAAATATACAAAACAACACACATTTTTGAAATGCAAAAAAGGAATGGCACGGTCACCTGTTACGCGACATATAAGATATAAACTTGAACAGGAACATATCACAATACAATTTGTATAAAGCAATAATACTAAAAAATTGCTTAACATTGCTTTTTGGGAGCAGCACTGAAGAAACTTAGGATGCTCTTCTGGTTTCCAGGAACTTTTGCTGTAACTTTTGTTACCTTCTTCGTGGACTTTATGGATGTAGTTATAGATTTCTTCTTGTCCGGACTCTGTAAAAAGATAGCAAAATATTTGTCTTATCTAATCCATTATTTTAATACATAGAGATAACTTATTTAGTTTACACACAGCCAGTAAATTGAGATAACATACATTTGCTTTTTTGATAACTGTAGCTTTAGTAGCAACAACCTCGGTGATCTCTGTAACTACGTTTTCAATACTCTCCTTTTTTTCTTCATCAGAATCCTGTTTCTCCAAGGATAACTTCTGAACATTCATGACAATCCCAGTACTGTTCTTCCTAAGCTGAAATCTGCTCCGAAGGCTTCTTACATTAGTCATATCCTTAATAGGACTATCAGGTTCGCATTCAACCACATCGTCATCAACATATACAGAAGAATTCAAATCAGATTCATTCAACGATTGCAAGGATTTGGATGGAGATTGGCTTTCTAAGCTCCTACGTATTTTAGTGAAATCATCAATTGAGCTTAGGAGGGAATCTGGTGGTGTCCCACATTCAACTGCAGGCTCTTGCTTATTCTTGAAAAATCTGCTGGTGACTGTTTGGTCGTAATTGATCACAGTCCTTTCAAATTTGCTTAACTTCTTCAAGTTCCTGAATGGCACAGTTACACTCTTGCTCAGAACTGGTGATAATTCCTCTTGAACTTCCTCAACCTTCGCTTTCTTAGCCACATGGACAACTTTGTACTGATCCAACTCCTTTTGGAGTTTACGATCATATTCATCTTTCTCTTCATCGGTCACCTCCACGATGAAAGACTCCTTCCTGACTTCTTCTTTTACAACTTTCCTAAACGAAATCTGTGGCTTCTTGTAGTTCTGCGACCAAATACTAGAGAGTGGCACAAGACTTGGTAACCATTCGTCCACCTGCTCATGGGTGAACGGGTCGATATTCCCTAAAGCTAATTGGAAAGCTGCTTTGCTATCAAACACGTCACCAGCATTTCTACAGTACTCAATATTCTGATCTGGTGGTATAGAATTTAACGGAAGTAACTTCCTATTGATTGGATCAAAAACCAATTGATATTTAAATGTTGCATCTGCTACCATGAATGACTCACGATACTCATCGGTCACCACCACATTTAACTTCAGGTACGATGGCATCTTAGGCAATGCCTGAAAGAAAACATAAGATATATAAAGATTGTGGTTCTGAATTCTGTTCCTAAGGGCCATACTTACATCATAAATGCTGGGATTAGCAGTTACCGATAGAAATTTCAGAGCCTTCTTCAAACCTACACCTGGAAGACTGCTTAGGTAATCGCAGCCTGATAATATGCACATGTAGCGAAATTTGTCAAAACTATACATATCTTGTCGTAGCTTCATGCAGTCGTTGATTTTTTCAGATTCTACCAACGTTCCGCAACCCTGAATGTCCATCTTGTACAATATCTAGAAATGAAGACAAAACGTTACAAAAGGCTGCAACATACCATAACATATGATTCGATAAAAAAACCTCATAACTGCACAGGAGTTAAACACAGGAGAATAGGCTAGAGGCTAGGGCAGAGCGAAAAAATTAATCGATCGATCTGATTGATTGTTCGGTTCTTCTTATTTAAAAGATCGATCAGATCAATCATATCAATCAGAACAAAAAGATCGATCAGATTGATCATGATCGATCAGATAGATCGATCTCCAACTATGATCAAAGATCGATCACAAATTTCCAAGATTTCCCACCCCTACTGGAGACTAAAGAATTAAAACTGCTGATTTTAAACTCTTGCAGTTTTCCAAACAAATTTGTCTATAATAACATACCTTAGTACAGCCAAATAAAAGAAGATCTGAGTCCTCAGTAATTACAAAATCAGCGATTTTATTCATGTTCAAGTACGCTAACTGGGAGTCAGCTTCGTAAGGAGCCACGATACAATCTATCCCGCTGCTTCGGCATTCTTTGATTAGATCCAAAGCCATCTTGTGCGTTATATCGACAGATTGAATGACATACTTCCTGGCGTCTCCTGTCATTCCAGCCCTGATCAAGTCAAGAGCTTTCTTCTTCGCGTTGCGACGTTGCTCTCGCCTCTTTTCCTCCGTTAGCTTCTTTGCTGGTAAGTGTTGCCCGTCGAAAACCATGATCGGGCGAATATCGTACGACTTCAGCATGTTTAGGTATTTCATGCAGTACAAAACATAACTGAAATGCGTTTTGTAAGTATTAGAAATAAGAAAAACACACGTAGATGATTCTTACCCATTTGTATGTTCACCCCGTATAAGTTTCTCTGCGGAACCGTAGGCTCCTTTATGGAGCCAACAATAAGCATCTATCGCCACTGTTGAGCCTCGAAATTCAGCGACATGGGCCTTCCTGGATGCGTTTTCCAAGAACGGCAATAATCCTTGTATTCCCATTCTGGAGTTATGTTATAAATAGTGAGAAGTATGTAATCAATTGATTCCCGCCTAAATTTTAGGTTATTAGGAGCTAGGTTTGTTTTCCATCTCTCGTTAGGTGATTTTAACCTTCTGGTAGTTTTTGCGGTTTCTACAATGGGTTTTATCTATGAGATTTCGTTATAGATCTAAAGAAGTAGGACGTTTAAAGTTTAAAGAGCTATTTTTAAATGGACATCAGTACAGTACACACTGAAGATGGAAGATGGCGCTAGGCGCGCTTTTATTTAATCGCCCAGTAGATGGAGCTACGTGACTATGGAAGGATCAATAAATCAACAGTGGGAACAATTTTAATAAATAAATAAATATTCTTATTACAAGAGTAGGACTTCAAAAGTAATTTGATATTATAGAAAGTACTGCATACAATTATGCATATTTAGAGGTTTGTATGCTGTTTTAAACAACTCCCAACAGATGGTGCAACCACGTTGCGCGATTCTTCAAATATGTATTTAAAAAATGTTGAGGGAAATTCGTTTTTTGATAATGTTTAATGTTTTTTTGTAACCAATGGGTTTCTTTGAAATACATTTTATATTTAGACTCTCCTTTACTTAGATTGTTTAGTTTCTCTCACCAGCTTCTTTTAAAACCCTCTTCTATCCATCACGTCTTTAAACTAACTTTTTCGGTGGATTAACATAAAAAAGACAGGAAGTTGAGTCAGGAATTCAAGCATCGAAATGTGAACTCTTCCTCATATACATATCAGAAAAAAACTAATTTTAAGTATAAAATGAGACAAGCATTTGTGAGGTAAATGATGGTAGCCGTAAACCACTGCTGAGTCAAATTTATCGTTATGGTATAGTTTGCGCCTTGCGGTAATTTGCAGGTAATGTTGTTAAATCCTTTGGCGTGTTTAACTGCTCAAGGTTAGTTTTAATAAGTGTCGTCCAAAGGTCAAGCTTCCGATTATATTAACCAACGAATTACTGTATTGATTATTCCAGAAACCCTTATGCTTGACCACCATACCGCATTATTGCGTGTACATTATTTTTCGAGATATCCAGCACAGCAACTACAATCTTGCCACACGATATAAATTACATCTTGAATTCTATAATGAGGCGAGCCGCCCGTAAGTGCTGTATTATTTGTATTTGTGTGTTGACCACAGACCATAACTTAGGGTGGCCATATAATATAATAAGAACACCGCAGAACGAACCATAAAAAAGAACTATAAATGTAATTGCTTGTAGATAGACCAGATTTTATTTATTAGTCGTTGAAGTGCTACACTTTCCTTTGGACATTTTTGCTACTTAGGAAGGCCATATAACAGTGGAACCATCTTGGTGCATTTATCAGATATCTGCCTTTTCAGAATTTAATTATTTATAGACACACGGTGTCATCAGTCAAAACAAGTATGCAGAATTACATGTCTCACATGACCATGACTCCAGAAAACTAACCGATGCTGATTTGTGTAAGCAAATGTGCAAACTTGCTCATTAGGTTCAGCATGATAGGCACCGTGAATAATACGCACAAGATGTGTAAAGAGTAAAGGCCAACAATAATCTGCTATTTTCTGAAACTGCAAACACTGGACAAGGTACTGGAAATGACACTACGATCAAGATACCATCACGACAAAATTACTTCTTCAAGTTTAGATATCAAGTTAAGTTCTGGGCACCATAAGAATTCAGCGCGCATAAACACAATTAGTCGAAGAAGGAATCAACTGCTGCTCACAAGATTGGTCCTTAGCAAGCAAGGGGTTGCAGAAGGTCTACCATCGTTAAGTTAATATTTAAAGTTGAAGTTAATATTGGCAACAGTTTGCTTTGAAAGTGTATGCCGTGATGAACCAAGGGTAAGATTGTAGCACATTAATAAACGTGCCGCCAAACTGATAGATCCTTATAAATCAAATTAACCTTTACCTTTAACCGCGAGGTTAAAATATTGATGGTTTTTTGCCACGCGATATCTGCGCACTTGTGCTGATGATTTTAATGATTAATCGGTGGCATTTTCATGTTTGGCAATCCGAAAACGGCTGGACACTGATCACTTACTGAACTTTATAAATAATGTAGGCACAGGAAGTCGTACTGATATAAATTTATCATCAAAGCATTTGTATAGACCATTCTAAATATACTTATGAGTTTTTATATTAAATTTAAATAATAATATCACTGGTGCATCTGTTTTTAGAAGTTTAACGTAACTACTAATAAAACCTAGAATCAAAAATTTGGAAGAATGACCAACTACCAAATAGTTAGAATATGCACTCTAGTTATCATATATCACTGCAATGTTGGCAAGGAAGATATTTATTTAGAAATCGACTTGACCATAAAAAACACATCAAAAATTAAAATCAATAATTTGACGAAGGTGCTAAGTGCTAAGTACGAAGTTTAAATATTGATGATGTTTTGCCACACGATTTCTGCGCACTCGTGCTGATGATTTTACCTTTATAAATAATGTACTGTAAATAAATTATCACCAAAATTGTAAATTGTAAATTTGTTTTAAACGTTACGTTATATATTAAAACATGACCAAAAGTTTGCAAGAATTACCGCCTGCCAAATGGTTAGGATTTGCTCTTTAGTCGTCATACGGGGTTATTATAAATGTTTGTAGTCGAAATAGGCGCTTAGATCTAATGTAAACATTTCTGTTTGCTGCTTCATTTCAACTGAATACTACAGTGGTTTGTACCTTTATATCACTGCAGTGTCAGCAAGGAGAATATTTATTTAGGCAACATCCTCTTTCACTTGACCATAAATTGAGGATATGTTGATTTTGATACACGCGAAAGATATGCGGTTACCGGTAAATGGAAAACCTGCCAGATTCAGTATAGATTGGAAATATGCGTGTTCGCTTATATAACTATTTAATATACTTTGAACAATATTTAACTATGTGGTTAATCTCACTTCCACCGACTTTCTTTTTCCTTTTTGAAAACACTGTTACAAAAAAAATCTCTTGGTGTAATCTTATGCAAAACTATAATGCTGATAATTCGGTCATTTGATAAAGTTGAATGATTGATTCAATAAGTATTTAATTCATAAATATGCAACGAAATTTAGCGAGCGTATAATATTTCCAATAGTGCCAATCACGGCAGGGGGTTGGCGACCTTTCGTGTCTCGGCTCTTTATTATTAAACTTGAGGTTTAGGATCAACCCCAGTTATTAATACGTTTTTAATTATTCATGTGGCAAACCTCTAATTTCCCTCTTGTAGTTTTATTCTACGCGACGGGTGAGTTATTTTTGGTTGTGTTGATTTCCTGAAAACGTTGATCTTGTACGATCATCGTAACAGAATTGAAGAGAAACATTGTTTCGAGATTTTTATAAAATAGTGTCTGGTAAGCTAAATGTTGAATTTTGTATTCGACGAAGTGTATATCAATAAATGCATTACAATCTAGTCATAATTGACTAATGAGTAACTTAATTCTAACTTATTTTACTAGTGTAACTTAGCCTAATAGGCACCCATCGATGTCTCTTAGTTAGTCCTGGAATACTGGGCATGTTTTTCTTGCGCACTACGTAGCACTGTCTCTGCTTTTAGAACTGACACCTACAACTAGCACTTACTCTGCTTTTCCACTAACTCACATTCACACTAACTCAAAAGGCTTCTTTCTCTTGAGTCTTCAGATTAATTCGGTGTTGTCGAGGAGCTGGATGGCCTCATGAAACCTTTCCTCGTGACTTCTTGCTACTTTTTGGATTGTCAGCCTTTGTGGGGTGTTTTTAACTTTCGTTGTGACCTGTGGTGCCGTTTTGAAATTCCTTTAATTACTAAATTGTGGCTGAGAGATGGCGCCAAAAAGAAAACGTGTTGTTTTAACCGTGACGGAGAAAATGAGTATCGTTGATCGTCTAGCAAAAGGTGAATCTGGGAAGATGTTGGCGGACGAGTATGGTGTCGGTACTTCAACGATTTCAGATATAAAAAGAAATGCGGATTCATTAAAAAAGTTTGTTTCCAAAATTGAAAATGAAGAAGGAAGTTCATGTAGAAAATCAATGAAAGGTCCTGTAAACAATAAACTTGAGAATGCGGTTTACACGTGGTTTGTGCAAAAACGTTCTCAAGGCCAGCCGATATCTGGACCTATTCTTTCCGAAAAGGCATTAATTTTTAATGAAAAATTAGGAGGGGATCCGCAATTCCAGGCAAGTCAAGGTTGGCTTAGAAATTTTAAAGAAAGGCACGGAATTCGCGAGCTTGAAATTCACGGCGAAAAAATGTCTGCCGACCAGCATGCCGCTGACACCTTTGTTTCCGAATTTACAGCAAAGTTTTCAGGAGAATTCGATAAAGATTTTAATTACAATGCTGATGAAACTGGTTTGTACTGGAAAGCCCTGCCTAGCAGAACTCTGGTTTCAAAAAAGGAACTTACGGCACCTGGCTATAAGATGAGCAAAGACCGTGTTACTATTTTGACTTGTGGAAATTCGACTCACAAACTCACAAACTTCCACTGCTTATGATAGGAAAATCAAAGAAACCTAGGGCCTTCAAGAACGTTAAAAACCTTCCACTGGTGTACATGAACCAACAGCGAGGGTGGATGAACTGTGACGTGTTTGTAGAGTGGTACGACAAAAGTTTTATTCCACAAGTCAAAATATTCCAGAAAAGTATCGGTAAAAAAGGAAAGGTTTTACTGCTTCTAGATAATGCTCCATCTCACCCGTCTTCTGAAAGTTTAGAGCGAGCAAATGGACAGTTTTCAGTGGTCTTTCTACCACCAAATGTAACAAGTCTCATTCAGCCGATGGACCAAGGCATTATCGAGTGTATGAAACGCCATTACAGAAAAATACTCCTTCGTAAACTACTTCTCACCGATGACGTAGATCAAGTTATGGATTTCTATAAGCGTATAGACCTGAAAGAATGTGCTTACATGGCTGCAGATGCTTGGAATCAACTCAAACCAGTAACATTGAAGAGAGCGTGGAGAAAAATTACAAGCGACATAGAAAATGAAAGTGATGAAGAATCAGAAATCACTAGTAATGAACTAGCTAATATGGTCACCCAAATTCCTGGTTCATCACAATGTGAGGTTGAAGATGTGAACAACTGGCTGACATCTGACTTCTCCGCTCCCGGCTACCAAATCATGACTGACGACGAAATTGTGGATGATCTCGTAAATGTGGATACATCGGATGGGGAAAGTGAAAACGAGGAAGAAATAGAAAAGCGAAACGTGCCTTCTCACAGCGATGCATTTCATGCTTTGGAAGTAGCATTAGTGTGGATGGAAAATCAAGAAGACTGCGACGCTATTCAACTGCTTCATCTTAAAAGAATTCGCGCCTTGGCACCTAAAAAGCGATGTAGCTCATTGAAACAAAAATTAATAACAGACATGTTTCAAATGTAAAAAACGTATAATGTAAATGAAATATGTAAATGTAAATGAAATGTAATATGACTAAAATGTATAGGTACAGACAGAAATACATTAATATAATATACTAACACAAAGTTTTTAATATTTTCTCTTCTTAAAGTAATATTAAAAAAAAATCTCTACTAGATTACAATGAAAAATCCAATTATCCGGATTTTTGATTATCCGGATGGGGTCTGGTCCCAATTAATCCGGATAATTGGAGTTCTACTGACTTTATTTTGAAAGTTCTGGAGAATTTTAATGTTCCTTTTTTTGGTGCACCCCAGAGTTGAGCACGATGCGTCCACACGGGTTTTAGAATTTGCTGGTACAAGAGAAGCTTATTATGTACAGACAGCGTGGAGTTTCTTCCTAGAAGCCAGTACATCTCTCTGTAACGGATTCCTAGTTCCTCTCTTTTCTTTTTGACATGGGCTTTCCAGCGGAGCCTGGCGTCTAATGTCATGCCGAGATATTTGGCTGTGTTTTCGTACGGTAGTATTTGGTTATTAATAGTAGCCGGGATGTGTTGTATTTTCTTGTTCGTAAAGTCAACATGTACTGTCTTGAGTTCGTTCAGTTTAATTCTTTTTTTCTTTGTTCAGACCTGAAAATGACCAAGAGCTGTTTGGAGTTTTCTCGTCGTTTCTTCATTGCCGTTCCCAATAGCTAGGATAGCCGTGTCGTCTGCAAAGGTTGCGACAGTATTATTTTCTAGTGCTGGGTGGTCGCTGATGTAGAGTAGATAAAGGACCGGCCCTAAAACACTACCGTGCGGCACTCCTGCTTTTATTTCCTTAAGGACGGAGCATGCATCACCTTGTTTGACCCTAAAGTATCTCTCAGTCAGGTAAGATTTTAATAGTTGTGCAAACTGTTTTGGGAGAATACTTCCTAATTTATTGTTCCGTCCTTCATGCCAGACTTTATCAAAAGCCTGTGCCACATCTAGGAAGACTGCAGAACAAACCTTTTTTTCCTCTAACGATTTTTCAATTATGATGGTTATTCGGTGTCTCTGATCGTACTCTGATAGTAGAGTGCTTATCCCGAAATCCAAACTGATGGTCTGGAACAAGCCTTTTGTTCTCAATTATTGGCTTCAATCTATTGAGTAGTAATTTTTCGAAGATTTTTGACATGATGGGCAGCAGAGAGATAGGTTTATAAGACGTTGTTTCATGTGGAGGTTTCCCAAGATTGAACTCAATGCTTCAAAACTGGGAATCTTTTTTAGCAGGTTTAGTGCCTTGTCGTTAGCATATGTGCTTGTGCTCTGCTGGTTCCATGATGGCGGCTTCCAAGTGGTTTTGGCTTGTGCGCATTGGAGCGTCACATTCGCACAATAGGTGTACCGAAGTCTCGGGGAACCCCCCGCAAAATCTACAGTCTGCATTGCTTTCCCGTTCAATCTTTGTGAGATAATATCTCAGTGGACAATGTCCTGTAAGGAGACCTATAATCAGTCGAAAGGCTGTTTTTTGTAACTGGAGATACTGTCTGGCCTTGGAGGCGGAGAAGCTTATGGTAGCCTTAGCTTGTCTTATGCCAGGTGATGTTTCCCAGTAAGCTCGTTTAGCTTTAACTTCTCAGTTTTGTACCATCTTCCTGATGTGGCAATTTGTGATACCGCAACAGGGTGCAGGTCCGTAGAAGGGAGTCTTAGAGTCTTCTCTGGCTAGGATGCCGGCTTGTTCGTTGCTATACTTGTCGCTGGTGTATCTCCTTCAGTAGTTGAGATTTCTTTTCCACTGATTGTTGCTCCTCTCCTCATAGAGCACTGCAAACGTGGACAAAAACATCAAACCTATAAGTTGAAACAAAATATCTTCCACAACATCATTTCTAACAGGTCAAGCTACTGAATTAACAGAATAAATAAGTCATCGATAACTACCATCGGTTCCAAAAATAATAATTGTGATAACTCCATTGTCACGGATACATTTGACAGCTGCACGAAAGGGTGTATGTAACCGTTTACGTAAGTGGCACATTTATTTAATGGCTCGTAGTCTGTAATGGTGTGGATCACGTGCGGATTTCGCTTATTAAGGAATTTAAAATAGATATTACTCTTTTTTGTTGTCTATCATAATAATGTCACAAGCAGAGATAAGCAGTATACTAAAAAATAAACATCTTGTTATTCCTATCCAGTCTTGAAAAAGATGAAAATATTTCAATGTGATTATACTGATTATCTACTTGCATGTACCGGGTGTTACCAAAACTATAAAAAACTCTGAAGAGTAAAGTACCTTTATGTTCAAAATTATGCAAAAATGTTATGTGAAAAAGTATTTAGAAATATTACAGGTCATAAATACGAAATATACCGGGTGTTTTTATTACGAATTAACAGTTTTTATGAATTTCTCAGAAAATTTTATTCTTTATGAAAGTGCCTGGATTGTCTTAAACCTGAAATGCAAACATTAGAAGTTAAGTATTCGCCAAAAACTATGAAAAACAATGGAGAGTAAAGTACCTTTATGTTTAAAGCTGTGTACAAATATTATTTGAAAAATGTATTTGGAAATATTAGTGGTCTTTAAATACAAAATTATAATCACAATCTCCGTTGCATATACCGCGTGTTGCCAAAAAGATGAAAGTGATAAAAATACGAGTAAAGACCTTCATGTTCAAAGCAATGTATGCAACAATAATATTTGTAAAAGTATTTCTAATAATTAGAAGGTGTTAAATATGCAATAATAGTCATCTTCGACCTTTCATATACCGACTGTTTATGCAACGACGAAGGAGATTATAATATAGTATTTATTGGCCCACAACATTTGTAAACATATTTTTTAACATTTTTGAATAGCTTCTAAAATAAAGGTACTCGACTCTTAAGAGTGTGTCATATTTGCATTTTCGATTTAAGACAATCCAGAAAATTAAAAAAAAAAGAAAAGTGTAAAATGAACTAGGTTTCCAGCCCAATTCTTTAACGAATTGCATGGCGTATTCTTGTTTTCATTAAACCATGATCCAAAATGCTTTAATGAAAGTATAATTAATCATTTAAAGATTTAACCAATATACAAAGATTGCAGAAACTCTGTAATGATAATTGCTTTGTTTTGCTCATTTCAGAATATGAAGTTTTATTATGCCTTTTTGGTATGCTTATAGTTTGAATGTAATAGTATCTCGTTTATTTCATAATGTTATCTCGCTTATTTCTTGTTTGTCCAGCAGCAATAAAACGGTCAAATCGAAAAAAGATGGTCGTTGCTTTATTGAACCAAGAATGAGCCCACAGTCTTTATTGGTTGCTCTGTCTGTTATAAAACCATTTGGCCGTCAATAGTATCTAAAAGAATCACCTCAGATTGGTTTAAAATTCACGAAGGAGTTTGATGATAACTTTAATGGTGTTATGTAGTAAGTGTTGTATGCAAGAAAAATGGAGGAAACTGTCAAGAGGTATTTGACACGAGGGAAAGAAATGTTTTCCAGAAGTCATCGTAACCATCGATCCATATCGTGACCGTACCTAACAATAAGCGTACGTCATTCCTTATGTTATCATGGACCATGTTGATGGTTACCAAGTCACACAGCAAAGCTCCACAAGTGTAGTGTGTGCTTCGGTGGTAATACAAAATAAGATATCGATTTGGGAAATGACGACAGGTCCATGACGTAGCAATGCGAGGATTTGGGGATCTTCGTGAGGTGGGGTATGGTTGCGATTTCGTGTTAACCTTTGGTGAGGAGATTGCGATCGTGATAAACAAGCTTACGTAGGGAGCAATTCTTTTAGAAATCAGATTGGCCCCTGATTTACGACGTGGAAATATACATAACGGCGGCAGCCCTAAAAAGCTGCAGGTTATGACGCAACCGCTTGCGTGTTCCTTGGGCTTTCTGGGCGCCATAGTGACCAGCTACCTTATCGCGCTAAGATCCTTTTATAATGTGGTAATTCCATGCCATACACACGTGTATAGACTGACTTATTTCTTAGGCGCAAGCGTCGCCTTCTTCTGGTCAGTTCCATACTGTCCAGCGGCTTATTCTAACCAGGGCTGTGATAGAAAGACCTCGTTTAGTAGTGTTGCTTGCGAAAGGATGAACGCTCTTTACGTGACAGTGTCCATACCACTTCTGCTACTGCTGGCCGGTTTCAACCACGCTCATGGGTTGACTACGTTCGGGAAATCAAACAACCAACAGCAGAACTCGCAACCGCAAAGTACTAAAAACTATATTTACCATTCTGTCCCATCACCCAACTTCCCCGAAACATCAATGCCCGCACGAAACCCTCGCTCAGTTTAAATTTAACATCCTTTCGATACCATGCATATCCATATCTACATCTTTATATCCCTCTGTTTCATTTGCACCGGTAACCAAATTCTCCAGACGATAGGGTTGCATTTAAAAATATCCTCTCTATCTGCTTTCAGTACCGGCGAAATCATGTACAAGTCACGACACCTGCAAAGGGATGAGTGGCACAAGTTGTGTAAAAGAGCAGAACACGCATGTTAGCAGGACCCTTTGCCTATGTGGTAACAACGAACCACCACACAACGGAGTTTGCCCAAACACCAAAAAACGTAAGCAGTCTATTTGCGTCTTAATTTTCTATCGTTGCACATAAATATAAACCAACAATTAATTTCGAGAGATTATAAGCTTCATATACGCAATACAACTAGTAGAACAGCAGAGAAACAAGAAAAGTTGCCTTGTTCGGTATACTCCAAGAAGTAATATGAAAAACTAGAATATTATCACATTTTTATTGCACAACATGTTATTGTTATTGTCTGGTATCACTGGTATCTATTGTATCACTGATATTTATATGTTTTAAGATGACCTCTTGATACTTAGAAATTATAGTTATGTTAGTTCCTCCTTCATAAATCACCTAATATTTCTGAAAAACAAAATGGCCAGAAAATGTGAAATTGTCAAAATGTCAATTCTAACCCACTGACAGACTCCCTTAAATATTGAATAATTACATTTTCCACGTCCCAAAGTGAAACAGGGTTAAACTCTCAAACGTACCAAGTGAACCTCATACAACACAAAAAGTACCAATTAACTTAAAAAATTTATTCAAATGTCAAATTCTACATTCCAAACAACCCATGAACTATTGCTCAGCCACAAGATATTCGACAAGAAATGTTAAGACAGGTTGCTTCTAGTTGCTCCTGCTTGCTTTTGACTCCATTGAAAGTTTGTCAGAACTTCCAGTAATAATTTCAATAATAAACTGCAGTCATGGCTTCTTTTATCAGCTTGATCGTATCCTTCTCTGGAACGTTTTAGCGTACCGATGGCAGTAGTTATAACAATATTCAGGGTCATTAAACAAGCGCCAAAAATCGCAAAAATTTGCAAGAAGTTTGCTATACCCTTGAGATTTCTTCACATGTGTTATAATTGATTTCCTGAATGCGCTCGCGGCGGAACATCATACGTAACAAAGATAAGCAGTCTCAAAAAAAAAAACTCAAGGTTTGCCCACAAAAAACTGGAATATAATCAAATTTTTATTGCACAACATGTTATTGTTCTTGCATCACTGATTAGTAACTGATGTTTATGTTTTTAAGATGACCTCTTCGTAATTGAAAGTTATTGTTATTTTAGTTCCTCCTTCATAGATTACCTACCTAATATATCTGAAAAAAAAATAAACATAAGACGTCAATTTTAAGTCATATAAATCAGGAAGCACTGACTGACTCAAAGTCAGTATCATTGGAAAGCTTTGGTCAGACGATATGAATGAACCACAATGAAACAAAATGTACCAATTAACATAAAAAATCTGATGTGGCCAAGGCACATGACTTTATCATACTATTTATAAAATTAATAGCAAATGAGATTTTATTTGATCGGGTTCGGTCGTATCCGCATTAAAATAAAACTAGTTAGCCAGGATTTGACAGATATTTTAATACAATAAAAAGGGGTCTATTTTAGCGAGCGCTACATGTTTCCTGTCCTACTGGACACTTCTTTAAGCGCTATAGGAAATGAAATATTAATTACACAATTGACAATCAAATCAAATTCCAAAAAACTCAATTGTAAAAACTTGCATTTTGTCAGGCGCGGCCCGTGGAGAACATACAAAGGTCAAAAACAAACATATATGAGACTGCAGAACAGATTTTTTTAAAAGATATTTTTACTACTGACGGTAGGTATTGTCAAAGCGTTTGACACTACCCGCTGACATTAGAATGAAACTATTTGTCATATCTTGGCTAACTAATGCAGACACGACCGATCTCAACCAAATACAAAAAGACCTATTTCCGCTAAAATCTCATTTTTTTCGGCGCGATTACAATACTTTACATACTGCGTATGATAAAGTAAAAAGTTATTCAAATTCAATATTCCAAACTTCCCATAAAATATTGCTCAGCCACACTATATCCAACAAGAAGTGTTAAGACAGTTAAATGCTATAGTAGTTGTTTTCATTCAGTCATTTGTGTATTCTGAAACTATTTAAGAACTGCTTGCTTTTGACGCCATGGAAAGTTTTCCAGAACTTCCAATAACAATTTCAGTTATTTTTCTTTACCAAGTAGTAAACTGCAATCATGGCTTCTTTTATCAGATTGATCGTATCATTTCTCTGGAACTTCTAGTGTAACGACAGCAGTAGCCATAACGATATTGAGGGCAATAAAACAATGCGCAAAAATTCGCAAAAAGTGCGCTATTCCCTTGAGATTTATTCACGGTTGTGGAATAGAATTACTGCGTACACATGCACTTGAGGCACATAATGTAAATCCCCGTTCTTTCGTGCAAATGTTCCTGTTATCAGCGTTTATATCTGTAAAATGCACTGCGGTGTTATAATTGATTTCTTGAATGCGCTCGCAGCGAATCAACATACCTACCAAACCAAAAAAACAATCAAAGTAAAAACTCGTTTGCTATATAAGTCTCCTCCGACTCGGGAATTTTCCACATCACATCCTGGATATTATTGCTACCTACCGTACGGGCGAACAATGGAGTTTGGTTAGTCGATTTTCTCTACCTAAGGTATTCAGTTCTTAGCAATAATAATTATTTCAAAGAATCATTAACGTTGGGCCTGAATTGCGGAAAGTTTTGAATGTTTCACTTAAGGGCCGGACGATCAATAGGAGTTTATACAGTACTTTCACTTCTATGCTAAAACTGTCACGCCATTTCGACGTTTTTAGCCAAATGCACTAATTTTACTTGTAGGGGTACTTTGTAACTGTGCTTATTTAGATTTGGCCTACCTAAAAGTCATCAGACTTGAGTACTGAAATTACGACTGGGGATTTCTCAGTTAAATAGCTAACCCATGTGGACTACCAGTAAATATAATAATAATAATGTCCTTTATTATTGTTTTCTTTTATAATACATTTAAAAATACTGCTTAATATTCTTTATAAATTGGTATTGAATGTTTTGACTTTTGACGTTATGGTATTATGAAATCATAACACTTTTTTGGTAGTATGCACAGGGTCCTAGTAAGCAGTTACTTGATAGCCAAAAGGTTATACATGGTTGTGCCCAATAACAATACAGAATCCATACTATTGCCGTTTGAGAGACTGCTTAAAACAATAAAATGAAGGTAGCACAAGAAATCAGCATGATTGTTGGTCATTGTTTACCTAATTTTGCTATTTCTATATGTTCGCCCTGGATTTTGTGCGTTTATCCCGCTTTTTAAAACCAGGGTCCAGCAAATTACACTTTTGGACATGGCACCATAAAGTATCTGGAGAGTATCATCAACGTCAATAATAATCTACATAAAGAAATATACCTCCAAATCCTGATATCGTAGCAAATAGTGCAAGGGGCGTTAACCGTCCTTCCTGGATTTCTAGACTTCCTTTGTTTGGAATATCGTGAGTAAAGTAACTTCATTCCCCATGATTAATGGCAGGTTGCAGCCGAGCGAGGTATCCTCAAAACTGGCCGACTTTAAAAATTATGTTCGGCCTGGGCCGCGTTACTCGCGCTACCCTGATTTATTCTGATACTGCTTGACCTGATTACTACTTCCGACGGCATTTGCATAGGTCTCAAACAAATAATTAGCGCCGACTTTCCATTGGAAACGTTTACCTAGTTGGAAAAGTTGTTAGCCGCACCACTTCCTGGGGTTTTAAATTGCACCTGCTGGTATTACTATTACCAACTATTACCTTCCTTTTGTGACGTTGATGAGTATATATAGCTACTATTGGCACTCATTTACAACGACTAATATTCATGAGACTTTGATTACCAAACTGGCCTTCGAATATCCAGATCTGAACCCCATTAAAAGTTTATGGGGAGGGTAAAAAGTAAATATTATCTTTGATTTTAGTCACTGTTTCTAAAGTTGGTGCCATCTCCAGTTTCCTTTAACTCTTTGCAGTTTTCGACTGTGCCTTTCCAGAAATGTTTTCCTCTCTAATATGTAGATTAAAAGTTTATAATAGTTGTCCATTTACACATTGACATTGTATTGACCTGTTGTATTCGGCGACAGTGCTCTGTCATCAGATTCATTCTATATCCTAGATGCTACCTCCAGTAATCTTTATGCCACTGACATAACAGGCGTTGAGTTCAGCCTTGAAAAGTGGTTAAAATCCAGAAAACTCTCTTTTTGTGGCCGTGTGCGTTGGATGAGGTTGTTCATCGAAGATCTTCGTCCAGTTAATGAGGGTCCTCTTCCGATTAGATTTTCTTTGAAGATGTTGGTTGTGAGGTTCCTTCTCCCAAGGTTTACTTCCCTCCAGGAGATCAATGATAAGCATTCAAATAAGATATCAGAGACATCTTCCACCTCCTCATTGCAAAGTTTGGCCAGAGGATATTCTTTCAGAAGTTGTATGGTGTGCAAGTGCTTCGTGAGGCTGCAGTGCCAGGTTATAAGTCCAGTAGCCATCCATAGGTTGTTTCTGATGACCTCAGCGACTATATGTCTTGTGGGTTCCTACTACGTCCTGTCGTGTCCTGTCAAGTTTTCACCGCTGTCAGTGTGTTTTTTGAGAGCCCACTCTCGCACGTCTGACTTGATTACACACTTTGATATGCCTATCATTGGTTCAGGTCCAATTCATGATCCACTCGATCCCCTTTCTACCAGTTTGTTGGCTCTTTTGTTGCGTCTCTCTCCTTTGTGTCCTGGCTCCCACTGTAAAGGTTACAGTATATGTCTCTGCCAGTCTCATTAGGTTTTGGAGGCATTTCCAGGGTATTCTGGATTGGATTTTGGAGCTGTCACGCGCTGTGAGGGCTGCTTGGCTGTCGGAGTGCATTATGCCTTTTGTGCATCCTTTGTAAGTTTTCCATAGCGGATTGGCTTATCGCATAGATTTCGGTCTGATAAGCTGTTGCCAGCGCCCCCAAGGAGAGCAGAACCCAAATTCATCAGAGCCACATATCGGTCGTTGATTGGTTGTTTCATAGTTGGTCAATGGGCTTTCTCTGGCTTTCTCTGTGATCAAAGCCGATCAGCTCCCTGGTTCTCCTAGCCTATGATAGACGTTTTTTTTGTCTTTGGCAGAAGTTATAATTGGATTGTGCTAAGATTGGGGGTTCTTTTTTGCTAAAGCATGATAATAAAAAATATTTGATGATTCTGATGAAAATGTGTTTTCAGGTCCATTCCATATGTGCAGCGGTAATGAAGAGTGTACCGAAGGAGCGAAATGCGACATGTCGACAACAGAAAACACCAAAGTCTGTATGTGCGAGGATAATCCAGATTGGCACGATTGCAATAGTAAGTTTTCGTGCAGAACGTATTTTCATTATCTTGTTTCTATATTGCGACTCTGAAATAAAAGTGGTTTTACGATTGGAAATTGTTGGGCTCCGACTGGTACGTCTATATTTGCAAATTCCGTTTGTTTCTTAACCCGTATTTCAATGTTTAATCGATATGGTATGTAAATTTGTGAATCATTGATTTATGCAAATGTCGCTCTAGTTTGCTACCAGAGTGGCATTTAGCTCAAATAGCTTCTTATTGTAAACCACCTGCTATTTATTTGTTTTCAAAATCAGAGAATCTGATTTCCCGTTTTAAATTTATTTTTAGGTTCTCCTGGAAATACTGTGTCTTCACTGGCATTAGTCTTGTCGCTGCTGATAGCAAAATGGATCTTCTAGAAGAAATTAGAAACGAACATGGTACCCAGTCGCCAGCACAGCTTTTTCAAACAGCACAAATACATTTAATTATTATACATCTTTATGTTACTCCTCTTTAACTGTGTTAGAAATTGATAATTATAAACATTGTTATGTTATATTAAGCACACTATTGTTTAAACAGATAGTTCGTTTCTTGAATTCTCCAATAACATATAGCTTTAATCGACACTTAGAATATAAAATATCAGCGTTATTCATCTTCAATGTTATTACATTATAGTGTAACTATACGATCTGAAATGGAATTTATCAATTAATATTGACGTAATTACTAGTATTATAGTATAAATTTTGTCTTACTAGATGGGCATAGATATGTATACGTAAATGTTATACCGTAGTTGTTACATATAAACTAAAATTGCTAACTTTTGTAATTTTGAAGCAACGTGGTAAAATATACAGACACAATTGTAGGTTTATTATTTATTTATATAGGATTATGCTCCTGTTTCTCACTGTTCGCTTCGCCAATTATAATTATAGCAGCAAAGGTATCTATCTATCTTATTTCATTTTATCATTTATTTTCTTTGCCTTTAACAATTCTTTTTCATTCGCCATATTTTCTTACACTACAGAATCTTAAAGAACCCTAAAAATTAAGTGTTAAGCATAATATTTTAAAAGTAAGTATGTAAATTATTAATAATAAAATGATAAAAGCTGCAAATGACATAAATCTATTAAGCACAGGGTGTAACTAAAATAAGGGGATACATTTCAAAAGCATTTTCACCACAACAAAATATTAAAAATATTAAATTATTCTGTTAGTACCTATAGAAATTTGCAACTGTGCCAGCTACCATCTTTGTTTACTTAGTTCCTATCTACAGTATGTCCCCGACCATAAATCTTACCATAAATAATGCGTCGGATATGTTCAAACAAAAATCTAAAACTGGTCCCGTATAAAGGCATTGCAAATATCTCCGATTATGTGGTCCAATCTTGGATTAGTTTTTCTTTTAATCGTCTCTGTATTGCTTCTAACCTATTTGATAGTTTGCGTCCGCAAAATATTGAAAAAATGCAAAAATATACGTGGCTTGAGGCACCTGATGAAAATGCATGATGTAAATTGCGTATTCATTGTCGAGGACATAATAGTAGATTCAAGTCGTCCTGCTTATTGTCAAAAGAACCTTCAAAATTACGTGTATATTATGTTGTCTACTTTCGTTTCCAAATAAGTATTGCTCGAGTCTGAAATTGCAATAATACTCCAACAATCACAGGCCTGTGATAAGGAATATCAAAGATTCGAATCTGTGTTTTCCAAAATGTTTAGTTTCCATATCTAGCTGCTGAAATCGATTCTACTTAGTATTTGCACAATATCTATTTTTTAAAGGTTAGTTTTAAATTCCATGTGCAGGAATACTATTCCTCCTGAACTAACATGGCACATTAAGTAGTACTTCCAACATTTCTACTATCTTTGGATAGATGTGTGAAACGTGTGTGTGTGTTCTTTGTTTTCTTTGTTTTTATTATTGTTTCTTGAAACTTTAAAATCGAAACATCATTCGCTTCTGTTACAATATTTTTCTATTGAGTATTTCTTTTTTCTCAATTGATGGGTTTGCAAAACCACCACAAATTCACAAGTTTTGTGAGTAGGCAAATCCTGTAGATAAAAATAACACGTAAGTTGTATGGTTTGTCGTTTATTTGGGTCCCACATTTTACAGCAGATTGTCACAATAAACATAGATTTAATCACTTAAGCCCTGTATATCAATACTCGCTAAATATATACAAAATAAAATTATAAAAAGACAAAATATATCAATATCAAAAAATGAGACGGGAATACCCGTTCATTTCTGGTCACAGTTGATGGTTCTTTCAAATAAATAGATAATTTTAGCACAACATTACCGCTTCTTTATCACAGAATGTGTAATAAATAGAGTGAACGTATGTTCTGTATACATGAACACACATATTATCGAATAACATTGATAAATATTTCATTTAACAATTTAACATTCATAATATAATATTCTAATGGTCCACATTCAATATACAAGATCGGTATACAAATAGTTTGATTACCAAAACTAAACTGAATTTTATGCAATCAATCTCATTATATAGCAATCTCGTACACACGTCGGTTACTATACTAATAAAGGGTTGACATGTCTACTGTTCCACAATTGTGGTGGTAAATTTCAAAAAGCAAATAACAAAGTATCTATTAAAACTGGGGGAGGGGGATTTTAAATTAATTAGTATAACTTACGTTTAAAATACTCTGTTATTTGTTCGAAAACACATTTACGTAACACTTAAAATTTGAAGCTTTTGCGCTTATTTGATTTAGCAACAAGTATACTTTAACCAACATCTATATTCCACTCGAATCTGCATTTATTTACTTCGAGTGTACTAAATTGAGGAACTCCTCTCTCGTCTTCGGATCATCTCTAAATACTCCCAGCATGGTCGAGGTAACGGTCTTGCTGTTGATTTTCTGGACACCTCTCATAACCATGCACATATGCCTAAACAGAAAAAAAATACTTTAGTACATCACATTGACATTATAAAATAGTTTTTCCAACTTACACTCCCTCGACTACAACAGCAACACCAGCAGGTTGTACAGCCTTCGTGACAGCCACGGCAATCTGCTTCGTCAGCCTCTCCTGGACCTGGAGCCTGCGAGAGTAAATCTCCACTATCCTCGCCAATTTACTGAGCCCAAGGATCTTTCCACACGGAAGATAACCAATGGACACCTTGCCATAAAATGGCACCAAATGATGCTCGCACATCGAAAACATCTCGATGTCCTTAACAACAACCATCTCGTCGTGATCTTCATCAAAGATTGCATCGTTTAGAACCTCTGCAAAAACAAAAACTCAGTTAGAAATTATTATCTAGATGGTAGAAATTATTGTGGACAATGTGGACAACGATGAAGCAACAAAGAAGACTCAAGTCTTCATTAGTTTCGTTATTCTTTGGGCGATGTTAATTATTGATCCATCAGCTTTTAGTTTACTGCTTGGTTGATTCGTATCAACGTAAAGAAATAATTTTCTAGCATGGGCAGTATAAATTTATAGAAAAATAGCCGAACAATATAAAGGCATCTTTTAGCAGTAAAAATTCCATTACCCGTATAATGTCGTAATGGTCACTTTAATATATTTATGGCATATAATCTGTTGGTGGACATGTTACTTTAGTAATTTATCACCGGCAGTCCGGTACGGCCCAAAAATACAATTCATGTCGGCGTGACGTAAGCGATTCATCAACATTGCCGACAGGGATGGTGTATAATTAATTACAAGATTGGGAAACGGCAGGCTTAGATATAGTACTGCAGCACCTCATAAAAATGAAACAGCCTTTGACTTTCAAACGAAGTCCCATTTCCACTTTATAGAATGCGTAGACTTATAGTCTGGCCCACCATTTCAACAAAACGGCGAAAGACAATACTAAGTTTTTGCGTTCAAAATATACAGGGTTATTGGTGTATTTAACGTGTCTACAGGAGAACGTTTACTCACCAATAACCCTGTATATGAACCAATCAAGTATACAATGTTGTTTATTCATTAGCAGTAATAATTACGTTAGCCGCAACAAATTTTATTAGCCACAAATGAGTCATTAATTTTAAGGGACACTTTAGTCGATTCTAGTATTGTCTTTACACATTTTATATTATGAATTATGTGATGTTTGAAATTCTGTTCGCTGAGCCTGGTGGAAATTGCTGTGATAAAAGTTGGAAGTGCCGCATTGTTCTGATTGGGGTTCGGCTTACGCAGTATAATAGAGAGGGCTTTTGAGCTTTTCCAGGCAGGAAACCCGCATTTCTTAGTGCTCCATTTGACCGTACTTGACTTTCAGTAATACACTTAATATTTTTTGTGCGTTTCCCCTCAACCGTTCGAGAATTTGAGGCAGAAGTTCACTCAGAAAGAATAAAGGAAATAAAATAACAGGAATCCTTAGTTACTGTGCAAATAAATTTGTCTCTTCCTAACTTATTCCAGAATTATTTTTATGGAGATGTGCAGCTTTAAATAAAAAGTTGAAATGTGTAACGAAAAACAAGAAAATAATGTTACACGAGTGCTTTATTTCCGAATAAACAAAGCACTCAATGACTGGACACTTCTAGAGTTTTTCTTAATATGGTCTACAGTTTTCCTCAAATAATATCGCGCCTATACACGTTGACAAATGGTGTCATTAATTTCAGAGAAAGAAAATCATTTTCAGAGATTCGAGACCTTTGGGACTAACAGCTTTCATCAAACCAGGGTTTCTCCAACAATCTTCTCGTATTACAAGTATAATGACATCTCTCAAAAGAAAGAATACCAGATATGAGCCACAAAAGAATATTGAGATGCATACATTTAAAGAACAGGTTATTAAGCCAATTTATCAAGGCATATAGCGTCTGATAAATTATCTATGGAGGAAAGAAGTGATCATGATAGAAGATTGTGACACCACAGTAGGAAGGATGACCGATTGGAAAACCTTAATGCCAATCTCAACAGGAACTTCAACGGCACGATGGAAGGACATAGTGATAGACATTTGTGATGAAGATCATGAGATATGATGATAAATGAATTTTGAAAATCCACGAAGCTTCCTATGATAAAACTGTTGCTAGAAGAGAATGAACTACCTGGACGGGATAAAGAAGGAACAAATATCGATAAATGGTGCTAATAAATCCTGAGAATTAAATTCCAAATAAAAAGTCAATTTTAGAGATTTGAGACTATTGGGACTAACAGATTTCATCAACCCAGGGTTTCTCCAACAATCTTCTGGTATTAAAAGAATAATGACATCTCTTAAAAGAAAAAATACCAGATATGAGCCACAGAAGAATATTGAGATGCATGCATTTAAAGACCAGTTTATCAAGTCCATATATCAAGGCATATAGCGTCTGATAAATTATCTATGGAGGAACGCCCAGAAAAAAGTCATCATGATAGAAGACTGTGACACCACAGTAGGAAGGATGATCGATTGGAAAACCTTAATGCCATTCTCAACAGGAACTTCAAAGGCACGATGGAAGGACATAGTGATAGACATTTGTGATGAAGATCATGGGATATGATAATAAATGAATTTTGAAAATCCACGAAGGTTCCTATAATAAAACTGTTGTTAGAAGATAATGAACTACCTGACAGGGATAAAGAAGGGACAAATATCGATAAATGGTGCTAATAATTCCCGAGAATTAAATTCCAAATATAAAATCAATTTTAGAGAGTTGAGACCAATGGGACTAACAGCTTTCATCAAACCAGGGTTTCCCCAACAATCTTCTGGTATGAAAAGTATAATGCCATCTCTCAAAAGAAAGAATACCAGATATGAACCACAAAGTATTTTGACACGCATACATTTAAAGACCAGTTTATCAGTCCATATATCACGGTATATAGCGTCTGATAAATTTTTAATGGAGAAACGCCCAGAAAGAAGTGATCACGATAGAAGACTGTGACACCACAGTAGGAAGGATGATCGATTGGAAAACCTGGGTGCCAATCTCAACAGGAAGCTCAAAGGCACCATGGCGGGACATAGTGATAAACATTTGTGACGAAGATCAGGAGATATGATCTGATATGATAATTCAATTTTGAAAATCCACGAAGCTTCCTATGGTAAAACTGTTGCTAAAAGAGAATGAACTACCTGGAAGAGATAAAGAAAGGACAAATATCGATAAATGGTGGCAATAAATTCCTGAGAATTAAATTCTAAATAAAAAATCAATTTTAGAGATTTGAGACCATTGGGACTAACAGATTTCATCAAACCAGAGTTTCTCCAACAATCTTCTCGTGTTAAATAATATAATGACATCTAGAAAATAAACTGCTTCCGGGATAATGACATCTCTTAAAAGAAAGAATACCAGATATGAGCCACAAAAGTATATTGAGATCCATACATTTAAAGACCAGTTTATCAAGTCCATATATCAAGGCATATAGCGTCTGATAAATTATCTATGGAGGAACGCCCAGAAAGAAGTGATCATGATAGAAGACTGTGACACCACAGTAGGAAGGATGATCGATTGGAAAACCTTAATGCCAATCTCAACAGGAAGCTCAAAGGCACGATGGAGGGACATAGTGATAGACATTTGTGATGAAGATCATGAGATATGATAATAAATGAATTTTGAAAATCCACGAAGCTTTCTATGATAAAACTGTTGCTAGAAGAGAATGAACTACCTGGAAGGGATAAAGAAGGGACAAATATCGATAAATGGTGCTAATAATTCCTGAGAATGAAATTCCAAATAAAAAAATCAATTTTAGAGTTTTGAGACCATTGGGACTAACAGATTTCATCAAACTAGGGGTTCTCCAACAATCTTCTCGTATTAAAATAATAATGACATCTCTTAAAAGAAAGAATACCAGATATGAGCCACAAAAGTATATTGAGATGCATGCATTTAAAGACCAGTTTATCAAGTCCATATATCAAGGCATATAGCGTCTGATAAATTATCTATGGAGGAACGCCCAGAAAGAAGTCATCATGATAGAAGACTGTGACACCACAGTAGGAAGGATGATCGATTGGAAAACCTTAATGCCATTCTCAACAGGAACTTCAAAGGCACGATGGAAGGACATAGTGATAGACATTTGTGATGAAGATCATGGGATATGATAATAAATGAATTTTGAAAATCCACGAAGGTTCCTATAATAAAACTGTTGTTAGAAGATAATGAACTACCTGACAGGGATAAAGAAGGGACAAATATCGATAAATGGTGCTAATAATTCCCGAGAATTAAATTCCAAATATAAAATCAATTTTAGAGAGTTGAGACCAATGGGACTAACAGCTTTCATCAAACCAGGGTTTCCCCAACAATCTTCTGGTATGAAAAGTATAATGCCATCTCTCAAAAGAAAGAATACCAGATATGAACCACAAAGTATTTTGACACGCATACATTTAAAGACCAGTTTATCAGTCCATATATCACGGTATATAGCGTCTGATAAATTTTTAATGGAGAAACGCCCAGAAAGAAGTGATCACGATAGAAGACTGTGACACCACAGTAGGAAGGATGATCGATTGGAAAACCTGAATGCCAATCTCAACAGGAAGCTCAAAGGCACCATGGAGGGACATAGTGATAAACATTTGTGACGAAGATCAGGAGATATGATCTGATATGATAATTCAATTTTGAAAATCCACGAAGCTTCCTATGGTAAAACTGTTGCTAAAAGAGAATGAACTACCTGGAAGAGATAAAGAAAGGACAAATATCGATAAATGGTGGCAATAAATTCCTGAGAATTAAATTCTAAATAAAAAATCAATTTTAGAGATTTGAGACCATTGGGACTAACAGATTTCATCAAACCAGAGTTTCTCCAACAATCTTCTCGTGTTAAATAATATAATGACATCTCTTAAAAGAAAGAATACCAGATATGAGCCACAAAAGTATATTGAGATCCATACATTTAAAGACCAGTTTATCAAGTCCATATATCAAGGGATATAGCGTCTGATAAATTATCTATGGAGGAACGCCCAGAAAGAAGTGATCATGATAGAAGACTGTGACACCACAGTAGGAAGGATGACCGATTGGAAAACCTTAATGCCAATCTCAACAGGAACTTCAAAGGCACGATGGAAGGACATAGTGATAGACATTTGTGATGAATATCATGAGATATGATAATAAATGAATTTTGAAAATCCACGAAGCTTCCTATGATAAAACTGTTGCTAGAAGAGAATGAACTACCTGGAAGGGATAAAGAAGGGACAAATATCGATAAATGGTGCTAATAATTCCTGAGAATGAAATTCCAAATAAAAAATCAATTTTAGAGTTTTGAGACCATTGGGACTAACAGATTTCATCAAACTAGGGGTTCTCCAACAATCTGCTCGTATTAAAAGAATAATGACATCTCTTAAAAGAAAGAATACCAGATATGAGCCACAAAAGTATATTGAGATGCATACATTTAAAGATCAGTTTATCAACTCCATATATCAAGGCATATAGCGTCTGATAAATTATCTATGGAGGAACGCCCAGAAAGAAGTGATCATGATAGAAGACTGTGACACCACAGGAGAAAGTATAATCGATTGGGAAACCATAATGCCAATCTGAACAGGAATCTCAAAGGCACGATGGAAGGACATAGTGATAGACATTTGTGATGAAGATCATGGGATATGATAATAAATGAATTTTGAAAATCCACGAAGGTTCCTATAATAAAACTGTCGCTAGAAGAGAATGAACTACCTGAAAGATATAAAGAAGGGACAAAAATCGATAAGTGGTGATAATAATTCCCGAGAACTAAATTCCAAATATACGAGGTGTATTTATTCTCTCTGAGGAGATTTTTTGCGGGTAGGTGATTGACGTACTTATGCGGTCGTAGTGCGGATCGGTGCATTGGTCGGGTTAATTGATTATGGGGGCCCATTGATTATTTGATGACACCATCGACGGGTGGGCATTTTTTGAGTGTAATTGGACAACATTGTTGTGGTCGACGGGCTTCAAAACCTGTTATTAGCACGTCCGTCAGCAGATTTTATCTAAACGATGTCGAGAGCCCTCCGGGCATTATGCCCAACTCCCCATTATCACGCCTCCACCTGCACATTTCCACCCGAAACAACGTCTATATCGATACAGAGCTGTATCGAATTGTGTGTACTAAAACAAGCAAATGGAGAAATTCTTTTCCATTGTCTTCGCATTCGTCGAATAGAAATTTGATAATTACATCAAAACCAATTGTGTTTTTGGCCATTCGTTCAGTTCAGTGCTTTAGTTACGGTTACCGCGGCATCACTAGGGGAGGGTATCCATTCTTAGCTATACGACCAACAAAACACATTCAATAGACCTACAAATTTACGCCCATACGTGTGGAGTGGCTTTCTTAGCAATAGGACCAAGAAAACACACTCAATAGACCTACAAATTTAATGTTTTATCATTTTTTTGTGCTATGCAAATAAAGCGGTGTGATGGAGATTCCTATTAGACGGACATGCATGCTTGAACATGAGTGGCAATAAAATAGCATTTCACAAATTGTAGTGCAAAATGAAAGTTTGAACCTGGAAACTATGAAGGGAAACCAAAAGTGGTTCCAACATTGATTGAACTAGAAATTTGATTAAAAAACTTGTCCTACACCACTTCACAAAGTTGTCGCATGCGTTACCGCTTTATATTAGGTTTAAAGTTCAAGGATCAAAGAAAATTCGACATTTTGGGCCAATTTTGACTAAAAAATCAGGATAGAGTGACTAAATGACCTATTTAATATGGAGACAATGACATATGCAGGTTACTAAAATATTAACCAGTGATATGTCGAAAGTTGTTAAATGCAATAAATAAAACTAGATTTTGAACTCTTTTTCGGAGCAGATTTGATATAAGACCAGAATGTTACTTTGGAGTGATTTGTGAAAATAATGACGGAAGATTGCTGACAATGTTTCGCTAAGCTGTGATCTAATTTTGCAGAAGCTGGTTCAACGAATTGTTACGTTGGTCAATTGGTTATGTCATAGCAAAATTCGAATGTTTCGAATGCTTCAAGGTGATGTGCAGTGTTGCAGCGATGCAAGGAATTGGGAAAATGGCGTAAACGGCTTAGAGCGGTTTTTAATTATTGTAGGTCACTTTGGGATACGCGTCCGCTGGCGTTAAACACGGCTACTTGCAGCTACCATCGAACAATGTCGTCGCAATGTCATTTGAAAGTAATGTCCCTTGTGCTCGTATCAGATTTATAACAGAAGTTTAATACAATACAGTCGATAATTGCTGCAGCTCAGGAACGAGCTCTGGGAGATTGTAACCATGGACACGGCACATCTTCCCCGCCGCCTAAGTACAATCCCAAAGGATTTGGATCCTTTCAGCACGATCGCGATATAACCCCAAATGACGGATCTATCCTCCATTATCCAGCTGATAGTCGAGTTAATTTATCTCTTCCAGCCACATTCCGTATCAAATATGACTAGTTTTACTCTGCAAAGTCTTAAAAAGCTTATCCTCAAGTCGATATCTTGTGTAAAGTCCAATCTCTGGGTATATTTTTCTGTTTGGGAAAATGAATCAACCATGAGTTGCATTGATATCAATATTATCACGAATTACAAGTCTTAAAATGTTCTCATATACTAATTGGAAAAGATTAGTTAATGTTATGCAGTTGATTGTGCTCTTAACTTCTTCTATTTTGCCTGACTCAACGTCGATAATCTTTGCCAATGATTTGTTCAAACATCATTTCACTACGTCCTCAGTTTTGATGCACCCAAAATGATGCAGCTCGAAAACGATGTTAAATTTATGAATATAATCGATGATTCTAACTGCTTTGTGTAACTTGAGGGGGTACCATGGGTATTGTCAAGGGTAGGAGTTAACGTGGTTACTAGCTGCGATGACGCCAAAGTGATAGGATAAACGTAACGAAGTTACCTGTTGAATGGGGTAGTTGGGCACAAGTTGAACGAAGTATTTCAAGCGACTTCAATTTTCACTTCACTCAATTATAAGCGCGCCAATTAGGCCGCTCTCTGGAAGCCTTTCAAGATCAATTTAGTCGACCCCATATACGAAACTACCACCTCCTATCCCGACGCCCCTGACGGGGTGCTATAACGGTTACAACGCATAGCGACGCCACTTACACTGATTACTTCCGATCCGCGAAGAGGGACTGCCAGTCGGCACCATTTACCACCAGACATAAATCGTTCTCTCAACGAATAATTTAGATATACAGAGTGAGTCAAAGCGGCCGCTATGTCTGGAAATGAATGTGAGGTATCATGCTACGAAGCTACGACGAAGCTAACTTCTTAAAGCTTATTGTGCAAGAAAATTTTATACAATAATGCATATCATGATACGTCAACGTTTTTAATGTATTTTTAAGGTGTTCTCCGATTATTTATTTTTTCAATTACATGACTAAGAAAGGTCAATTATATTGGCGCACGTGTACTCCAAGAAACGGTAATCGTAATGACTATTGCATCAGATGCAATGCAATACAAACGAGACATTAAACTTTAATCGGCCAGTTGTAAATCAAAGTTCATGCAAGACAATTACCCTCCAAGCTCTGGTCGTATCCCTTGGTGAAGAACAGCATGGCTTTGGCAGCTCGTTCTGGTGTCTTCAGAAGTCCCTGTCTGGCAGGATTCTCACCCAAGGAACCTAATAGCAGGCGATATGACCTCGCCATATCTGGCAGCAACGCTTCCCTAGTGGGTGGACGGTGGTCCAGCTCCAGGTCATGGTGGAACGTACACTTCTCGTGACCTATAACACGTAATAGAATCCCATTCAATAATATGATGTAAAACATGGCTGATAATACAAAAATAAACATGTTTGTGAAAGAGTTTTTACAATCGGTGAATAGGAATCGACAAATTATGTAATTCAAGATAACGACATTCTATGGCAAAAGAAAACAACAAATTGTGTGTCAACTTTGTACAGAAATAGACAATTCGCGCACTAGCTTTTGGTGCCATCAACAATTCACCATGACCTGATAGTGATCAGGTGTAAGTGATCACTCATATCCCATTATGTACTCACAGCAAAAGTAGCGACATTCGTGGAATTGTTTTTGTTCTATAGCCACAAACTATTTAGGAGCCATACATTCTTCGTCGCCAGGTTGCAAACCAATTACCATGCCTATCGGCCTTTTCACACGGGACACGGCGCCGGTACGGTTTTGTCCGTGTACGGTTCGAAGTGTATCAGATTAAATCGAGCCTTTCACACGCACCGCGCCGTGCCGTTTAAAATCCGTGCTGTGTGAATAGCTACACAACGACCGTACACGGACAAAACCGTACCGGCGCCGTGTCCCGTGTGAAAAGGCACTTTTTCTTGAAACGATAACCCTATTTTTGATCATTTTTCGTTCAATTGCAAGCTTGATTCGCCAGAAACGATATTTTTAAAGATATGTTAATTCAAGTGTCAGTTTTAAGCATAGCAAGTTGTGGGGTTTCTTGTCTGAACCTATACTTTCTTGATGCACGTTTGTTTGGACATGTGTTCTGTACAAAGCATTTTGTTCCCCCGATATTGATTATATTAGTGAGTGTGGAGTCCACGTTAAACTGTAGGTCCATTGGAAATGCAAACACCGACAATTCCAGATCGACACGTCAAGAGTGGTGTGGAATTCTAAATAATTGATTCAAATACGACGTCAAATAAAAAAAGATTCATGGAAGACTTAATTGATTTCAATTATTTTGATTATGAAGCCAAATAAATAGTTGTGATACATGAAACTGGGTTATTTGATTGGTTACGTTAGACGTAGTCAGTCTCATTATCTGGCGTTAATCGGTTAAACCAAAATATGTATACCAAGCTGATAATTTTGTGTGGCTAGCTAACTACAACTGTAAGAAGGTTATTCAATTTGTACCAGAAAAACACGAAGGTTGTTAAGAATAATTAGGAATTATACATAATTATCAAGTTTACAGAGTTCCAATTCTTGAAATGTACTCGTTTTAAAATCGATTCTCGTTATTGATATAGTATCGACGACGTTAACAGCATAATAACGAATAGGAAAACTGAAAGTTATTTTTTTGTCAAAGACAAGGACATTTTTAGCAGTTCCGCATTCAGTAGATACAGATTATTTCTTTCTCGGTAACTCTATTTAATTTTTCCGTTGGTATTATCTGCGATAGTTTTATTATCGCAAATGCCCACCTTTCCGTGACTACACTTTAACGATCATTTGTAGATAATATTCGGCGAATTCTTTCGGAATGATATGTATATGGTGTGTTACCTGGAGTTGTGGAAGTTCTAGGTGTTTTCGGTGAACCGGGAACTTCGTTGTCGTCGAAATTTTCCGACCAGTTCCTGCAGACGAGCGACTTGGGCTTTTTCTTTTGGTAATTGTCACCGTTCGTCTCCATCGTTAATTATTTAATCGGCTTAGTAAATCAAAACGGTAGTCACGTCAACACTCGTCAATAAGTAAGGGATAGAAGTGATGTTCGACTATCACGTGTATTTAACTTCAACCTCGAATTGTGAAAAGCGCTATCGCTGCGAAAGGAACCATGAGCAGACTGGCGCGCGTCTGACAGAAGCGAAATTATATACGATCCTGACACGCGTCGGCAGTCGCAGATTTTTCTTTGCCTACCGGCGCTGATTCAGATGGGTTTTTCGAACAGGGTCTACCGAATTACAACGCTCGCGACTGTGGACTACCGTCTTTCACAAATTACCGTCCTTACCGGGAAACGACAATCGCCTCAAACCGCTCTTAATTACTCGTAAATTATCTCATTTCTTGTAAACATTTATCACAAAAATCCCAATGGAACAGTTTCGTAATTTACTCGCAAATCAATTGACCCATCCCTTATCTCTACGTTAACTTAAATTCTTTTTGCTTTTTTTGTAGCAACTTGACTCTAATTTAACAGTTTTTATAAACACTTTGATCTAAATTCCTTACTTAATCCATTGCAATGGCAAAAGTTTGATTTTAAAAGTGGTTTTCTTATTATTGAAAATAATTTTGGTAATATGTATTTTGTAAATGAAAAGTTAATAGGAGTTTACGTTACATAAATTCTTGCGGTGAATGCGAATTTGGGCTCAAACCCTAAATATCATGTTAAGACTAGCAGAAAATCTTTCTTACTGCTTTGATTATCTAAATGTTACCATAATTTTAGTAATGATTGACATAAATAAATATTTTCAGTTGTAATGTCACGCGTCATTGTTTGTAGGTGACGTTTGACGTTCTGTTTAGCAAGTTGTCAGTGTGGTAGCTAAAGACTTATATTAATTAATAGGTATTCAGCATTCCGACTTTGTTTGGGTCATTTATTATGCATGTTGTTATCATGCATAAAATTATCTTTGTGAATATGTATAGTCGGACAATATCTTTTGCAGTTAAATCGTGCTCAAATATTTACTTTTAAAGTAGAAAACAAGCATTGACGGATTGCAACGACAAGTGTAAAAATCATCTACAATACCGTTTGCCGCGAACCTCGTTAAAAGATTTGATGGAAATATGAAAGATTTCAGCACATTTATGATGCAAAGTTGTTTGTCCGATCCAGCTTAAATTTTTACTGTTTATTATAATAATTAGGTTAATTTTTCGATGATATTCATTATTATCATTCTCCTAGTTTCCAATTGCCTTTTGCTCAAACATGTTCAAATACATTGGTTATGTTAACGGTCGGCAACCGATTAAGCTGACCACACAGAAATCATGCAAAATAAAAATGTACAAGGCGTTCGTACGCGACAATTAAATTAATATCTGAATTGTCAAGATTGTTAATGAATATCTCATTTCAATTATCTCTATTTATTGATGATTTTTAAGTATCTAATAACCGCACAAAATAGATACAATGGATATAAAATAGAGAATTTAACACCCATGCTCTCCTGAACCGAATAGTATATACAAGCGTACTAAAATAAATTGTAATTAACGCGTCTTGTACATTAATCACATAAATATTGTACTGTAATCCTGCTTATTGACACTTGGCGCCATCTCGTCGTGCAATTTGTGACTACAAATCGGTTCTGTATTTACAGTTTAGATAGGTTCTGCCTGTTGTGATCATTGTTCGTTTATGTTCAATTACGTGAATGCAAAAGATTTGGAATTTTTTTGGAACTTCAAAATCAAATGGGAATCATATGTCGTAGCAAAATATGTTGATGACGTCATACGTCGAACAAAATTGAAGATCAGAAATTGAATAAAAATGAGTTATTGTGTAAAGGAAAATTGACGTGCCTCCGAGAATTTTTAACCCATCAAACGTCATCAATTATAATGAATTTAATTATAAAAACTGTTTATTTAATTTAATGGAAACTTTACATGATAAAGAACTATAGTTTCCGTTAGATTTGCTTTACCAATACTTTCACATGGTTTTCCACAAAAAAATATGCTTTTTTTCTATATCTATATATATGTTCCGAAATAGATATTCCCAAATCACAACATAATTGACCAAATTAAAACCGCAAGTGAGTCAACTGTTGGTAATTAGTATTAAATATCATACCGTAAATCCCAGTGGACAAAATCATATTGTGGTAAAATCAGATCATGACTACATAATTTTACACGAACTCATTTCATCAAAATCACAGAAATGACCAGAAGTAATGTGATTACAATTGTGATTATAAAGTTAATGAATTGTGTAATACAGCTATACATCTTTCAATAATTTTTTGGAATAAGAGACTGTTGCAGACATTTTGTAATATTTCCATATTTTTGTTACTGTAGATCTGAAAACCGCAGTTTCATCATGAATAGTGACGGCTGTCTGATATTATTGTTTGTTAGATGTTATCGCGTTGACATTGTACGCTACATAAAGATTGGCAATGGGCAAGCTATAGAACGAATCCGCTTATTAATTTATTAGCTTCCGCGTTTTGTATGAAAATACCGAATAGTATCGTGAATATGACGAATGCAACAGCTCACGTAGGCGAAGTTTGGATAAAAGCATTACAATACAAGATCAAAGCAATGATCTTGATGTGTTAAATGTAGGTAGGTATATGTATAGTAAACATATTATAATTACTTTTGAAATAAATGTACTTTTACTGGCAATATCAATACCACTTATTGACCTTAATGTGTTACAAGGTAAATTAGATAGAAACGGATATAATTTTGCAGTAATTCGAATAAATGTGTATCGATAATGTTATCTATAATATCGGCACTATAATTTGAATAACTAAGCGAACGTAATTGTTACGTATGAAGTCATTGTGGAAAAACTATCCGAGTCAACATACTAAGAAATTACGCACGCTGTCGCACTTGGGCATATTTTTGTAATTGGTAAATCATGGCATTTTATAAATTACTTGAAATCAATAACAAAAGAAATCCCAATACGTGGATTCCAGAAAACCTGTATGTAGCATATTAGAAATAGAATGTAAGCCGAGTTGACGACCTTAAGAAAAAAGACAGGAACTTGTGTACAAACGTATCATAATAGACAAATAAAAACAACTCGTATATAATAGCAGCACCACCTACCTTTCAATGCCATAACTAATTCGCGCCACTCGTTATTAAAGAATTTTACGACATACTAATCAAAAAATTCATAATTATGGTATCAAATCTGTGATTATCCTACAAGCTTGTAAAAAGTCTAGAAGTAATCAGCAATCATATCATATCCACCAACTTATTCTAACTTTCTTCATCTTTTGTAGGTTTAAAAATTAAGTAGCAGTAAACTCCAAGTACAAACCATTACTTTGTTCATGTAATTATAGGATATTTGCTTACATAATCATTTCGAACGCACTTTGTTACACCAGAGAAAGTAATGCTAAAGTTTGCTAGCTGTGATCATCATTTATAGATTTGTCTAAAATCAGTTTTGTATTAAATTCAATTTTCAACTCTAAATAATTTTTCGACTTTGTTGAAGCATTTTGATCATTTTGACGTGAAAACAAACCAACCTAAAGTTTGAAAACGGTATACAAATGTATATTTTGAAAATAATAAATTAATAAAAATAATAAACAGTTTCATACTTTTGAACATCCTGAACGCTTTTTGTAAACGAAGACATTTTTGAAAAAAGCGCGCATATGCTGTATACATTTCATCTACGATCGATAATTCAAATTTCCGGTACTGTCTGGAGTCAAAGCCATCTCTACGTTGCCTGTGATGCGACCCCAAAGACAAACAAATAGGAAATTAATCCCTGTTTTCTGAGAACTCGAGTATTCATTAAAACATGAGAATACAACACAAACAAAAAATAATTAATCTTAAACATTTATACAATGATATCATCCACGAACTCGCGTAGATATTCTCCATGTGTGCTAGGTGTTCACCGCACACCTACGTCCAACAACCAATAAAAATAAAATTATGATATAATAATATAATATATATTGTTGTTATCTAGTGGAAATGCGTGGAATGAATCCACACAAAGATGTAGTAATAAAAGTACTATTTGGTAATTTAACGTTCGATATTTAAAAAAATATATGAAGATAAAATTAAAAACAAAAAAACTATGCGTATTTATATTAAGGCGTCAAAGGTCAACAAAAATTAAATTTTATTATGAAATACTGATAACCAATAATATAAAATATTATTTTATATAACTAAATAAATATTACTAAGCATGTGCTATTTATATTATGTGTTTATTTTTCCTTTATCATACGCAGTATTATAAAGTATTGTAATTGGATAAAAAATGAGATTTTAGCGGAAATATGTCCTATTGGGTCCCCTGACCAAGATTCAAAAAATGTCTGTGTGTGTCAGTGTGTACCCGCTTTTTGTGGCGACGATTCCGGACAAACTTCTAAAGGTATCGGGTTTGAGACGATACTTAATATCTAGAAGTTTCATGACTAAACTTAGAGCTGAAAGAAGTTTTGTTCGAAAGGGCCAAAAGAAACTTGACGTTTACTCTTAGCATTTTTCAAAGATTTTGCAAATGAGCCGCCATTTCGGTCATTTCGCCAAAACAGTTAAATAATAAATTAAAGTAGTGGACATTTTGTATAATTTATGTCTATGACATTTTTTGGTAAAAACAATAGTTTAGATGCAAGAGCAAATGTTAACTTTGACTGTTAAACTGTTGACTGTTGGTCGCTCAGCGCTCCGTGTATTATGTGCATACAATATAGTATATTATAATACAAGTTTTATAAGACAAAAATTGGCGCAAGAGTTGTTTTGTTTTAGTGTTATATACTATTTTTTCAACTTTGCGACAATAATGCTACATAATACCCATAATACATAATACAATAAATTCATAACGACACCGAAAGCGGTCTCGTTATGAGTTTATAACGAACGCAAAGTAGAAAAAATTGTTTATTATACGAACAATGCACTTTCTTGGAATACACTTCAGGCTAGTAGACTTCCGGTTTTACCGGAAATGACGTCATCATTGAAATTTTAATTGGCACCCTATATTATTTATGTGCGATTTACAGGATTACATTCTGAACACAAAAATACAAAAGGTAAAAAAAAAAATTTCTTCAGTAATCTATTATTATTATTATTATTAGTGAAAATAGTCGAAAATTGCCAAGTTTGATTAGTTTTTGGCCAATGAGTTATTTCTTGCTTGTAGTTCATGGGTACATTCTGATTATTCGATAGAAAACAATTTTCCGATTATAATGACACCAAATAGTTGCGATATTTTGTTAAAATAAAAATCATAGCGTGGAAATGTTGTTTCAATCACGGAAATAGGGAATAAATAGTATATTGTGTACCAAGCCGAGAAAGTGGTTCTTTTCCGGGCGAGAGAAGAGGGCACTTCTTGAGGCCCGGAAAACCACTTTCTGGGCGTGGTGCACACAATTTTATATCCTACACATCAATATCGCAATAAAATCACCCGTTTCAAAGGACTAATCTCTGACATATTGGCTTTTGACAAAGAAAATCCGTTGACGTTTTAATCACAAACGTCAAACCGAATCGAAACTGTTTTGTTTGGACACAGATATTGTATTTTCCGGGGTAGCCCCGAAAAGTGTTCATTACAGGCCGGGCTGGGGCTGGCTGGCAAATAGCATCTTTCGTGTCTCCATAGAGACGCGAAAACGACATTTTCGCATCGTGTAGGATAAAAAAATTATGTTGCGTTAATAATCAAAGTCAGCGTGGTGTACTTATGGATAAATGCTAGCTATCGCATTTGACAGTTCTCTGGGTTGCTCGTCACCGTCTTGAGTGAGACAACGGAAGCGTCGAATTTAGGTACGTTATTTTTAACATTTCAACTCAAACAACAATTATTACGATGTAAACGACAAATTCAATAAGAATTAACAATAACCAACAGTAAATAACTAACAATAATTATATTAACAATCGAAAAAAAAACTGGTAATAACCTCAAACAATAATCAATACAGAGAGAGAACTGTCAAATTCGGTTGCTACCTTTGATTATTTATAACCCATCGATCGGCCAAAATCGATTTAGTTAGTGAATATTTGAAAATTTTCGACTATATTCACCTCAAAAGTATATAGCAGAAAGACATTTTGATGATCATCAGTACGTCAGTACACTTTAGGAGCTTGTATAATAGTTGCTGTGTTGCTGTGATTAGTCCAAATCTAGTTGTTTATTTCTGTTTGTATGTTATATGTATGTTGTAATCTCACATGGATGAACTATAATAAACATTATTGCTAAATATTTCATCTTTCTCTGTCAGCGCCATCTAGCATTTACAGACAGCAAAATAAGCTGTCTAATATACCGGTACTCGCAAAGTTGCAATAAAAAGAGAAAGTTATTATATTAGCAGTTCCAAACGGTGGTAGATTAAACTATTAATCAACAATAATACAACAATCTAAAGGTAGATGGCGGACAACGTTAATTAATTATTTCTTATGCTGCAGCTATTGTTGGGATTGTATGTGCGATGTACGCATGATGAAGCCGGTGTTCATGGTCAGATGACAGAATAGTTGATGATTAGTTGTTTTGATTGTTTTTGCGGTTATTTTTTTATAAAACGTACCAAAAATAATTCTGTACTCTGAAATAGCTCTTGACAAAAACATGTAAACACAAAACAGAAGATCAGGACTGTTTAATATTGACAATCGATTTAAATGTGTAAACAGAAAGTCCGACCGGTCAATAACAAATTTAATTATTTCGGTTTCACCTCCTTTTCAAAATCACAATGACCTTAGAATGTATCAAGGCCGTGTAACATATTTTTATTATGTTTTTTTTTGTTACATTCGGGTTCCTTGACCCAATCACGTTTTAAGGTGAACGAATTCACTAAAATATTCTAATTATTCAGGAAGAGATAAATTCTTTTCTCGGTTATTCGCACGGTTTTGTATATTAGAATAAGTTCTGCGTAAGCTAGGTATTAGGTACAAATGATAACTCGACTGCATTGCATTCTTGTTAATCTATTAACTGTTATCACATGTAATGCATTCACATTCAAACTCGGTTAATCACTGACGCATTTAGCCATTAGCAGATATGAAACAATACAATTTTATACCAGAGTAAACGGAATTTTGATTAATATGTTTATGTAATTATTAACATAATTTGACATAATACAAACTAAAATTAGCAAACTGAAAATAACCTGAGAATAATGCCATGTCAGGAGTGCAAATACTATAAAAGACTAACGGTACAAGCGATTTTAAAATTAACGATTAGCAGGAAAAGTGTTATTTGACAACTAAACATAGGTTTGGTTCTGAAATGATGTAATTTTTGGGCTTGGTGTACGCTAAGAAAACTGTTTCAGGTTAAATATTCTTTTTATGTCAAGAATCTATCTATCATAGGCTAGATTTTTTAACCTGTGCGAAATTCTAATCCATAAACAATCCAAATTTTACCTCAATCTTGACCTTATCGTAAATTTAAAGATAAAGAAATTCAGAACAATATCCAAATTCTTCCGGAAGCTGAATTGATCAGCTTGATAATCAGCATATTCTCCAACATATTTGGATTGCTTATGTTATTTGCTTATGTAGTTTAAAAACTACTTGAAAATAATGTGAAATAACTGATGTGTTTTGAAAATCATACGTGAAATCTGGTACATGCTCGTATGTGTAATAAATTAATGTTTGATATCGACTTCGTTTCACAATATGCGTTATTTTTACGATGATTATTCGAAAGTGTCAAGAGGTCACCTAGTCTTAATTGAAATGTTATCGCACATGGAAATACATCAACCGCAAACTGGGTAATTGTTTTTTCTTTTGATAAAAGTTTTTGCTTAACACGACTTGCCAAGAGAACGAGAAAACTGACAGGAAGAAAAATGATGTGTGGTACTTACCGTTGCAACATATACGTTTCTTGCTCTCCTCGCAGATTCCATTTTGGGTAATTTCCTTCATTTCTGGCACTGGATGGATACGTTGCAAACTCACTAGAATCCGATGTTGTTAGGTATTTTTATCTCTAATTAATTTGCGAGCTGTTACTTTTTTATGTGCGACTACCCGTTGAACGCAAACGTTCGTTAAGGACGATGAAGATTTTTGGAATTGAGAATTGGCGCAAAACTACTCAAATCAATCTTGCACCGGTTGATTTTATTACTTTGCCTGACGTCAATGTCATTGGATTAACTCCGCCTTAAAATGATCCATATTATCCTTGCTTTTTCACATTCTCTTAATAATTTCACCATCTTTCTCCAATTGGACGAGTGGGGCAGCAACAGCATGCCTTGACGCACACAACAGCCAATCTCCTTCATCGACATCCAAAATACATACGAAATCAACACATCTGATAATTATGCATTTTAATTATTAATTTATTTATCTAAATTATCGGCGAACCAATGGATGCATTTATTGAAATTATTTGATACGTATATTTGCTTTTTCTTACCGCATCCTGTTCTAATGAACTTCGAACGTACATCAAATATTAATTGGGACATTAATAGCATTACCAGCTTCTAGGGCATATGCCATAACGCAATACTAGACCAACTAATCCATCGTTCAAATATCTTTTTAAGTCATTTTATTATTCTAAACATTTTTTATTAAAATAATCTTTTTATTAAATGCATCATTTTACAGTTTTAAGCAATTAATTAATATCAGTCAAAATTACCAGAATACCTACATAACTCTCCAACCGTAAAAAAAGTCAAAAAGCATTCAAACAAACGTTTTTTGACATTAAACAAGCTACCATTAAAATATATATTTAATATACAGGTTGATCATTTTATTATGGAAGTTTGGTACAGTTCTTGTTCAAATGGAATACTGAACTTCAAATTAAGAATATTTTCCCTGCATACAAATTTATCTTAATCAAACGGATAAATTATTTTTCTACTTTGGTACATTAATTTTATTAAATTTAGTAACTTGATTGAAACGGATTGGCACTATTGTAGGTATTGGTTAACAGACAATCCGTATTGGGCTGAGGAAGTTCATACCCGTTATCCTCAAAAAGTAAACGTTTCCAAGTTATCTTCTACAATATGGTTATTTAAATTAAATTTTTCAGCGAAGGTAGATTGGAAGGGGAGGATCCATTGAATGGCCATCTTGGTCACCGGATTTGCAAATATTGGATTTTTCTATTTGGGGACACCTAAAGTCCAAGGTTTACACCAATAATTGTTTTGTTCTTTTTTCTTGAATTTGTTATTATTCATCCGTTCGGCCAAAATAAATGTTTTGGAGTTTTGATTAATTGCTGATAACTAAAAAATGATGCAGATGGTGCGATGTGCAGGATGTTCGATGAGAAAAAGGAAAAGTGTCCATACTTCCATAATAAAATAAACACTCTGTATATTAAAAATGTATTTAAGCAGAGCTTGTTTTTGTTTGGAAAAAAATGTTTCTTATGGTTGGAGAATTATGTAGGTGTTCCGGTAATTTTGACCAATTTTAATTAATTGATTATAACTGAAAAATGATGAATTCTATAAGAAAATTATTTCAATAAAAAATGTTTTGAATTAGTGTGAGAATTACAGAATGTAAAGATATACAAGGTGTTCTATTTAAAACAAAAAAGTTCCAATATTTGAACAGTTTTTTTAAAGTCAAAAAAATTTTGTTTGAGTGCTTTTTTAATTTTTTATGGATGAAGAAAAAAAATGTTTGAAAAAAAAAGTTTACGAAATATTTATGGTCAAATGAACAATGTATATTAAAAATATATTTGAACGATGGAAAGTTTAAAGTCAAAAAACTTTTGTAGAATTTTTTTTTTAAATTTCTTACCTGTGGAGAATTATTTGGGTGTTCCGGTAATTTTGGCTAACCCTGTATACATCTTTGCGTTTATGTATTCTAAGAATATAAGGAGACGCATCTTAAAGTACGTAAAATAAAAATTAAGTAAAATTCTAGTAGCATTTAAATTATAAAGAGACACTGGTTGTGCTAATTTCATAAATAGTACAAGGTAAGATTAGATATGCAGCTACGTTTATTGAAGTCATTTTTAAATGCTCTAGTGTGGTCTCAACTATAGGCATTTTTGCAATTTATTCTAAGGTCAAAAGAAAAGAACGACTGCGACCTTCAATAAATCCAATACAATCCGGATTTCAAAACACTAAAAAACAATAAGTTACGTTATGTAGAGTATTGAACACTTCTGCCTTTATTATCATTTTAATTTATGATGCTACGCTTCGGTATAAGTACGAGGCATTTTGTAAGACGTTGCGAAGAGATATTCACTGAGTTGTGGAGATATCCTTCCGTTTGTTAAATTCGCTTTCTAAAATACATAGGATTTGATTTTCTTGCACAAAATATTAGTGCAACATTCGTTGTGACCTTAACCAAATTTTCCAGGCCTCTATCACAATTTATTAATGTAAGGGGGCGCTTGCCCCCCCCCCCCTGGATTTTGAACCCAACTATACCCAAACTATTCGGTGATGTATCGGCACTTGCCAGCCGTTCTGAATTTAAAAAAATCCTACTGATATTTTACATACTATAGTATATTGTGTAGCAAGACAAGAAAGTGATTCCTAATCGAGGCTGGGCACATTTTGAGGCCCCGAAATCAGTTTTGATGACTATACCGATTATAATCGTCACCAATGTCAGTTTCATTACATTGTTTACCTCCAGTTTTCGTCGTGAAGGAGTCACAATATAAATTGTGCTAAGTTTACGATTTGCGCTGTAGTCCAAAATGCCCATGTTTGAGCTTTCATTTAATCATACTTATTAGGTTTAATTACAGTAGAACGTCGATAATCCGAACCTCGGTAATCCGAATAATAAAATAAATCACTGAGTAACCTAGGGAAAAGCCATTTTTGTCGGTTCCTGTTTACAGAAAATTGTTGCTTTTGTTTTATATCTTCTATCCAATATTCGTATTTTCCACTATTTAACTGCAATATTTAATAATAGTTTATGAAGAGCGGAATCGAATGGTGTTGGTTTTATTAAGATTGAACTTCTATCCAATCTTATTTTCTGCTATTTAGTTGCAATATTTGACAATCCGAACAATTTGATAATCCGAATGACCTTCGGTCCCGATTAGTTCGGATTATCGACGCTTTACTGTACTTCGCACCTTTTTGCACTGCTCAGCTGTTTTAAGTGTAAAATATAGATAAAGTATACTCAACTTTTGATATCGAACTCATGTCCACACACCTGACACCGTTCAGATACTGCATAGACTATAGAGCCTTAATATATTCTAGAATATGTAAATAATTTGTATGTAAAACTATATTGGTTTAACGTCTGTAAAAACTATAAAAATATAACCCAAATTGGCCAAAATTGGTATCAAAATTACAAAACGGTTCTTTTTAACTCCGTCCAAGGACGATACAAATTTTTTTAAAATCACCAAAATGTTAGTTGGCTTTAAAAGTGCCGTCCTATGATACATGGCACTATTTTTCCTATGCTGTTTGTAAAATAGGTTCAATCTTTCGACTCTCTCCAACGTTCAAACAATACATTTCCGGATATTAGTTCATTAAAACATTTGTCTACTATGGTCATACAAACCATTCATACAGCTTATATATAACAAGAATTATTATTAACTAGCCGACTTAGTATTGTCGCCTTTTAAGTGTTTACATATAATAGTAATGATAGCCATTCTGAATTTCGTTGTCGATGATCGTTCTCACAGAATTTTCAATTTTGTCAAGTTTTCTTTGTATTTAGTCATTGTTTTCCGTTTATTACATTGTAAAATAATACTTTCACCTTTTATTGTTTACGAATTTGTTATTAAGACTTTTTATCGGATGCTCGATTATAGAATTAAATTATCAATTGTGTTCATTTTGTGTCTGTATGTTTTGATTTGAAAGGTGCCAGTTGCTCCTTATACATTAGGCCTTGCTCGATGACCACGAGCCGGAAATTCTTATAAAAAATTAACAATGTGTACTCCAGAATATTACAAAGTGATAAAAATTCTTCAGTATTGGTTGGCAATCAGACCAAATCTAAAATTCTAGGATAAAAGTTCAATGATTCTGAAACAAATATATAAATACAAATAATATTCTCAATAAAAAAATTTTATTACACATTAATATACAATAGAAAGGCATCAAATTTTCTTGCAATTCACTTGGCTAACATAATGTGTAATAAATGACACAACCATAAAAGCAACGGAGATTTTTCAGGGTGAATGCAATTTAAATTTCACGAACAATATGGGCTATTGGGTATTTTTTTAAATATTTTTAATATTTTCATGTTTGTTGTGTCTCAATTTTAGAATTCTAACTAATAAATACGAATATGTCTCTATCAATGCCATTTACAACAAATAAAACAACGAAAACGCTACAAAATAATTAATAGTATAGTCATTCACACTACGTCACCTTTTATTACTAAAAAAAATTTGTTACACCCCCCCCCCCCCCTGGAACATTTTGTAACGGCGCCCATGATAAGGGGAAAATAAGCCCCTTCAACAACTCAATTGCACGGAGGTATTTTTTAAAAGTTTGCAGTTGCTGATCACAAGTCTGTGAATTGAAACATAAATCTCAATGTAATTTTCCAAAAGATACATATCTGCCATATTATTCACTACAAGTTCATGTTTAATCATACATATATCGAAATTATGTGGCGGCTGGGATTTACATTTCTCGAATTCTCTATTGTTCTGATATTATTGTTTGCGAATGATATGGAATAATCGCTGTTACTAATTTAGGTAGATACATTTCTTATTTATTATTCATGTATCGCTAACAATTCATGGACTACAAATTCTAACGCTTCATGTATGAATATAAGAAGTTGTCGGTCTTGACGCGACTTCAGCGTCCAACTGACCAACTTTTTACTACTCCAAGGCAGGACGATCACTTCCAAGGGGGGGGGGGGGGGGTACATTAATAAATATTTTCAGTAATTAAATTATATTTTTCATAAGTTTTTATCGTCAACATAGCAAACTAAGACGGCAAAAATTGTGCTGTTCCCCAATCCAATGACTAACATTTCCTATAACTAGTTTGGTCTTTGTTCCCCTAAGTGATTTTTTAAACAATTGTTAAAAAGTTTGGAGTGCAAATCATTGATTTAAAAGTAAAACACAAACTAGCAAACTCTACACTCTCTTTTTTTGTGGCGACGATTCCGGAGAGACTACTAAAGGTATCGGGACGAAACTTCATATCTAGAAGTTTCATCACCAAACTTAGAGCTGAAGCGCTTTTTGTTCAAAAGGGTCCAATGGAATTGGATGTTTACTCTTAGCATTTTTAACGATTTGCAAATGAGCCGCCATTTCTGTAATTTCGTCAAAATAGTTACATAATAAATTAAAGTAGAAGACATTCTGAATAATTTTTGTCTATGTCATTTTTTGGTAAAATTCAGAGTTTAGCTGCATGAGCAAACTCTATTTGATCGAGATCGGTCGTAGTCTGCATTAATATAAAACTACTTAGCCAGGATTAGACAGATTTTTTCATTCTAATGACACTAGGTAGTTGTAAACTCTGATGTTTTGACAATACTGTGTAATTTCGTCAAAATAGTTACATAATAAATTAAAGTAGAAGACATTCTGAATAATTTTTGTCTATGTCATTTTTTGGTAAAATTCAGAGTTTAGCTGCATGAGCAAATTCTATTTGATCGAGGTCGGTCGTAGTCTGCATTAATATAAAACTAGTTAGCCAGGATTTGACAGATTTTTTCATTCTAATGACAGTAGGTAAGTGGTAAACGCTGATGTTTTGACAATACCTACTGTCAATAGTATCTGTCAAATACCGGCTAACTAGTTTTATTTTAACGCAGACACGACCGATTTCGATCAAATAGAATCTCATACAGCTAAACTATTATGATAAAGTCATGTGTCTGGCCACATCAGATTTTTGTTTTTTAAATACATTTCTCCTTATTTGATGATTTTGTTAGATTAAAAATATTACGTAAGTTTAATGGAACAATAAAGGTAATGATTGTTGAAAGTTGCTTTTTATTATTATCGGTAACAATCTAAAATAGTATTTTTTGGATAAATTAAGAACCTCAATCGAGAAACATAAAAATGTGTATTGATCATTTATTATTTTGCTGAAGAACTTTCTGCATTAGTAGGGCTATAAAATCAATGCATTCTACTTGTATAATCAAAACCTTGAAGACAGAGATGTATAATTTCTCAACAAGATTCCACCTTGTCTAAATTCATGTAGCAGTAGGTACTACCCTATTACATAACTTTAAAAAACCCGTTTGAAAAAAACATTATTTGAAACTTATACCTAAGTAAACATTCTTGCAAAATTAAGAAGGTTTTTAACTCCTATCCTTTATTAAAGGTATTTACTTATATGATAACTCAATGTTCCTTTCCGCTTTTTAAAAACATTTATAATATTTTCATAAATATCCTTCTTAGATTATTAGTAACTTTGATTTAAACCAGAAATAAAACGCACTGGAGTGTTAGTAAATACAAAAAAGAAATCTGATCAGGCTTTCTTGGCATTATTTATTGGAGTTTAAAAAATGCATAGGTAAAAGTCCGATCAAAATAAATTTATCCGATCAAGATAAATTAAAAAAAAATAATTGTCTTTTCTTTTTTTCGAAATGTATAACATGTAGCCATTATTTTTTAAAACAATGGTTTAATAACAAAAAAACACGTTCTTCTTTTTCTTGTTGTTTGTCGTGCTTATCAAGTAACCAACTGCAGCTTGGTTACAGACCGCCAGCGCCGGACTGGCCAAGAGTGCTTTAGATTAAAAACATTCAGATTGTAAAAGAAGCAAGTTTATACAACATAAAGATTATTTTTTAAGTAAATGTTCAAATTGGCCGCTATTTTCTTGATTGCATAAAAGCGTGCCCGCTTTTCTACATGTTGTTATGTTCTTCTAACTGTTCTACCCGGAATAGCATTGACCGCATATGTTATTCGATCCCGCAGATATTTCTGCGAGTATCGTGATAAATATCGTCGTTCACAGTTCCCCAAAGAAAATAGTCCAGAGAACTTAAATCAGGGGATCCACCACTCCACCATTACCAATCCAGCGATTTGGAAATTGTTGATTTAAATAATTTCGTACAATTGCAAAGTTTGACTTGTGTGGGGTTTGTACGGTTTCAATTTCTTTGTTCGTAATGGTCTGCAAACACGTGTTTGCGGCAATTCCAAATTAAGGGCTACTTCCCGCTTAGAAATCCGAGGATCGTCAATTATCTAAAAACCAGTAGTTGAAGCATTGCAAATTATGGTAATTTAACGTTTACCATTTCTAAAATACCTCTTCGATCAGTTTCGACATTTCCATGAGGATTATAAGAATTGCAGGGTTTACTGAACGATCCATGGTCCGCTAAATTTCCGCCCAATGTTAGGAAGGAATATTATATCACGCTTTTCGTTATTGGTAAACGGCATTTTACATCCACAATCAACCACAATTAAGGTTAATTTGATTAAATGGCAAACCTAACGCTGAAGACGCCGCTTGATCCAAGTGCATTTTGTTGGCAAACTCCAGTTGGGTACCTGAAGGTTTTTGATTATTACACCATTATTTTAAAAAGGAATGGTAACATGTTATACCTTGCGGAAATGAGAAAAACACGACTATCGGAAAATGCCAAAATTCAACATGGCGCCCATAAGAAAAACAAAAGTTGGCCATGGTTATGCCGCCATCTTTGATGTTATTTCAAATTTAAAAATGACACTGCATTCCTTGTTAAAAAGTACCTGTAGAACGTTTTTGTTTCAAAAGTCTAGCTACATTTGGTTTTGAATAAAAAATTAAAAACGATATCTTAACATTTCAGTTTTTTGTGGATATCTTCAAAATCAAAAATGATAGCTTAAATTTCTTTTCATATAATTGATGAGCACGAAACTTTGCCACATTTAAACATAGGCTCTATCTCCACTAATAAGCGAGATCCCCATGGTGAGGCTCGAAACTGAATCACCCGGTATACATACATACATAATACGTCATTTTTTGGCTGGACTATTTTTAATATTATTCTTTATGTTTTCCTAAATCACGCCACTGCCTTAAATCATTTTTAATTATTTTCAAAGCTGAAAATATTCATAATTATGGCCTCAGGTATAACTTCTGAATAAATGATACTACACTAAACTACGGCCCTCATCTCATTTTAACTCTTATGTTCAAATTTCTGACTTCACTTTCGTTTGGAAAGTGTGTTTGGTAATTTTGACTATTTACATATGTATATACGTAGGTACTTTGCAAAAGACCTAATAGAATATTTGGTTTTATTTGTTTCCTGTCTGCTAAGACAATGCCCATCTCGCATGTTTTTTTTCTACAGTAATTAAACCTTGACTTGGAGTCGGAGTAGGTACATTTTTTCCGACTCTGACTCCGACTCCTCTGAAGTTTGTGTGAACTCCGACTCCGACTCTACACTCTACGACTCCGACTGCACAGCCCTGTGTTAAATCACGCCTGATACTTGACTTGATAATTGACGTGATAATTGACTTCTTGGAAGATGCCGTAAAATACAGAATTGAAAATTTTGGCGTATCGTTGAAGAATGTTGCAGTTTAAAGTTATTTTAAGACACGTGCTTTAAAGTTTTGTTTTATCAAAATGTTGCCAATTCTTTGGATTCCAAATTTGATTTTATTTCTTCCAAATGTATCTACCAAATTTGCTGGAAAGTATTCAATTTATATTTTCCATATATGGGTTCAAATGCTGACTGAAAAATTTTGATATATGTATTTTGTTTCATATCATTTACAAGGCTGCCACCTTTAACATAAAAGCGTAACTACATCAGCGAAACAATGAGTAGAACTTTGCCTATCAGCAACCAGATGGCGACCGGAGAAAGTGGTAAGTGATAACAATTAAAATAATATGTATAGAATTATTTGTTTATAATTATGCATTATAAGAATAATATTTCTATACTGAATAGTGCGTAGGCGATTTATTTAATAATGTATTATTAACTGTTATCGTCATTTGAAGTTAGACAAAAATGCCTGAATTGTTAATTAATTTTACTTTAACCGTTCGGGATGAAACAAAAACAAAATGGTCCTTGGGCAAGTACAAACGACATATTTCAAATAACTTTTCTCATAACTGTTAAAACTTTTTAGGATAAAAAAAAATTAGTTTTCAATTATCCGATTTTATTTGATGAAGTTTAGTTATTAATAATTATCTTTTCTAGCGTATAGTGCCTAGGTAACTTATTCATAAAATTTGTATTAATTGTTACATTATTGTAATTAATTCTTTGCGTATTCTTAAATAAATTAGTCCGGAGGATATTCATAAATAATAGTGGTGCTGACATCTATCCGCCAACTACGGCAATAATCCTCGCTCTGTGGAATGTTGCAAAACAAACGCACAGATGGCGCAACGTTTTTCTGAAAATATCATCTCATACTGAATAATTTTAATCTTTTTATTAGATTTCGGAAAAAAATAATTATATTGAGGGTTGTACAAATTAATTTTCTATTATTAGTTAACGTTATTCAATTAACTGACTGTTGCTATGGTTTTTGCCTGTTTATTTTTTAGGCTTTACAGAAGCAGGCTAAGTTCTTATTCGCTTGTATCCTTTGTTGTGTAAATAAATGCAATAATAACAATTTAGACATTTGTGTTTTCCGATTTTCTTCCACGAATATGGAATTGGAGTAGAACTATCTCGGCAGTGTGTATAATAATTTATTACTAATGTAGCTTTACTGTTGTTATTTCATGTTAGTAACGCTATAAAATACCATTGTAAGAGATAAAGTGTAATTTGTTTAGAATTGTGTAGTGTAAGTTGTTGTGGAATGTGATAAGGGAACTTTGCTTTGGACTCGCTCATGCTGGAGAAGTCGCCAATAATCGAATGCTGTGCTGTTCACGTGATGCGAGTTTAGCAAGCGATTGGTACGACTCTGCGCGGAGTGTGCGGGCGAAAATACGCCGTGTGACGTCCTGTTTTAAGGTCGGTCGAATAATTACTTTGGTATCTCCCAATTCTTCCATGAATGTTTACGTCTAGCTCAAGCTCACCAAACTCCGAACAACCCGAGTAGTCATGTAGTGCCGTTGGTAAGAGCTGGCCGTATTGTTATGGAATTCGTTGTGCTTTTAAGCTCTTAGCCATGGAGCACCACTTCCGCCACACAGTTGTACAGGGTTCTCACATCCAGGATGATTTGCGGCAATATCTGCAACACTACCTTCGGTACGTGCCACACGCCCGTCAACTAGTAAACCAGTATAGGGATGCAGAAATGAGAAGAATGTCTATGACACCAACAACCAGGGTTCCTTCGATTGTTGCTTACCCAGTGAATCTAAATGTATCCCTACCAGGTGCTCAAGGTTTACGAGTGAATATTGTCCACAGAATGTTTGGTGACAATGAAATCGAAGAAATGTATCCCCATTATCACCTGTATCCTCACGTGGTAAGTCTCAACCGAGGGGATCCTCCTGAACCGCCGCCTCGGCAGCCCTCACCTTCACAAGTGCGGCCAATCACAGAAGACAAGATCGTCGAACTTTTGAACCGAGACATAATCAGCCTCAGCCAGAAAGTTAGGATTTTAGCCTCCACCACGATGTTTTTACTCGTCTTAAGTAAACACTCGCAAGTAGCCAACGCCACAGACATGGCTGTCGCCAATAACGACATCTGCTCTGTATGCTTAGGCGAAGTCGAAATCTCATCCGTCCTAAGGAGATTAAAGTGCGACCATACATTCCACCAAGACTGTATAGACCGCTGGTTGCTCATCTACCTTACATGCCCATTATGTCGTCGGGGAATCATGGGAAATGCATTTGAAGTAAACGAAACCCTCGTTGATGAAGAGGATTTTGAACCCTTCGAGGTTCATCACGATGATGCTTCCGACGACGGGCAAGACGAAGACATCGAAGCGGTTCCCTTGCTAATTCGCAGACGTGTCGTTACTCCTCCCCCTCTTTCCTCTCCAACGCCCTCTCCACGGTACTTCCAGCCCCTACCAGGGCCCCACGTCGACATGGACGGAACACGGTTCTACTTAAACCCGGACGAAGAAGCTGCTGGACCTTCCCACACCGAGAGAAGGGGCTCAGGTTTTCCATCCGCCACTGCATCGTATGTTGATTTAGCAAAACCTGGACCAAGCAATTTCAATCCAAACCCTCTACGAAACAGTCAACATATGTCGCCTAATCTATCACCCAGCTTTAGCAGTGATGATGAAGATGATGACATTTCCACTGGCATACCTTCACCACCACAGGAACAAGGTAGTCTAGTTATTTGTTATGCTAGTAGTAACTTTTGTAGTATTGTTTACCTTATTACTTGTTTTTGCATTATTTGTGTATTTTCTCCCATCCTTGTAAAAATGGCTCATTTTTGTGTGAATTCCCAGTCTTCTAAACCATGAAATGTTGAATCATCGGTATATTTTTCTTTATCAATGCCCTAAATTTACCTGTTAGTGCCTGTCATAGTTTTGCCACCTCCTAAACATAGCTCATTTTTTATGATTTCCCAATCTTCAAAATCATGACTTATTGAATCATCAGTATATTGTTCTCACAAGAATAACCACATCTTCGGCATACGCTTGTATCTCTACATCTAGCACGCAATAATTGCCAGTAGGTCATCCACTAGGTGAGACCAGAGGAGGGGCGAAAGCACCCCTCCCTGTGGACATCCCCTCGTAGTTCTGACCCTCACAACATCACCGTGTAGCAAAGCTGTTACTATTCTGGCTTCAAGCATTGCTTGTATCCATCCCACTATCGTGGTCTCAGTACCTCTGGCCTTTACAGCTTTACAGAGGGACTGTGTGAACGCAGCATTAAAGGCAGCTTCTATGTCGAGAAAGACAGCCACAGCAATTTTCTTTGCTTCAAGGGATCGTGCTACCTTTCCCACGAAATTGTTAAGTGCCAGCTCCGTAGATTTGCCCCTTTGATAAGCGTACTGGTGGACATGCAGGGGATTGGTCCGTAGACTTTCCCCACGGATGTATGCCCTAAATTTACCTGTTAGTGCCTGTCATAGTTTTGCCACCTCCTAAACATAGCTCATTTTTTATGATTTCCCAATCTTCAAAATCATGACTTATTGAATCATCAGTATATTGTTCTTCATCATTATCTTACTTGCCTGTTATTCCCTGTCATATTTTTGCTACCTAAACATGGCTCATTTTTTTGCATTCATTTTCTAAACTATGAAATATTGGATCATCATTATGTTTTTCTTCATCATTATCCTACTGTCCTGTTATTCCGTTGTATTTTTACCATCTACTAAACATGGCTTATTTTTTTATGAATTCCCAATCTTCAAAATCATGACATTGAATCAATAGTATATCGTTTTTCATAATTATCCTACTTTCCTGTTATTCCCTTTCGTATTTTTGCCACCTAAACATGACTCATATTTTTATGAATTCCCAGTCTTCTAAACCATGAAATATTTGATCATCATTATATTTTTCTGCATCATTATCCTACTGTCCTGTTATTCCCTGTTGTATTTTTGCCACCTGCTAAACATGGATCATTTCTTGATGAATTCTCAATCTTCTAACCCATGACATATTGGATCATCAGTATGTCGTTCTTCATCATTATCCTACCTTCCTGTTATTGCCTGTTGTATTTTTGCTACCTCCTAAACATGGCTTATGTTTTTATGAATTCCCAATCTTCAAAATCGTGTAATATTGAATCATCAACTCCCAAACAAGGCTTATTTTTTTAATGAATTCTTAGTGTTCTAAACCATGAAATATTGGATCATCAGTATATTTGTCTTCACCATTATCCTACTTTCCTGTTATTTCCTGTTATATTTTTGCCACCTCCAAAACATGGCTCATTTTTGTATCCATTCCCAGTCCTCTAAACCATGAAATATTGGATCATCAGTATATTTTTCTTCATCATCGGCCTACTTTCCTGTTAATGCCTGTCATAGTTTTGCCAGCTCCTAAATATGGCTATTTTTTATGAATTTTCAATCTTCAAAATCAAGGAATCAGATCATCAGTATATCGTTGTTCATCGTTATCCGACTTTGCTGTTATTCCTCTTCTAGACTATGAAATATTGCATCATCATTATATTTTTCTTCATCATTATCCTACTGTCCTGTTATTCCCTGTTGTATTTTTGCCACCTGCTAAACATGGCTCATTTCTTTATGAATTCTCAATCTTCTAACCCATGACATATTGGATCATCATTATATTTTTCTTCGTCATTATCCTACTTTCCTGTTATTCCCTGTTGCATTTTTGCCACCTCCTAAACATGGCTCATTTTTTATGTATTCCCAATCTTGTAAACCATATAATAGCCTTCTTCGCGGTAACGGTTAGGAACTAGTTTTGCACTATTTTATATTGGAACAACGTCTTGTCTCGGTATGATTCTCGTACCCTCATCTCAGTGACACATCTGGTCCAATGCAAAGTAGCGTCCAAACTAGTTCCCAGCTGTAACCGCGAACAAAGCTAATACTGGATTATCAGTATGTACATATATTATTCTTCATCATTTTGCTACTTTCCTGTTATTCCCTGTTGTATTTCTGCTACCCCCTAAACATGACTCATATTTTTATGCATTCCCCGTCTTCTAAACCATGAAATATTGGATCATCAGTATAATTATCTTTTTCATTCTGCTACTTTTCTGTTATTCCCTGTCGTATTTCTGCCACCTCCTAAACTGTTTTTTTTTTTTAATTCCTAGTCTTCTAAACTATGATTTATCGGAACATCAGTATATTGATCTTCAACATTATCCCACTTTCCTGTTATTACGTGTTGTATTTTTGACACCTCCTAAACATGGATTTTTTATCAATTCCCAATTTTCAAAATCATGAAATATTTGATAATCAGTATATATTATCTTCATTAACTTATAATACGAATTACGCCTGTAAAAATTATTATGCGTCTTCTCAAGATTGGAATAAGAGGAAAAGGTTGACGCTGCTAATTAAGAAGAAAGAGACCGATTCGTGCCAAGATGACAGCGATGATGAGGCTTATACGGCGCAGGTGTTCGAAAACGAGATCCCCATAACGGATGACGATGAAAGGCAGTCACCGCAGTCACCCGTCCAGACGGAAGATGAGGACGACATCCAGCTGATTGAGCCGACTCCGCCACCTCTTATCGAGATTGATGATGACGATGACGTGGATAAGGAAAGACTTCCGCATGGAGGTAAATTTAGCATCTAATTTGTTTCTATAGAAATTCAAATGTGTATTACAACAATCGACAATTATAATCAGAAAATGAGTTATGTTTCTATCTGCTGTGATTGTTGGGTTTCAAAACAATTTCTATCAAGTAATGCCCACTCCAAACATGTTTATCTGTTCAAACAAATGTATACAGTAGAACCAACGGGCAACTACTTTGAATATTTCCAGGATGAGTCATTAGTTTTTTAGTACTAATTAGGTTTCTTGTTTCTAATAAGGTATCAACAAAAAGTTGGTTGGTCTTTATTTGAAATTGACTGAGGATGTTAATGATTTTTGTTGATGGGTTTGTTTGTCTGCCGTTTAGTTTTAGTGGTTACATGAGATTCATGCTATTTTTTTATTATTTAGATAAACGCAAGTGGGATGCAGCTATGGGGTACGACCAGTCTTCGAGTGGGGGAGCATCATTTAGGAATGAAGACGATCATTCTTCGGGTATGATATTGCCACAATCATAAAATAATTCTTAGTATTCCTCTTCAAATCTTTAATTTCCCTACATATTATTGCTGAACATAATCATGTTTCAATGAAAGGGAAGAAACTAAATTTAGTTTATATTTTCTTTACAAAATTATACAGGGTAATTTATAATTGGTGCAGCTTATTTGTAATATTTCATTTCAACTTAAAATGATGAAAATGATTCATTCCTTGTATGTATAATTTAATTATTTAATAATCACCAAACATCAGTGGCGGGTATTGCAGGATAGGTGTCCGGAATTTGTAAAGATGTTGGGACAGTTTTAGTACTTATTATATACAGGATGTTGCTCTTTTCTCCCATAAAACTTTTTTTAGATAGTAAATGTGATACTGAGCAAAAAAAATTCTTTTAGACTTAGAATTAGAGAGAATGTGAGTCTGGCCGCTCAACCAGCCATCCACTGCGACCGCTGGGGTCTATTGTGTTTCTACGTAGTAGTAGGACGTTGAACGATGTCTCCCAGCTGTATTCGGCACGGATGGTATCACTTCTCATGCCCAGTAGTTCGTCCGACTCAATCGTCGTCGTGAGTCTATTCTATTGGGTTGGAGTTCCACCATTTGCGGCACATTTTCTGCTATGTGCTGTACGTTACCATGCTGGCTTCACCCTCCACCACTACATGCAGCAGGGGAAGATCCAGCAGCATTTCCAGAGCCACAGAGAGCGTTGTTCGCATGGCTCCTGTTGTGGCTAATGTAGCCATCTTCTGCAAACTGACTAGTTTGGTCACCGTAACTCTCCGTAGAGTTGCCGGCCACCAAGCAACACTGCCGTAAGTGATCATCGGTCTAACGACAGTCAGGTACAGCCAGTATAGTCGATTAGGGGTAAGTCCTCAGTTTTTTCCACATTATGTTCTTGCAGCTCCAAAGGGAGAACTCTGCGGATGATGCTTTCTATATGGAAATTCCAGTTGAGAGCTTTGTTCAAGGTTACCCCTAGATATTTAGCACTGTCTACAAACTGGATTGTTTCACCGCTCAGGATAGGAGGAATGAGCCCCACTTTCCTTCTTCTAGTGAATGGGACTATTAGTGTTTTAAGGGGGTTCACAGCAAGCTGTTCCCCCACACACCATCCCTGTATGATGTTTAGTACTTCTTGGAGGGTGTCAGAGACAAGGATATCATCGTCACCACTCACAAGAATAACCACATCATCGGCATACGTTTGTATCTCTACATCTAGCACGCAATAATTGCCAGTAGGTCATCCACTAGGAGAGACCAGAGGAGGGGCGAGAGCACCCCTCCCTGTGGACATCCCCTCGTGGTTCTGACCCTCACAACATCACCGTGTAGCAAAGCTGTTACTATTCTGGCTTCAAGCATTGCTTGTATCCATCCCACTATCGTGGTCTCAGTACCCCTGGCCTTTACAGCTTTACAGAGGGACTGTGTTAACGCAGCATTAAAGGCAGCTTCTATGTCGAGAAAGACAGCCACAGCAATTTTCTTTGCTTCAAGGGATCGTGCTACCTTTCCCACGAAATTGTTAAGTGCCAGCTCCGTAGATTTGCCCCTTTGATAAGCGTACTGGTGGACATGCAGGGGATTGGTCCGTAGACTTTCCCCACGGATGTATGCATCCAGGACCTTTTCGAGGGCCTTCAGTATGAAGGACATCAGGCTTATCGGTCTGAAGGATTTTGGTGATGGGTCTATTCGGCCCACCTTGGGTATGAATACTACCCTCACCTCCGACCAGCGAGATGGAATGTAGTTCCACACTAGACTCGCTCTGAGCAATGTTATCAGGTAAGGTGTCAGTATATCCAGGCCTTTCTGTAGAGTAGCACTGGAAACACCCCATCCACACCAGGACTCTTGTAGGGTTGAAAAGATTTTACTGCCCACCTTACTGTGTTTGCTGTAATGATTTTCTTCGCCACCTCCCAATCATACTTACTAGGGCGTTTACTCCGCCACTTAGCTTGACTGGTTGAGGGGCTATTGTCAGTCAGAGTCAGGCAGTTGGGAAAGTGGTTCTGGACCATGATCTCTAGCGTCTCTTTTCCAGAGGTCGTAAAGGCACCGTCGAGTCGTTTGACCGACCCCAGGGTTGCCCCCGGCTCTCTCGAGAGAATTCTGGCACTACTGGGAGTATCTTCTATACTCTCACAGAACCTTCCCCAGGACTCCCTTTTGACCCTTCTTATTGCTTTGTTGTAGATCATTAGAGCAGTTCTGTATGCTTCCCAGCAACCTGGCTCGGTAGTTCAGTTCCATAGTTTACGAACTTCATGCCTTTTCTTTTCTAGGTCTCATCAGCTATCGTCTCTATGTTGTCACGATCACTAATCGTGTTAGTTACCTCTTCCATCTTAGCACTTAAGGAGCGTATATACCCGTCCCACCTTGTGCTTTTTGGATCACGGTCTTCTACGGCCCTTCTGGGGCCGATTTTGATATTGAATAGAATATGTCCATGGTCCAAGCATGAAGGCTCCCCTGATAACTTCCACTCAGATATTTTCGTGCTCAAATAATTAGTACAGAACGTAATGTCCAATACCTCCATACGGTGTTTCGTAACAAAGGTTGGTTTGGTGCCAACATTGAGTGTAGTTAGCCCCTACCGTAATATATAATTTAATAAAGACTAACCTCGCTGGTTGATGTTTGTGCTGCACATGATGGGCATTTGCATCACATCCGACAATCAGCTGGATGTTGTTCCTCTTGCTATAGGCGACTAGATCACGCACTACAGCTGGGGGTGGGTACTGTGTGCTGTCCCCCGGGAAGTAAGCGGAGTAGGGTAGAAATTGCAGCACCTTTACCAGGACGACTACAACGTCTCTGGTGCAGAATCGTGAAAGCACAAAGTAGTTAATTCCTGACAATGATACATGCTCTGGGTCTCTCATCCGAGATCCCTGATACTACCTTGCCGGATGTTCCCTAGGCCTCCAATGCGACCCGCACCGCTGATTCACGGTTCCTGTATAAGGGCGAGACTTATTCGCTCCTCTAGGAACCGTTTGCCAAGGAGGAATGATGCCCCCTTGGCATGTTGCAAGTTGCCTTGCAGGCACCTGAAGACAGGCATTAGGATTTCCTCTCTACAGGTGCCTTTTGCCATACTGGACTTCTTGGGAGGCATCTTGCCACTGGCAGGACGTTTTCCCTTGGCGGAAATCGTTGCTTGTTTCGGCACCGCGTGTGCACTTGTCTGTGGCCCACTTGCTGGTGCGGCCATCACTCTCTCTCCAACCACTCTTCCCTGAGAGGTCGGATTAGCCTGATCCTCTCCGGGAAGTCGCGGTGAAGAGCCAGAAGCCTCAGACGAGGTCCCTCGGCACCTAAACAAGACCCGACCGAGACCAAAATATAATCTCATACCGAGTGCTTGCAGGGCCGTCATGGACCCATCGTCAATGGAGAATGTCCATGTTCGTCCCGGACCCGACTCGACGTGGCTGAGTACCATACACTCTTGGGTCGCTACTCCGGTGTTCATCTTCCTCAGGCGTGCCAGCACCACCTCCTGTGTGAGTCGTTTGTCGGCTTCATCATCAGGGATGCATGCTATACACACATGAGGGTTAGGGAGGTCAGCTCCTTTCATTAACCTCAGCTTCACACCTTTACTTGGATGGAGGCGAGCTAATTCGCTCTTCAGCCATGTGATGCTTAGTTCGTCAGCGTATGTGACGAGCAGCCATCTAGGTCAGAATGTGCAACCCTGGAGTTGTGGTCCACGAGGTCCTCCTTCCGGGATGTTGTCCACTGCCACAAGAATTTCCCTCTTTAGATGACTCAGCTGATCAGCTGGCAAATGAGCAGCGGGGTGTTCATTGTGGAGTAGCCCCATTCTGATCCCCGCCGCCACCTCGGCATGACTCGGTCTTGGGAAACTGCCCCTCGCCTTTTTAGCAGCACCGGTACAGGCCCTTTTGGGACCGTGTTCCGGTGTGCTGGCATCTGAGCGCAAATGCTTCTGGGAGCCGGTAGGTAACGAAAACGTCTTATCGTCCTCCCCCACTTTAGCTACAGTCGATGCGGAGGTCGTATTACCGTCCTCCGTTCGCCTGGCTTCAGTGGATGTCGAGGCCGTCTTATCTTCCTCCCTCCGTCCAGTCGCAGCCGGTCGCGCAATCTTGGCGGTCTCATAATCAAGACTGCTTTTGAGTAGCTTGATCAGGCGCTTTCTGGTAGCGTCTGATAGCCTCTTCTTGGCGAGTGAGAGCTTCTCCATCTTAGAGATCGTGCCCTCACCCGCGCTTCCAACATCTCCTGTCAAGGGTGGCGGGGTCGATAACAGCTCCTGCTCCCTTTCCAGAGAGATTGGTGGTGTTGGAGTTGGATCAGCACCAGCCTCCATTCGTTCCTCATTCTGAGGATCGAGGTTTTAGACTTAAGCATTTATGTAAAAGCGTAATTTATGGCTTAAATTACCAAAGGCATTTTTGCAAAATGTTTCAAGAATAGTCACGGCGAACAAAATTGTTTGATCGAGCCAAATTTTCAATTTTTATTGATGCCAATAAAACATTTTGACGGATTTTTGTTTTCTTCTTTAAAATAAAATTGGATAAGTTTAGAATTCATATGTCATGGATGTTTATTCATGTAAAGACGTTATTTATTGTTAAAATAGGATAAAATACTTCTTAGAATATTAAATATTCAATTTCTTGTCATGAAAAAAAGTTATATTAGATACTTCAAATAGCCCAACCTACATTATAGATTTTTTATCTAAGTGCTCTTTCTGACAAAACTTTTCCACTAAAAAAAAGCAATAATTGTGTGTTGAAGAAATTTCAAAAGTGACCATTTTACCGCTGTCACAGCACATCACAAACTCGAGATCCGCCACAAATGTCTTTATTTTACGTTTATGTTTTTTCTGTTGTTGAGGGTAAAGTAACTAAAAAGACCTGCAAGTTGAAAACGTTCATGTTTGTCTCCATATTGAATTATATCTAGTGCATGCAAAATCTGTTCTTCCTATTATTGCCAAATGTTGGTGTAAACGAAAATTTTATTCTTGATACTTAATTTAATCAGAAAGGGTGCTGTTATAGACTGATGTTCACACTTAAAAAATAGCAGCTCAATTGATTTATTGTAGGTCAGTGCCCAGATTTTGTTAATTAACAAAAAATAAGAACATAATTTAAAGTTAACTTTTTTAGGATCCCGGGGTCCTGAAAAACTCATTATTTGTCGGGATCCCGTAATCCCGGGACTGGAAGCCGCATCTATGCTAGGAAAAGTGAAAGAAATATAATAGCGCGGAATTTCCAATTATGTATACTATTATTTAGAACATTTTTCTAGTTACTAAAAGCTAGTTTAGAGAAAGACGAAACTAGTGTAGTGTAAAATAGCCTTTAGACGTTATTTTATTTAATTGAACCGGTTGTAAAGAACGTACTAATGGTCATATAATTTATAGGTGAATCGAGCAAGAGGAGGGCTTACGATTGGGATGACGATATGACATGGCCTTCACCTACGCCAACTCCAACCTTCCTTCGGAACTACAGTCCGTTCTCACCGTCTTCAGCCTACCGGGAATCTGCTCCGTCGTATTCCCCGCCTGAGCAGTATATGGGGGTGGAACATGAGCCCCCGGCTCCTTACTACCACACTGATGATTTCTTTAACAGAGCAACTAACGATTTTTACGATTTTGATCAAGGTAACGGCAGTAACAATTCAGTTAATTCATCTAGTGAGCGTGAGGCAGGTTTGAGTAAGGTGAAATGCGATACAGAAGACGCTAAGCCGAACCTTCTTCAAGCTGCTGACCCTTCATTAGCAAAAACTGAATCGTTATCGACTAACATTGGACCTTTAGATAATCAGGGCCAATCGTTTTATTGCTTTGAACCGTTACCGAAAAAATTGGAACGTTCACTAGGCGGTTCGGGAGTCGAGAGTGAGTGCGGATCTCAAGATTTAAATCTAGCGAATGAGCAGCTTACCAGTTCCCAGCCAATATCGGAAGGCAAGCAGAGCGTTATAGTTGTGTTGGATAGCGACGATGAGGAGAACAATAATTCTCAGAAGAGTCTCGCAGCCCTCTCAGATGCTACAACAGTTTATCTCTCCCAAAACGATCCGAAGCCGAAACGTTCCGACGAAGTTATCGTGATCAGCGATGACGAGGATTAAAAGTATTAAGACTATTATCAGATAAAAGAATAATAATATATTTTTAATTAATGAATACGCAAGTGTCAAAACTAGGCAATAGGACGTCGTGAAAAACACTTTCCCGGTGAAGTTCTCGGGCTATCTTAATTTTACTGCATAGTGTGTCTCCTTATTGTCGTAAGGTGTAGCGGCGAATATACAGGGTGTTTGTCTTTTGTGAGGGTGCTTCAGGATCCGGCTTAGTTAAAGAGATACAAAAACTGTTAAATTTCACTAAAAAAGTGTTATAAATTGGTTTTTGAACTAAAAATTAAAAACGAAAATTCAAGCTCCAAAATTTAACACCGTTTTGTATCTCTTCAGCTAATAAATTCCTCATAAAAACCTTACTGCATGTATATGACCTTAAGTATAATTTGTAAATATAATTTCTATTACAACAGGGTACAAAACGAAACTTAAGATTCACCGATAATTTCACCCTGTGAAAGTTTATAACCAACTGGTTAAGTTATTTTTCGTTTTTCTTTTTGTGAATCTTGTTCATTATTCAATTGGTTGATTTGTTGATCATATAGTTTCTATTGTTTGGAATTTATTGTTTCTGTATCGACTAAAGTCCGTTAGGTTAGTGTAATTGCGTTGTTGTGAAATTCTCGGGCTGACGCTAGCAATTGTATTTACTGAATTCTTTGTACTGACATTTTCCATTGCATGCTGTTGCCTCGGCATCTGGGATTCGTCTTACGAAATTTATAGTGTGCAAATTTTAACATTACGTTTCGTACTTCGGTTTATTGGCTGTTGACTATTTATACCAAAGTTTATCTATGTCTTGGTCTGTAGTATGTGAAAATAAAAACACTTTTTGAAATTGCAATGTATAATGCTTTCTGTTTCTAAGAAAAAAGAAGCTAGCAATTTTCTTTCATTGATTTCGTTGTAGTTCAAAATTTTATTAGATTTGTGGTATTACGCTTTCTAATTTAATAATTATTTTTCTTTTGTATTTACTTACCGACAGTTTTAATATAAAACCCAAGACTGATAATTTTAGTTTAACGCGATCAGCATTCTGGCATGTTTTTGGCCTAAAATCTTGGCAAGGAAAAATCGTATGAAAGCGCTACTTAAAATAATTTTTTTAAAATTAACGGGTTCTTACTTGTTGCAAGCATACATGTCATGTTACCGTTGGAAATCTTTCCAGGTGTCAATTTTCAAGTTATCATAATCATTTTTGTTCGACATTGTTTGAATCGGTTAAGCTTGCATTGTACGTTTTACAAATATGCCATCTTTTAGGTCAGTAACAGATTTTTGTCTGTGATTTAAAGCACGAACTCTGCTTTCTCAAATATAAGATGTCATATTTATTACGATACATTTATGTGTTATCTACTCGTTTGCATTTGAGTGGTATGTTTATTATTATTATTTTTTTGTTATCTATTGTGATATTATACGATATTTTCATAATCGTTCTAATAAAACGTTCAAAAGGTAATAACAATTTATTCTTTCTTTGTCCACAAATGCTGTTGTAATTAAAACAAGTCTAAAAAAACTCTTACTTGTTCATAATTAATAACAAAACGTGCTAAATATGTCAGCAGATGTTTGTTGTGATCAAGTGCAGGTAAGTTTTGATTATTTACCATACATAATATATCTATCATATGAAGTATTTTTAAAGTAACAATTATTGATTCCAATATTCGAAACCTACACTGACCAGCATGGTTAAAGGAGGATCTTATGTAATAACCTAATAACTTTTGTAATATCTTTAACAAATTCACAAAAATTATCACATGCTTATTGATTAACAAAATGTTACACCTGACTATTCCTAGTGATATTTGTGGTGTAATTTTAAAGGATACGTGAGGAAGTTACAAAGATATTCTGTTATAAAACTACATCATGTCTCAATTTTTTTTTGTTCTACATTTTCAGATATTTTGTTGCAGGATACAAAATTTTATGTTAACGTTTCAAATATGAAATGTTAAGTAAGTACGTAGGCTGTCACTGCCAGAATCATTTTTCGGTTCTTTAAAGCTAATAGAATACTGAAGACCTACCAAGAAAATCTCCCTTGTATACCTAAATTTACACCTGACTGCGTTAGGATCGATTTCCAGACCCTACTAATGTCAGTACCGTCCTCGCGATTGCTGTTTGTAAATTTCGATGGCTTCTCTAATAAGCCTTCGATGATAATTACCCACCCTTGCCAACATCTTCACGCCATCGAAATTCATTGTGTGTCCCGACTCGTGGCAGTGTTGAGCAACAGCGGACTGTTGAATCTTGCGTAGCCGGGTGTCTCTACTGTGCTCCTTGACTCGACATTCGATACTTCGTCCTGCCTGTCCTACATAGCATGTTCCACACTGACACTGTTATCTTGTAAACTCCTTCGTTCTTCAGGAGTGGTGTGATATCCTTTGGGTTAGGCAAAAGATCCTTTATCTTTGCTAGTGCTCTGTACCTTACCGTGATACCCGATTTCTTCAGTAATCTACCGATTATTTCTGATACCCCACTTACGTATGGTAAGCAAGCGAACCCCTTTGCCTCTTTCCGCTCCTCTGAGACTTGCCCACTCCAAGTGTTTCAGTTCGTCATCCAAGGTGCTGGAGTCTCACACCTTCTCGGCTCTGTTGAACAGAGTGTTAATAACACTTCTCTTCTATTGGGGATGGTGGTGTGATTTAGTGTTCAAGTACTGATCGGTATGAGTCTTCTTAGGGTAGACTGTATGTCCAAGCGTACCCACTGACGTTCTGTATACCAGCACATCCAAGAATGGCAGCTGATTATCCTCTTCTATTTCTATCGTGAATTTGATAGGACTAACATTGTTCAGGTGGGTAAGGAAGTCAGTACGTTTATCTCTACAGTGTGGCCAAACCACAAAGGTATCACCAACATATCTGACCCAATGCTTGGGTTTGTACGGACTTCACCTAATGGCGTTTTCTTCAAATAATTCCTTGAAGAAATTGACGATTACTGGTGAAAGAGGTGATCCCATGGGAGCACCCTCTACTTGCTCATACATCGCTCCCGCCCACTTGAAGTATGTGGTGGAGAGACAATACTCTACAAGATCCGGTACATCGGTTGGTAGACCTAGGGGCACAAGTGTTGTCCGAAGGCCTTCGAGTGCCTCCTTGACCGGAACACACTTAATGAGTGATGTTACGTCGAAACTTACGAGTATATCCTGCGGGTCAATAACAACTTCCTTTATGAAATGTTGTTAAACCTTGCAGCAAATGTTACAATGCAACGCAGAATATTACTTGAAACTGTGTAGCTTCTACAAAAATTCAGGTATATAGATGACCAAGATATTTTTCCATAAAATTTTTAATACGCATCATAGAATCTTTGTTCCTTGGGATGTTTGGGCCTATTTAAAAACTATATAACTTTAGTAACGTCTGGATCTACTTAGAGATCTTTAATGTCAAATAATGTTTACAAAATTTAATTTAAAAAAAAATCAATAACGTATTGAGAGACGTTGCAGATTATTTAAGAAGCTTATTCGGATACCTAAAACAAGAACATTTTGATGAGTATGAATGAGAAGGATAACAAACTTTTGGAGTTGAGTGAATTTGATCGACAACTACCAAAAATGAAACTTGAATTGAAGATGAATCTTATTCAACATGCAAAGATATATTTTGGCAAAAGACCGGTTCAACATTGAAACGCAAGCTATTCCTTTCTGTTGTTATATTGTGGTTTGAATTTACAACGCAAACAACAAGCCGCTAAGCAACTAGTCCCAAATATTCAAGCAATCTGGAAGATCTTTTGAAAAATTAAACTATTCAATTTCATCGTCATAGCGCGATGGAAATATCATTGACAAATTTAAGCAAATTTTGGTCATGAAATGCGGCCCGAACTCCAAACGTGAGCAACGCGTCTCGACTAATGTTGACGTGGGCGTGCGTAGTATGTGAAGGTGAACGATCTTTTTTATGATGGCATTAAGGTGGTGTTTGAAAAGGAACGAAATCGTAATTTTCAATCGGCTGTTACATATGCATGTTCTACTTTGGGCATTAAACGTTAGTTTGAAGTTTGAACCTTTGCTAATAAGTAACAATTGTCCGGCTCACTTCTGTCGAGTGTGGTGACAATTTGTATGAACCAGTGGCGGCTCGTGCATTAGTTTACAGGTTTGCGCAACCACCAAAATGACAAGGCAGAAAAAAAGAGTTTAATTGTATGTAAATAATAGTGTAATAGTCAATATGTTGCGTTCTATAACATATAATTTAATATAATATCGAGCATCTTCTCGAGATTTCCAAGCGCAAGTCGGCTATACGACTTATAGGGTTGCAGCAAGGCCGCAACCGTCGGCTACCGCTCAACTGCATATCAACGCCTGCATTCTAGCCCGCGAGAGACCAAAATTTTGCCGCGTCGATTGGTTCGTTTACTCTGAAATGGTTGCAAGTATCCAGTACACCAAACTACTGGACCACGCCCTCAGTAGTGTCTATAAGCGACTGTCCTACTGTTTTGCTACAGAAATCTACTCTTTTTTAGCACTGGCACATCTGCTATCAAAATAAATACTTTTTACTAGTCTAATGTTTTTAATTTTTACCAGTCTATCTATAGACCTCCTCTTTGCTCAAATATCAATTTTTGTATGCTAGGTAATTGTTTGTTTTTGAACTGTCATAAATTGTGTAAAAATTGTTACTTTAACTGTTGCCGAGTATTGACCTCAAAATTATGACATTTTTTTATCTGTTTTTATTTCAAATCAGTCGGTTGATTGTCATACGATAATGGGATCAAGCTCAGTCACAAAAAGGTAGGAATCCACTAAATTTGTTCTGTCGTCAATTTTAACTGGTGTAGAATAGGTTGCCTAAGTAAGATTTTCGAGTACTTTTAAATTTGTTATAATAGTTCTCATAAGTTATGATAATGAATTCAACTCTACCGTTCGACGAATTGATATTATTTTACTGAGAAGAAACGCATTTGAATGCGCACGATTCTTTTTGAATAGCGTATTTTCCATACTGTAATTAATGAAGTTATGCAAATGAGTTTATCTCGCATGATGTCGGGTGAATGCGATGAATGGTCATGGAGCGGGTAAATTACTATTATAATTGTGGAAGACAAAACTTCAGCGATAGTATCCTGCAGCAAGCGACTTGCCTCACATTTTGAAGCGCTCCTGTGCTTCTACTAGCACATCAAAAATGTCATAAAGAGGCCAGGTAATGATGAGTATATAGCCGCAACATTGTTTCGAAATTTCCAAAACGGGTTTGATGCGCGAACGTTGAATCACCAGTTCCTCAATATACAATTTATCACAAAATTAACTGTGCGTGGTTTAAAACTAAGGCGTTTTATATTAAATATTGTATTAAGGTAAGTCGATCAAAATTTTCCGGCACGTTTGAAATATTTTGGCGCTCAAAACCTCCAATAAAGAAAAACGTAATCTTACGCCAACAATTTTTAAATACACGCACGCGAGTTAAATGCAAATTGGTTGAGCAAATAACGTTATAAACAACAGTTGTGTGTGAAACATTTCGAGAGTGTTATTTTGGAGAATTTTGAAAAAGATTGAGGTTAGGTGGATTATAATGCACTTCCTGTATACAGGAAGTTTTATAGATTAATGTTTTCCAGTGGGAATTCCAGGTACTCAACCGCATCGTACCATTTTTATTGAATCTAAACTTCGAACAGCAACAGTTTTACTAACGGTTACTCGCCGGACCAATTATTTAACAGTTCTGCACTGTTGTGAAGAAAAGTGCGGCTCGTTGTTTTCTTTTCTCGAGTGGTAAACTCGGAAAGATACCATTTGCAAGTCAGAAAGTGTCCATGTGCTGTCGTGTGTGAGTTTGTGTTAAGTTTTTTTTAGTGTGTGCGAGCAACAATTTACTAGAATACAGGTAATAGTTAATGCATATATGCAAACGTTCGTCTAATTTTCATTCATAATTCGGTTAGTAACAAACCGATGAACTTTTCACGTCACCGGTGTTGAAAATCGAGCACACGACACGAGTCGTCTGCTTTTGAACTTTCTTGTCGGTAACTTCAAGATCTAATTATGAATGACTTATAGATAACATTTGTTTTCCGGAAAATCTATTTTCGGGCAGCAAATTTTAAGAATTGTGTGTTTCAGACAATTGTTTAAAAATATAAATATGTTTAGTCTATTGTTTACCAGCAAATGTATTGGACGGAGTTACAATGGACTGAGATTATCTTTTGTAAAGAAAATGTCCACTATAGTTTGTTTAATTTTGTTTTTCCGAAAATAAAATCACTGTAATTTAAAAGGACCATTGTATTTTGTATTGTCACAACTGTACTTTGAGTTTACTTTGAGTTTAAGCGAACCTGTCTTTTTTTAATGTTTCTGTATACAGCACACAATTTTTGAAATTTAATAGTGGTACTGATAATTGAACAAAAACACAGAGCCCTATAAACAAAAACACATTTTTAACACGTGGTATTTCCTTTCTATAATGATTCCATTTACAGATGTTCTACCTAAACATGATCTAATTTCTATGACTCTAATCAATATGAGACCGACAGCAACACAATGCCTAAGGACGATTATACAAGAGCATTACATTTGAAATAACTTTTTTAGGTACTTGCACGTGTATACAAATTCATAACTCCGCCATTTTCTCTTCGATTTTTAAAATAAAAAATGTAAATGAAAGCGGAAGCATAGACCACATGTAATGTTCCGTCAGATCCAATAACAAATCGAAAAGTTATGGACAGTTATGTTTGAATCCATAATATTTTTTTGCTATTTTTTTTGTAGAAAGCACATTTAAATTTGTTCAAAAATTTAGCAAAATGTAGTAAAATGTTTCAAGAATAGTCACGGCAAAAGAAATTGTTTGATCGAGCCAAATTTTCAATTTTCCATGTCGATGCCAATAAAACATTTTGGCGTATTTTTGCTTTCTTCTTTAAGATAAAATTGGATAACTTTAGAATTCATAAGTCATGGATGTTCATTCATGTGAAGACGTTATTTATTGTTCAAAATTGATAAAATATTCAGTGCAAGTTCTTAGAATATTACCTAAATATTCAATGTCTTGTCATGAAAAAAATTAATATTAAGTACCTTTTTCAGTTTTCTCAAATACAGTTCAAATAGCTCAACCATACATTATAGATTTTTTTTATCTAAGTGCCCTTTCTGACAAAACTTTTCCACTAAAAAAAGCAATAATTGTGCGATGAAGAAATGTCTAAAGTGACCATATTACCTCTGTCACAGCTCATCACAAACTCGAGATGCTTCGTACCAAAATATTACATTTCTTTTTGTTTATGGTAAAACCTGGAAGAAACTGTTTCGCTGTATTTTATTCCCTATTTACTAATTTTTGTATTTTGTAGTACATCACTGAATCCTGGTAAAGAAATCCGCAACAAATTTCTTTATTTGTACGTTTATGTTTTTTCCCTGTTGTTGAGGGCAAAGTAACTAAAAAGACTTAAGCAAGTTTATAAGGTTCATGTTTGTCTGCATATCGAATTATATCTATTACTTGCTGTTCTTCCTATTATAGCATAATTTAATCAGAAAGGGTGCTGTTATAGACTGATAGTCACAGTTAATTTATTCAATTGATTTATTGTAGGTCAGTGCCAACATTACGTTCATTAACAAAAAATAAGATAAGAATTTAAAGTTAACTTTTTAGGATCCCGGTATTTAGATTTATAATCCCGGGATCCCGAAAAGGCTCATTATTTGTCGGGATCCAGGGATCCCGTAATCCCGGGACTGGATGAAGGTCAAAACGGTGATTAAACATCAATAACTCAGTCAAACTTCAACCGATGCTAATAAGCAAACTCATTTTAAACGCACATTTAAACGGGCTTGCAATAAAAAAATAGAAATAAAATTTTATGCATTGAAACAGGCCATCAAACTGTCGTTAAACTCCAGAAAACCCGTAAATAGTGGGAAACTTCTGAATTTCAATGTTCATAACTTTTCATCTTTTTATTGGAACCGGAAAATGACGGAGTTCTGCATTTTTATACACATGCAAGCACCGAAATACAGTTTTTTGGAAAAAATTGAGATTTTGGAGGTGTTTGGAAACTTTTGTATATGCCATTATGTTTACCAGCTCAACAACTTAGACTATGTCTCGTGATAAGTGTGTTTTCACTGTATAACACAGTGTAATGATGCTTGAATAACTATCGAACGAGGCCATGTTGTTTGCTGTCAGTTTTGGTGAAATATGCAATAAATAACACGTGTTAAAGTAAGTGTTATTTTGGGTGTCTTGCGAAGTCTGCACATACTGTCCTGTAAAATGTAGTGCAATTTCGCGCACATATTAAGTACTACGCACGTGTGTGCAAAATTAGTTTTAAAAAGTACATTGGGCTATAGATTTGAAACGAAATTGGGTCCATTGTACAGGTTATAATTCCATAATCGCGTGATATTTATTATCAGATCGCATTTTTCACATAACGACAATCGAGTTATAGTGATACTTTGGCCGGGCACTTCTAAATAAAATGGAACGTAGAAACGACAAAACTATATAACGGGATGTATCTATAATAATTACATATGCGCAAATTAAACCTTGTAATAATTGTATACCCGGTCGGTAAAACTTTGAAGGTGAAACATGATGCCGCCAACTTCTTTCGCACGCTCATTAAACATGGGTTGTGTGAGGTATCATAGGATAGGTATTTTAAGTTAGTATATTAAGTTTAGTTTGATTTTTTGTAGCTACTTGACCACTTTCCTTCTTAACAGCTCTGCCTATATATGGGTCGCTCTTATACCACATCGTACGGATTTCGGAAATTTAGCCGATAATTTTTACGATTGTTTGCCAAACCTTGCCATATTCAAAATCAGATAACTGCGTACAATTATCATTTTAGTTTATTTATGTAAATAATAAAAACAATTCTTTAAATAATTTTTACATAATCGCTCCCACAATGGATATAATAGACAAAATATGTATAGTGTATATATGCCACACTTTTACCTACAAAAGCCAATTTTTTCTAGGATGGAGTCTCTTATAGGTCAAAAGATATTAAATTTTATCTGGCGTGAGACTCGCGCTGCGTGTCGAAACTCAATGAAAAACGCAGCAAGCGACTACTTCAGGCGTGTGCGCGACGTTTTTGAGCATCTCGTAGACAGCAGGCTGGTTCAACACAGTAGTGCAGTTTGTTTTTTAAGGAGTGAGTGGAAGTGCTTATTTATTAGGTGCTAAAAATATTTATTTATTAAACGCCTTTAAAAAATGTCCTCTAACCGTATCAAACGTTCGAAATTTCGAACCGATAGATGTTTCAATCTACTCAATTTACCTTCGCATCAAAACATAAAGAATAAAGCATCGTTCTCATCTTCTTGCAATAATTGTTTGTTTCTGCTCATAAAATCATTTTGGCTTTTCACTAAGTATGAATGCAATAGTAGTTTTTCTAAACCGGTCTTAAATTTTTGTAAATATTCATCAACTGCGTATATCATTAGCTGCAAGGTGGTTCTGTCGACGTTCATCCATTGTCTATAAGTGATTCGTAGATCAAACGTTTTGCACCAGGACATTCAGAACATTTTCCAAAATAACAAATTATTGATGCTTGAATGAAAATCATACATTTTAAACAGTCGTGATAACTTTTACCTGGATGTTATAGGTATATTTAATGCCAATAATTGGTATTTTATAACTTTTCTGAGATCTTATTATTCTTTATATTTGGATACGGATGCAAATTGAATGGATTGAAATATCTATCGGTTCGAAATTTAGGACGTTTGATACGGTTAAAAAACTTCGGCATTTTTTAAAGGCGTTTAATAAATAAATATTTTCAGTACCTAATAAATAAGCACTTCAACTCACTCTGTTCTTAAAAACAAACTGCACTAGCATGTTGAACCAGCCTGCTGTCTGCGAGATGTTCAAGAACATCGCGCACACGCCTGAAGTAGTCGCTTGCTGCGTTTTAATTATAATAATTATTTTAAAAAATTCAATGGTTTTTATTTTTTTACATATATAAATTAAAATAATGATTGTACGCAGTTATCTATCAAATATTACAACCTTCAAAATAAAACAAAAATGGGTCGGATACGATTACTAGAACCAAAGAAATTGAATTTTGAATATGACAAGGTTTGGCAAATAATCGCAAATAGTCCAAACTTAAAACTTTCATATCTCTGAAAATAAATTTTTTTCGACTAAATCTTGATACAGATATAACCTTATTTAGTGCATACAACTTATAAAAGGAGTTTTAGCCAAATCTAAAATGTGACGTCATAAGAGGTGTACGATCTGCAAAAGAACGACCCATATGCGTATTTTTGCAATGCCAACGTGTGACATAAAACAGATTTTATCAATCTGTATGCAATTTCATGTTACCGGGTCATATAGTTGATAAAAGCGAAGAAAATGATAACTGTTAACATAACAAAATGATCTTTAATCAGGATTTTGCAAACAAAATTATCTCCGTCGTTACCAAATACTGTTTTTTTCATTAATGTTATTTTAAGTTGAGTAATTGTAAAAAAGATATAATTAAAAGGACAAAAAAATAATAATATAATTGATTAATATAAAAAGTGCAGGAGCTCATCCGGAGCATTTTTCTAGGTGATAAGATAATTTTATAAGTATAGATTCTAAACTACAAAGTAGAGCTTTGAAGATCGCATGATGATTCCATTCTTCAGTCTGTCATGATAACAAATACCTTTTGTTAGATAATTTACGTTATTCGTTCGTTTAGGGTTGATCATTCATTTAAAACAAGGTATTAGCATTTTATCATGATTTAGGAGTGCCATAAATCACTCGCACAAGGCCGCAGCCAAGGTCAGATTATAAAACCGTTTCTAAAAAAATATTATGTTTCGGATAATTATATTTCGTAAACAAACGGATATCTTCTCGGGTGTGAAGATTATTTCTTCATCAGGGTCACTCTAATACAAATGTTTCTTTCACATTTTTATGGGGGGTATTTTCTATTTGTACACATATTTTCATATTTTCTTGGCACCTATTGGGAGATTCTGAATTTCTTGCCCACGCACAAGTGGTGTGATAATTATCTATATTATGATTGGTCTTTGTACCGTAGATAAATGGGGATTCCACTTCATATTGCTATCACAGTTGCATGATTTTCATTGTGCACTTTAGTGAAAACATAGTCTTATAGGGTGCAAAGTCCAATATGCATAGAAAAATAAAAAAATTATTTATTGAAATGCCCCCCCATGAAGCGTTTTATCACTAAGTGTAAATATAGAATGTTTGCTGTTTTTCAATTGTTAATCGGCACTTTGATTCATACATTACTTAGCATCAATTTGATTCAAGAAAACGGAAAAGATAGTTTAATAAAATGGATTAATTTGAAATCACAAATTGGGTGGATAATATTGATATGAAATTGTCGCGAAAAGGTATGCACTTACAGAAAGTTTATTAAAAGAATTAAATTGATAATATATCTCAGATTACGACAGCGAATGTAAATTATTTCTTGGTTATCTCTTTGCCAGTGGCGTGGGGTCCATACGTGCTGACCGTGCAGTGCAGATTTAGGGAAAAAAGAAAGAAAAATATTTTTTGGGCAAACATATTTCTAGCATGCAGCAGCTCCAACGCACAGTTGACTTTGGCTTTATGTTTTAAACTTGTGTTGGAAGTGTTTCTTGACTTTGAGGTATGATGTCAATGTGAGCATGTTTTTATGATTTTTATTTAATAACGTAATAACTCTGATAACAAGCTACATGTGGTGCCTATTTGTATGACAGGTTATTCGTATTAAATTAACATTTTTTTCAGATTTACCTACATCACTGTCAGTTTTATTTTTGTTATAAGAAAAGTTACTTACAATCTGTTGATTTTGATGAAAATATCATTGAGTTATCATAATAAATAATAATAATAAATAAACTGTTTATTCAATAGACATAGGATGTGTAGAACAAGTCATAACAATTAACAAAGCATTAGTATTTCATCCCGAACAAAATCATAGGCAGAAACGGCAAATCAAAGACCAAATTCTGTGGTCTCAAAATATGAATCCACCGAATAAAAAGTGTTCTTCAGTAAATGTTTGCGTAGTGTACATTTAAATAATTTCAAAGGAAGTGTTTTATATGACGTTGGCAAATGATTATAAATTTTCAAAAACTGCGTTACTGCTCCCTTACTGATGTTTGATGAAGTGGTTTGTGGTATTCGTAGAGACACATCGCGGCTTGCTCGAGTATCATACAAGTGACTCGTCTCATAATCCCGGAATATGCTATAATACTTCACTTTCACAAAACACGCACTCTCCAATAAATATAGACTTGGCATTGTCAAAATTTTGTGGCCACTAAAAAAGTCCAAGCACGATTCACGAGGCTTAAGTCCAAATATGCTCCTCAAGCAAGCCTTTTGAAGCCGGAATATTCTGAGAGATGATGTAGAGTTGCCCCAGAAGAGTACTCCATACTTTATCCTACTATATATGTAGGCGTAGTAGCTTGAGAGCGCAGCCTGAGTGTTCACTACCGTAGAAATGGTTCGGAGAGCATATGTGTAAGATGAGATTTTTCTACTCAATTCATCAATGTGTAGTTTCCAATTTAGCTGAGAATCCAGAATGATCCCCAGAAACTTTGCTCCCGTCACAGAGGTGAGTGTGGCATTATTATAATTCACCATTAGTTCTTGTTCTGCTTTAAGTGAAAATTTGATTATTTGTGTTTTCTCTATATTTAGTTTTAGATTATTCCGTTGGAACCAATCCTCTAATTTAGTCAAGCTGTGCACCATTTCCTCCTTTAGTTGTTTTTCGCTTTCAGTGCCTATTATCAAAGAAGTATCATCCGCGTACATTCCCATTGAATGGTGCAAAACTTCAGGTAGGTCATTTGTATATAATATATATAACACAGGTCCAAGAATCGATCCTTGTGGGACCCCTTTTTTCACTGTAGCCCAGTCAGATGTTATTTCTTCTCCCTCTTGTGATGTTGCTATGACTCGTTGTTGTCTCCGACTGAGGTATGATTTTAAGATGTTGTTAATAGGGCCCCTAAAACCCATTATTTCTAATTTAGTGAGAAGGTTGGTGTGATCGACGCTGTCAAAAGCCTTTGACAAATCCAGAAAGACACCGGCCATTTTGCTCTTTCGATTTAAGCCTTCTAGTATGTTGCTCAGTGCATTGTAAATTGATCCTATCGTGGATCTTCCTTTGACATACGCATGTTGTACAGGTGTTATCAACTTAAATTTTTCCGCAAAATCCATAATCCGGGCCAGAAGTGCTTTCTCAAATATTTTTGAGACCACAGAAATTAGAGCAATTGGTCTGTAGTTACTTATTTCAGTTCTAGACCCCTTCTTAAAAACTGGTATTATGTTGGCCTTTTTTAGCTGCTCTGGGAAAACCTCTGCCAGAAAACACCTATTTATTAGATCAGATATTGGTTTACTCAGAGATGAAGCGCAGACTTTTAGTAGTTTGGTCGGTAAGTTGTCCGGTCCAGTTGCCGTCGTATTTCTTAGGGAATGTATTATGTTGTATATTTCGTTCGGCGTTGTGGATGAGAGAAATAGCGTTTTATTATTTCTTTTTATTAAATCAAAATTGTTAGGTGTTTTGTAATTTATATCATCACATATCGACACAAAATATAAGTTGATGTAGTTTAATGTGTCTTTTTCATCATGGTCATTAGCTTGTTTTAAATGTTCCACTTTAAAGTTGTCTTTTTTTTTACCAGTTATATCGTTGACGATGGCCCATGTTGTTTTCATTTTATTGGTTGAGTTCAGTAGTACATTAGAAAAGTATTCTCGTTTTGTGACACTTATTGTGTTTTTCAAGTAATTTTTGTACTGATTATAGTCTTGTAGTGTGACTTGACCATCCCTAACGCCTTCATACAGTTGTCGTTTAATTCTACATTTTTCACGTAGGTTCTCGTCAATCCAGGGATTAGGGTGCCTCCTTACAGCAGAGCCTCTCTTTTGTAAGGATGCTGCCCCCATCGAAGACTGAAGCGCATAAAGTAGACGTTCAACGATCAGCGCAGGGTCAGGATGGTCCAGCTGCATTTGCCAATCGATCTTTGATAATATTGTTGTAAAAGGTACACCTTTTATGACGTCACATTTTAGATTTGGCTTAAACTTTTTTTATAAGTTGTATGCACTAAATAAGGTTATACTTGTATCAGGATTTAATAAAAAAAATTATTTTCAGAGATATGAAAGTTTTAAGTTTGTTTTATTTTAAAGGTTGAAATATTTGCTAGATAACTGCGTACAATCATTATTTTGATTTATATATGTAAAAAAATAAAAACAATTGAATTTTTTAAATAATTATTACATAGTCGCCCCCACATTGGATATAATCGAAAAAAATATATAATATTCGCTACACTTTTACGTACAAAACCCATTTTTTTCTAGGATGGACTCTTTTATAGTTCAGAGTCACGCGCGGCGTGTCGAAACTCAATGAAAAACGCAGCAAGCGACTACGTCAAGCGTGTGCGCGACGTTCTTGAACATCTCGCAGACAGCAGGCTCGTTCAACATGCTAGTGCAGTTTGTTTTTAAGAACAGAGTGAGTTGAAGTGCTTTTTTATTAGGTGCTGAAAATATTTATTTATTCAACGCCTTTAAAAAAAAAGCCGAAGTTTTCTAACCGCATCAAACGTCCTAAATTTCGAAACGATAGATATTTCAATCCATTCAATTTGCATCCGCATCCAAATATAAAGAATAATAAGCTCTCAGAAAAGTTATAAAATACCAATTATTGGCATTAAATATACCTATAACATCTAGGTAAAAGTTATCACGACTGTTTAAAATGTAAGATTTTCATTCAAGCATCAATAATTTGTCATTTTGGAAAATGTTCTGAATGTCCTGGTGCAAAACATTTGAGCGACGAATCACTAGACAACGGATGAACGTCGACAGAACCACCTTGCAACTAATGATATACGCAGTTAATGAATATTCACAAAAAATGAAGAGCGGTTTAGAAAAACGACTATTGCATTCATACTTAGTGAAAAGCCAAAATGATTTTATGAGCAGAAAAGAACAATCCTTGCAAGAAAATGAGTGCAGTGTTATCTGTGATTTTTCTGAGAACTATGCTTTATTCTTTATATTTGGATGCCGAGGCAAATTGAATAGATTGAAACATCTATCGGTTCGAAATTTAGAACGTTTGATACGGTTAGAAGACTTCGGCATTTTTAAAGGCGTTTAGTAAATAAATATTTTTAGCACCTAATAAATAAGCACTTCCATTCACTCCGTTCTGAAAAAACAAACTGCACTACTGTGTTGAACCAGCCTGCTGTCTGCGAGATTGCTCAAAAACGTCGCGCACACGCCTGAAGTAGTCGCTTGCTGCGTTTTTCATTGAGTTTCCACAAGCCGCGCGCGACTCACGTGAGATAAAATTTAATATCTTTTGAACTATAAGAGACTCCATCCTAGAAGAAAATTGGATTTTGTAGGTAAATGTGTGGCGGATACTATATATATTTTTTCGATTATATCCATTGTGGGGGCGACTATGTAATAATTATTTAAATAATTCAATTTTGCACTCTTAATTTTGCAAAAATATTTACTTTGGTACTAGTTTCGATCAACAGATCACCATTAAGCAAAAGCCGGAAAAACACAATACAATCAAAAGAAATAACGCAAAATATATAAATATATGATAAAAACTAGTACTAAAGTAAATATTTTTGTAATAAATGCACCGCACGCGACTGCTTTTTGCAAATTCTTTTTACAAAGTTAACATTAAGTGCCTACTGCCTAGTACCGCTCGGTTTTTATTTCGTAGTACTTTGTACGTAGTAGGTACTCAGACACTGCACAACGAGTTGTGGTTGGACTTTCACTCTAAAATTCTTTATATCTTAGAGAAAATAAAAGAAAAATCAGATCACAAGTTATCGGATAGTTTTCGAGTTATAGCGTCGCTAAAAATGCATGATGAATGCATCTTTTCTTCAGCGAGTGTACCTGTCCAAAACCTTGAAAGTTCCTCGTGCACGTAATTTTCGGTTTTAGTTGATAAGCCAGTAGAATAAGTGCTTGTTCAATTTACTATTATGTATTAATTCCTGAAAAAAATACTGATAACTCTAATTAAAAAGAGAACGACAAACGATTTGCGACTTTAAAGTTTATTTTTTACACCACCACAACACGCAGAATAATTGAATATTCATACTTCATTGTGACGTCTGCATTTTTTGGCATGTTACCAAAACATAACGCAACTCGTTCTGAATCGGAAACTTTATTTAATTTAAATAAGAATTACTAATTATAGGAATATTTTCTGACAAAAACAATACCCATTGAATTTGAGTAAACAGTCATACCGTATACAGCATAATCTAGACCTAGCGTACAGTTCTGGCTATTAGCGATGTGTGCACTTCGAATTATAATAATTTGAAAGCCAAGACTTTGTATCACTTTATACCTTTAACGTTCAAGATTTATTTGTGCCTACTTTAAAAAAAGAAGACGTTTAAAACTCTGTTATGGTCTTCATCATAATAAATAATTGCCAATATACGGTTTGAACGTAAACAATTGAGCTATTTATTATATGGTTATTGTAATCGCTATTGACCACGTTCATTTTGACGACGACGCAAATAAATGATGTATGCCTTTGATAATGTTGTGGTTTGTTTTATTCTTATTCTCTAGTTGGTGGCATGACTTGCTCTGCCAATAAGAACTAACAAATTTGCAACATTTCCATTGGCTAATTGTTACCAAACTTGTTTTTAGAACCATTTATAAGAGTAACTACTAGATGCATATTGCGTATTGCTGATTTTGTTGAAAAACGAAAAATACAAAATAAAAATCGAATGCGCTATCGGTAATTACGAGTTTGTAATAAATTATGATTAACGTGCTATTGCACAGAAAGTGACTATTACCAATAGTTGACCCGAACCTCCAAAATAATCGGATAGATTATTTAATTAGCAATTTTGGCGCTCGTTTTATCGAAAGTTTAGACCGTTATCAGTAAAAAGATTTGATGCCGTATAAGAACTCTGTACCATGGGAGTGACTAAACACAGATAACCAATTTCTATAGAGTTAGGTACATATAAATTGATAGTGACAATATATTTAATGCAGTTTAATCGGCGAGCCGCAAGTGTGTGCGACGCGTGCTTTTTCGAAGTGCAAATCACAATTCTTTCTGTGCGCCATCGGCGGTTGTGAATAAAATAAGTATTAACACTCATTGGACACGAAAAAAGAATAATAGGAGGTAAATTACAGATTCAAATGTTTTATGTCTCCTTGAACGTAGATTTTTAAAATTAATAATTACATCTGAATTTGCATTGTGTTGTAGAATACTTTCCCGACATATACAAACACGCGGCCATACGCATATCATTACTTGCTTTACTCGCGATTGTAACTGATTATTTGAAAAACTTAATTCAATATTTGATTTTATCAAAATTAGTATCAATATAATTAGTAATCAATATAGTATGTACATATATTTTAGTCCTATATTAATCCTATATACAATGATGTAGGTACAAAAATGCGTTTAAGTTTGCAATAAATTATCTCTAATCAATTGGTGATCAGCGAGTATTAGAATTTAATATTACCATTGTCTTAAAATATATTTATTTATATACTCGCGGATTAGTCAGTCCTCAATGCGGCCGCTATGCGTAACTCATTATCAGATGGTCTGATGCTCGATAGAGATCGTAAACAAAAATATAATGTCAGTATGATTGTACTTCAGTTAGAATTTGTACCACTCAAAAATGTTTAGTGGACACTTGATGTTATTTAGTAGAGCTACTCAACAATTGTGCAACATTTTAATAGCACTGTCGCGGCCAGACCTATATTGTATCAATAAATTGATAATTAAGAACGCTCGCTCCAATCTTTTCACAGCATGCCTCGCATGCCTAACTCGGCTCCACTTACAACTCGTTGTAGTCACAGGCAAAAAGTAAACAACAGAAGTTATTTCTATTTAGTTGTACCCTGGAATCATTCACTTGGAATCAACACTTTTTCCTGGATTCAATTGAATATGCATTACATCTGTATTTTGAATTGAATATGCATTACATCTATACTCAATATTCAGTTAGTTCAGAAGAAGCGACAAATCTTAACACACGGCATAACCCAGAAGCAGTTTCTATTCTAAATGATTCTGGCCGCGAAAGCCTACGTACTTATTTAAATAAAAACTTTTAATTTTACAAAAATATATAATATGTACTTTGCTACTAGTTTTCCACTACACTATAGGTCATTGTAAACAACAAATAAATAATTTTCATTCAACATTTTGTGTTTGAGACGTATATAGTTAGAACTATCGTATGATATCTAACACGCCTTTCACTCTTGCGTTCAAATCGCGTCGATGTAAAGATAAACAACAGTTGTGAAGAAGATCAGGGGGCCTTTTAAAACTATGTGTACATAGTTCAAAGTTTGCAAAATTCGGCGTATAGAAATATTCCGCGAATCAAATATTGAATTATGATTAATCAGAAAACTTGTCCGTTGACGTGTTTTTCTATCGGTGCTCCCATCTCTTAATGAGCTCTGGTGAATCTCCGAAACACGCAACCAAATTTGTTGTTTGTTTTTGTGTGTTTTGTACGTGCGTATTATTATGGCATATCTAAAATTCTTCCATTATACAACTTGTTTTATGGTATAAGCTACTTTTAATTGTCCATCGTAATTACATAAATAAATAAACAAACGCTTTAACAACGGTTATTATTCACTATTGTTTGTACGAAACTTATGTTACAAAAGTGAATGGAAATCATCGTTCAGGTATGATGTTTTGTGATGAACCAGTTATTTCACATCTGGTTCGACACATGAAATTTCGAAAATTTTCTGTATTTCGTGTTTGGTTTATGTTATTTGACGAATATGCCGTTGACGTACATAACTGAATGTTTATTTTAAAAAAATTGTTTGATCAGCGAGGCCTGTGATATAGAAATTATGCAAACTTGAATTCTATGAATACTCAGTTCTCTGCATCAGGGATAATTTATTCTAAATTATTGCAAAAAAATACTTCCATTTTAAATTTTGTATCATTTTCTTCAACTAGCTCTCTAGCGTTATGATTAATAATTTCAAATTGCAATTTTTATTTGAATTTAATCGTAAATGATGTAGCAGATATTGAACGGTCGATCAGTCTTTGCTCTTGAGTATGTCGAGATAAATTTGTAGCTCAATTATCGATTAGCGGTTATATTATTTTTACCACTTTTCGAGTGTCGGACGTTGTTCATCGAACATCGCGCGATATTTATATTTGGGTACCCTTTGTTTCGTGTTTTGTTCAAATTCTAATTCCATTGTTTCCCTCCTGGCTGCCCCCCCGCATTATATCACAAACGGTAACTGTTTGTAAATGATTTCTTTTTTCGTGGCTGCAGTTGTCACATTTGGGTTTGGCGCGGGATGGATTTGTCTGTAGTTATTATCTGAAAGCAAACTTTGTTATCTTGCTAACGGTGCAGAGAACCCGCAACTATGCCACGCCAGGTTTGGTTTTATTTGATACTATCGGGCTGATATATCCTGACCCCTCCAAAAAAAACGCAAGCCGAATATAACGTAATTTCGGATTTAGTATTTCGAGACGGTGGCTGAACGTGGCGACACTCGTACGATGATGTGAAGGGCAAGGTTATAAATTATTGTTTACGTTTTTTTTAAATGCGATTGAGTAAGCTGATTAGTGTAGTTGATTATAAACTCCAAGCATTAAGTACAGTGACATTACAGTGTTTTTATACATTTCCTCTATTCTTCCAGGGTTTCTCGAGTGCAGTTTAAACACCAACAACCATGTCAGAACATATGAACGGCAGCGCAACCAAATGGACCAATGGTAAGTCTTTCCCATTTAAAATGTGCAATTCCCTTTTCAGTTTCAAAATTTCAGGTCCAGATCAAGTATTACCAGCTACAAATTTATTTACCGCGGACCCTGCCGGTAAGGTAAAATTACGGATGTCCACGGACGCGAACAACTTGGCTAGTTTTCCACCATTATCAGTTCCTGGTTTGCTCAATAGAACCGTATCGAAGTACCCTGATAGCATAGCGATGTGCAGCAAGCTCAAAGACGGCCAATGGCACAAAATTACTTATAGGTAAGTGTACGCAAGTCTCCATAGCAACGGTCGCTTATCTGGCAATAAATAATGCCAGTGCAATAAAATTGACAAGGCATCTGTTGCCCTCCTCATACGTATAATTTGTTATTGATAGCGATCTGATAGCTAACCACGCATCTTTCACGAGTGCCATGCCGATAATCCTCTCTATAGAGCTAACGGATCATCATTTGTTATGTAATCACTTCATTTATCGACATAGAAGTACGTTACTAAATATTAAACCTGCATCAAATTTGCTCCTGATATTGGACTCGATAAGTTTATGAAGCCCATATAAGGAGCTTAACTAACGAAATTATCACGTCAATTGTAGTTTTATTTGAATTCTCAATGGTAGTCTAAATTGCCATTGGCTACTTAACTGCTTCTTGATTAGAAAATGGTTTTAATATCAAAATAATCATACTGTCTATAACATGTAATTCTTTTGCCATGAACCATCGACAGTTTTTAGATATTACAATGAAGATTATTATAGTATTATTGTCTTGATATGTACAGGTGGATCAATTGTGAGTACGTGTGGTCAAGTGGTATGGGTAATCAAAGCAATGAGATCCTGCTAATTAGCAGGCTTTCGCAATAAAACATTAGCATGCGTCAATTGTATGACATAATAATAGAACATTTAAATCACGGTCTACCATTTTTGAAAGTAATACTTTGAAATCTCCAGGCCTTGAGAACACATAAGTGTACGTGAGCGACAAGCGCTAATTTCTCAAATGAAATCCCATGTATTTCCCATTTGATTACTTATACTTACCTACTCGTAGTACTCGTACGTTAAAATTGTATAGTTGAAACCGTGAATACTGATTTCGAAATACGAAACAAGCAATGAGACAATTGATAATCTTTGGGTTTAAAACTCGTTTCAATGCGTCATTGAAATTACCGTTTGTTAAAACACGTAAATATTTTATCTAATTGTAATTTAGTCACCGACACAGGATTATGGACTATGGCCAACGTTTCTTTAATTGCCCTTATCAATTAAGTTTGCCTAATTTATTATTGATTACTTTATTATTCATTAATTTATTATTCATTAACGTCACAAAACAAAACGGAAGGATCTATATGATTATAGCTGCAGTTAAAATTTAAAATGACTATAGGATAATTATGGCAAATGAATGACGGTAATCAGGCATCGATCGTATCATCGGATTGCGTCCTGTTCGGTGATGATCTGGAATTTCAAAATCATTTTTAGGTTCTTTTTTAATGTTAATTTATGCTTTTCTTTCTATTTTAGGGAATATCAGCACACAGTACGCTTAGTAGCTAAGGCATTTATTAGTTTAGGTCTAGAAAGGTACCATTCCGTATGCATATTAGGTTTCAATAGTCCGGAATGGTTCATATCAGATTTGGCCTCTATTCACGCCGGGTAATTTTGAGAGAAACCTATCCGCCCCCAACTTGTTACTCATTTTCGAAATTTTAGGGGTTTCGCTGCTGGTATTTACACAACAAATTCAGCGGAAGCTTGTTACTATTGCGCGTCGAACAGTAGGGCAAATATAATCGTAGTTCAAGATAACAAACAGCTGGAGAAGATTTTGTCAATTAGGGATAGACTTCCACATCTGAAAGCTATCGTCCAATACGAGGGCATCCCCGATAAACCAGATGTGATTAGTGTAAGTCAATAAAAATAATACTTCCTGCTTTGGTTGTAACAGAATGTGTTTGTAGTGGAAAAGGTTACTACAAATTGGAAGAGAACAAAGCGATGAAAAATTGGACTACGTTCTGTCCACGATGGGTGCCAACGAATGCTGCACTCTAGTATATACGGTAAGAATTTCCCCTTTAGCCATCTTGACTTATTCTAACGACCAGTGTTCTTCCTTATAGTCTGGCACTGTTGGCAATCCAAAGGCTGTGATGTTGACGCATGACAACTTAACATGGGATGCCCTGGCGATAGGTTCTCAATTAGAAGACTTAAAAAATGGCCAAGAAGTTTTAGTCACTTATTTACCTTTGAGTCACGTTGCTGCTCAAGTAGTAGATATATACATTACCATGTCGGTGGCATGCGCCGTATACTTTGCAGACCCAAACGCTCTAAAAGGCAGTCTCATCGGCACCTTGAAAGAAGTTCGTCCAACGAGATTCTTAGCCGTACCCAGGGTGTGGGAGAAGATGCACGAGAAGATGCAACAGATTGCTGCTAGTGGCGGTTTCCTAAAGAAAATGGTCGCTACTTGGGCGAAAAACAACAGTCTACAACATTATTTAGATAGAATGAATGGGTAAGCAGCAGAATACCCATGATGATACAATTCATTTAAACAAATTTGTTTTTTAGGAATGATACCAATTCGTTTGGCTATTCCGTAGCAAGTGGGGTAATATTTAAGAAAATTAAGGAAGCTTTAGGATTAGAGAGATGTAGAACTTTCGTGTCGGCCGCCGCTCCGTTGGCAGCTGATGTCAAGAAGTATTTCTTCAGTATAGACATTCCAATCATGGAAGCTTTTGGTATGTCGGAAGCTGCCGGTGCTCATACATTAGGTATTCTGGACGCCTTTGGTTTCGATACGATTGGACCAACTATACCTGGCATGAAGACCAAACTCCACAATCCTGATGACAAGGGTCATGGTGAAATCTGCATGTTCGGCAGACACGTATTCATGGGCTATTTGAACGAACCAGAGAAGACCTCCGACGCCCTCGATGATGAAGGCTGGCTACATTCAGGAGATATCGGTACAATTGATGAGAAGGGTTTAGTGTATATTACTGGAAGATTAAAGGAACTACTGATCACCGCTGGTGGTGAAAACGTACCTCCAGTACCAATCGAACAATTAATAAAAGCAGAATTACCACATATCAGCAATTGTGTTCTCATTGGAGACAAGAAGAAATTCCTATCGCTCCTAGTTGCCTTGAAAACGGAAGTGGAGTCCGATACGGGCGCACCCCTAGATAAACTTACACAAGAAGTGCAAGATTGGTTAACAAACTTAGGCTGTCCCGCTAGTACCGTACCTGAAGTTATGAAAGCCGGCCCTGATCCGAAACTTTTGAAGGCCATTCAAACAGGGATCGACGTCGTCAACAAAGGAGCAACGTCCAATGCTCAAAAAGTCCAAAAGTTCGCTATGCTTCCGAGGGACTTCTCTATAGCCACAGGAGAATTAGGTAAAGGCATTACACAACATTAAAACCTACTTAGTACTTATGTGAGTCATAAAAACGAGTTGATATTGCGTGAAAAAATACTCTTGCCACGCAATAGTAGACGATTTTTACAACTTCTTATCTACTTTACAAATCGTACGATGCTTAACGTAAATACTTCGAGTTTTTATCAGTTTTGACGTCTACAGTATTGACCGGGAAATTGTTTTTTTCCTTTAGTAGATAAATTTTTATTTTAATGTAAAGTCATTTGAATCATTTGAACTGATTAGTTGATATCATTTTATTCACATAGAGGACTTTCAAAAACCGATTGGGTACAAGAATAAATTTCGATTTCCTGTGCAAGCTGTGTTTAGTGAACCACCTTACGTGAAGGGTTGGCGATTTATATTGATGCTTGAAAAGGGATTATTGTCAATAAGATATTACCACACCATAGTGATTGTTACTACGTTGTTTTGAGAACTACCTAATAATGATAAGGTTTCCTAACGCTCGATGTTTCATGATTTAACAATTTGACACGTTATATTAGAATATTGGCTGATGAGTTAGATGACCACAGATACATGTATGCTTATATATTATCTATAACGCACTCTTTTGTTGTTTCAGGTCCAACATTGAAATTGAAGAGGAATGTAATTGTTGAAAAATATGGAGATATTATAGATAGATTTTATGAATAATTGTTGTGTATTTTGTATGTTATAATATTGGATATGTTACATATATTTTTTATATAGGATTAAGGTTTATTAAATTTGTGAGAATAAAATATGAAAGAAAACCAGCAAGATCTATTTGGATATTATTTACTTACACTATCATAAATAAACCTGACATATGTAAATTGCATTTCTAAAAATGTGCCGTTGTATATCTTACAATTTTCTTTTCGAGTCGAATAATAAATAAATGAAATGGTATACAATATAAACACTATATTACAAAAATAATAATAATATTAGAGAAGGTACTTTATAAATAAATGTTATTAATCATGGTAACGACGTGCTAGCTGTAAGCACAGGGGTCCGTTTCTCCGCTCGAGTCACTACTCTCAGGGTCCTGTTTGCAACAACGGCACTGGTGCTGACACCTACTACACTTAGTTCTGTGACACTTGGAAGAATGTGACGAGGGGGGTCTGTACATTGGCGCGACAAACTCCACTTTAACGTTCGTGGTCGCGGTCACTTTTGTAGTAAACTGTCCGGTAGAACTCGGCTCCGGCGTACTATATTCTACAGTTACTTGAGGTTCAACGATGATACTTTGGTTACTACTCTCTTCACTAATCGTTGTGAGACTCGGCTCACGTATTGCCTTTGAAGGCGCCGCCCGTTTTGAGGTCCTCATAACTGGCTTCGGTGGCGCTGTTGGCTGCACTGGAGGTGGCGGAGGAGTTGACATACGGTCGTTATGGACCAACGGTTGTAGTTCGCCTTTTGGTCCGACCAAGTCCAGCATTAGCGGGGTAACGATTAACGAATTCATAATGGAACCAATCACGGATAGGCACACCATCTGGAAGATGTGCGCGCTTATGAATTCGAACGGTGACAATGCTAGGATTGCGACACTAAATAATAGTCCCATATCTCCTTTCAAAATTGGTCCGATGTAGATCTCTAGAGACATTTTCACTCTTTTATTACGACCTCCTAAAGCGCTTAGGAAGCCACTGTATAGAAGCAGAACGTTCCTGCTGATTACTATGAAATGAACAGCACCCATTGTACCTGTAAGGGCATTCAAGTCCATCAGAGCCATAAGCAATAGTCCGAAAACAATACAAAACATTGCACTCCATATCTTCCGATATTGCACTATAAAGCAGCACATGATTCCTCCGAAAAGTAACGTCAAGACAAGCTGGACTAGAAGCAGTTTCTCGAAGAGTATAAATTGGTTGAAATAAGCGAAAAGTAAGCCTTTGGGGTAGTTTGGCAAACCTAGATTATTGTATTCTTCGCTGATGTCTTTGATCTGCTTCAGGGTTTCTACGATCTTGCTCGTGCTTCGCATGTCTTTCAAGTAGAATGGTATCTGTGCGTACTTTATACGTTGAGACTTCGGTATAGTTAAGTCGTGTTCGGCTTTAGTCGAGTTGAAATGTTGGTATGGCTTTGGATCTAGGTTGGCCTGAGCACTTGAATATGACAAATGATCGCTGGTACTCCAAACCGATAAATAATTATAAAACGCTTTCACATCTATGATTCCATCCTCGACCAGTTTCTTCCTCATTATCTGGCTTTTGTCAACAGGAAATTCAACTATTCCAGTTTGGGCCAGCAGTCGAAAAGCTAGGACAGCATTTTCTGTAGCATTACTGTACCATTTATCACCACTGACACAATGGTCACACTTCTTAAATTGCTGCTGAAGATCTATCAGAAAATCTCTAAAGTTGGCCAGCCAGAAGTTATTCATGTTTACTCCTCCATTGGAATCCTTGAGGACATTCGGAACATTTCTTAAAGCTGCGTGGTACTTGTACAGAGTGTTCTGCATTATCGGATACTCCACTTCTGTTGTCACTAGGTAAAAATTGTAAAATCCAAAATACTTATTTTGGGCTTCTAAATAATTGTACTCGTCCATGGTCTTTGGAAGAAAAGAAGATAGCCGCACATCGTATCGAATATTCATCCCGTTATACACACTAAATCCGATGAAGGCCATAAATCCTAACCACAGCACCATCTTCATGAACCACGAAAAGATAAAGCCAATCCAATATTGGTTGACAAGGAACGTTATGCGGCCACTCTTACGTTTGCTCTTGCAAACACATACCTCAGTCATCAAATTTTCGCCATGCTCCTGCAAAAAAAAATTGAATATTAGCTTATTGAAATTTTTTTAACCATTTCTATTTAACTTACCGGATCAATATTACTAGTATTATTGTTATTGTTTGGTGGCATTTTGCTTTCATTCCGAAAACATGGTACACCAGCCTTTCGAAAGCGAATCTTCAACGCCAGCAAAGCAGGAAAAAGGAATAGTATGGCAGCACCATGGAATACTGATAATATTACGCATTGCAGGCAAAAAATTCTTAATGCTGGCGTCAACACGACAGTAGCAATCAAGAATGCTGCCGATCTCAACATTGTGCAGGTGATGATATCTAGACCACATCTTTGGACCATCTCTGCAGGCGAAATATTCCTTTCTTTTTGGACAGACAATAACAGGAACATGTCTCGCATGGATAATCCCACGCTCAAGTAAGGCAAGACATGAGTGCTGAGCAGATTCATGGGAAATCCCAATAGGCTGCAAACTCCTAATCCTGCAGCAGTGGCAGCAACCAGAAGTATCACTCCAAAACTGACCAACAGGCTTTGGACTGCCCATCCAAATGCCATAAGTCCAAGGAATACAAATGCTATATGGTATTTCTCAATCTGTATATACTCTATTAACCCTTTATTCAAAGTAGCTGTGGAAAAAGCATGGAACTTATACGATTTTGACATGTTCTGCTTCAACCTTTGCACATCCTAACAAAAGAAAAAACACTGATTAGTATACAGCCTGCATCAACAGTAATCAACACTTACTTGAGTAAACTTCTTCTGCCAAGCATTCAAAACCATTGAAGCTTTCTCCTCGCTCCAATCAATATGATTGACTTTATAGCTGCGTTTGTAATAATCATGGAGTTCGAACTTGTCCATGAGTTGGAAAACAGTCTGTAGTGCTTTGGCATGTTTGATGTGACCGGTTTTGTTCTTGGTCACTCCACCAACCAGTAACTCCTCTGGCCAGTGCATATATTTTGCTACGTAACCATAACAACCATTGGTAAGTGTAGCTCCAACATCGAGTGGTTTCGAGGAGTTGTGATTGGGAGCTGTTTTCGGACACTCGGGGTCTTTTGGATTAAGGCAAGGTTTCTCTTGGTAACCAGTGGTAATCCCACCCCGTCGAAAGAAGTCATCAAGGGTTTCATAGTTGAATGTAGGGTAGTTAATCTTCATTGTGTTCACTATCTCTTTCGGATTTAAGTGGGTCCATTTCATATTCTTTACATGTTTACTGTAAAAGAAATATAAATATTAAATTTTTGTTTTATTAAATTAGAATACTTAATAGTAAGTAATGGTTCGGTTTATGATTCTGATTATAAATTTGGCATTAACCAATGATATTTTTGGTAATTATGTAACTGGTATGATATATTATTAAAGATTAATTATCTTGATTATGCAAAGTTATTCATAAGTTTAAAAAATAGCCACATAACCTTTCACTTAGGTATAATAAATAATCTTGATTAGGCAACTCAAAAATATCCCACAGGTACCTAAGATGATTGACGACTCTTTTTTACTACACATATTTTAACATTTCTTGTTTGTTACGTTCAAATCATGTAGTCGATATTTTACATAATTCCCAATGTTCAATCAAGTTGCAATTGTGCATGTGGGCAGATTTCCGGTGACAATGCATGAATCAGTAAAAAGTCCAAAATTCAAAATTGTTTTTATAAAAAAATTCCAAAATTTTTATTTTTTTTATATAAACTAATTCAAAAAATTTAATTTTTTATGTAAATTTATTTAATTTTTATGATTCTTTTGTTAGGTTGTAGATTGATTTCAAAGTAACGATAATGGAGTTACTAAAAGAGATAATAAAGTCAACCAGAGAATTTAAAAATAATACAGTTAAGATTAGAATTAATTTAAACATTTATTAAGATAAGGGAAAATAATTAATTTCAATTGCCAAATTGTTATCAAAATAAAGCAGGTACATAATTAAAATGGAAAGAACTGGACTATCAGAAAACAGTGTCACCGTTATTAATTGTCGTTCTCAAGTACTATAAATAATTGTTGGACTTATAAATAATTGAGCACAATAATTGAGTACCAATATGTTTTGTTGTAGACTAAAAATTTGGGAACGGTTTATATTTAGTCGGCCGATATAAAATGAATGACAGATAAACATCAATGAATGTGAATTTAGAAAACGGTGGACTTGATTGTGGTTGGCAAGTTGTCAAGTATTGCGTAATACTTCTACCACCCAAGTCGCGGCCGCGGCACAAATGGCCATAGTTATCGACAATGTTTATTAATGAATCTAAACGCACTTTTATCAGTTTTTTTCAAAAACAAAAGCACACTGGTCCTTTGTGCACGGCTATTCCTGCTTATCGGCAATTCATAAACAACACATTGATCACTTAATTGTCGGCGCTTGCCTGTTATCATCAACCATTTGCCGAAGGTCGGGGTGAGAAAGTTACTTACGGCAAGGCGACGGGGTATTCGGGCCCAAGCAATTTTGATCCTTCCCAGAAACAGTCCAGGGGGGTTATTATCGAACAGGGGTTGAAATTATCGTACGTCTTCTCCATCATGTATTGTTCGTCAAAATTCGGTATACTGGGCGACTGGCATATGTCCTTTAATTTCCAAACGATATCGAATAGGGTAACTGTCACCTCGGAGGCCTTGCGCAATATCTCCAAGTGCTCCAGAAGGCCGTGGGCGTGGAGTAGACTAGAATTGGGGTCCACGGCAGTCTGTATGAGCATTTGGTGCGTCGAGAGTATCTCCTGTTGGGGCCCATCCTCGGCGGGCTGCCTCTCGGCCCACATCTGTTCGATCTCCGTGTGGAAGGACGAGTTCTTCAGCCAGACGCAGCACGCCGCCATCGCCAGAATCCCGAGGAAGAGCGCCCTTGCAGCGTGCGCATCTAGTAAACGGCCCAGGGAATGCAGCTGCCTGTGTAATCGGCTCCTTAACCACAGAACTCCTCGGTCGCCGGTCGCTCTACCCTGGAACACAGAGCATAACATGCTACAGACCACCCAAGACGCTATGTGACGTCACGCGGGCCACCCAAGTGGCGGCATACAACATACGGATGGTCCCCACCAGTCCTTCTTAGAAGGACCAACTACAACTATACGTCTATATACCACACGCTCATAGTACCTGCTAAATAATATCTCCAACATATATCTGGCAACTACATCCACAATACACGTGCAGTTAAAAAACAACCATTATTACTATTATTCTCCTTTTAACTCCGTAACATCACCATTTAATGCATCATTAATTTACACCTTCGCCGCACCAAGGCACCCGTTTCCATTCACTCGTCTTTTCCAAATCAATACGCATTAAATATTGATCGCCTACCAATAAATCTATCGAACAAATCCCTCGTTGACATTAAAAACGCGGACCACCTTGAAACACAAACTGATCTAGTTTTACAACCAACCAACCACTCTAATTAACTCTTATAACCAAATAATCATATTTTCCAAATCCAGTACCGTCATTACCAATATATGTTTTTTGTATTTCACTGCCATTGCAGAGGAGGGCGCTTTCGTTTGGTTAAAGGTACGAAGGGCCGAAGGGCCTAGGGTGAAATTTATACCTGGTCTCGGAAATTAGAATGGTGAATTTGAACCATGGATAATTGGTGGAACTTTCAAAATGTGCACTCCCTTGGCCTAATGGCGGTCCTTCGAAAGCCCCAAAGGGCCGCACAGGGCGCCGCACATAGTCCATCAAAAGTACTATAGCAATAACTAACTGCGGAGTATATCAACGGCAAATAAATATTCATCAATTTTCCTTATGCGGTTTTTCGTCATTTATTTATCTAACTTTGTATGCCATTTTTGTCTATGTAAATCTAACGTTTGTGTCATTCTTAAGTTCGGTTGCACCATTCGCAAATGCGTCAAGCTGCCGGCACCTTTTGTATGTATATTATGTATATCAACAATTTGCAATTCGAAGATTTTCGCTCGAGTCAAAATGGTAAGCAACAATTTGGACGTGCGAGTAATAGCAAGCAGGCGGAATATTGGTATTCCTAAGACGACTTTAACATTGTTTAAAAAGCAATTCAGGGCTAAACGATTATCAGATAAACTAAAAAGCAGCCAACGGGACTTCCAAAACGGGAATTGCCCAACATTGGTCAATGTCCAAATGCAATTCTTCAAGATCAAGACATCTAAGGTAGCCATAAATTAACACCACAACCTTAACAATTCAAAGCACGGGATGGCAACCTTAAGGACCAGGCTGGGCAATAAATCATTTTGAGCAATATCGGAGCTACCTAATAATGTCATTTAACAAAAAATTACCATACTCCGTTTTCGTCTTTGCGGAAAACTGTTTTGAATACTGTTTCTTCTATACGTAGGGTTAACATGGTTGTAGTTGTTTGGTGTTCTTTGATAAAGTCCAAAAAATCAGAAAAAAAGAGAACTCATGAGAATGGAGTTATTTTTATCTCGCATTTGCATCGACAGTGTTATAATTAGATGTAAACAAAAGTTGCAATGTTTTGTTTCCGTTCGTAATGCCAGTCATGTATTTTTTTATGTTTATATAAAATAGTTGTTACGAATTAAAAATGAGTACATAGAGATTAATTGTAATAGTTTCAATTAGATAAATTATTGTGGTCTAATTAGAGGTAATTATTGGTAGTAGTTAGCGCAGGAACGGTGGCTGGAGAAAATGCAATAAATATCTAGAAGGTATCTGGAAGGTATTCAGGAAGCGGTTTCGAACAGATGATCGAGAGCGCGAGCGAACTGAGAAGAAGAAGAGGAAGAACGGTAAGTTGGGTTTAAATGAAATTTCGAGAAAGAGTCGCGGGACAGGCGGCGAAAAAGTCGCTAGTGGATGAAGTTACGTTATAAGTCGAAGGCCGGTGCAAGGGTGAGTGGAGTACCCGAGTACATTCCGGAAATGAAGAGACGGAGTGGGTGTATGTGGCTGGGTAAGCGCAATGCGGCTCGTCTTTGGGTCCGCGGATGCGCGCGGGGTACCAGGTAACTTCTAGTCGGACCACACACGCGGCTCGCCCGGTGGTCCTTTGCCAAGGCTAGCGTAACACGGCATATCACCCACCGGACCACAATCAGGCTGGCCAAGAGTTATCTATCACACCTGATTCCGCATGGAACCGCATGGACCGCATGGAATAACAAAAACAAATGGGCAAATTGGGGAAGAGAGAATTGTCTCGACGAATAAAATTAGAGAAAGAGAAATCTTTGGATTTATTGGATGTTTAATCATTACCTGGTCCAGCTCTGCGAGGGCAAATGATGCGTCAACCCATCCTGGTCTCGTGTAAAGATCGGATCTGTGCCTTTCTCGGTCGTCCCGACTTTCAGCGGTGGCCATCATCCTCGACGTCGCCGAGAGTTCTGGGGGCATGGGTGGACACGTGCATTTAGCACCCCCTTAAACGAGTAAGAACCCTATCGGCGTCGGTACCACCACCAAACACCACCACTTCACCAGCATTGTCGCCGAAACGCGCGGTTCTGTCGTCGGACGTAGAGATTTAAATCTGAAAATGTTCCTCAGGTCTCTTGCAGGCCGATGAAGTTCTACATTTTCTGTCTGGTAATGCATTTAAACGAGTTGAAAGCCGCTAAACTGGCCTCCCGGCGCACTAAATTCGATCTATGCACTCGTACCGTCTCGCCAGCAAACTTTCATTCAGTTTATTCAAAACTGGTGGGCACTTTTCGTGTAAATATGAACAAAAACAACAACAAATGCAGCGCGCGGGCGCAACACAACCACCTCACCGCTTCTTTCGACAGACTGCCGTCGTATACTCGGTAATGTTGTCCGCCGGTGCAAGGAGTACCGGGCTGGGGCCCTACTCTCTAACACGATACGTTACGAGCGTCTACGAACATGGACCACACACATTGCATGTTTAGAATGTAAATTCTCCCCAAATTACATTACTTATATATTTTTTTTCTTCTTTCGTCCTCTACTGCTCTTTCGCCGCCACTGCACATCCATCTTCCCGCCGGCGTCATAAATTGTTCATTCAGCCGTCGAAATTATTTTTCAAAATGTGACATTTGATAACATCTCCGACAGTCACCAACCATCACGATAACAAATACTAATTAACCACGTTACAAAATAGCAAATACAAAGATTTTACCTTAGCTATAACGTAACCATCGAGACTACAGTAGCATCTTTTTCGAGAAAAAATTATTTTCAATGCGCCTGTTAATGAATTAATAGTACAAATTATATCCGCAATATATAAAATGAAACGTATCTTTATTGTAAGTATTTGATCAAATATTTTACCAATACCAAAAATATTTGAGCAATGCAAATAACTTGAGCATAAAAAAATTAATGTGGAATAAATTTATATCAATGTGCATCAGAATAACTAATTTTGCATTTATATATATATTTAAATGTTCTTTTCATATTACATTTGTGCACTTAAATGAGTAAATGTGCAATACAATCGTTACTTCAATAAAATTTATAAACAGTTAAGAAAATACTTGCTCATTGAAAAAAAAAATATTCCCAATAATTTAAATAAATTAGCAATAATCTCTAAAGAAATGCAGTTCAATGATTGAATATTACTTACTACTGTGAAATTATAGTACTGTACGTGTAAAATTTTAACAATGCCCTGTAAAATTACGGTGGTACTGTTGTAATTTCACAGGAAAATGTATGTGAATTCTGTAAAAACAATACAGAGGGTGGTATTAAATAGTCAGCGATGTTACAGTTAATTTTTTTAGCGCTTTTTTGGTAGTTTATTGTAGTGTATTTTATTTTTACATTCATTTTCTGTAACATTGCAGATATTTCTCTCTTATTTGTTCTTTTTAGTTCCTTCAAGTATTACCAAAGGAGGGAAAAAGAAAATGCAAATCAAACAATGCGAAAACGAAGAATACAAAAAGTACATTTTTAAAATTAAATAAATTATTTTTAAAATAATTAAATAAATAAATTCATTAAAAATTTTTAAAAAAATCGTTGGTTAAAATACAAAAATTAAGAAGTATTTATTGTGAGGAAAAAGTTTCATATGGATATATTAATAACAAATTAATATTCCACTTAAATATGCCAGTTAAAATACTGTTGTATTAATATTTTGGTATTTTTTAAGGTATTAAAAAAATAAGTCAGTCCTTATGGAACATTTTAGTCTGAACAGAAGTGGCGTTCTGGGAAAAAATGTAGGACTAAACACCCAACTATAAGATCAACTAGAAGTCATTTCATCTATAACAGATGATCTCTATATTTTCTCTTAAAGTTTGTTAAATAAGGTAAAGCTTGCTCATACATACGTAGAAAATGTTGAAAACAGAAATTATACAAGGTAATTTATAACTCGAGGTGGATATTAAATGCAAAAACTTACCAAATTCTAAATAAAAATATGGGAAGGATCTTTAAATTTGTTTCATTGTCAAAATTAGTACTTACTTAAATTTAATTTAGTTATTTTTTGTTTAATTAAATGCAGTCACGAAATTTGAAATTAACTTTGGTTTCTTGTCCTCAAAAATTTTCGTCTAGAATTGCAAATCACTCTGTATATTCATTGATTTTCTATGACTGGGACCGACACAATTTTCGTCATCGAAGCCCAGAACTTGTGTGGTAATAGGTTAGTTATCTTATCTGGGATGTAAGAGCATATTGAAATCCACCACCTACAACTCTGTTCTTCTCCTAAAGTACCATTATGAGCAGTACGTTCAAATTGCAGACTTGCGCCTTTGTTTTTAATTTTTTTTATTATAATGCGCATATTTATTAGTAGTTATTTTATTTGTCATTTAGCCATCTATATTATTTTTTAAGATGTGACTTAATAACGTCTTCACCGCAGAGTTGTCAGGTAAAAAAATCAAGTTTGCAAGACAAGAGTAAAAAAATCCAGTACACATGTCAACAACAGGACACTCCTTCATTTGACATAAAATTGTTTTATAAAAAAATATAAATAATAATATAAAACAAAATACATATACACTGTCGGCCAAAAATAACGGTACAAATGTTCAATTGCTCATATTTCCTAAGCTATTATGTAAATTCAAAGATTTCTTTGATAAACTAATTGCTTATATTGTGAAGATTGAAAAGATACCATATTTGCTATAATTAATCCAATATAATGATGCTTTATGTATGGCTATGCAACATTTCTGATACTATCGGGTCAATTTAATGTGAAATGAAAGGTGTAATGAACTAATAGGTAATGACATTTGTTTTCTATAGGTCAAAAGGAACAGTAGAGATTTTATAACATCGTATACTGGGTGATTTGTTAAAGTATACAGGGTGAAATTTTCAAACATCCTTTTTGTGCTGTTTTTACTCAAAAAAGCAGTTGAATTGGACATTTGCATGCATAAAAAACGAATCCATTACATAGGCACGAAAAGTCCAATTGCGAACTGGAGTTATCTTTAAAGATGGTGGAGAAACAATGGCCAACGTTTAGCTTTCTTATGGGCGCGACGTTTGATTTTGAAATTTTTGAAGGATTTTTCTTTCCTGTTTTCCATATTGTACTACAATTATTGGGCTGCACATTTTTTATTTTTTGCATCTAAAACATAAAATTATGCTTTTGCAGTGATTTGAAACTAAAATATCAACATCGTTTCTCATTGAACTAAAATTATGGCAGTTTGCTCTGTTCACTTGTCTGACGGTCAGTTCTTTGCTGTTCGCGTTTTTCACGTAAAACTCGCACCTTAAAATCAAAAAAATCTTTAAAAAGGTACAACACAATGTATTCAGGCTTGCTACAGGCTGATGTTGGAAGTGCTCTTTATTTAATCATAACATTAAAAATAAAAAAGAAGACTTGGTTTGAAGTGATGTGACATACTCAAAAAATAAGTGTGATACATCATAACTGAAACTGACGAAAAGACTACCTAAAGTGATAAATTCAAACATGGCGCCCATAACAACACCAATGGTTTCTCCACGATCTTTAAAGATAACTCAAGAACACAGTTAGATTTCTCTTGCTGCTGCAATGTTTTTTTTACAAACGCCATATTCCACGGGTTAGGTTAGGTTCCACTGTATAAGAAAAAAATCACCCTGTATACCCTCTAGTGCCCTTTTTTACCAAAACAAGAGAAATCTGATTACCCATTGATTTTAATGCACCTTTCATTTCACATTAAATTGACCCAACATTCTTCAACGAAAGTCCAACTTTTTTAATTCATCTGCATCTTTAAAGTAGTTAACAAGGGGCATAATTTAACACTTTCTGTAGGCACAGGTGAATGGAAAGCTTTTGTTCTCCCTATACCTATTTTTGTGTGATTTTGGAATCGTCGTATATAGCACCGTGCAGGAATTGTAGGAATGCGAATGTTTTCCGCTTCAGAATCCAAAAGCTCACTATCATTTATTATTTAATTTATTTAATTTACTAATTTATTTTTCACCGGGTTACATTTCTTTCCACACAGTGAAATCTCTAAATTGACGCTTTTTGACAATGTTGGGATGAGGGGAATTCCTTCTTTACGTAGTTTGAGAAGTTTGGACACGCGAAAGATTTGGATAACTCTTGCTTGGTGTCAGTAATGTCAGTAATGTCAATTTAGCAGCAAGAAGTGACGCTCTGCTCTGCATCCACAAACCAGCAGCCGTTCGCTGACTAAGGCCAAGGCCACTTCCTCGACATAGATGCCGAATTATGCTAGGCAGAGCATTTCCTCAATTGCATAAGTCGGAATTCGCAGCAGTCCTATTTAGGAAGTCTTAAATATGCCGTTCTTTGGATTTGACCTAATTTTCATTGCTAAAGGTGTTAATTTAAGCTTAGGAAACCAAGCCATCATATGCTAAATCAATGTCAAGTAGGATAAGATCACGCATTTACAGTTTTGCATCTTATTGGGCTGTAAAAAATATTGTATCCTTAAAAAGCGTAAAAATGAAGCGTTGTTTAAGGATCTAGAATTGGGCATTCCTTCGGCACGGACGGTTGCCCCTTATTGGAGTGGAATGCGGTGCTTTCATACGGGTGACGTTCCAGAGCCTTCTGGAAAAGTGTATCTACCACTTTGGAAGCTGTAGAAGCTCTGAACCGGTAGATGCAGATAACTGCTTAATTATATGCAATAACCCAAACTACAATTGAACCAATTTTTTAGACATGTAAGAACGTTTGCCGATAATTTCTTTACCTAAAAATAACACCAATTTATTAGTGTGTGACATGTGTAAACTTAGGTACCTGGCAACTGACCATTAACCGTTTTTTTTTAATGTGAGGTAGCATCTGCGTAACGTTTAGTATTTTTGTTTACATATTTTTAGTCATGAGGTCTTTCTTTCTTTATATGCCGTCTACAAATTTTGAAATATGTCTTTTTGGGTCTGCTGGACCCGTTTACCATAATTATGAAATTTCAAACCGGGACAAGAATTACCTACTTTTGAAAATAAGTCAACACCCCATCCGCGACCAGTGGTGGCTTTTTATAGTCCTTAATTTTTTTTGTTCTTTTTTCTGCTTCTCAACTGTTTTCTTATGTATTTCTTCTTTTATACAATCCGAACATCAGATATACCAAAATTATCCACAATTGGTTCCCATAAGAGTAAATTTGAATACCAAATAATGCATATATTTCAACACAAAACAGCAATAATTGCTGTGCACAGATAAGATGGTGACACTGATTTTGTCTCAAGAGATGTGAGATATCGTTTCAATTTTGTTTTCATAGATTCCAAACCAAGAAGTCTTCGTAACGCAAATCTAAGACGTGATGGATACGTTCCCGGTTCGTCATCTACAAAAAAAGCGCTTTGAAATGTCCATATAACATTTTGTGACAAAAGAAAATCTGGAACTAGTGTAATTATTCATTGAAACTCTCGTATTTTTCGCTGAATTTTGAATCAAATAAAGAAAACAAATGAAGTATTCCACAGATTTTATTTTGCAAAACAATATTGCTGTTACTATTGGTGTTAAATAAGACAGAAATAGTGCGTCATCTCGGAAGCCGTTGGAAATACTCACATTTTAATAATTATTTTTTTTAAACGTTGCAAATATAAAGCACTGTGACCTTTACACCTAAAAAATTGACATTTGTTAGATTATTAAATTGTGTATGGTAACAATCAGAGCATGTATTTACAAAATGTTCCGAAATCGACTACCAAAGGATTTAACCCCCATTAATGATCTTCAATTTGACGGATGACAGCCAAGTATAGAACAACATTTAGAAAAGTTATAACATTTTGATAAAGCAGAATAAAGTAATGTTCAGTTGAAGCCACACAACATAAGTACAATATCTTTATTTAGGGGTTCTTCACCTCAAAGCAAAACATTTTGCATTCATGAATAGGACTACCGCATCTAATTACCTATAATTTAGTATATGGTAGAAAGTTATATAATAATTTTTGAAAAAGTTATGTACTTTTTATCACAGTCAACCAAATATCAACTCCCTCCTGTTGGTGTCATACATAATAAGTAATGTGAATGCTTTTCAGCTTTTAATGTAATCATTTAAAGTATTAGTCCAATCAATTACCTATAATTTGGCCTAAGAGGAAAGGATTTAAACAGTTTTTGTAAAAGTTATAAAAAAAAATCTGTTGTAAAGATATGTAATTTGTACCGCAACCCTCAAATAAGTAGTAGACAAAATTACTGTGATTTAGGGGTTGTATACCACAAAGAAAATTTCTCAGCGTAAATGAGTAAATACAACGATTAATTATCTGCGAATTTGTCATATGAAGCAAAGATATGTAACAATTTTTTTCCATTTCCTATACATTTAATTTTTGTAAAAGTTATAACAATTTTTCTGTAGCATTTTTCGTAGTACATATATCTGAAAGCTTGCATATAGAAAGTATATGCAAATCATTGTGATTTAAAGGTTGTTTGCTACAGAACGGGAAATAGTGACTAACTAATTGAGATAGGTAGTCTATATTTTGACGTATGCAATATCGTCGTTCAGTAATTTTTAAAACGTTATAAACAATTTTCAGCAATCAACTTTGTGTTTCTTTGGCTGTCGATACTTAATATTGTTACAATACTTGGCCTTTTTAGATTTCCAAAATTCTGCCATTTGCAAGGTTAAAATCTAGATTTGTTGTACCGATCAAAAATAATACCTGATTCACTAGTTTGACAATAATCAATCAATCTTTTGATCTGAGTGATTTGTTGCTGATATAAATTCCAGTAAAGAATTTTAGCCGGGACATAATACCGAACCGGCCGGGACGCCGGGACCGATGTCCCAAACCGTGACTGTCCCGGTCAAACCGGGATGTATGGTAAGCCTAGCTAAAGGTATCGGGACGAAACTTCATATTTAGTTTCATGACTAAACTTAGAGCTGAAAGAAGTTTTGTTCAAAAGGGCCCAAAGGATCTGGAAGTTTGCTCTTAGCATTTCACAACGATTTTGCAAATGAGCCGCCATTTCTGTAATTTCGTCAAAATAGTAAAGTAGAGGAAATATTGGTATAATTTATGTCTATGACATTTTTTGGTAAAATTAATAGTTTAGCTGCATGAGCAATTTCTATTTGATTGAGATCGCTCAGTCTTGTCAGAAAATTGACACGGCTGTATAGTATGATAAAGTCATACTATACCTCATCAGATTTTTTTCCTAGAAAGCATATGACATATTTTCTAGAAAACGTTTGAAAAAGCGTATTTTGTAGAAACGTTTTTTGTAGAAACGCAATTTGTAGAAACTCATTTTGTAGAAACGCATTTTGTAGGAACGTATTTTTAGAAACATTATAAGGAATCATTATAATCTTCATCGTTATTAGCATGTTAATTGATAAAATACCTACCAGTTATTAGAAATGTCATTGAACGGCTGTTGCTCATTGCAAGAAAGTACTGTCGACACAATAATGGTTGGTAAATGTTAATTAGTTTTACATATTCTTCTATTGGTTCAATTATATGTACATATATCGAAAAATACCTGCTCTTTATAGAAAGTAGAACTATGGAAGGTATTACATGACATTGACACGGCTGTATAGTATGATAAAGTCATACTAAACCACATCAGGTATTTTTCTAGAAAGGATATTACATATTTCCTAGAAAACGTTTGCAAAAAAGCGTGGAAAAACGAAATTCTGGAAAGACAACATTTTAACGTATTTTCTAGAAACGCAATTTGTAGAAACGCATTTTGTAGAAACGCATTTTGTAGAACCGCATTTTTTAGAAACACATTTTGTAGAAACGCATTGTGTAGAAACGAATTTTGTAGAAACGCGTTTTTTCTCAACGCATTTTTTGAAACATTGTAATGGCAATTTTTTTGCTCATTGCAGGAAAGTACTGTAGACACAATAATGGTTAGTAAATGTTAATTAATTTTAAATTATCTTCTATTGGTTCAATTATCTGTACATATATCGAAAAATACCTGCTCCTTATACAAAATAGAACTATGGAAGTTGTTACCTAATATGTTTTTTTTTTCTAGGAAAAAGAAGAAAATTACGCCATAATTTGAGTTCATCAATTTTTTTTTTTTTTCGTCGAAAGTCGGTTGGGCGCCGCTGCCGTCTTGAGTCTAGAGAGGCTTCGGTCAAGATCGAGAAACATGTCCTTTGGGTCTGCACTAATCCAGACTGGGCCACCACCGAAGCCGAAACAATAATTAATTGGCCGGACCCGGTCCGGGTTTGTTAATATAAATCGATCGCTTACTGCTATAATAATTTGCCATTTGCATAATTAATAAGCGATAATACCGAGGAAAAGCATTAACACAAACGTTACCGATGTTATTGCAGACTACAAGACGATAACAATACCTTGCAGTCTACACCTGGCACTCTCCGCTGTTTAGAAATCCCATAATTTATTACGCAAATCATTATTACTGCACAAACATTATTTCTAGAACGGTTATGGTACCATTAGAAGCCGTAAAACCGACTAAAAACAAAACCGTTTAACAGCCGCGCCAGTATGACTTAATTTGCCCGATGTTTCTCCAACGGAACCACGTCAAAATGCCGAACGAGCCCCACCTTTCAAACTTCTAGCCAGCGAAAATAAAGTTATCGTTTGTTTGGTGTTCGTAAATTTCTTCTACAAACATGTAGCTTAGCCAGTACAGTCTTTATTAATAGAACCATTAAAAATTGTGGCCAGTCAATACGATATCCTTCATTGATAATGCTTACGAAGAATTTGAAATTACCATTCTGTCTTCCTTTGGTATCTTTATCTATTTTCCTTCCTTCTTTCCTACCTACGTGTAAAGCACTGTTGGTACTGTTGTTTGCCCCATTGTTATTAGGATTATCAATTCTTATTATCATGCCAGGTTTTAAACTACAAAGGTATGATGAAAATTGCCGACAATACAAATACCCTATTCAATTTTATTGCCATTTCATAATTTTCTAATCCAGTATTTCAAAGGCATCGGTTTGTGTCATTATCTTGTAAGTCTAAACATCCATCATTGTTGTTACTTTTAGTGCATACATATATACAGTGAGCGCGTGAAGTATGGAAACTTAAAAAAATCTCTGAGACGGTTTGTTATTTTTTAAAAAAATCTCGACACGTCCATTTTTAGTTATTACAATACACATTTCTGCGAAAAGTTCAAGTGCCGGCCATCAATTGTTTTTGAGTTATGACATCATCGACACTTTTTTTCTTATTTTTTCTCGCACTATCAAGGTCGGAGACGGGAACCTTAATGATTTTGGTAGATCATTTAATTGTTTATATGTATAGCATCGAAAATATTGTATGGCCCTACATAAAAAATTTACGAAAAGAAGACAATTGAAAGTTTTAATAAAATATTGATAACTTTAGGGAAATAGCTTTTGTGAATTGTATATGAAGTTGCGTTTTTGGTAGAATTAGTTGCCCTGAAAACAAATCTGAACTCCAACATTTTCTATTGCGCAAGGTTTTCGAAAAACTCGGGTGAAAGTGTCAAAAGAGCTATGTTGGTAATTTCTGTACCAACTACCAGTTTATATTCTACATATATATTCTTTACCAATGTATACCAGCTGAATCCAGAAACCTCAAAATGGTCTCATAGTAAACCTTAATCTTTGCACTTTTACCAGAAATCTGAAAAGTCTGTTCTTAAATGTTTTTGAAGCATGTACAGCGATTTTTTATGTGTGGTTGCGGACGGCTCTATAAAAGAAACGTTACAAAACGCGCAATAACCGGACGTGATATACAACTTTTAGTCTCAGATTTGCAATCAGCGCAAAAAATCAATCGAAAACGCCTATTCGCATTCCATAACAAAAGTTATCAATATTATCCTAAATTTCAATTAGGAATCTTTGTTTTTCTCGAAAATTTTCTAAATGATCATGGGGTTTTGTTTTGAGGGTCAAATACATTCTTTAGCAGTTACTTATTATCTTATTATCGCTTTTATTGGTGAATATATTAGGTATACAATAACACCTACTATACAATAAGTGTCTGAGACAAAACAAAGGGCCCAAAGGAACTGGAAGTTTACTCTTAGCATTTTTCAGCGATTTTACAAATTAGCCGCCATTTCTGTAATTTCGTCAAAATAGTTAAACATTAAATTAAAGTAGATGAAATTTTGTATAAGTTATGTCTCATTTTTTCTGTTTTCATTTTTTGGTAAAATTCATAGTTTAGCTGCATGAGCAATTTCTATTTGATTGAGATCGCTCATATCTGCATTAAAACTAGTTAGCAAGAATTTGACAGAAATTTTGATTCTATTGACAGTCTTGTCAGAACATTGACACGGCTGTATAGTATGATAAAGTCATAGTATATATTTTCTAGAAAACTTTTGTAAAAAAACGTGGATATAAGCGTATTTTGTAGAAACATTTTTGTAGAAACGCATGTTGATGAAACGCAATTTGTAGAAACACAATTTGTAGCAACGCATTTTGTAGAAACTCATTTTGTAGAAACGCATTTTGTAGAAACGCGTTTTGTAGAAACTCATTTTGTAGAAACGCATTTTGTAGACACGCATTTTGTAGAAACGCGTTTTGTAGATACGTATTTTTAGGAATATTATAAGGAATCATTATAATCTTCATTATTATTTGCATGTTAGTTGATAAAATACCTAGGTACCAATTATTAGAAATTGCATTGAACGGCTGTTGCTCATTGCAAGAAAGTACTGTAGACACAATAATGGCTGGTAAATGTTAATTAAAAGTTTGCAAAAAAACGTGGATATAAGCGTATTTTGTAGAAACATTTTTTGTAGAACCGCAATTTGTTGAAACGCAATTTGTAGAAACGCTATTTATAGCAACGCATTTTTCAGAAACGCAATTTGTAGCAACGCAATTTGTAGAAACGCAATTTGTAGCAACGCATTTTGTAGAAACTCATTTTATAGAAACGCATTTTGTAGAAACGCGTTTTGTAGGAACGTATTTTTAGAAACATTATAAGGAATCATTATATACAACTTTTGATCTCAGATTTGCAATCAGCGCAAAAACTCAATCGAAAACGCCTATTCGCATTCCATAAACAAACAAGATATCAATATTATCCTAAATTTCAATTAGGATTATTTGTTTTCTCGAAAATTTTCTAAATGATGATGGGGTTTTGTTTTGAGGGTCAAATACATTTTTAGCAGTTAATTATTATCTTATTATCGCTTTTATTGTTGAATATATTAGGTATACAATAACACCTACTATACAATAAGTGTCTGAGATAGAACACTTTTACTTTTTAAGCCGTTATCTTTTACCACTTTTAACTTCTTAGAGCGATTACTTTATTTTTCCAACTAATGCTCTCGTCATTGCATTAAATACAACGCCTTTTGCAGTGATATCGTATGCTACGAACCAGCGCATGAATGGTCAAACATGTCATTCACCATAACGTGGTGTGTGGCCCGACAGAACTATAGGTATACAAACAATGGGTTTGTACGTTTTGGTTAGTTGCGTCGATAGTTCGCGGAATTTTGCAGTAGTACATATTTGTAGATATTTATTTAATCCACCGGGAACATCCTAATAGACCACACGTGCGTTTGACGTGGACAAGATGATCAACTATCCTCCGTTTGGGGCTTAGGGTGGACAGTATTCTTTATAGAAGACCACTATCCCTTGTATTGTCCGCCGTTCCAGTAACCTCAATGTTTGAAGAATGGTCCCCACGGCCTCTTTCGTTGCTCATTGACGGAAAAGTCAATATCAATCATCGACGAATTTTACAAATTTAGAGGACACCGCGTGGTATATGAAATAATTGATGCTATAATTTACTTTAGTGGACACTGACTGCACTCCGTCAACGTTTTAATGAATTATCGGTAATGAATTATTCATATTATACATCTTTACGGAATCGCGGGATATAAATTCTGATGTCCGCTTTTTATAATTTCTTATAGAATTTTAAAATAAAAATTCCATATTTTAATCAGAAAAAGTTCAAGGATGATATGATCTTCACAGTTCAAGTGTCAACGTATTCTTGGATATGTATAGGTCGTCCCAGATACCTGTCGAAAAGAAAATCTCCAGCATTTAGTTGTTAAACACCAGGAAACCATGATGAAATTCTAAACATGTCCATAAAGTAAAGGAAACAAAGCATTATTCGTATTTTGAAATCGCATTTGAACTCACTTTATACATTAAACATCGGAAAATCAGGGCACTACAATGACATCTTATAAAACTTATTTTATTGGCCTTTTGGCGAAGCAATAATAATGTATTATTGTACAATATGTAAAATTGGTCTTGTGTGTAATATTTGTAGTAATTTCAAAGTTATTTATCAAGCAGTAAATAAGATATTTTACCTACGACTCACATATAATACGTTCATTGCATATGTATCTATGATTATATAATCCCCATCATGGTACACGTCACTAATTACAATGACACTAACGTTATATAATAATGACAGTTCGGTCAAATAATGACTTCATTATTGTCTGTCAAAACGTACCTGGATTACAGTTATGAAGAAATAGAAATAGAAGAAATAGAAATAGAAGAAATAGAAATAGAAGAAATAGAAGAATTACTTTTTTATACAAAAATAATATATACTAATAATACTGATATGACATTTCGGAACAATCAACAAAAATCATAAATAATAGGTAAGTTATTCACCTTTTTGCAACAAAATTTAATATAAGTACATACATAATTAGTCACAACAGATTAATTAGTCTTAAGAATTACAAAATAACTAATAACTAGCTTAAAAATCAAAATGTATAAGCAAGTAAAATATGTTATCTTAATAAATAAAGGGTATTATTAACAAATAAATATTTTAAAAACTGCGACTTTTAGAACATTCATCTTTACAGAATAGAATTCAAAAGTAGGAAAAGTATTGACTGTAAATCTTCGAAGAATTCATACAGTTTTCCTCTTCTAACTTAGTCAACGGTTTCTCATTAGTTTCGTACAGTATTAGATATAGTTTCTTTTAGTGCAAAAAACATGTTTAACTACTCTAAAGTTAAATTTCTTATTCTTACTACGGTAATTTATGAATTACCTAATTAATTTATAGCTTATAAAAGATGATCCGTCGTCATGGCGACTCGAGTAGAAGTACACTCCCAAACCGATATCCATAAATTTACTGAAATTGAAGGAAAATAATACGAAAACTGGACAAAATATAAACAAATAGGACCGCCTATGCATTGAACAAAGGTTATTCAAGCCATAAATGCCGCGGTAGGGCGCCCATTGTTGCTTCTCCTCGGAACCTTTGAGAAGTTAAGGTCTGCAATTTTCGGGAAAGTGCTGAACGTAGTGTACCCACTACAAAAATTTTTGCAATGGAATTGAGGCGACAGTATCGTCGTACGTCGATTTTTCGCGAAAAATTAAAATGGGCGCTAAATCCGCGATTCGCGAGTCCACACACCAACGAAACGGCATTTTGAAGGCAAAACCGCGGCCGCGTCCGCGGTTTTCGCGAAGAAAGAGTCGAAAACCCCGCGTTTGGACGTCGATCATTTAAGTTTTAAACTTATTAGATTTATTTTGGTCCCCAACCGGCAGGAGCGCAAATATTCACTAATCTTGAGACGGTAATAAATTAGTTAAAGATTAGTTGAGTCCTCGCTGAGAGGAGCCTAAATCTGCTTGCACCGTTAAAGAGGACTGGCAGTGTGGTTGAGGTAGGCAATAAGTTTCCAAAATACTGCGTTGGGGGGCCCCTGGGCAAATGCCCATTTTGCCCATGGGATAACGCGCCCCTGCCTATGACCTCTCATATGCTTAAAATACGGGTACTTGTATAGAAGACTGATGCTTAGCATTTCTATCGGTTATCTTTATTACAAAATCAGATTAAAAATTACATGTGGGTGCTTTCACAAAGAATGATGACTGGTCAATCTAAATTGCAGTTTTAACGAGTGCATTGTCTTAGATACTAACGATATTCTGCCTTTAGATGGCTATATGTGTTGGTTTTTATTGCGCACAGATAATAGAATATCAATTAGGCGCCAGATAATGCGCGATAGTTCGGAAATTATGTGAACGGCTCGGCTCCCAGAAATTGCGCACGACACGACATCTGTCGAAATGCTGACGAGGTAATGTGGGATTTCCTGTAATGGGAAGGTGCAATGACACAACAAGATACGAAAATTTAATTTTTATTGAGAAAATAATTCAGAACAAAATTTGTTTAATACAAGCATATAAAATATTTTTGCGTCTAATAGGTTAACTGCAACGAGTCCAAGACAAACAAAACAACACGGCATTACTGAGTACGATAACAAAAACTATTTACAACTATAGTATCGCCTTATCTTACTGTTTATCTCGTTATCTATAGTTTATCTCGTTACGTTATTTGTATAATTTATCGAACAAATTGCAAACAGATAATCACGTACAAAATCGCAGATAGCTGTACATATTAGAATAATGTTGTCTAACCAGTTTTTTTGTCACTGGAAGGTTTCGCGAATAATTGATTGGATTTTATAAATTTGATTTGCGACATACATAAATCTTAGGCGGTATTTAAATTGCGGCCGCGCTTGCGCAAAATGCGAAATATAAATTAGTACCTCATTCGCCTCTCGCATAGTATACTCAATTATTCAAAATGTGTTTCGATTTCGTTCAAACATGAAACATTGCATGCAAATTGTTGGGTTTTGGAAACGTGGAAAAATATATAGTTTTGGAAAAAGCAGGTTTATTGGGAAACGAAACGGAGAATATGGAAATGTTGGTCTAAAAATAATCAACTATAGATAAACGAAAGAAATGCACACGAGCAAAAGAAAATAGAAATTTTTCCTATACAAAAAATATATATTAATATAATAAATATATTGTGAATTTCGTTTCCGTTTTCGCACAATAGAAACAATATTGCCTACATAAAATTTCTCTAGTAATTTGTTATAGCTAATACAAATTGATATTACAAAAGAAGGAATACCTCAGATTATACATATCTCTTAATAGCGTAATAATTGTGTTTTCCAAAGATGCAATTGTTAATTCAAATTTACAATATAAAACAATTGAGGATATTACATCATTTACGTTTCATTCATTTTATTTACAAAATATATTTTCACAGTAATATTACAGTAATGCAGTCACGAACTATGTTGAACTAGTGCGAGGATGCTATAACTTATGGTTGCTCGTAAGCCATGTTAATCCCTCGTAGAGGCCGTCGCCGGTAGTGGCGCACGCCGGTTGGACATACCAGTTGCGGTCGCGGATCCTCGTCAGGCCGAGCTTCTCCTGGATCTCGTGCGGCTTCATGGCTTCGGGCAGGTCCTGTTTGTTCGCGAATATCAGTATTATGGCATCTCGCATTTCACGATCGTTTATTATACGATGCAGCTCCTGGCGAGCCTCGTCGATGCGATCGCGGTCCGCACAGTCCACAACAAATATAAGCCCCTGCGTACCGGTATAGTAGTGGCGCCACAACGGCCGTATCTTGTCCTGTCCACCAACGTCCCACACATTAAATTTAACGTTCTTATAAGTCACTGTTTCTACGTTAAAGCCGACTGTTGGAATGGTTGTTACGGATTGGCCGAGTTTCAATTTGTACAAGATTGTTGTCTTTCCGGCTGCGTCTAGGCCCAGCATGAGAATCCTCATCTCCTTGTTGCCGAATATCTTGGATAGTAATTTTCCCATGTTGGAACAGGACCTGCGCTACTTAGGTTACCTGAAAAAGAAGACAACTGGTAAAGCATCGCATCGCACTAGTTTTGTTGGTTGACAGGTCCGAGTTCCAAGATATTTGACAGTAATAAGCGTATCCAGTGGTGAGGAAGGTGTGTGAGACTGATATAACTATGGCGGGTCAAGTAACGGAACAAAATCGATGGACTATACGCAGAAAGTACTACTCTAACAGGCACTATTGTCGGCTTTTCGCACTTACGTACCACTAAACATTGACTAATATCACAATATATGGAGTATTTGACACAACATTGATAAATAATACTCCATATTGGCCCGTGCAACGAGTACGGAGCTATGCAGTTGGTGGTTGTGTTTGTTAGTTTGTGTGTCAATCAGCAAATGGGAGGATCTCTCGAACACTTACGATTATGCGCGATCTCACTTCACCAACTATTATTGCCGGGTCTCTTATTGCCAGCTTTTATCAAATTTAACATGTAGTTATTTGTTAATAATCTTCTGGAGACTAGCAATTGACAAACAGCGTCCGTTCCATCAAATTTATAAACACTAGAGCGGCGACAAAAGCCTACTTCTTCTTTCATGACACACCACGATTACGACATTCCGGCAACATTTTATCAAATAAACAATATCACATAGCCTTTTTAAAATATGCGCCCGACTTCCGCCAAATTATGAATATTATCTCAAATTACATATTATATTTAAACCGACCACGCGCGTTCTACTCCGAAGATTCTCAATTCAATTCTTCAAATTTCGCAATCGCCAGACCAACTACCACTACCTACTAACCCATCGCTACCCCCCAATATATTTATAAATTCTATTTTTTCAATGCGATATTTTTAGCACAACTAAACAATATTTAATCCAAAACAAATAGTTTACATTTTGAATTTTTATTTGCGTCAGTGAAAATTTACTTATGCAACCTTCCCACCACAAGGGTAGGTACGTTCACAAACAGAAATCTCGCCGTTCTAATCCGTCCCCCAAAATTGTGACTTGCGTCATCACCTAACCAAAATTGTTTCACGCACGTTCAATTGCAAACAAAATACATACACAGGTTGTTTCATAAAGATTGCGACAAACTGATAGGGGTTGTAGGAGACACTAAACAAGCATTTTTTGTGAATAAAATCGTATCCTGAAAAGAGCCGTTTGGCACTAGGATGGAATAAAAACAATAACAAAAATCAAAACAATAATGTTTATCTGCACCAGTAGTCACAAGAAGTTTATCGTTTATATTAATTGACCGATAACAACGTTGCTTATAAGTTAGACAACGAAATCTACAAACATGACTCGTTTTGAAAAGCAGTAATCATTTGATTCATGTGTACCGCTTTAATTCTTATGACGTAAACCTAATGACGTAATAGACTTCTTTCGACGTACTGAGCACGCGTCGCGAGTAAGCAAGGTTTCAAGAATCTGAACGCACCGCAACCAATAACATCTTTATCTGTTTATCTCCGGGGTAATAAAAGAAAAAATAACACACGTGCTCATTAACATTCAATGTTTATTTCATAAAGTTAAAATTATAACCACAATATAAAAAAGTATAAATAAATTTGTCACGATGAACAAGCTGATGGTGGGTTTTGGAACAAATCGCATAGTTCTTTGCGGAAGTGCTTAAGAACCTGCGATAGGGGTACATGTAGAGTGCCGTTGAACTGAATCGTCGGGATAAAATCAATCTTCGGTCTGACAGCGTGGGTCCTAACGCCGTATTCTCGTAAAAGCATCGAGCCCATGTGTCCGTTGGAACACTCAATTATGGGATTGTAGTCTATTCCATTCTCTCTGCCACACTGAAAATTTGCCATTATTAGCGTTTTATGATTACAATCAACTACAAATGTGTCAAGAAATTTTTTGTAATCGAAGTCAATTAATTTCTTAAAAAACACATATGTGACCTGGACTACGGAAAGGGAGTTTGCCTCAAGAAGTCGATTTTTACTTTTTGAATGATTTTAATAGAGAAAAGTACAATCTTTCGAATGACCCAAAATCAACCTAGCAGCTGTCATTTACAAACTCAACTGTGCTTTTCTCAAAAATGTGTTTTTTCGCACATAACTCACATTTCCGTAGCCCAGGTCACATATCGAAAATATGTGGTGGTATACAGGGAATCATGAACTAAACATGAAACTACTGTAATCATAAATCACATTAATTCCTAATTAAGAATTTATGTGAAGGCATTGATTTTTTATTAATCACATAATATTTTAACTACATTTTCACAATGCTTTACTGCTGTGTTAAGCATACCTGTCGTATTTGCAAATTTGTAGTTGTTAGTTTTCTATAAAGCTAAAATATTTACGAACATCACAAAGAACCATATTACAAGTCTTCTATCGGCAAAGTAACAATACGCTCCATTCTTAAACTCGTTATTTTAATAATTCTCATAAACGTAGATACCTCTTTGCTAAACACTGCAAATATGCATGTCTAAATTTTCCCTGTACATCACTAGATATGTTTGAGATGATGCAGAATATATTTAGAAAATTAAATCACACATTTATCAATTGTACCTTTTCTAATGCCATATAGGGGATCATATTATCCGAGATCATGCATGCTACGTATTTTAACTGGTCGCCTGGGTCGGTAACGAAATCGATAACGCAGGCGTGGATTTTGTTGCCGAGACATTCCGTGGGGCCGTGCTGACACTTAAAGCTAATCTGTCCGTCCTCTTCGATGGTCTGTTGAAGAAATGGTATATAGTATTGATTTTTTGAATGGATAGGTGCGGTTTTACCTGTGCTTTACCGTAGGGAACTAAATCCAAGTTGATATTGTCTCTTAGTTCTTCGTAGACGTGCTTCAGGTGTTTTGCAATAAAGTTTTTCGAATCTGAGCATAACGATTCATAGAAAACACTGACTTTGACCACCTCCTTGCTGGAATGGTTGTAGATTATGTTACTCGTTACTTGCTTGTTGTTGAATACCGGGCAGTATACAGCGATGTTGATGATAATACATAACAAAATGATAGCAGCTAAGCCATATTTACAATATCTATTCATCTCGGTAGACCACCAAGCTGTTATGGTGACCCCATATCAAGGCAGGTATAGACATGCGCATTCCACTGCTGCGGCGCCGTCGATGATCGTGATGATTGCGTTCATCCAGTTTTGGCGCCGGCGTTACGCTATGTTTTCATGCTATTTCATCCTTATTTAGTTAATTTTTAATCCATTCGACATATCGTTCCCCGGATACACATATCTTTTTTAGATATCGGAAAGCACTTGACCACACTTGACATTCGCATAGCCTTACCGCATGACGTAGACAACATGGCGGCCAACCTTCACAATGTGAAACCTTCTAGTTTATTATATCATGTTGTCGGCCGTCTGGTCACCCCTCGCCGTACCCACCGCCGTACCGCACCGTCTCTGTGGCAGTGAAACTTTCCTACCACGAATTGGGTTGCGAATTGCGAACAAATTTGACGGGTTGGCGCCCTGGTCAATTTTTACTGCCTCGAAATTTTTTAAGAACAAAAACGTCGGCGTAAAATACCTAACTAGTAATTATTAAATACAGTAGTAAGCTGCTGTCAGATTGTGGTCCGTGCTGATTGGTAAAGTGAAAGCAGTTTGCGAAGAGCGAATAGAGACGAAGAACAAACACCTTGCCTTGCCATAACCTCTCCACCTCATCAAGGCTGTATGAAATCATTTCTTTTAAGTGCCCGTCGTCTATGGTAAGCAATCGCGGATTCCGATAATAAACAATAGCATTATTATTGTTTATTTTAGTATGACTGTCACAGCTTCGTCGCGAGTAGGAATGGATATCGTCGCCGAACATATCCTCACAACATGTACTTCAAGGGGCGTTTTACACTAAAAATATTACATACTTGATTACTATTGGTAAGTTAGACAATTTATTATACTTATTTGTTATTATATTTATTTTATATATATTTGTACAAATTTGTCACAATTTCAATGTTTATTTCCTCTCATACGATTCTTTGGCTAAAACTAGTATTCAAATTTTAGTTTTTAGCATCAATTTTGAAGAAACAACTTATCACTATTCTTGCACCCTGTATAACAGTGGTTCTAACCTGTGGGTATTTACCCGCTTGGGGGTAAGTTTGACGGGTAACCAAGCTCTTAATTTTTTATAGGTAAATTAACTCGTGCATGCATAGTACTTACATTAAAATTCTAGAATATTGAAAGGGTTGTCAAGGGGAAAAGTTTTGAATAGAGTGCTTGAGCAGTGTTTTTTTGAAAATCCCAGAACAGAAAGGGAGAATAATCTTCACACAAAAATAAAAGACATAACGTTTATCCATATGTTAGCGTATGTGGCTGATCTTTTCCAATTAACAGTTCAAATGTCTCACTGCAATGAAGTATGAATAATATTTTGATAACGCAAGATAAAGTTGCCGGTTTTCTGCGAAAGCTAGAACCTTACGAATGTAAAGTTCAAGCTGGTGACATGTCAATGTTCACACAATTGTCCGAGAAAATCAGTGATCAGAACGAAAAAAAAATGCAGCCTTTTACTAATCCCAGCGTTTTTCTTTGACGTTAAATGTGGAAGATTATGATGGAGCTACATTTTGGAAAAAAATGCGGCCTGAATATTCCATTTTAGCCGACAGGCCTTTAGGAATTTTGGGTCTATTTGGTACCTACTAGTTATAAATGTGAAAGCAGCTTTTTCAACGTTATTGCATTATCAGAATCTAAAACGAACATAAAAAATCTCATTAAGAAAAAGCAACACCAATTAATTATGTAAACTTTATAGGTATTATGTTTAAAAATATAAGCCGTTATTATCGTACTGCATAGTATTTCATTTTGTATGAAGGACTAAAACCCTAATCTCAACCAGGTCGTATGGGTTAAATTACTGTAAAAGTTAAGAGACACTGCTGTGTACGATAAAAACCTTTCAAAGTACAGTAGTAAAGTTACTCGAGAGCAAATCATCTTTGAAATTGTGACAAATTTTTAGCGATGCATTTTGTTTGACCCACAGTGTATTATTATTTTAGGTGAACATGTTTAAGACAACCTGGGTCTTACTGCCTTGTTTTCTGGAGTACATCTTTTGTCCTACTTGATCTGGTAATTGTCCACCGACCAAAAATAACTAACCGGCAACTAACGCTCGATCTTATTTCTTCTGCAGTTATGGGGTTGTCATGGATATCCCAAGTGCGGTTCCTGCACTTGACGGTGATGATCCTAGCGGCCATCTCGTTGCTTATCTACGTCATGTACATATTTACGCCACAACTCCACCCGACACCAACACCTCTGTCCATAGAATCTCGCAACGGAAATAATCTCTCGCTAGCGGAACCGTCATTATCGAAAAACGGCACATATCCAGCAAGTAACGTGTCTTCGGAAACAATTCCACCGTCGCAACCAGACCTCACCAAGGGGATTCCGGCCAAGGTGATCTACGAGGCAGGTCACGTGAACGGCATGACCCAGTTGTGCCCCGATACGGGCAAAGGAATGCAGCTGCTGATTGCGGTCACTTCGGCCCCAAGTCACGAGGCGGCCCGGATGGCCATCAGGCAGACGTGGGGCCATTACACCAATCGACGGGATATGTCTATCGCGTTCATGCTGGGCTCGACTTCGAACAAAACCATCAACCAACAAATCGATAAGGAGCAATTCATGTACCAAGATATAATCAGGGGGAAATTCATAGATGCCTACGATAATCTCACGCTGAAGACGATTTCTATGCTGGAATGGGTGGACCGGTACTGCCCAAACGCCGCGTTCGTACTTAAGACGGATGATGATATGTTCATTAACGTCCCCAAACTGCTGGCGTTTGTCGGAAAGCACAGCCCCGAGCAGCGTGCCATATATGGGCGTCTGGCCAAGAAGTGGAAGCCGATACGTAACAAGAAGTCAAAGTATTATATATCGCCACGTCAGTATAAACCTTCGGTCTTTCCGGACTTCACCACTGGTCCTGCTTACCTGTTTCCGGCGAAGTTGGCCAAGGAGCTTTACGGCACAGCTTTAAGCCATCCGTATTTCAAGCTGGAAGACGTATTCATCACGGGAATCGTGGCCGACGGTCTTAAGATCAAACGGGTCCTCGTTCCCGAATTCTTAAATAAAAGGGTCTCTTTTACGCCATGCAACATTCAGAAGGGCATCAGCGTTCACATGGTCAAGGGGGCCGAACAGTACGATCTGTGGAAGAAACTCTTGGATGGGTTAACCAAATGCAAATGAGTTACTCGCTCCCATTATCTTAGATCTCTTCCTCAAAATTCCATTGAATCTCCTACATGTCAGGCAATCCCTATTTCACCAGTATAACGGTGCTGAATCTCATCGTATTTTAAAAACAAACATATTTTATTTCATTTTAACATTAATTCGTACCCTCGGTTGCTTTTAATATACGTAACAATACGTAAATATTTTGTAATCAGTCGATCAAAAATTGGAGTTGCATGTGGTGGAAGAGATGGAAACTGAACTGGTGCTACGCGTGATATAATAGATATATGTATATACATTCATCGCAGTGTCTCCCACTTAAAAGGTAAACACGATTAATTTTCTCACAATTCTTCAGACGCTTCCTGCAACATACAAATAAATGGAAAAGAATCCAGTAATTGTTAGGAATTTTGACTAACACCATCACATGATTTTGATTAAGAGTTTCTGGCAATTCTGAACTATTAGTAGTAAAATTTCTAATATAATTTCTTACAGATTTCTGTGCATTTGGATATTGCAGGGGGGTTTTCGGTTTTGAAGACGGTGATTAGTTCTTTGGCAATAAGAAAATTGTATTTGAAATGAAAAAGTTTAAATCGAAATAAAAGTATAGCGATTTAAGATACACTCTCAAGTGGGTGACACTGTAAATCTATATACAGGGTGTATTCATCGTGCGTCCAGAATATTTTAAGGGGCAACAAAAAATTATCTCCGGAAGTAGTGTAACTATGTTTTTAAACGTACTATTTACTAATTATTTATAAAATGTGGTACTCATATCGCCCTTAAAAATGTTCGAGACTTGCACCATCACCCTGCGTATGATATCCCCTCTATATTTTACAGTTTCCTTTGTGCCTTGCAAATATTGCAATACTTGTTCCTTTCCTTACATCTATTATCCACGTAAACTTATATTATCGAATTCTCCGCTCTTTATTTCCTTGTAAATAATTAGTACTTTAAGCATTTATACAGTGTCATATTGACTACAATTTTTAAAATAAGTATCTTGATTTCATATGTATGTATGTACAATGTAAATATACATAATGTTAATAATAATATATATGTATATAAGTATCAGACGTAGTTTTACATTGCTCCTGCCAAAACTGCATCCGCACCCGGTTGACTTTCAAGATTTAGCTGTTTCACTTGTAACTGAGGTTTACCTCTTCTGGTCTGGGTGCAACAAAAGACTTCACTTCTTCGAGCACCATCTCTACAAAAATAAAAGGAGTTTAAATCAAGCACGGTAATGTCCGGTAGTGTCGTACCTCGCCACTTCTCGACGGGATATTCCATGTCTTCGATGCTATGATCGTACGGCTGCGAAACAGGCTCGTCGGACGGGTCTGCGTATTGCGCCAAGTACGGATGGGCTAAGGCCTTCTCTGCTGTTATACGGATATCGCTGTCAAGTTCCAACATTAATCCTAAGAGCTCCACCGCCAGTGGATTAGCCCCAGTAAAAACTTGACGTAAGTCTTTCCTAGGCAAGTGCTGCAGGGATCTTATGTAGCTTCGAGCCTGAAGAGAGAAAACCAATCAATATAATAATAATAACTAAGGAGCTTATGCATTGTTTTTGGTTCATATGAACATCTGAATTTTTGTAGAAAATACAGTTTAATAATGTGTATCTCGGTATAGTGGAAGAGCAATGAAACTGAACCACACCTTTTGTTCCTTTATGTGTAAATATGTATAGAGTTTTGTTGTAAGCTGTATGTAACAATAATGGTTGAATAAATGCTATTAAATTAAATTAAATGTCCAGGTGTTGTTGAAATAACACGCGTAGAGATGTTTCAAACTAAGAAGAGGGTCTGCCGCCATTTTCCGCCTGGTTGCGCAGTCGATCAAATTTTATTCAGCAAATTCTACTGCAAATGTACTTCACCCCTCTGTATATAAAGCTATTTTTTTTAAACATTTAATTTTCTTATGTTCCATGTGGATAAAAATGTTGGTTGAGTAATTTTAACCTTACTTACTATATAAACTTCAAATTATTGTTTGTCGAATTCCAATAGTTTAAACTTTAGAATATGTAACATAAACAACACTTTTGTTCCTCTGGAAATCAAAGTCCCTTGGAACGAGCCCATGTACTGGGCATTTGAAGGTCATACTTTTCTTAACCCTCTTCTTAGTTTGAAACATCTGTACAGCACTCTATCTTCTATAAACATTCAGATATTGGGTGAATTAAAAAACAAAATGTTGAGAATTGACACGGCTTTACAACAAAGTTAAGCAAAATTGGTTTAAACATTTGCTTAATTATCAAACTTACGCTCTCCGATGTGATCTTGGCCATGAACTCATCGTTGGGTGTACCCAATATTTCCATGATTAAATTCAGCTGATGTATGTCTATAATTAGTCCCTGTTAAGGAAACCATTAGTAATTCATGCCTGGAGGTCTTTTCACTTATTTTCATCATGGTCTATTTTACTACGTTAAAAGGATACGATCTGAGCCGGGAAATAAGGTTTTTCCAGTGAGTAATTCGGCCATGATGCAACCGACAGACCAAATGTCGACCGTTTGATTGTAATGCATCCAATTGAGCATGATTTCAGGAGCCCTATACCATCTAGTCGCCACGTATCCGGTCATTTCGGTCTCCGTGGGCCTCGCTAAACCAAAGTCGAGGATTTTTAACTCGCAATCCTCGTTCACAGCGATATTGGACGGTTTCAAATCCTACCATCGAAATAAGAGTTAGTAATTGAAACGTTGTTGAAAAGAAACACACAATATTTACCCTATGAATAACACCTGCCGAATGGATATACTTTAAGCCTCTCAGAATCTGATAAACTAAAAACTGCACATGCTCATCGGACAATCTTTGCGTTTTAATAATGTTGTTTAAATCGGCACCCATCAGGTGTGTAACGAGATATATCTGTAATTCATAAGTACGAGTTAGACCAAATTAAGTAACCTAGAATCTTGACGCAATTTACCTGGCTAGTGTCGTTATGCGGATAAAATACGTCCAGCAAACCGATGACATTCTCGTGTTTCATGTGCTTCAGTAGTTTCAGCTCTCTGTATGTTCGTTTAGCATGGACGGCTGATTGAAATGGACGAGCCAATTTCTTAATGGCAACCTTTATGTTTGTACGTTCGTCTGTCGCAGCACTTGAAGAAAAACAGGAATTTGCACTTTAACATTTGCTCGTTATTATAATTATTCTATTCATACCAGACTTGGCCGTATGCCCCAGAACCTACTGCATTTAATTGTTGGTATCTTTCTGGAACTTCCCACACTGTCCTATTTACTTCTACCCTGTGAAATATACCCTGTGACATTGCGAATTACGATCTATACAACAGCCGATTCTCAACAATTCGATTCGATGCAGAAGAAACAGAAAGGAAAGGAACCAAATAATTCTCTAAAGAATTTTAGAGGATAAGTGCCATAAGATAAATATGCAAACAGAGATAACGATATGTAGGTGTAAGGTGTAAAGTAGGCAACTACAATACTACATTTCAATAAATTCCGACTTTGTCATTGGTTGCTCGATACGTCACCAGATGGTATCTAATGTACCTAATGAGCTTATTCCCTTTTGTTCTATTTATATTTATTAGGCATTGATGAGATTACAGGTTACATCATAAGAAAAAATCGATCTAAACGGAACATTTCCGATAATTATAGAGCCCTTTAGCTATATAATTACAATATAGTACCATAAATTTGTGTGTAAGTACCTATCGTATATTATAAAAACAAAATCAAGTGTCACAAGCACAATGCATGCAACGTCATGTCAATGTGACGCGTGACCAGTGTTGCCAGATTTAAAAATAATTTTTCCCAGGCTTACCGGAAAAATATCAATGCGGTATTGAAAAATTTGCTGCACTTTCATTTTTTAGAAGTCTTTTTGAGTATATAATCCAACTTAGTATTTGGGGTACGCACTTTTGTTTTATTTAAATTTCCGCTGAAAATGCGCTCCATAGCTGCCTGGTAGATACAACACATCTTTATAACAAATATTGTCAAATTTGGATATGTTGCGGAATATACAGCATTCCTTGTATTAAAATCTCCTTTCCAAATTTGAATTTCTTATAGAAAAGAAAAAAACAAAAGTTCTATGGAATTCCCCCAGAATGGTGAAAAACCCCAGACCGCAACATTGCGCGTGACTATCTTCTTTGTATTTATAAATTGTATTGGGTTGTCAAACTCGTCAACACTCAAGGCAGCTTAGCCTGTACTTTCGTGATGCTTTTGTGCCTTTAAAAGATATCCTAATAATCATTATTGTTATTGACTGTTGTTTTGAAACTAGCAGTCAAGTATTATGTGCCAATATGCACGCGTTTATAAGAAGCGTGAAAGGAAAGAACCAAGACAGCAATTCGAAAATTAAAACCATCATTACGAGACAATTATCAGAAACGGTTAAGGAAATTCAGCTAAGCTGCGTGGAAGAAAATATACTAGGCGACTCGTTAGATGTCGAAGAAGCGGCAAATTCCCTCTGCTGCATCGTCGAAGCAATCTTCTTGCATGGGCTGAAAGATTCTTTAGCGCTCAGGTTTCGCAAAGCAATTGCTGATGTCGACGACAGACCTGAGCCCAGCTTCTGGGCCCCCCTCTTAGTTGTTTCCCATAGGCAAATTATTGACTCGGTACGTACTAGAAAAATTTATTTCCGACGTGTAAATATAATATTGTAAATTATGGTTGTAAACGATTGAAATATACTTATTTTAAAAACATATATCTCCTCCATAGATTTAACACTATTGCAAGAAAATAATGTGATCTTGCTTGTTACAGATTGTAAAATGCCCGCAACTAACGACAGAAGTGGGCCAATGCAGGGCGTGGATACGTCTAGCGTTAAACGACTGCTTATTATCTTCTTATTTATTGACACTAAGGCAGAATTGCAGCTTGCTGAAGTCGTATTATAATGCATACGCGTATATCCGCGACGGAGAGATGCTCGAGGTAGCTCAGAAACTTGTCCAAGGTGTAGAAGCAGTTAAAACTTTTGACTTACCTTGCTTCTCGAGTATTTTAAACAGTTGGCCGCAAACGACTCTCATATTAGCTGGCGTATGGTCGCCTACGTTGAGAACATGTCCTGTTCAAACATGCGTAGATGTTGCTCAATCCACACAATTTCAATCGCATAGCAATTTGAACTCGGAAACGGCGTCACTAGGATCGATAGCTTCTTTACATTCGAGAAGTTCAGGTATCGGCAATATAGTCGCCCTTGACGAAGAGGTGGCGTTTAGTTTAGTTCTGAATAAGAAACTTAGCGAAGGGACTATAGATATAGAAGAGAAAGCGGTAAGGAGCAGCTCGGAGCCAGTAGCTTGCGAACCCTCAAAAGAGGAAGTAGGGAAACAGAGAAATGGTAACGCTGGTGAGTCGGTGCTTGGAAATTCGTTGTGCGGCAAGTCAGGATGGTCCTTCGATGGATCGCCTGATGGAAAAACGGAAAACGTACCAACACCTCCCATGCCTGTTGGCAAGGCTTCAGTTGCGAATGCTGAAAATACCAATAACAATACTAATACGTTGGAGCATAGCTACAACGCGTTAATCGAGAGTTATAACATGTTTGGTGGGGCTTATATTAAGACGCCAGACATCAGGGAGGTCTGGGATCATTTCCAAGCCAGAGGCAGTCCAAGTGATATCTCAAGGATAGAAGTGCGTACACAGTACGATTATACAATGTATAATACGATTAGAATAATTTTAGAAGTTGGAAAAAGCAAGTAGAACTACGGAAGGCAATGCCCACGAGGAGTTGACGTTTGCCCAGCAATTGACGTTTATCGCAAAACAGAAAGGACTGGACAGCCAGAACTATGAATGCGCTGGTTGCAATGCACCGATTACTCTAAATAGGTCAGGTACTACGGATGCAGATCATGCCAAGTAAGAATTAAACCAAAACTGTACCGAATTGTTTTCTTATAATTCAATCTCTTTACTGATATATTAACAGTCTGTGTGCATTTACTGGGAAATACTTTTGTAAGGCTTGCATGCATGAGACTCAAATATGCATTCCGTCCAGGATGCTCCACAACTGGGATCACCGGGAATATAGAGTTTCCAAACAGGCTTTTACGTATATAGACGAAATCAAGGACCATCCGTATATAGACCTAAAGGTACACGAAAGGTGACCTGTAATACTACTACATACTACTGGGTCACTCTGCGGTGACATGTCACACCCGTCACACCCATGCGAACGCTATAAATAAGTAGGGGTGCCAACATTGTGCCTATGCTGACCCTGAGAAAAATTATTATATTATAGAACATAAGTTTAAATTAATAACAGCCGCCACAAAAATGTGCAGCTTCCACACATACCTTTTAGTAACGCTTTGGTGGTCGCCAAACCCGAAATCTCCTGGTTAAAATGACCATGTTGGCAACCCTATAAATAAGCAATGGGTGCTTTGATTCTTATTCTCTTATAAAAATATAACAAGCAGACAACTCAACTCTTAAAATTGTTGGAGATAGAAAAAGAAACATAAAACTTTGAAGTTTTATGGCAAGCCCTTTTAAATAACTGTGGCGGGTGTTACCAGCACAGCATGGTCCCTTAGTTACTATTATGTTATTAATATAACAATCAGCGCAATTATTATTCTAGATTGTAAATCCGTATATTTACTCCGTTGTCGAGGATATGGCAAAACTTCAAATTATGCGTAACCAATTGAATTTTCTCAGAGCGTATCTCTACACGTGTAGGGACCCTGTGATAGAGGAATTCCAGAAGCTGATGTGGCCGAGAGAGTACATGTATGAGCACGTTCACCAGTATTCAGTATTGGTAACTAAACCTAGCACCCAATGGCCTTCAAATTAGCCCCCAAATTCTGTTTTATGTTTTAGGATTTGCAACAAATACCGGATGGTACGTTGGTCCAAAAGCTTAAGGATGTTGTCAGTTTTGGGAAGAAACACGTTCACGATTGCTGGTTATGTAGCCACAAAGGTTTCATATGCGAAGTATGCAACAGTCCCAACGTGCTGTTTCCCTTTGATACCGAGAATGTATATAGGGTAAGATTTATAAAGTAAATTGTTGCCAATTATTAACACATGATTTATCGGCAGTGTGATATTTGTAATGCTGTCTACCACAAGGACTGCTTGAACGAAAAGAAACCTTGCCCAAAGTGCAAGCGCCAGAGAGAAAGGGAAGACATGACGCTTCTAGGAATGATGGAGGACTGATTATTGTATATATAATAATGTATTTATGCAAATTACGTTTTGGTACAGAAATAAAATTTTTACGTATATCATCTACACGTATATTTACTGAGTTACGCAGGTAGTGATTATAGGTAGTACTGTTTAATTAAAACATTAATTTATTAATAAAATATACACATATTATGAACAAGATCTACATACATACGGTATATCCAATATATTTATATATACACAAGTTTATTGTCTAATGGAATGTGTGTCCGGGTGCGTGGAGTTGTGTATGTGTGCGTGTGTATTAACTTTAATAATTACATTAGTGTTGATTATTTATTACACTTCATATGTTTCTCTACAAACGTAAAATCCCTCGTTGATTAGACCGACATGATTAGTAACTGATAGTAAGTAAATGATTAATGCGTTATTTATTCGATGAGGACGTTCGAATTGTTCTTCGGGCCACAAGAGGGGACGCGGGCGCCTTCGGACTAGCTGTCGCAGACTTGGGCTTCTTCATTTTCTCCGGGCCACCTGACAGGCTACGCTCGTGCGCATACAGCAACACACCAATATGACGATGGCCAGCCTCCATTGCTATTTTCAAGGCTGTACTTCCATCCTGCGAAACAAAAAATGAATTAGATAAATACATTCATGGATTATGCAATAAGAAGACTCACCACGTCACATATCCTAGAGTCACAGTCTGGTTGACTTAGGAAATACTTGACTATATCTATATGGCCATGTTCAGCTGCGCACATTAAAGCTGTGGATCCATCTTCATCTTGAATGTTTATGTCAGCTCCAGCTTCGAGGAGCATCTTCACCATATCCAACCGGCCATGACTGACAGCCAGCATCAGTGCTGTTTGCCCATGCTAAAACAAACAAAAAATAATGTAATCATAAATATATAATATTAAATGGAGAAAAGTACCTGTTTTGCCCTAATGTTTACATCTGCCAAAGAGAACAAATGTTTCACTACATTGGCATGTGTTTGGGAGCGTACCTCAGCCAATGAGACTAACATAACGCTGGTGTAACCGGCTTTATTTTGCTTGTTGATGTCGCATACTTTCGAGTCGAGAAGTATGGAAACGACGTCAAAGTTCCCGTGAGAAACTGCATAGTGCATTGCCGTATTACCACTTGCGTCTACCATGTTTACGACGTACTCCAACAAGACAGACGACACTTCCTCGAAATTGTCCAGATAGTCTTCGACGTCGAGAGGGTTGGCAGTTTGATGACTGGATACTTTAAACCATTCTTGAAGAATGATATGTACTGCATTTTTCACCTGGTTCTCTATATTCTTGGTGTGACCCTTTTGCAAGGAGTCGTTTAATACCTTCATTGCGGCCTGCATTTCTTTGCTTGGTATAGCTCTAAAACAAATATAAAAAGTACATACTTTCAGTTACCAAAAGACTGCAAGTGTGCTTACTTCTTCCTTTCAACATACGCCAATTGTTCGTAGTGATGAGATGATGCATTCACTGTGGTATCTTCAGTAAAGCTGCGGTGAGCCCTCGGTTGGGGAAGTTTGTCCAAATGGGCACTAGGCTCATTTTCAGTGTCGCTACTTTTCGATAAGTCCAACCCTGACAATCTAAACAGAGTTAAGTATAAATTGTAAGGTAAGAACAAAGAGATGTAGGCACTACACTAGTACCTAGTTAAAAGAATGTGTTGATGCATATACGAGCACTGAGCATTCTTGGATAAATTTTGGTTGGAGTGTAGCATTCGCGTTAGCGGTAAGAGCGGACCGAGTAAAAAAATAAACCATAGCATGTGAATTCCCGACGAACGATTTGCTTAGAAACTTAAGAAAATAAACTACGACTACGACACAAACTACATTCATCCGACACAATTATCGATCGAATCATAACGCTTGCGTAATTGCGCAGAGTTCGGACAGCAAAAACAGAAAAACGAACAAGGTAAGAAAGAGGTAGATGGGAAAAATATGTGTGCGTGGATGTGAAACGGGACCAGTTGTCCGTTCCTAGTTATGCAGATAATCGCAAATAAAGTTAAACTGTTTCAAAATACACATTTTCGTTTTATTTGCTAATTAGTCTATTGTGTTTTTTTATCAGATGTGTTCGTCTAAAGACTGAAACCGGTCTGCGGTTGGAAACGCATGAAAAAACAATTTTTTATTGCAAACGAAAAAGGGACCAGTTGTCGATATCACGTTACGCTCTACCGCATTACTGTGTTGGCAGTGGCACAAACAAATATCCGTATGATAGGAGTTTATAAACTTGTTTGTTCAAAATATATAGACAAAGTTATATGATATTTCGGGACAATTACTATACGCTTACTATAGCTTCACTTGTTGTTTGTCTGTTTGGTTGTTTGTATGTTTGTTTGTTACGTTCAAATCTTGTAATCGATATTTTTCCTATTTCTCAGTGTCCAATCGTTTTAAAATTTTGCCTGTGGACAGATTTTCGGTGACAATGACATTCAATTTTTCTTCATGGTATTGGGCTTAAAATGTTGGCGTACCTTTGCCATAACTTATTCTATCAAAAAACACTCATAACTCAATTTCGGTCAACTGGTCCCTTACAGCTCTCCAGCAGGGTTGCGTGTATCAAAAAATCAAACCCAACCCATACTTGAAAAGCAGGAAGGAGAAAATATTTGTCGAGGTGGTATTATAGTAGGTCACATGAGTAAAGTTGCCCACCCATCATTAAATTTTCAACTTTCTATTACACCATCGTTTTATCATTTGTTTGACCATGTTTGACAATTTTGTTATTTCTTTTGCAGCCCTCCGGTTTCGAGATATTAAGCTAGGTTTTCCTGCTGCGAATGACCATGAATGACTAGCATATTTTGGAATTTTAGAAGTTGCTACCAATTTTGAATTACGACCGCCAAAAAATATACTTATTGCAGTTCTTTAATATTGTAATGAAATGATTAGTGATCACTTCTTACCTTGTTGGTGTTGTAGGCGTTGTCGGAACTGGGGTGGCAGATATTTTGGTGTAAGTAATCTGCCTTTCAAATTTGCGCCTTTCGCTCAAACGTGGGATCCGGGATGGTGTTTGATGTTCCTCCTTTTTATGCTGATCTGCGGTCTCCTTGCCAATGCAGGTTTGGCATTGCATTGCTGTATCAGTTTGGACTTGGGCTTCATTTGTGTTAGGTTTGGTGTCTATTGTCTGGTGGCTACTGTTGCAAGCCGCATCCGCGGTTTTCGGCAATAAATCCAATGTGTCCGTATTTTTCGATAGCGACAGGACCAATTCGGGTTGGGTAAATTTATGGGATTGTTTAGCAACGTTTTGGCATCCCTTGGAAGCCACTTTCGTGTCATGCTGCGTGGATTTGTGCCTCGAAAAGCTTTCGTATTGACAGCCCACGCTCCAACGCTGTTCTTGGATATTATCATCGGCGTCTTCCTCTGGCGTTTTGCTCAATAACGCGAGAGATATGGTTCTATTGCTCTTCCCGGTAGAAACGTCGGAGGCAAGTTGCTCAGCCTCGGCGCATTTCTGGCAAATCGGTTCAACAGTAGTGTCATCAGAAACAGCGATGGACTGAACATCAACCGATGCTTGTATGCTTTGGGAAGTGACTTGAGGCATTACCATAGTCCCCTTCGATGCAGTATGCTTATCTAATTTCACAGTTTGGATGCCGGTGTCCATCGTTAAGGTTCTCCATAGCGGCACCTGTACTCCAATACTAAGTTTTGGGGTTTCAACAGGCTGCATTGTTTGACTACCTGTGTTCACTAACTTTTTACTCTGAGTAGGCATATCTTTTATTGTATATGCTTCCAAAGTCGCAGTCGATACGGAACGTGTATTTGGGTATTGGTGTCCCACACCAATACTCCTTGTGAGCACTGTGCAATTCACTCCAAAATCCCTGCGCTGGGTTAATTTTGTTGCAGCGTCGTTAGCCGCATGGTTCACTTGGCGCGTTTCGCGATAAACGTTACTTGCAATATGATTCATGGTGTTCATATTGGCGACCAGGTCCATCTGCAACCTCTGCTTCACTTGATGGTTGTCATTCTCCAACCGATTTATTTCAGATTCCAAAATTGGTATAAGTTTCACCTGTTCTTCTAGTTGCCTCATTCTTTTCAAACTGAGGGCCATCTGTTCCCTGATACTCTGCAAACCCAAAGGGCTTAACCCGTTCGATTCTAAACTTATCGAATCGAATTCCTTTGTCATAGCTGCATTATCGTAAGGTAATATAGTGAGGCTTGAGGCAGATTCGGACAACGACGCTCCTGAAGGCGATCGATGAATACCTACCAATTTTACATCATTTTTGAGAATAATTTTGTATAAGTATGTAATACACCCACTAAACAACGAAATATAACTGTAACATTTATACAACATTTTTTTGTAACTTGTTTATCACATGTAATGTATCTGTTATATTTATGCCACTTCTTATGTCCTACCGCAGATATATAACATGCCAATATGTTACAAGTTTGTAACATTACTGTAATATTTTTTACAACGTTTAAATTACAGTATGTTGTATTAATATAGATAAGATGTTGTCGTTAAAACATTGTGTTGCGAATGTTTCCACAATGTTGCAACAACGTAACAAAATTATGTTACAAAAGTTACTTTCATACAATGTTACAGAATGTTGCAATATAACATGTTTAGTGGGTTACCTAATGGCTGAGTGTTTTGAACGCTTTGTCGTTCTTTACCTTACCTGAAACCGCTGTCACGTCGGGAAGATTATTAGACAGGGTGTTTTTGGACCGCTGCAGCGTCTTCTCAAAGTCGACAACAGCATCGACGAGAGTCATGTCGCTTGCTGATCGTGGTACATGAATGTCTTTTTCGTCGTGTTGTTCGGCAATCGTGACTTGACTAGGAACCGTTATTTGCTGGAAATTGATAGAGGGTGCAAGCCCAAGCAGAACGTCCATCGATTGCCTCTGTCTCCTTCTGTCTTTCCTTCGATTAATCGAAGCTGTTCGCTCCGATTGGCCGATAGACTCGCAGTAGCGGACAAAGTCCAAATCAATGTGGTACCCATAAGGGCAGCAGTTACACCTGTGCCATTCGTAATCTGAAATGACACATTATGCAGGTAGTTTATTTCTTGCAGTTCGCAAAGAGTATACCAAGTTGAATGGTTTAAATATGTATTGATTGATCAAAATATGATGTTATTATAGAAGTATTTTAATGGTAGGTATTGATTAGTAATCAAGGAACTACTGCTACTATGAAATGTTAGCATGTTAAGAAACACTGGTGTGGTTTACCATTGCTTTTGCCATGGTGTTTTCCCTCAGTTGACGAGTAAGCACATTCGTAGGACATCTCGTAGTTTGATGTGTTGATGTTTCTATCTGTCAAAAAACAAAAAAAAAAAACGCAATCAAATCGACTGTTCAAACAGCGCAAAATCCAGGGGACTGTATCAGTTGAGATTAGACCAAAGGTTGATAATGTGGCCCGCCACTGCCGCCTGGCACAAATGCCTCCTAATCTTTTTATGGCTTAGCAAAACAATGCACGGTAATCTGCGTATTTCTGTTATCGACGATGTCCCTATTTCGTATGCATATAGCGTATTAGCATAGTATTAGCGTAGCATACAATACAAACGTGGGTTTTTCGAGTTCTGTGGCGACAAACGCCTCAGCGTGTCATTTGCTATGTCATACGTTACATTTTCTTAACAGCTGCATCATCCACTACATAGTGGCTATTTTTAAGCCGGGTTATTTTGAATCTCTTTAGATATGTACGTACTGTTCATTTATTTAGAGTTTAGAGCATTATTTAACGCGCATTGATTGCTCGCCGGAGGCAAAGAGAGCAACAAAATCAACAGGTTGTTTACATGTAAATCGGCAAGGTTTTAGCGGTGGTCGCTGATTATTGCTTAGTGATAGATCAGTGATCAGTGATCAGCAATCAGGCCCCTTTTAAGAACTACGCCTAACTTTCACGTATCCCCATTTATGTATATATGTATGTACTTTAGTGTATGGTAATCGGAAAAGTAAACAGACGTTACGCTACGAAAAAACTATTGTTTGCGGCCGACTCCAGCGTTGTTATTTTGCACCATTGACTATTTTACTAGATAAAATAAAACAAACCTAATTGAAAATGTTTGTCCGGTTATCGGCCCCTGCGTAGGACTAGTGGGAGTAGTGGGTTTGAATCAGCATTTTTTGGTACAGGTATTTCGTACATGATCGTAGCACTTGCGCACTCTTTAGTGATATTCACAGGCCAGTGGTACAGCTGGCTTGGCACTTTTTACGGTTCTACGTAGTCAGAACAATGCACAGATAACACAGATAGGTATAAATACATAATGTACGTACGCCACGCAGCTTCGCATGCGGTAATGCAACCGATTTGAGCAGAGTAGAAGAGCAGCCGTGATCGCCACTCACAGCTGGGCTGTACCACTATACATACCGACACCCGTATTCTAGCCAAGGCCCGAGGCGCGAGACCAAACGGTGAGACGAACCCATCGGAACCTTGCGGCACGCCAAATCATCGTACCTGAGTAGTATGCAACATTTCAAACAGACTCGGAATACTACATCCTTTCTTTATCTCTTCTAAGACCCCTTACGGTGCTATTATACGTGGTCTTTGTGGAGACACAGATAATGGACCTTTATTCCCCAATTTTAGATTTGGGGGCCCCCATATACAATGTTGAATTAAAAAGAATTACGTTTTTATACAAAGATAATATACGCAGTGACCGTCAAAACGTCGGCATCATATGGAAAAAAAATATTCTTCATAAAAGTCTTGCTTCGTCCAAAACTACAAAAGCAATCATCAAATTTGAAATAGTGTTTATCAAAAGCACAGCCACCTATCATTAAAAAAGAAATTGGTTGTTTTCTTTTTATTTCCACTCTTATAATAAATATTAGTAGCTACCATTGATTCTTAGGTTTACGGTATTTTGAAAATTATCACAAAATTAGTAATACCCATGATGCAATGTTGGTTTTTTACCCCCATATTGAGATTTTGATATGAATCGTCATCATCATTAAGTAAATGAATAAAAGGTAAATCACTCTTGCTTAGTTATTCCATGATTATCTACAGGATAAAATGCTAATAAAATCACGAATCACATAAAAAACTGAGTAGGTAAATCAGATTTAAAAAATGAATATAAATGAGTATATATTTCGATATCAAAATTAAACAATATTTGTTTACCTAAAATTTTAATTTAACTATTAATAATACTAATTATAATAATTATTATAAAAATAATAAGTACGTAGGCTTTCGCGGCCAAAATCGTTTCGTGAACCATGTTGTTCGCTTCTTCAGAGCTAATTAACTGAATACTGTATTTACTTAGCTCTGTATTTCACATTTCTAGCTTAAGCAATTTGAGCACACTATGTAATAATAAGAATTCTGGAAGATTTACTTTTGGAAGATCGGAATTTTTATTTTGCAGTCGTGTTTTTGAGCATACATCTTTGAATAGAAAGAAAAAGTGTGAACTGAAAATATTCGAAGAGTTCACACAGTATTTTCTCTTATTGAACTTTATCAGGGATTTTTCAAAAGTAGATAATGTTTCTTTTATGGCAAAAAAATGAGATTAACTGCTAACAGTTTCTCCGCTCTCTTTGGGGCCGCACAGGTACTATTACTCTAAAGTAATTCACTAATTAATTTATAGTTTATAAAAGATTGGTTTTGGTCCCTAACCGGAAATTCAACATTATTGAACGGAAATGAACTTTCTTTTTTAAATTTGTTAAAGATTAGTTGCGGCTTCGCTGAGAAGCAACCTAAATGTGCCTGCTGCGGTAATAACTGTGATAAGTATTGGCATCGTGTGGTAGTCTATTACGGAAATTTAAGTTTCCAGATACAGGTTTGGGGCACCATCTTGTTGGGAGCCCTGGGCAAAAGCCCATTTTGCCAAACAATATTCTCAGGACAGCAAAACGTTATTTAATAAAATGCGTAATAAAACGTAACGTTATAAGGCAAAAGTATGACTGCAGGGTATCTTCCATCCAGTAAAATACACCACATAATTGGCGAACTATCTAAGAAGTATGAAAAAATTCCAATGTGCTCATTTCATTGAAAAAGATTCTTTTTTTGTAAGAAAAGCATGAGAGTGACTTTGTTTCATTAATACCCTCCCTTCCCTCACCACCCTCCCGAATTTATGATGATTGGTAACGTATTAAATGTGGAAGGTGCATTGAAAGAAGTCACTAATAGCAGAAAGTCTATTGGATAAGGAACGTGCGAAGATGTCAGTCATGAAAATGGTTCGTGGTTTAAATCTTCTGCTGAAATTTGGAATTGTGAAGTATGTGGCCAATAAAAGTGCAGAAGTGTTGGATTCCTACGAAAGTCACGGATCTTTTATACGTCTATCAAAAGAAGATTTTAATTACATTCCCTTACCAGAAGTAGAGTGGCTTGTTATGAATTGGTGCAAATATAAGAGAAGATACCAAATCGATATCAGAAGGATGAAAGTTTACGAAGAAAACTTCCAGATTACGATGTGAATAATCGAAGTGATCATTAATTGCAATAAATAGAATGTACTACCTTTTAATGATGAGTCTTGCGAGCGGCGGAGCCCCCCCCCCACAATCAAGATATACATCTCTAGTTACAAAGTACGAGTCCAGAGAAATGAAATCCGGATTTCGGCGCCAACTCTTCAAATCTTAAATTATTGCTTGGTGAACACTATACAGTATATAGTATACAGTAAACAGTATAGTGCAGGAAATGACAAGAAATCACTGGTTTGTACTAGATACGAGTGCCGGTTGGCCGATGCAGTGCCATTAGTACCAAAAGTTGATAGGGTCAATTGGTATAAAAAACAAGACTCATTTTATATCTTTTACTTTTCCATGAACAAAAATTGATCATATTGACTTGATTATTATTTTGCAATTAGCTTTGGATGCTCAGCAAGACAAGATATACCTACGTTTGTTCCTTCCTCACATCCAATAATATAAAAGAAAAGACTATCCCGCTGTTAACCTACACAAACTAAAACAAAAAGTAAAAACGAAAATAGAGGCCATACATTTGATTTTAAAAGATAAATTTTTACGTATAGTTTATGGGACAAAAGTTTTAGCAGCAATACATTTTTATTTGACATGTGTTTCTTCAAAATTACTAAAGACAAAAATGTATAAGTACTTTATACTGAAACTGATTTAGTTGTTGGAGTGTCTCGTTTTTGCTGTAACTTGTTGCTGTTTTGTTTTTCGTTTTTGATACACCACTTGACACAATGTAAATCACCTTGTGAAACTCCTCGAAAAAATTGTGTTTTCTTCTTTACCTGATTCAACATAGTTAGTAGGTACGCACTCATCTTAAATGAAACAAACCCGAAACCAGAAGTTGCGAAATGATAAATACAATAAACCACCAGTTCTGACACGCAGACGACTTGTCGCGATATATAACAATTAACTGCTATAAATTATTGTGCGTCTCCTATTTGCTTTTTCGCCAACGTAAGAGGCGTCCTCTGATGCGATGAACGGCGATGTATATATAAAGGCATGAGCTCCTAATCACGAACTATATCTGTGGAGGTTGCTTGCAGCCCCGCAGTCCTGTGCTCTAGCGAACTTTACTTCTGAAGCCTTCAACAGGTATGTTCTTGTCTCCTGAAACGACTCTGAAAAAATAATCTGAGACGATGATATTCGTTGCAGCAGTTTTGAAAAAAGACCACTGGTTCCACGCCCCGCCTGCCGCCGCCCCAACGCCCGTTTGTCCCCATTTTTCAAGCCCAGCAGAAAGTCGCGTCCAACCAAGTCGATCAGCGTATAATGGTAGAAGGTGATACCTATCCAAACAAGCACGGGAATAGTAATGTAACAAGCCCAGAGGCGAATGTAGGATCGAAGGAATACGAATCTTACGTTTCGAGTTACTTCACATCTGATCCCGTCGATCCCGAAAAGGGCAACACCAAAGACACAGCGGACTTCGAAGGTGCCATCGAACACACCGGTTATGGCACATTCCATTACATCCTACTAGGAATATGTGGTCTCGTCAGCACGTCGGAGGAGATGGACGTCATCTCGATGTCCTTCATCCTCCCGTCGGCTGAATGCGATCTACATCTGACGACAGAGAACAAAGGATGGCTGAATTCGATCATTTTCATCGGCATGATGGCTGGGGCGTACGCCTGGGGGTCCGTCGCGGACAGTCTCGGGCGCAAAAAGGTGCTGATCGTAATATCTTTTACGAACGCCTTATGCATCGTTGCCTCCAGTTTCAGCCAGTCCTACGAAATGTTCATGTTGTTTAGATTCTTAAATGGGGCGGCGTAAGTACCTAAAGCAAATTGAAAAAAGCCGACTCGCCAATTCTAATTATCTGTATGTTTCTTTCGATAGGTTAGGGGGCAGTGGACCAGTGATCTGGTCTTATTTTGCAGAGTTTCAACCTAAATCCAAGAGAGGCGCCATGTTGTCTTTCATGGCTGCTTTCTGGACTCTTGGTAACTTATTCGTAGCCGGTCTTGCGTGGGTGGTTATCCCGGCGGACATCGGCGTCACGACTAAGTATTTCACGTACAATTCCTGGCGTATTTTCTTGGTAATTTGCGCCGTACCATCAATTATCGTCGGCGTGCTGTTGTTCTTCTTGCCCGAAAGTCCCAAGTATTTAATCTCGAAAGGCAGAACGGAGGAAGCCATGCAGATTTTCCGAAGAATCTTCAAGATGAATACCGGCAAATCAAAGAAACTGTATCCGATTAAGCATTTGATCCTAAACGACCAAAAAACCATCGCAGCAAACAAAACACCAGCGACCAAGGGTAAATACATGATCATATTGGCCGATATATGGGACAACAGCAAGCAATTATTCATGAACCCTATTCTGAAGTTTACCATGATCTCTATATTGATCAACTTCACTTTCCACATCGGTTATTACGGCGTTATGATGTGGTTCCCGGAGTTATTCAACAGATTCGACGAATTCGCTAATCATCATCCAAACATGACGGCGGGCGTATGCGAAGTTACCAACTTTGTCGTCAGCCTCGGGGAGACAGAAAAAAGCTGCTCAAGTAAAATAGAGAGTCAAGTCTTTATGGAGTCGCTGATTACAGTATCGTCAGCGTTACCGGCAAATATTATCGCCGTACTGTTTATGGACAAACTAGGCAGAAAATTCTTCATGGGTAAATATTCGGATACTCTGTGCGCCGAATAAACTATACTAATCGACATATTATGCTTTCAGTGTTCAGTACGGTTTCAGCGGGCATATGTTCAGCCTCGATGTACTTCGTCTATAATCAGACTCACAATTTGATCGTATCGGCCGTATTCAGCGGTGTGATATCTTGCGGCAACGCTGCGCTTGATTGTCTGATTACAGAAATTTTCCCAACTAATCTAAGGTAACTAAACTAGGTATCTAACCTGAAATGTCGTAACATGTAAATATTTTTATAGGGCTACGGGTATCGCTATATCTATGGTGGCTGCTCGTTTGGGTGGCATCATTGGCAATATAGTTATTGCTACCTTACTAGACATGTATTGTCCAGCACCAACATTCATTGTAGCTGCTTTGCTAATAGGCGGAGGTCTGTTAAGCTTGTTCTTGCCAAACACAACTCGAACACCATTGGCATAAGGGATGTTGACGGATTAGAATTGAAGAAAGAAGATGTGTTGTATTCTATATAGTAATATGTATATGTATCATGGTAGAAAACAAGTAAATATCGTGCATTAAACCGTTCGTTGGTGTTCTTTCAAATCTTTATCCCTTCCTTATATTATAATAATCCATAAGACTTTAGAAAGGAAGGAGCTACGGAAGTGCGCGGTGATGTGATGACATTGATGACTTGATGAATGTGCAACTTTTGGCCGGTTCAAATTATCGTTTGATGCTTCACATATCCTAATTTTTTGTTGCAAACTAGTTATCCAAATGTTGGTCACTGGGACAACGCGAACTGGCCGCACTTACCGGCAGAAATGCCACCGCTCCGACCTCAGTCATCAATTCTACCATTAATAACAATAAGGCGAGCGTAGTAGTTGCGAGCCGATTTTTAAGGTTCATGTGGCACGCCAAACTAACAGTTAACTGCATGGACATTTACGATTCGCTGGTTCGTTAAATGTATGTGATTTATTTACGAATAACTGTGACCGTCGTGTATTGTCTTCGATATTAGTTGAAAATTTGAACTTCTTATGTACGCGACCCGGTGCCGGAGCTTCTCTTAACTTACCTGCTCAATGCCGCATTGAGAACACTTCGACTCTGCAAAGATGCGACTCTTAACATCGTTCGCGATCATCGCGATTGTCAACGGCCACGAGGGCGAGGAGTACCTGGAGAATGCGATGAAAACCTTCAGGAAACCGGTCGGCACGAGCCAAAGGAAGATAGACGTCGACCGATCGGACGCCGAAGTGCCGCCGCCGTTATCCTTCGGTAAAAAGGAATTGGCTAAACTTTACCAGGCGGCAATACAAAGAGGTGAATCTGTGAAAATATCCACAGGATCTGGGCCTCATTTAGACGCCGCCGTTTACGAACTGAACGACGACGGCGTCCCAGGCGACCATCAGACCGCCGCGGATTCTGACGCCTACTATTATTACTACTATCCCCGCAAGGTGTTTATGGACGAATTGAATTTAGTGCCAAAAGATGCCCCGTATAAACATAAGGACGTAAGTGGTGTTTGAAATAACGTTCGTCGTTCAGTATTGTGTATTTTATAGAATAATAGCTAAAATGTGAAGAAAAGCTTTAGAGGAAACGCATGTCTCTCCGCTAAAGTATTTCTCCGCTCGCGTTTTGTTAGTAGTAGAAAATAATTGTGTATAAGGTGAGTTTAGCATGCATGGATTTACTGACGCCAATAAAAACTGGCTCACCAGTAAAATTAAATTGCATCTGTAAACATCAACCATCAACTGGCATGCAAGTTGAAATCATGCATGCATGGATTGGCACCCTTCTGAAATCACTTGTGCCAGTGATGACAAATACGTGCAGCAAAACAAAATTTGCCTGTGTAAACAAATGCTTGCACATCGGCTCGCCAGTTTTTAGTTAGATTTTTGTTTCAGTTGAGGTCCTATAATTAGTGTTTATTGTAGTTTATATATTGTATAAAAGAAAAAAGAAATTCCTGAAGAAATTCTTCTTCAGGAATGATGAAATTTATTAAATAGAAATGTAATTTAGTAAAAAATTTAGTAAGCCACTAGATCCATGCATGTCTAAACTCACCTTAATGTAAAATACCAATCAAGTAAGTTAACATGCGGTTAAGTTAACTAAAAATGAATAGCTTCCAGAAAGTGATACACTCCATCACGAACTGGACCACGCGGAGCCTCCCCATCAATATCACACACATACACACCAGGTACAACTATTAACTACACAAAATAACACTAAGAATAAACACTGAAGAAGATACAACTGTCCACTTTTCATTTTCGATTTACTCATATTATTTCCTGTTCAGATAGTCACTATAATGTTTATCAGGCAGATGTATCATCACTTATCAGTCTTAGGCCTTTGCTCATTAGTGTCATTACTCATTACACTTATTATTTCTGTTAGATTTACCCAATACATACATATTTCTTTTAGCATCACATTCGAATAATTGAAAGTAAACCACCTGCTGAAGAAAAGAAAAAGCACAAAGCTTTAGAACCGTTGTTTATGGCAATTTCGGGCTTTATAGGAATGTCAGTGATGTTTGTTCTCTCTGTGCTTTTCTTGCCAAAATTCGGAGGTATGAAGTCGCGAGGGGTTAAGGATTCTGCAGATGCGACAAATATTCTTAAAATTATCTACCAAGCAATCGATGGCTATGACTGCTCGGAAAGATTATCGTGCGAATTTGGGAAAGCCACAAAAGCTTTCAACGTGCATAACAATAGGATATTCAAGTAAGTTTTTAGATGGAATTGTGTAATGTCAATGTGTATTCAGTACGTATTCTAGCAAATGTTTACTTCCCTTTTATAGATTGCTGAGAAGAATAGGCCCAGCAGGACTTAGTAAACGATTATACAGTATAAACAAATACTCGAATAATAAGCACAAGTGTGCGGTGATACAATGCAAACTTCCAGGAGCTGCTGGAAAAGTGAATAAAAAAGGGTAACAATAGATCGGGTGATATACGTAATAGTAATAGCAAAACAAATGATATGTAAGTAGTAAATTATTGTAGATGGTGCTGTGAAATAAAACATATGATTTGTTTTATAATTAAAGTTTATTTTGTAAAAAAAATATTGTATACAGTGACAAATAAAATATCAAAAAAATATACACAAAATAAATACTTAAGATAGAATAAAAAACATGTACAGTCTCAAGTTCACAGATCCTAAGTTTATCAGTTACTTCCTAAAATATATTTACAAACACTGGAATTAATAGGTGAGCATCCGTAGTTATGAGTCTGCAAATGGTCTATTGAAATTATCACAATACAAAGCACAAGTAACATAGATAATAAAGCGTGAATAGTGTACATGTACTTATTTATAAATATTATATCATATAGGTAGGTAGTTGTACAGATGAAAGCAAAAAGAAACCAGTACACATACAAAACCAATTATCAGTAAATTATCCTTTTTTGACATTTACGTGTCTTGTCATTTTCAATCTAAATATGGCACTTAATAGTTGACGGTAACGGTACTCTTGTTTTTTTGCAATCAACTGTACATAAGTATAAACTGTCAAATTGTACTTACTGCCTAACAATCAAAGTGTATCTACTCACTACTAAGGTCGACCAATTCCTTTACCACTACAAAATACAACAAAAATAAATAATTTTAAATAAATAAGGACACATACAGCAGACTACAATAAAGGAATATTGTTCATTTGCGGGCTTGTTTTTGACACAGCATCGCATGCTATATGCCACATCGACATTCAAATTGCAATCCGCAAACACGTTCAGATCTTGGAAAAGTACGCAATCTTTATCGTTAATAAATGCAAATATCACATATTTATAATGTATAGTACGTGAATAATAGTAAAACTAAATAGCAGCTTGGATGATAATAACACAATGTTTGTTATTCCACGTCCCAAACGTTTAAAAATATTTGGGATGAGGAATGAAGGACACACCTGTATATCTTTATATATATGTGTATATAAAATGGTGTTCCGCCATTCAAAGCAGAAAGCAAATTCACATGGCAGTAAAATCAGTTCCTGCGTCTACTGCGCTCAAACCTATGTATATGTGCCAGATTTTTGGTATATATTATGACGAGAAGATTTAATTCAGATTGTAACTGAATTAGTTACACACATTTATGAATATTTCCTCAAACTAGAAAGAAAAATTTACACCAACAAAACTTGAACACAAAAAAGTAACTTCTTAAATATATCAAAAATGAGATGATGCCTTCTCCATGAAAGTAGCAGCACGAAATTGGAAATTGATACTCAAGCAAATTGAATAAATATCGCATCTTTTCATATAGCGTACACAGAGAGATTCTTCAGAGAGATCAGAAAGAGAGTCACCGAAAATACTTGCGCAACAGGAATGATCACGATTACGACTCGCAAAGTCCGTGCAGTTCAGCGTAGTTGAGTATGGCACGATGCAAGAATTCATATTGACCCTGAAACAACAAAAAACACATAAAAAGCCGAACTTAAAAAAAAATAACAATTCCTTACAAGAGTATTTATCATCACTTGTCTTTGGGATCTTAACTTTCGAGCAACGCTAAAAACGTCCACACGTCGTTCGATGCGCAGCTGCTGCACCAGAATACTCAGCCCGACGAACATAGAACTCCTGTCAGACCCGAGGTTGCAGTGAACCACGACTGGAGTGGGAGAAGACAAACGAGCAACAGCCGCTTGAACGTGATCGACCAGTTCGATAAAGCCTCTGGTCACCTCGGGAAGCTCTCCATCAACCGTTGGCCAGCCATGGTACTGCAGATGTGTAACGCTAAGATCTTCGCCTTCCCTAGTTCTCACGTAAATCTCCCTTCTGGTATAATAGGGACAGCTCTCCGATTGCACGTAACGTATCGTGATGTGCTCGTAGAGATTCTCATCTTCCGGCCAGTATCTTGGGCATTTTCCGTCACCTAATTCTGACAGCATCACTACTACGCCGACGCCCTGCTCGGCAACCATCCGCCAGAAGTCTCCGATGGTCGACTCCAACGGGTCTTGCGTGATTATGAACGACTCGGAATTATCGTAGCCCTCGATGAAGGAGGCGTTGATGTAGGTGGAATGCTCTCGTCCGGAAAGTGGGGTGAGAATTACGCGGTTTCTGTCGTAGGGAATCACCGAGTCGCTTCTGTTCTTCTCACGGTTCTCGTCTCCGCTTGCAACCGAACATGACTTTCGATCCTCCAAAGTACTCTTTATATTCTGCAACAATTAGTTGAAGAGTTGATTTAAAGAAAAACAATTGTTGCAAAAATCGAATTTAAAGATTAAAGCAGCATTTGGTTCCCATTTATCATATCGAAACAGTATATGAATTATTTTCAACCAAACTAACTTCAATCACAGTAAATTTTGCTTTTGAAATATGCTCTATTCTGTAAATAGAGCACATCTAGCGAGTGTTACGATACCTATTTAATGTTTCTGATATATTATTCCATAAAATTACATATATTTTCTTATTAAATTAAATGTGTTATTAAACTCGAACTGACATTCTGGCAAAAAGGACACATGTTAAAGAATATATTTTGTTTTCTTGTTCTCGTGACAATTTTGCTGTTTTGACAAATGCTGTTTTTGCAATGAACGCTTCAATTCAATTATAAAAAAGTTAGGGTCAAACTATACAAACCTCAAATTCATCCTCCATTTTCGACTTGGGTTTATCCCTATCGGTACGTCTCAATTTTTCTATGGCAGTTTTGAGTTCAAATGAGGCAATTTCCGTATCTCCATACTGAGCTACTTCCATCAGGGCGCGATATATAAATATGTATTGTTTCTAGAGGTAGAAGTGATAAAATTAATAACATAATAATATTTATTTGCAACCAAGTACATACCAAAGATTGTACTAGGAAATTTCTTTGGTGACGCAAATCGCAAATGGTATTGAATATGGTGACGTGGCCTTCCTCCTTGAGCTGCTGGAGTAAGCAATCAAGCGCGACGAGAGTTCCAGTCCTGCCAACCCCTGCGCTGCAGTGCACCAATATAGAACCTCTTTCAGGAGAGTAAGCTTCATTGATCCTCTTGATGAATTTTATTATGCCGTGAGGATGCTCAGGAGCCATGAAGTCCTTCCACACCAAATAATGGTACTGCATGATCTTCCTCTCCTCGCAATCCTTCAATCCTGATCTGGAAATCTTGAGCTCCCTAACGATGTAATCCGAGTATCTGGTCTCTCGAACGTGAGTCACGTAAATATCGCCAAATACTTTATCCACCTCGAGATTATCCGGCCAGTACTTGGCGCACTTGGTCTTGCTGTATTCTTCCAGATTGGTCAACATCAGGATCATCTCTAAATGCTGTTCCCAAATCAGTCTCCAGAACTCTTCTACTGTTGTGTCCATTGGACCCTGAGCACACACAAACTTCTTCCTTTCCTTGTACCCAAGCACGAAATTGGCGTTTATGTAATCAGCGCCTGCAATTCCATCCACCTGGGACAGCTTCACCCGCGTTTGGTCGTAAGACTTGATATCCGGATATCTGTTCTTGCAGACATTCTCCCGTGCGTCTGATGCCCTCGTCGTACGATCTGTAAACCTATCCGGGAGCAATTCAAATTCCTGTTGAAATCCATAATCCGAATCTCGGTGCCTTTCCTCGTAAGCATTCGCTAGTTCGTGACTGGAAATAGGGCACATATCCGGCGGATTTAAAGACACCAAACGCTGCCGTCCACGTAAATTTCTACAAACAAATTTAAATAGTTTCTTATGTCTTCATTTTCTATCCCTATTCTTACCTTAACGATGTTCTAAAAGTGATCATCTCAACAGCTTGGGCGTGAGCTTGTTTTGTGTACTGATGCAGCAAGCAAAGTGCCGTTGCGAGCAAGAGCGCAACGACAAGAAGTCCACAAAGTATTTGCACCACTATGCTTATCGAGCTGGACATGGGCGCTGCGAGTACTTCAGGCCCAGGATTCATCATCACCAAGTAGTTGCTGTAGACAGCCATGGTTCCCACTCCAACGTGAGAGTTTGAGCCTCGCACTATAATTTCTACAAACCCTGTGTAGTTGCTGTTAATGTCAAGGACGCCATCGAAAGGTGATAGTGGGTCTAACAAAGTTGAACTGGTCGAAGTCTCGTCTCTTCTGGTTCTATTCACCGTGGTGTTGTTGGTGAGGCTGTGGCGATGATCCCTCTTGTAGACGGTGTAAGGCCTTAGCCCTACGCATTGATCGCAGAGGGAACTTGTCAAATTGTAGACCTCGTCATCACCGAGGAACACATCCGTGTGGAAAGTTTCACTGAGAATAATGCACACGAAAATGAGGAAAAAACACCACAAAATGACAATCTAAATATTTGAACTATATTTGTGCTGCTTCTAATACCAATCATGAAATAGACAATTTACAATAAGTAGCATATACAAAATGCGATGCTAAGACTTTAAGATGTTCTACAGTGGTCAATCAGGCAGGACCTTGAAAGCAAGGTTCAAAGAACATATAAAAAACAATAATTCTGCGCTTGATAAACATCTAATAATAGCATAAAGCAAATGGGAAAATTGTTTCACTGTTAAACATTGTAAAGAAATCCAACAGAATGGATCTACTAGAAGAGATCGAAATACCAGTATCATAAAGCCAATTTTCCAACTAACGTATTTAATGAAATAACAGACAAAAATCAATGTAGAATTCCAATTCTTCATTTAATAAATATATTTCTAATTTATGTAAAGAATACCTACCTAGTAAACATTTCAGCTACGTAGGCGCCACCCTTGGGTGTTCTGTGCGCTTCGTTGTAAGACATAATTTCCAACTCGTCGGGCGAAGGCAACTCAGCTAATTTCTGGTGAGCTTCCATTCGCACTAAATAAATACGATAACAGCAGATTGGGCCATTCCTTTCCGAAATCCTAGGTAGGTTTAATTTAAAAACCCACCGGCCTTGTTCTTCCATTTTCTTCCAGTTGAACCTGGACAACCTCTGCTTATCAGGCACCGTTGGAGGCATCGAACAGAATAATTCTACCTTATCCCCGGATTTTTTTGATCTGGTCACCGCAGACACAGTCACTGTATAATTGGTATTCGCCGAGACGTTATAAAAACGCGTGCTCAACGTGTTCTCGTTAATACTCCGGGGTTTCGGCCCCCAAGTGGTCAGTTCCAGCATACCTTTGTCGTTTACATACGAAGCATTCCCCTCTAAGGTAACATTATAGGTAACCACCGTTCCGTGGCGTCGTAGGGGCGGTTTCCAACTAACAAATACAAAACTGGTCTGACTGATGTTCTCGAATTGACACTCAACGGAAGCGTTGCCAACAGGCCCAGCAATTCCATCCATGGTCGTTCCGTTCACCTCTGCTGACCACGGGCCGCAAGTATTGCTGTACTCGCAGCAAGCGGCCACTTGGAAGTTATACGTTGTGGCTGCCTCTAAGTTCGAGAACATGTGTAGATTTCTTGAGGGTAAGTGAGATACTGCTTCGGAGAATCTAGACGAGTTTTCCGTACGGGATTTGAGATTGTAGTATTGAACGTACTCGGAGAGTTCTTTGCTGGGGTCCGTCCAGGAGATTGTGATTGAACTGACGGTAACGCCAGTTACTTTCACCTCTGGTTTAAAAACAGGGTCTTCTAGGAGCGTCGTGACGGGAGCTCCTGTTGCGTAGGCGCTATGGCCTTCGCTGTTGCTGGCTTGCATGCGGATGGTGTAAGAAGTGTTCGGTTTAAAGATGTCAGAAAGAACCTGGGAACGTGCTCCACGTTTCATGTCGTGTTGGTAATAAATCCAATTGGAGTCCCCCTCAGCCATGTACTGCACACCGTAGCTGATGTTGTTAGGTTCGTTCCCGTCATCCATAGTCCAGTTGATGTAGATTTTCGATTTTCCAATTGCTTTGATGATGTCCAATTTCACTTGGGGCTTATCCAAGACCAACACAGCTGTGTGAGCTATGTCAGAGTCGTGTAACGTCTGAGCTTGACAGGAGTACGTGCCGTTGTGCTTCTTTGTAACTTCACCAACTTCCAACGTAGACCTGGAAGATGTTTCGTTGATTTTCTCCTCGTTGATGTTGTCTTTGTCCATTATCCGGCCATCTTTGTACCAATTTATTTCTACGATCGGGTAACCGACTATGGAACATGTCAAATGCACTGTTGTGTGTATTCTGGTCCGAATAATCTCCGAAACCGTTACCTCAGGCACAAGAGTCACATTTATATTTATTTGATCAAAGTCCAGATCGGTTTTATTCTTATTCATCACATGGCATTTGTAGTTACCGACGTGCCTTAAATTAACGTTGACGATATGCAAAAAAGATACCTCTTGCTTTTGGGCTAGCTCTTTGTTGATGTTTTCACTCTCCCTATCCACTATGTACCTACAAAATGAAAGAAATGGGTTAGAATTAAAGCGACCTTAAGAAAGTTCCAAGCTAACGTACCCTTCTTCTTCGGTGACATTGTTATCTTTGAATGTCCACCACATCGAGCTGGAGAGCACTTTTGTCTTGCACATAATGGTCACATTATTTCCATAGAGTAAGGACATGGGATCGTCGGCTTCCAAAACGTGTACGGTAGTAAGTAACTCTTCATTGTCAGGTGGAAACTCTGTAGGATAAAATATGTGAGATCATGCAGCTTTACTTATCTTATTTTCTTATCTCATTTTGAACAAGATACAGAAAAGTTGTGGGTGGGGTACACTACATACCTACAGAATTCCCAAGTATAGAAACGGCACACTTAATTAGATATACAATGAAAAACAGTCTTGAGTTTAAACGACGATGGGCTTGGCTACTGAACATGGCGCCACAAATATGTACTAAACTTTAACTAATATCACCCCGGCGTACTCGGCATATGCATCCACATATAGCTAAAAGTCTTATTATTCCTACTGTAATTATGGCATCTTTGACAAACATACGCTGAATGTATCTTTAATGTGACAGATAGTAAACATTCTTCCTAACAGCGTCATATACGAATACCGGCCATTTTAAACAAGCGAATAAAGATGCAAAGAGCGATAAACACTGACGTGCAACTTTGTGCACCCAAAATCCCCAAACTGCCCCAAACCCCATTGCCGAAATTCAAATTAGTGGCAGTTGTGGGTGTGGTACGTTTTTATATAATAAAAAAAATCAATTAACTAGATACAATTCAGTATTTCTGCTTCTAGATGCATATTCTACGGGAAACAAATATATACCAGGAATTCTAATATCTAGACTCTGAGTTTTCTTTAAAGTTAATTACTGTCGTATGAAAATTTATAGTTTAGGGTATAATTAAATGTATTTTTTATGATTGAATTAAATTCTCAAATTTCACAGGATCTAACTTTTAGGGTACTAAAATAAGTAAATCTATTGAAAAATAATTATGAACTATTGATATTAGCTTCCCAGATGACAATCGTCCGACGCACGAAATCATCGGGCGTCGATTTCCGGTGCGATATGCGTGTCACAATTCTTATTTTCGCCATACATTCGGCACGGTGCGTCGTCTGTGACGAAGAAAACGCACGAGTGCGAGCGATATGCGCCGCATATCGCTACTCGAGTGAGAATACGGGGGATATGAACCTCCATTGATGACGCATCTGCGTGATCATATGAACGCACGTGTGGTTTCAATTGCATCATTATGCGTCGCACGATTGTTATCTGGGTTAGGATGAAGGTAGAATGCTATATTTGGGATAGAATGAAATAATAGTGTTTTGGTTATAAAAAAAATCTTTATTTAGGCATGCCTATAGTAATAACACCATTATAAAATGAAAAATTACAGTAAAAAAATAACATATCGAATACGTCATAAGTAAGCATTTATTGCTGCAATGCATAGATAATATATATATATGTAGAATACAAAGAAATAAAAGTGACATCACAAATGTTAAGACTAATAATAGAATAATATACTATTTCAATCTTGATAATGGTTTACTAGATCTATCTAGTTATCTCGAAAATCTTCATGGCAGAGTTGTCTCCGTCATATGTTGGAAAGACATACTTGCGGAATACCGCAATAAATAGCTCCTTAATATCGACTGTTAGATATGGAATTTGGTTGCAGATCAAGGGTATTGCAAACCCACCGAGCAATATCAACGTCCTCTTGCTCAGCCTTTCGAATCCAGGGATGATTCTAAAAGAATTTAATAATAAACTTATTGCTAAAGAGCTGAAGAGTGAAAATTACCATAAGTGTTTTCAAATCTGCCCTTTCCTCTGGGTTTTTCTTAAGGCATTTATCGACGAAATCTTTAAATTCGTCGCTAAATATCCCCGCCGGCAATTTTGGTGGTGGCTCATTTACGATGTAATCAAGCAATTCGAAAATTGCCATCGGCCTGGGACCGTTTGTATGCCCTGGAGAATCTCCGTCTGCCTTCGGACCGAAAATGGCTGCCAAAGTCTTGGCATCTGCTGGTGGAATTGGATACATACCAATAGCCATTTCCACTAGGGACAGTCCTAAAGACCAAATATCACTTTGCACTGAATAATGCGTACCTTGCAGTCGTTCAGGCTAAACAAAATCAATAAAAATTAGCCAATGAGGAAACGAGGGTCAAAAATACACTTACCGACATATAACTTCTGGTTCCTACAAAGGAGTTGGCCATCGAATCTATCAACTGACCAGAAACTCCAAAATCGCAAATCTTGATCTCTCCACTGGTGTTCATGAGGATATTACTGGGTTTGACGTCGCGATGCATAATGGCATGCTTGTCTCTTAAATAACTCAGCCCCTTGAGGACGGCAACTGTGATTTTTCCAAGAATTTGCTCGGGTATCCTTTGGGCCTTCTTCAGTATCAAATCGAGGGATCCCGCGTCCATATACTCCATGCAAATACTAATTTCTCCGTCACTGTAAAATGCTGCATAGAAGCCAACGATGTGCGGAAAATTGCACTCGTGTAGTACTTTTAACTCTCTGATAATTTGCTTCTTTATGGCAGGCTTCACTTCCAGATGAATCAACTTCTTGGCTATGATCAAGCCGCTCGATTTGTGCCTAACTTTCATGACGACTCCGCCATTCCCAGAGCCAAGTTCGCCCAGCTTCTCAAAGTCGTCATCGCTCAGATCGCTACCGATCTTTTCCTTCTGACATAAGAAAACTTCAATGCGCTTCTTCTGTATGTCGTCCACATCTAGCTCTTCTAATCGCGCCGTTAGGTTATCGATAGTGTCCCCACCGACCAAATTTGCCGCTCTGTAAAATAGACATAACATTACATACGTTTCCTTTACCCTTAGTACCGTTTAGTATTCAACTTACGGAATTGACGTGCCTGAGAACGGCACACTGGTTGGAGTGACGGTTGGGGTCTGGTCCAAGGAACCAGGTGGTAGGGTCAAGTTTAATTTATTCTTCGACATATTGCTAAAGTAATCCTAAACACTACATCCTTTTTTCCTCTACTTTGGTGCTGTACGTTGTTTTGATTTTTTCGTACCTACGCTCGTATTATCCGTATTATATGCTTTTTCTATTTAGCTATTTACGATTTCGGTAACAATTTCTTAGACACGGCGACATACACGGAGGCTATTCACCATATAATACCGCACAAAACAAACCACAATCATATCACTGATATCTCATATCAGTCTCATATCACAATGATTCAGAGCCAGTAGTGCCAAAACACACGGCAGAGAACGGCTACCGTCCCGCTGATAACGGAAATTCGTCGAAAAGAAAGACGCACCCAGTAGTAGTATGATTATTAGTTAGTTTTGAATTTAATTATCAAATGTATTTAGATCAAAAATCAAATCAAGAAAATCTTCAAGGTGAGTTTTATAAGTTGGCAGGTGTTGTCTTGCCACCAACTTGCCACAGAATATTAACTTATACAAAAGCGACTCTAGTGAAGTAGAGGAACCAAATTTTCACTGCGCACAAGATGATGTTCAAGGCTACTAGAATTATAGGTGTGATATTATAGGATCTCTGCCACTGCTCACGTGTCGTCATAATATATATAGCGACGTGAGCAAATCCATCGAATCCACACTAGACAGGTATTTTTCTGACCTTGAACCCAATTTGATGGTATTCGGCTAAACCAGCGACGGTGGCGCCCAGCAGTGGAGAAAACTGAACTTGTCCGTGATAGGTAAATTAGGTTATGTTGTATTTGTTGTTTACAACTATGGCGGTAATAATAACCATAAGCAACGTCGATTACCACCCTTAACTTTGCTATACAGATATAACAATCAAGTAAACCCACCCAATGTAGTGGTTTCGTAACAAACAATAAGTAAACAAATAACGTATCTATCACAGAACCGCCATATTGAATAATCGCAACGCCACCTATAGTCCGTAATTTCTCCGAATTCGGCAAAACCAGCGATGGTGGCGCCCAGCAGTGGAGAAAACTGAACTTGTCTGTGATAAATGAGGTTATGTTCTGTTTGTTGTTTACAACTATGGTGGTAATAATGACCATACGCAACGTCGATCACACCCGTAACTTTGGCATACAGATATAACAATGAAGTAAACCCACCAAATGTAGTGTTTTCGTAACAAACACAATAAGTAAACACATAACGTATCTATCAAAGAACCGCCATATTGAATAATCGCAACGCCACCTATAGTCCGTGATTTCTCCAAATTCAGAAAACCAGCGACGGTGGCGCCCAGCAGTGGAGAAAACTGACACTGAGAAAGTGTAAAAAAGACAAACTGAGCCACGTGTGACTGGATTGGAGTATGCTATGCCATCTCGCATTTGAATGAAACATTATAATCGGAACCTGTATTTTCCTACGATTTTCGCATCTGTATGATCTGTGCTCTAGGCCTCATGCTGCAGACTCGAATCCACACTTCTGTAAAACGTATTCTGTGGCGAGCGGAGTGCCGGATTTTGCGCAGTGGCGCCACAAAATCCAGCTGCGCGTGCCATTGTTGCCAAGTTTAGTTTGCTCGTATCGCGTTGTAGTGTGCTCATATCTCGTATTTGGTTCGAGCGTCTGTGCTCTTTACCGCCGTAAGGAGTTCGATTCGTTCGGTAAGGTCGATACAGACAAATTAGTTGCACCGACACGGCCCTAGAGACGAAACATTATAAAAACAACACCATTCCATTGTAAATTGCGGCTGATTTAATGGTCGGGCCTCAGCCGAAGATAACGGGTTTCGGTGCGAGGCGCATGCCCAAATGAGAGGCTGCCTCTGTCTCTGTGCGTTTGCTTACAAGCGTTGCGAATAAAGTTTGTATTTTGGTGTTTTGGTTCCCTGTCGCGCGTGTCCCACTCGAAAGTGTGTTTCGCTATGTGAGAGCGCCCAAAGGATTGTTTGCTTCGATAGCAAGGACCAAAAACGGCGCCGATAGCGTAGGAATTGTGAGGGAAAGAGAAATCTGGTACTGGTACGACTTCCGACTCCGTAGTCCGTAATCTGTTGTGGTACCGGGGGCCAGAAGTGCCAGAACAGAGGACACAGACATTTCCAGAACTACAGCTTAGAGCGGCGAACGGAGAACGGCGGAGAAAGCCAACAACCATGCCTATGCCCGTGTGATTTTGTTTTGCCTTATTCGAGTTGGCCAGCAATAATCCGAGGGAAGATATATTTGCTCATGTAACGGTAATTCGAGAGAACCTCAAAATATGTACGCCAAAGGGAAAGGATCGACAGTGCCGTCGGACGCACAGGCCAGAGAAAAGTAAGTTTTTATTTGTTTATGCCATTATTTTGTGCCTAAGGGCCAACGTGTTCTGTTCCTCATTCACCGACTCCATCCACCGACATTCTCGTCGATATCTACTCAAATACCATTCCAATTTCTTGTTTAATTTATCTATATCACACATCTATTATCTATTCAAATCTTTGTTATCCGTACAGTCTGTAAACTGGCATACATAACCTACATAGTTTGATGACACCCGTGAACAAACATAAATACATATTCAAAACAAATACAACTCATGTGCGGAACGGCGCCGTTTTGATATTTTAAACCTATATAACCTAGATAGGGTGAGTTTAGTGGCGAAAAGAGCTGACCGCCACTACACCTGCCATGTCTAAACCATATGAAAGTAAACCTTCTACTTGACGTGTAAACGGTGCTTTAGAAACATTACAACCAAATTGCGTCTGAACCTTTGTTTTTACAAGAGCTATCATATGATACCTCACAGTACTTGTTGATACTTGATGTTATTTCTGTTCATTCCTGACCACCTTTCTTTTGTTTTGTATTAGATTGGCCCTCTACGTTTACGAATATTTACTACACGTGGGAGCACAAAAAGCGGCACAAACATTTCTATCAGAGGTAAATTTTTTCCGAAATTAGTTCGTGTTTCGTTTATTTATTCAATTACTTCTTTATTTACCGATTACAGATACGATGGGAAAAGAATATAACGTTAGGAGAGCCGCCCGGATTTTTACATTCCTGGTGGTGGTAAGTGCTTCAAATGAGCCCTAATTTGGGTTAGTTTAATCGCCTGAAATCTTTGTTGATATAGCGTTTTCTGGGACCTTTATTGTGCCGCCCCCGAGAGGAGAGATACTTGCGAACATTCTTCGGAAGCGAAAGCGTTTCACGATTACGTGAGTACATTTTTATTAAACCTACCCTGTACAACTTATACGTTGTTTATATCCATATCATTTCGGATTGACGTGACGCGACTAATTGCGATACCGTGGCTGTAAATTGTAAATAAACAGTAGGTAAACAGCAACAAACCCTGATCAATACGGGACGTGCGCGCCGCCGCCGCGGTAATCTTGGCAACAGTGCGACGAGCCCGAGTGTGCGTATTGCGTACAAATCATTACAAAAATGTACAATACACTGGCATTCATCCACATTGCTCATTACGGGATTTTGCCATCGCTGAATCCCGATAATTCAGCTCACTATCGCCTCCGGTATTCTCGTCCGCGAGCCTTATGACAAAACTTCGGATGAGAATACGGCCGCAGAGCTATCGAAATAAACGACGCACTTGATTCTTTTGAAAACAATTTTTACCCAAATATCTATAATACTAGGTAACTGTCCTTACTGCCGATAACTACAGATCGTCTGGAACCTTAAAAAAGCGTATGTCGGTTAAGAAACAGTTTTTTCTTCAGTGACTGGATTCCGAATCGACATACGTGGTTTTTAAAGGTTATATTTTATAGCCTTATATTAGAAATTCTTTTAAAGACATTTGAAAAATGTAGACTTTTTAAAATAAAACGGTATATCGTAGATTCTGTCATGTTTCTATACTGTAGACGCTCACTGTATAAACACTGATATTGCTTCAAGAAAAATAAATACTAGAAAATTTGAAAAACAATTTGAGCATATCTCCAACAAACTGTAAAAGCTCATTAGTGAATAGAGGAAGGTTCAAAGTTTTATAAACAAATCAGTTGCATAATTTGACGTAAATTATTTGTCGCTTAGTAGAAAACTACCCGTTTAATTATGATTTATCAAGTTATCCCTTTTAACCACTGTTGGTATTTTTTGGGGATTTGTCAACTCATAGATACGGAGTATGCGTATTGCGTACTAATCATTACAAAAATGTACAATACACTGGCAATCATGCACATTGCGCATTAAGGGATTTTGCCATCGCTGAATCCCTATAATTCAGCTCACTATCGCTTCCGGTATTCTCATCCGCGAGCCTTTAGGACAAAACTTCTGATGAGAATACGGCCGCAGAGCTATCGAAATAAACGACGCACTTCATTCTTTTGAAAACAATTTTGACCCAAATATCTATCATACTAGGTAACTGTCCTTACAGCCGATAACTACATATCGTCTGTAATCTTTAAAAAACTGCGTATGTCGGTTCAGATACAATGTTTTCTTCTGTGACTGGAAATAGAGGTGAACATCGTTTTTGATTCCGAATCGACATACGTGGTTTTTAAAGGTTATATTTTATAGCCTTATATTAGAAATTCTTTTAAAGACATTTCAAAAATGTAGATTTTTTAAAATAAAACGGTATATCGTAGATTCTGTCATGTTTCTATACTGTAAACGCTCACTGTTAAACACTGATATTGCTTCAAGAAAAATAAATACTCGAAAATTTGAAAAACAATTTGAGCATATCTTCAACAAACTGTAAAAGCTCATTAGTGAATAGAGGAAGGTTCAAAGTTTTATAAACAAATCAGTTACATAATTTGACATAAATTATTGGTCGCTTAGTAGAAAACTACCCATTTAATTATGATTTACCAAGTTATCCCTTTTAACCACTGTTGGTATTTTTTGGGGATTTGTCAACTCAGAGTTACGGAGTATGCGTATTGCGTACTAATCATTACAAAAATGTACAATACATTGGCAATCATCCACATTGCGCATTAAGAGATTTTCCCATCGCTGAATCCCGATAATTCAGCTCACTATCGCCTCCGGTATTCTCATCCGCGAGCCATATGAGAAAACTTCTGATGAGAATACGGCCGCAGAGCTATCGAAATAAACGACGCACTTGATTCTTTTGAAAACAATTTTTACCAAAATATCTATAATACTAGGTAACTGTCCTTACTGCCGATAACTACAGATCGTCTGGAACCTTAAAAAAGCGTATGTCGGTTAAGAAACAATGTTTTCTTCAGTGACTGGATTCCGAATCGACATACGTGGTTTTTAAAGGTTATATTTTATAACCTTATATTAGAAATTCTTTTAAAGACCTTTGAAAAATGTAGATTTTTTTAAATAAAACGGTATATCGTAGATTCTGTCATGTTTCTATACTGTAAACGCTCACTGTATAAACACTGATATTGCTTTAAGAAAAATAAATACTCGAAAATTTGAAAAACAATTTGAGCATATCTCCAACAAACTGTAAAAGCTCATTAGTGAATAGAGGAAGGTTCAAAGTTTTATAAACAAATCAGTTACATAATTTGACATAAATTATTGGTCGCTTAGTAGAAAACTACCCGTTTCATTATGATTTACCAAGTTATCCCTTTTAACCATTGTTGGTATTTTTTGGGGATTTGTCAACTCAGACTAACGGAGTATGCGTATTGCGTACTAATTATTACAAAAATGTACAATACACTGGCAATCATCCACATTGCGCATTAAGGGATTTTGCCATCGCTGAATCCCGATAATTCAGCTCACTATCGCCTCCGGTATTCTCATCCGCGAGCCTTATGAGAAAACTTCGGATGATAATACGGCCGCAGAGCTATCGAAATAAACGACGCGCTTGAATCTTTTGAAAACAATTTTGAGCCAAATATCTATCATACTAGGTAACTGTCCTTACTGCCGATAACTACATATCGTCTGTAATCTAAAAAAAAAAACCTATGTCGATTCAAAAACAATGTTTTCTGTTCTTCTGTGACTGACAAATAGTGGTGAAAATTGCCTTTGATTCCGAATCGACATACATGGTTTTTAAAGGTTATATTTTCGTACTGATTTTCATAGATCTTTTAAATGTGTTAATGATTAATAATATTGTTCAGAGTTTTATAAACAATTTGTCAATTGCACAATTTCTAATAAATTATTGGTTGCTTAGTAGAAATACTTTGCTTTTTACTATTGTTTACCAAGCATATCCCTTTTAACCATTGTTGGTATTTTTTAGGGATTTGTCAACTCAGGTTATGGAGTCAATGGTATTGCACATGTAAGTTATTCTCTCATTATTCGAGTTATCCATAAGACGTGTACTGATATCAATTCTAGAATACTGGTCCAGCGCCGAGCCCTCTTAGCCAAATACCCCCGAATGACGGGATGCCTGGGGGACCAATACCTCCCGGATTCTTTCCGGTAAGACATTAGCTACATTGGACATTCTAAAGATTAACGGTATGCTTTTTTTCGTTATCAAGAATTCCACGATGAGGCCCTCGCCGCCTACACACCCTTCAAGTCAACCGTCGCCCCATTCGCAGCCTGGCCCACCCCCGCACTCTCAGATGATGTCCTCACAGCCTTTCATGGGGCCAAGGTATCCGGCAGGACCAAGGCCAGGCGTAAGGATGCCGCAAATTGGGAGCGATTTTAACGGGGTAAGTTATGAGGCTCTAGGATGAAAGATCTAAAAGATCTTTGACCGTGGTGTGTTCTATTGCAGCCACCTGGACAACCGATGATGCCTAACAACATGGACCCGTCACGGCAAGGTGAGAAAGTTGCTCTATCTTGTTGGTTACGTCAGTTTAGTCACTTGTCTAAGTCTAAATCTTAAGATCTAAACCATTATTCTGATCTGATAAAGTATATTATTATTTTGTTGTACTCTTTTTAAGAGAATATTTCAGAATTTAAATTGTTTGACTTGTTGTGTCTATGACAGTTGTTATGACTTTCACTTTCACCAATAAATCATTCAATACGTAAAATTACACTGAACTTAGACAGGTTCATTTATTAATTGATTTGTTTAAATTAAAAATAATAATGGCTAATTTTTAGACTGCTCACCATCTTAAATAGGTGAAAAAGATCTTTTCAAGATAAGATATAGCACTAGCATGAAATGACATTCCATGAAATGCCTCGTATAATGCCTCTATTTCTGTCTCCAGGTGAAGGCGGAGAGTTTGTAGGTTGGCAAGGTAGGCATTTGTGCTCCTTCACCCACCGTACACTATTTGTAACACACTATTATGCAAAAGCTTCTTATTTAGTTCTTGCTTTTAACTTTTAACATCCAGCCCCATATAGACTATTCTAGCACGCCTTTGATGTTCATGCTATACATTATACATATACATATATCTTACATTTACATCCCATCCAACTAAAAATAGAACGCGTACTACCGTGCATGTTCTTGTAGATATAAAAAAGATATATATTTATATATATATATAAAAACGTTCATACATGTTTGTAAAAGTAAATAGACCAAAAATGGGAATTAACTCTTGATTTCGGCAATATGGTCAATTTCTCCAGGCAATCGGGAGCAATAGGAAGTTCTGGCTGTAACATAAATATTTTTTTCAAAGTGAGACCAAAGTCCTCAAGAAATAGCACTTATTATACAAAATTTGTATTTATAACGAGTAAAATAGAATTTACAAAACCATTTTTTATTTGTAGGACTTTGGAATATGTTCATGCCGAATGGCGATTCTTCACATGAGGAATATAGATATTGAAGTTACAGTGCTCGGTGTCCAAGCAGCCGTTACAGCTCGGACATCTTTATCAGCAGGAGCGCCAGAAGTGCTAAAAGAATTCACTCTATCTCTTTTTTCTTATTGTAATCGATTCTCATATCAAATTTGCTGAATTAAAATGTCTATTATTGGCCACGGCGTCCTGAAATAAATTTATACAATGATTTATAGAAAGGTCCTTTGTTTATTTGTTAAGTTCTATGAAAGATAAATAAATGTTTAACGTTTTCTAGAAGAAAATACATATACACGTATAAGAGGAATACAATAGAAAAACTTGTGGTATCTTTGTGTATTGTTGGAATTGTTTATTTAATAATAATTTGCCAATATGGCTGGGTGGGGGTTGTTGAAAGTCTCGTGGAAATTATGTAAGTGGAAATTATTGTGGAAATAAAAGTTTTATTACATTACTGCATTCTGCTTCTCTATTGTATTATTTGTAGGTATTGAAGTATGATAATTAATACATAACATGTAGAATATTTTATATCGTTATTAACGACATATTGAAGAAATCAAGAGTTATGGGTTCCATTTAACGAAAAAAGAAATTTAAGTATTATCACAATCTTCTATTTTATGTTGGAAAAATTTCATTTCAATTGATTACATGTTGTATCGTAACGTGAGTAATAAACAAAAAACAAGAAACGGACATCCGTGACGGATGGGATTATGAGGAGGGAAATAATGAGGAGATAAAGGATGGGTGTGCGTCTTTGCAGGTCCACCAGGCATGAATCCGATGAATCCGCGGATGAACCCCCCGCGAGGGCCCGGCATGGGTCCACTGGGGCCGAGCTCCTACGGGCCCGGAGTGAGAGGACCTCCGCCTAACAGCAGTCTTGGACCCGGAGGGCCGATGCCGCCAATGACTATGACCGGAGGAAGACCACAGTGGCAGCCCAACACATCAACGGTAAACGAATAATTCGACGCAATTAAATAAACATTAGTCCGCTAATAGTATTGAGTTGAATGTGCAGCCGATGAACTACTCGTCGTCATCGCCCGGGAACTACGGGGGCCCTCCAGGATCGGCGGGCCCTCCTGGCCCCGGTACCCCCATCATGCCCAGCCCCCAGGACTCGTCCAACTCGGGAGGCGAGAATATGTACACGCTGATGAAGCCGGCGGTAGGCGGCAACATGCCTGGCGAGTTCCCGATGTCCGGCGGTCCCGAGGGCGGACCCATGGGCCCCATGGGCCCTAGCTCGATGGGTCCCGTCTTGAACGGCGACGGCATGGATGGCATGAAGAATTCGCCCGCGAACGGTGGCCCAGGCACGCCCCGCGAAGACAGCGGAAGCGGCATGGGCGACTACAACCTCTCGGGCTTCGGAGGCCCCGGCGAAAACGTGAGTACTGCTACGGTGCCCGGTGCTGCTTGTGCTTCTGTAGACTGACACTTAACCACTAAAGGTCGCTTTCCTTGCAGGACCAAACGGAATCGGCTGCTATTTTGAAAATAAAAGAAAGCATGCAAGAGGAGGCCAAGAGGTTTGAGAAAGACTCGGACCACCCTGAGTATTTCATGCAATAATAATGCTCCCTCACTCGCCTCTCTTGGGCCCCTGAAAGGGCCGGGCCGGCGGGCGCGCCTCTCCGCCTCTCTTCCTTCCTAACTCTACTAACCCGGGCGGTGGTCTGCTCAGCTCTTCCTGTCCCCCCTTTGGCCCATGGCCACTTGGCCACATGCCTCGTCCCCCCACTTGCCACTTGCCTTGTGCTCCCACACGCGACCCCACAGCAACGCTGCCCACGATCGCTTGTTTTCGGCTATCGCTAGTCATGTACCTTTTGTGTTTTGCAGATATTTCTATGAAGATTAAGGCCGTAAGATCCGATTCTCCGATTCCGTACCGTACCGTACACTAAGTATTCTCGCTCGCTCGCCCGCCCTACTGGCCCGCCCGATTAGGAGGCTCTTGGCTCCCCTAAACTCACCTCTCGCTCACATCTGTCTGTCACCATCCGACCCTCCGTCTCGGTTCTAACCGTTTGTTTGTTTCGAGCCGAGTCGAGACAAACGACGGACAGACGTAACGATAAACAGTAAACCAAATCTCCAGTAATGAAAATGAACGTAACGAACCGTACCGTACGCCGGAATGCGGAAGGCAGCTCGGTTCGAAACTCGGATCCGGTTGGAAACAGCGACCGCCGCAGGGACGTAGACTGCACCGCATTGTTACTTATACCTATCTACCTACATACATACATACATGCATAAATAAATACATACATACATACATACAATACATAGCTACGAGTATTGGAGTGCGTGTTTCGAGTATTGAGGCCGCACACCGCACGCTGACGTACATTCCCGCAGAAGGGCGTTTTCGATGACCTGGGAATCATCACCCCAACAGTGACGTATCATAGTTATTTTTAAAATTTTTATAGATGACGTTAAGTACAGTAAAAGTTGTCATTTCATGCCTCAGACTAGGATGGCTTAGGCAATTGTTTGTTTTCGCATTCGAGCAGTATAATGAAATATTTTCTGTGTTATCGAGATATTTATTTGAGATGAATAAATCATGTCCGAATTTAAGTTGTCGTATGTTTTCTTGTCAGTTCTTAAGGTTTATTTAGAAATAAGGGAATAATTTATAAATTCTATTCTTGAAATAAATGAATATAATTGACAACATCTTTCTTTACTGCTACCCTAACACTTTTAGCACTGCGCACTGTTCATGGAGGTAAGCATACTGGGTGTAACACAATTTATTGTTAAAAAATGGAAACTTGTTTTACGCCCAATATAAAAAGCAACAAACATTTAATAATCAACATGTCATGATATATTTATTGTATCTACAGGGGTCTTGGTCCTGTGTTTATTTCATTAACCAATTACGTAACAAAAAGAGCATCTGGTTATTACGTTAGACGCGAACCATCTGGGGGCAGTTGGGAATATCGCAAGCCAATTCCGAGGCGCAGTTACTTCTCGTTCTTGCCTCAAAATAGTCGAATAATATCGGCTTTTGGCAGAATTGGCACTCCTGAAATTAATAATCAATTGTTATATAGACGCACCAGAAGTTTGATAGCAAACCAAAACCTACCTTATTGCACTGCAAACCTTTCAAAGGCAGCTTCATGTCCATCCAAATCTGACTTAGATCCTCAACCAAAACGTCCATCAGCTCTTTAGTGTGATACGGCGTAGGGGCCAAGCGCAACTTCTCTTGTCCACGAGCGACAGTCGGATAGTTGATAGCCTGCACGTAGTGCCCTTTCTCTCTCAGCAATCTATCCGAAAGAGTTGTGCACTGCAACGGATCCCCAACTCTGACCGGAATGATATGGCTAGGTGTGTGCTCTACGGGAAAGCCCAGCCGCACCAGATTTTCCCTCAAGTATCTAACATTCTTCTGATGTTGGTCTCGCAAGGCCACCCCTTCCTCCGAAGCGAGTATGTCAACAGACTTCATCGCACCAGCCAGAACGGTTGGCGGCAGTGACGTTGTAAAGATAAATCCCGCTGCATACGATCTAATCATATCAATGAGATTCCCGGATGATGCTACAAAGGCAAAAAGGTATTGTTAGTCTTACCAAGCATTGTAGTAAGTAATGTAATACGTACCTATGTACCCACCAACGTTGCCAAATGCCTTCCCTAGAGTTCCCGAAATAATATCCATCTTATGTAGTTGGTCGTCTCTCTGACCAATCCCAGCCCCGTGGCGTCCGTAGAGTCCCACCGCATGCACTTCGTCGACAAAGGTCAAAGCCCCGTGTTGATGCGCGACATCGCACAACTCCTCCAGTGGACACACAGCCCCAGTCATGGAATGTACTGTCTCGAAAGCGACAATTTTTGGAACGGCGCGGTCAACGCTTTTCAGGAGTTGTGCTAAGTGTTGGGGATCGTTATGCCTGAAGATGTGCTTGGGCACGCGACTGTTTCTGATGCCCTGGATCATGGAAGCATGGTTCCCTTCATCCGAGAAGATGTGGCACCCAGGCAACCATTTCGCGAGTGTGAATAACGTGGAATCGTTTGCCACAAAACAGGAGGTGAAGAGCAGAGCCGAGTCCTTCTCGTGCAGCTCGGCTAATCTCTTCTCCAATCGTTCGTGGAGCACAGAATTCCCAGAGATGTTACGGGTGCCTCCTGCGCCTGCCCCATACTCCTCTAAGGCCTCGCTGAAATATCATAGCCAACATCAGTAAATTGCTCATTATCTCTTCCGTAATTGTTTCTTGATTGTTTAATAATAATAATATAATTTATTGATGTGATACAGAATTGAAAAAAATATTTCCGCAAACGTAAGTACAAAAGATGCAAAGCAATCAGGGATGTTAAATTACGGTAATTAATTCAAATGCCGATTAATTAAAATGATAATTTACCAATGATGTATGTACAAAAAAATGGGTATAACCTTCTAAGTCATTATATTGTAGATGTGCTGATGGTTTTCCTGATTGAATACTAGTAATTCATTATTAAAATGAAAGCAGGGACTACAATAAAAATACTTTTTATACCAGCAATTTATAAAATGGCCAGTCTAACAGCATAATTATAGTCTAAAATACTGTAATTTACTACCGACTCACAAAACGACACACAATGATCACATTTTATCCAGATCACCGATCACATTTCCTTAAATCATGAAAATTTGATAGTACGTATATGGCTTCTGATTTAAAATGTGCATTATTGGCTCCGCTAATTTAAGTAATTATAAATCTGGAAATTACCATTAATTACGGTAATTTATTTAGTAATTTACTCGATAAATTACGCTTTTACATCCCTAAGTACCTCCCAGGCAAAGCACAAACACTTGCCGACTGCTTCGGAGTGGTACTGTCACGCAAGTACTGATGGAAGGTTATTAAAATTAATGTATAAATTCCGGTAAATTAACAACTATAATTAAAATTTTTGGCAAATTACTGGTAAATTACCGACGATAATTTAAATTGATGATAAATTACGGTAATTAAAAATCGGTAAATTACCATTGATTATGGTAATTAATTTGGTAATTTACGCGGTAAATTACGCTTTTACATCCCTGAAAGCTACTGTTTCACTTTATATTGTGTGTGGAAATTATTGTTATTTTTAATGAAAGTTGGTCTATTTATATGTAGAAATGAAGACATATTGAAGATGTATATGCTAGTAGAGTTAAAATTTTGAATTTGCAAAGTAAGGCTGACATGAGTTTGTTGACTATATGCCAGCTAAAGTTCGTATGGCTCTTTTTTGCGCCAAAAATATTTCAGTTTGAGGGCGTGACTGATGCGACTGGAACTCTTCGGAGTTCCAGTCGCGTCAGTCACGCCCATAGAGTATTCGCAGAATATCAGAAGTGATATGGAGACTCTTTCAGTGACTTCAGTTGAATGTTTACTGTATTTAAAAACCCTACCAGTTCCTAGCAGTGCGTGTTCCACTTCAAGTGGAACCATTGGCAGACAACCACTTATACAATTGTTCCAGTAACATATTACAATAAATATAAGCTTATCCTTATGAATTCTTTTTGTTTTTTCAGCGCAAGTGCGAGCTTTTCTATTCATCTGTTATATTTGTAAAGTGAGCAATAAAGCAATTGTTTAATTACTGCAAACAAGACTTACTGCACGGCGTTCTTTACTTGCGGATGAGAAGACATCCCCAAGTAATCGTTGGAACACCATACGATGATATCCTTCTCTCCCCACGAATACTCCTTCGCGGAGGGGAATTGGCCAGGCCCTCCCAATCGATTGACCTTCTTGAAGACACGGTACGAGTGGTCCATTTTTTTCTTCGTTATCTGTTGGTGGAAAAATTGTTCGTACGGGAATTTCTCCTCTGAAGGCTCCAACGAGCGCTCAGATGTGGTCAGATCGATGACGTCTTTCCTCTCGACCTTCTTGACAACATTATCGATATCGGAAAGAAACGGGCAGGAGATCGACTTCCTGGCATCGGCCTCGTGCTCGACAGCAGGTTGTACTTTACCGTCTGTGGCTTCCTTGGATAGTTGCCCATCCGTGTGAATGAGGGCCTTTGACATCACCGGACATTGGCTGCCGTAAGCCTTGAGCAACGCTGGCCCGTAGTTGCGAACATATGACTGTGTCAGGCGAGTCAGAAAAGGGCACGGCATGGCTGAAGTTTGATAGTTATTGCGAAAGCCTACAAACCAATTGCTTACATAATCGTCTTTATTATTTAAACAATATAAGTACCTTGAACCAACTGGAGAATGTTATTACTCTGACGAATGTATTCCTTGCTCCGTGACAAGATCTGAAACGAATGAATTTAGAATTTTGTGTTGTTTTTGTAAGGAAAATTGGAATGTTTAAATAATTAGTAATACTTTAAAAAAGGTAAATAAATATTTATTTGGATTTAGGGCACTCACCACTTGGTCGTCAGTTAATTATGTAAATGATTATATCAATTAGACTATTGATCTTTTTGGAACCAATTGAACGCTGTTATGACACGAAATAGGCAGGTTGCCTCGATCAGGTGGGCTAATTTGGATCAAACCCAAAGTTTTATAATCGCGAAAGGCTGACGTGACAACTAGCACGACGAGAGAGACGGCGATAGGCAACGAGCCACGCATGCAGGAGCGAAAGCGATTTTGACGTATGACGTATGGAATGTGCAGCCAATCGCAGGTGAGGGCACAAGGTTTGCGAGCATGCAAATTAGATGGGTGATGTCATTTACGCGATGAAAGATCGTATCCGTAGATGCATTAGGCACGTTTTCGCCTGCTTCCCCCACCACTCCGACGGGCATTCGCGCGATTATACGAAATTACAAATACGTGACTTGATTATGACTTTGCAATAAATTAGTAGGTATTGGTTATTGCGCAAAACGTCGCGATGTAGCATGAGGTTGGCAAAAACTTTCCAATTCTTTCGTGAATTTTCCTATTGTATTTTTTCGTTACCAAAAAAATAGAGCTATCGATATTTACATTTACGTGTTATTAGGTTGTTTTATCTAGTACCTGCGCTCGTAATTGCCTGCGTTAATCTCTGCTAGGAATTAAAAAATACTTACGAAGAATGTCATATCGCAAAAATTGGAACAGTACACGGGTATTGAGAACGTTCACTTTTCACAGCTTTCTATTACTGACTGAATTACCGTCATATTGAATGAAATTTTATACCGTTCTCCGATCAGAATCGGACTAGCCCCAGAAATATTCCATTGTTCCGGTAAGAAGATTGAATTCCGGCAAACATTGCATTTGTCGTAGGCAAATGGTTATTTTAGACAAAAGGCTTTTGCCTAGGCAAATAGGTTTTTCAGGCTACAATTTTATTTTAAAAGCTATTTGTTTGGCTAATTGTATTTGCCGAAATTGTAACTAGGAAATAAACAATAATTAGGCGTGTGTGCAAGCATTCTAAGAAAGCTGTATATTCCAATACGTTAATAATATTCATATTGGTTTATGCTTTGAGACAAGACTGTGAAGCATGATGTAAGAATTATATATATAATTCTATAATCAGTCGTTCGTGGTAGTGATGGTGAAGATGTCTAGAGAAAAAGTGTGTTTTCTCCTTTTTCTGGTTACATCTAACAAACTTATGGTCTTGTTTTTTTCCGTACTGTCCACCACATTAATATAACTATTTATCTAGATTGTAGACTTCCGCGGTCTGAGTCAATGATATATTGATTTCCGGGTGGAAACCGCGTTGAGGACTTTGAAGCATTCGACGTTTCGGGCTCTGTTGCAAGAGGCATCTTCAGGTCATCTTCTTAGCACTTGGTTTGATAACTTAGTCCTGAAGATGCCTCTTGCAACAGAGCGCGAAACGTCGACTGCTTCAAAGTCCTCAACGCGGTTTCCACCTGGAAATCAATATATCATTACTATTTACTTCATTTTGTTTTTAAATTAGTTGACCAACTGTCCTCCTTTAGGGAGTGTAGCCCTCATTTTGTGAGGGTTGTCATTTTTATTATTGCCCTCCGTACGTCCTTCTTTCTTGCAGAATGTCTTCCCTTGACCTCCTTCTGGTTACTTTCTGAGCTGTGTACGTTGACCGTTCAAACAGGAATCATTAAGCGAATAGCTGGTAACATTCACTCAGTAATATCAGGAATATTTTTAAAGATTTATCAAAAAAGAAAAATATCGATATCTTAGTAAAAATATTTGTAAACAGTCGACTTAGTGCTAAACCTCAGCAGAATTATGAGTTTTGTAAACGGTGTGACAACTAGACTAGTAGTTAGTACTAGTACCACTAGTACTATAGTACTAAGCTCGTGTAACCAAGGCATTATTGTCCACGAATAGTGATTAGTTTTGTACAAACTTTAGTTTCACTGCATAGAGGTGTGTAAAAAGCAAACAAGTAATTATCAAAATCATTTTATTAACTTCACTACAGATTGACTGAACTTATCAATATATAAATAAATATGTATTAACACAAAAAACTGTCTATAGGAACTGAACTTTCCTTGATTTTATACTTGCGAATTCTGCTATTGAATAGAATAGAATAGAATAGAATAGAATAGAATAGAATAGAATAGAATAGAATAGAATAGAATAGAATAGAATAGAATAGAATAGAATAGAATAGAATAGAATAGAATAGAATAGAATATACCTTTATTGATTGAGATCAACAACTCAGTATGTTACAATAAATATATACATATATTTCATTTGATTGTTCTAATTGCTGCTATAAACTGTTCCACGGTGTATGGTGGTGTGTAACAGAGAACCCTGGTGAGTTGCTGAGTTGCTTAAGACTTTTCTATTTGTTTTGGCAGGTAGTTGTAGATCTTCACCCCCTCACGCACGAAAACGGTTGTTTGAAGTCTACTGAGCGGAACCTCAAGTTAGTTCCGTTGGCGGGTGTCGTGTTCATGGATGGCATATCTTTGTCTGTGCATGTGCAAGTACTTTCGTGCATGGAGTAACTGCTGTAGTATATGGGTGGCATGTAGTGACAAAATTTTGTGTTTGCAGAAGAGAGGCCTGCAGGACTCTGTGCAATTTGTTCCCTCTATTGCTCGTACAGCTCTCTTCTGTAGCACCATAACCTTGTGGGCGTGAGAGGAACCCCCCCATATCTTCAGTCCATATGCCATCCTGCTGTGGAACATTGCATAGTAGACGGATCTTGCTGCTTGGGTGTTTATTGTGTCCCTAATCCCTCTGATGGCGTAGATTGCAGTTGAGAGTAGGTACTGGGGGTCTACTCTCGTCATCTTTTTGAAGCGAATGCGAGACTTTTCGAATAGAGTGGGGATATCACCGGTTGCCCGTATCTATGAGCAAGTTTGCTTGTTGCTGAGAACAATAACACACGCGCCACGCCCATACATTCCCATACGTTTGCTTGAAACGTATGGGCGTGCGTTATTGTTTTTAGCAACAAGCAAACTTGCTCCTAGATACGAACCAGAGGGCAACCGGTGATATCCCCACTCCATTCGAAAAGTCACGCATTCGCTTCAAAAAGATGACGAGAGTAGACTCCCTGGTAACAAATCTTCTATGTGCGCTCGCCATGTCAGTCGTGTATCAAGTTGAATTCCCAGGAAGTTAACGCTTGCACCTTCTTGTTGATTTCTTCTACTGATTGTTATTAGAAGTTTGGCTGTTTTGTCTACGTTCAACATTAGGTGATTGGCTGTGAAATTCTGATGTATCAAAACCATGAAATATTTCAAGTTCAATTGAAACAATAGATGAATTAAGCCTATCCTGGTGCACAGTTGAGCTTGAATAATGTTTTATAATTTTCAATTTGGAAAGAGATCATTTACCATAGGCACCAAAACCGGCATAGTAAGCAATATTCTTAGCTATTGATGGTTTGGTAAGGTACCAATCAAACCATTTTTTAAAAGATACTTTAAAATTTGTAATGCATAAATTTTATATACAAATCGATGCCGTTCATGTCTGCTTTTATTGAATCATCTGTTGTTTGAGTTGCAAATCTTTGCAATGATTTAGCAATTTGTCGCTGGTGTAATTAAATAACATATTGTCAGAAACCCGAAGACATCATCAAGCTTTTTAATTCTTCAAATCTCCACTTTATAATTAATTTTGGGGTTTAATTCAATTTAAACGTGCAAACAATATCTACCCATCTACTAGCCTCTACTGGACATGTTTTTAACAATACGTTTGAAGCCAATATAGGTAGCTGTGTAGACTGTCATCATACATTTATTGGGATTGTGGAATTAAGGAAAATACATTTTATAAATGAAATGATCTTCTGATAAATGGATTCGAATTTGAAAATGATGAAATTCCTACATTTGCCGGCCCCTTGAAGGTGCAGCCCGCGTACTGTGCACCCCTTACACACCCGCTTAGGTATGCGCCCGCCAAACATGAAACTGTAGCTTCCAGTAACATGCAACACATTCATTCAGTTTTAAACTTTATCGGCCGCAAAAATTAACAAGAAATTAGTGAAATATTTAGTTGGTTCCCCCCACCCCTCGTCGACGGAATTTTGTCGGCGGCCCTGATGATCAAGTTTTCAACGAAATAATAATGGTCGCCTTAACACTTGTGTAAATAAATCATTTGTTAATAATTGTTACTGTATTACCCCCCTCAAGGGTACTTCCATGAGGGCAATTCCTCTAGCTCTCAGGAGGTACAGGCTGGCTGACGACCACCAGGTGCCCGAGTTACTCCCTCCCCAACCTCCTTCCTTACTCTCCTATCTCATCCTCCCGGCCCGGCTGTAGTATCGTGGCCAAGGGCTTGCACCGGGATGAACGACGCCGGCGGTGTAGTACTTCGGTACAAGCAGCTGTCATACCATGCACTCGATTGGGTGTGGGGGATCTGGGCTTCATCGCCCGGATCAAGGGGAGACAACCCCATATCAAACCCCAGAGTCAAGGTGGAACTGCTTACGCTGAAGACTCTCGCTGCTTGCAGCTAGCCACTTGGGTAAAGTGTGGTCCAGTAAGTAGGACTTTGGACACCGGCCACCATCCAATTTCAATAAGGCTTACCAGGGTGCAGGGGCGCTGCTCTGGTGGACGACCCTTTCTCCATTACTCGTCGGATCATTTATGGACTACAGAAATATAAAAATCGTTATTACGCAAACTCCCAACGAGGGGGACAACCTCGATCCCCAGAATGAGGGACAAAAGGAGGCTGGTGCTAATCCAACTCCAACACCACCAATCTCTCTGGAAAGGGAGCGGGAACTGCTATCGACCCCACCACCCTTGACAGAAGATGTTGGAAGCTCGGGTGAGGGCACCATCTCTAAGATGGAGAAGTTCTCACTCGCCAAGAAGAGGCTATCAGGCGCTACCAGAAAGCGCCTGAGCAAGCTACTCAAAAGCGGTCTTGACTATGAGACCGCCAAGAGTATAGCATTTGCGCGACCAGCTGCGACTGGACGGAGGGAGGAAGATAAGACGACCTCGACATCCACTGAAGCCGGGCGAACGGAGGACGGTAATACGTCCTCCGCATCGACTGTAGCTAGAGTGGGGGAGGACGATAAGACGTCCTCGTTACCTACCGGCTCCCAGAAGCGTCTGCGCTCAGATGCCAGCACACCGAAACACGGTCCCAAAAGGGCCTGTACCGGTGCTACTAAAAAGGCGAGAGGCATTGCCCCAAGACCGGCAAGCCGTCTCATGCCGAGGTGGCGGCGGGGATCAGAGTGGGGTTACTCCACAATGAACACCCCGCTGCTCAACTGGCGGCTGAGCCATCTAAAGAGGGGAATTCTTGCCGCGGTGGACAACATCCCGGAAGGAGGACCTCGTGGACAACAATTCCAAGGTTGCACATTACGACCTGGATGGCTGCTCGTCACCTGCGCTGACGAACTAAGAGTCACATGGCTGGAGAGCGAATTAGCTCGCCTCCATCCAAGTGAAGGTGTGAAGCTGAGGTTAGCGAGAGGAGCTGACCTGCCTAAACCTCATGTGTGTATACTGTGTATAGCATACCTACATCCCTGATGATGAAGCCGACAAACGACTCACACAGGAGGTGGTGCTGGCACGCCTGAGGAAGGTGAACACCGGACTAGCGACTCAAGACTGGATGGTACTCAGCCACGTGGAGTCGGGTCCGGGACGAACATGGACATTTTCCATTGACGATGGCTCCATGACGGCCCTGCAAGCACTCGGTATGAGGCCATATTTTGGTCTCGGTCGGGTCTTGTTTAGGTGCCGAGGGATCTCGTCTGAGGCTTTGGCCTCTTCACAGCGACTTCCAGGAGGGGATCGGGCTAATCCGACTTCTCAGGGAAGACTGGCTGGAGAGAGAGTGATGGCCGCACCAGCAAGTGGGCCATCCACAAGTGCCCACGCGGGGCCGAAGCAAGCGACGATTTCCGCCAAGGGGAAACGTCCTACCAGCGTCAAGATGCCTTTTAAGAAGTCCAGTATAGCAAAGGAGAAGGCACACACCCAAAAGGGACCGACCCAAGCCAGGAGAGGTGCGAAGCCCCCTGGGAAGGGTAGGGAAAAGGCACCTGAAGAGAAGAAATCCTAATGCCTGTCTTCAGGTGCCTGCAAGGAAACTTGCAACATGCCAAGGGGGCATCATTCCTCCTTGGCAAACGGTTCCTAGAGGAGCGGATAAGTCTCGCCCTTATACCGAGCGCGGGTCGCATTGGAGGCCTAGGGAACATCTCCGGGAAGATAGTATCAGGGATCTCGGATGAGGGACTACTTCCCGGGGGACAGCACAGAGTACCACCCCCAGCTGTAGTACGTGATCTAGCCGCCTACAGCAAGAGGAACAACATCCACCTGGTTGTCGGATGTGACGCAAATGCCCACATGTTTTGTGGGGCAGCACAAACATCAACCAGCGAGGTGAGTCTTTATTAAATTATATATTAGGGGAGGGGCTAACTACACTCTATGTTGGCACCGAACCAACCTTTGTTACGAAACACCGTACGGAGGTATTGAACATTACGTTATGAACTAATTATTTGAGCACAAAAATATCTGAGTGGAAGGTATCAGGGGAGCCTTCATGCTCGGACCATAGACATATTCTATTCAATATCAAAACCGGCCCCAGAAGGGCCGTAGAATATCGTGATCCAAAAAGCACAAGGTAGGACGGGTATACACGCTCGCTAAGTGCTAAGATGGAAGAGGTAACCAACACGATTAGTGATCGTGACAACATAGTGACGATGGCTGATGATATAACTACATCTGTCGTCTCTGCGTATCACGAAAACTGTCCAGTTACGAGGAAGAATCTGCCTCTTGGTGGAACAGAGACCTAGAAAAGAAAAGGCATGAAGTTCGTAAACTATGGAACCGAACTACCGAGCTAGGTGGCTGGGAAGCATACAGAACTACTCTAACGATCTACAACAAAGCGATAAGAAGGGCCAAAAGGTAGTCCTGGAGAATAGATACTCCCAGTAGTGCCAGAATTCTCTCGAGGGAGCCGGGGGCAACCCTGGGGTCGGTCAAACGACCCGACGGTGCCTTTACGACCTCTGGAAAAGAGACGCTAGAGATCATGGTCCAGAACCACTTTCCCAACTGCCTGATTCTGACTGACAATATCCCCTCAACCAGTCAAGCTAAGTGGCGGAGTAAACGCCCTAGCAAGTATGATTGGGAGGTGGCGAAGAAAGTCATTACAGCAAACACAGTAAGGTGGGCAGTAAAATCCTTCCAACCCTACAAGAGTCCTGGTGTCATGGGGTGTTTCCAGTGCTACTACAGAACAGCCTGGATATACTGACACCTTACTTGATAACATTGTTCAGAGCGAGTCTAGTGTGGAACTACATTCCATCTAGCTGGTCGGAGGTGAGGGTGGTATTCATACCCAAGGTGGCCCGAATAGACCCATCACCAAAATCGTTCACACCGATAAGCCTGATGTCCTTCATACTGAAGGCCCTCGAAAAGGTCTTGGATGCACACATCCGTGGGGAAAGTCTACGGACCAATCCCCTGCATGTCCACCAGAACGCTTATCAAAGGGGCAAATCTACGGAGCTGGCACTTAACAATTTGGTGGGAAAGGTAGCACGATCCCTTGAAGCAAAGAAAATTGCTGTGGCTGCCTTTCTCGACATAGAAGGTGCCTTTAATGCTGCGTTAACACAGTCCCACTGTAAAGCTGTGAAGGCCAGGGGTACTGAGACCACGATAGTGGGATGGATACAAGCAATGCTTGCAGCCAGAATAGTAACAGCTTTGCTACACGGTGATGTTGTAAGGGTCAGAATTACGAGGGGATGTCCACAGGGAGGGGTGCTTTCGCCCCTCCTCTGGTCTCTCCTAGTGGATGACCTACTGGCAATTATTGCAGCGCTAGATGTAGACATACAAGTGTATGCCGATGATGTGGTTATTCTTGTGAGTGGTGACGATGATATCCTTGTCTCTGACACCTTCCAAGAAGTACTAAACGTCATACAGATATGGTGTGTGGGGGAACAGCTTGCTGTGAACCCCCTTAAAACACTAATAGTCCCATTTACTAGAAGAAGGGAAGTGGGGCTCATTCCTCCTATCCTGAGCGGTGAAACAATCCAGTTTGTAGACAGTGCTAAATATCTAGGGGTCACCTTGGACAAAGCTCTCAACTGGAATTTCCATGTAGAAAGCATCATCCGTAGAGCCAATTTCTCCCTATGGAGCTGCAGGAAGATATGTGGAAAAAACTGGGGACTTACCCCTAAATGACTATACTGGCTGTACCTGAATGTCGTTAGACCGGTGATCACTTACGGCAGTGTCGCTTGGTGGCCGGCAACTCTACGGAGAGTTGCGCTGATGAAACTAGTAAGTTTGCAGAGGATGGCTACATTAGCCATAACAGGAGCCATGCGAACGACACCCTCTGTGGCTCTGGAAATGCTGCTAGATCTCCCCCCGCTGCATGTAGTGGTGGAAGGTGAAGCCAGAATGGCAACGTACAGATTAATGCACATAGCAGAAAATGTGCCGCAAATGGTGGAATTCGAGCCCAATAGACTCACGACGACGATTGAGTCGGACGAACTACTGGCATGAGAAGGGACACCATCCCTGCCGAATACAGCTGGGAGACATCATTCAATGTCCTACAACCAAGTAGAGATGACTGGGGAAGGAGGGAAACCTGCCTGCTCCAGGCCGATTCCTCCTGGTTTACCGATGGCTCCAGTACCAACCTTGGCACCGGTCTAGGAGTCTACGGACGCAAACCGAGAACAAAGATAAACTGCAACCTTGGCAAATTTGCGACTATACTACACGCAGAGATAACTGCCATTGATGTCTGCGCCCAGGAAATCTTCCAGAGGAACTGGGTAGGCAAATCAATTAAAATCTTCTCCGACAGCCAAGCGGCGCTACGCTCGCTGGCGACCAGCAGATAACAATCTCTCGTCGTAAAAAACTGTAGGAGAACATTATCCGGGGTGGGGAAGGCAAACAGGGTCACTCTCATATGGGTACCTGGCCACGCTGGCATAAAGGGAAACGAAGTTGCTGATTCTCTGGCCAGGGTAGCGGCCAACACAGTTCCGGAGGGGCCAGAACCGACTCTTGGAATACCAAGAGACGTGGCAAAACACTCGATTAAGAGATGGATGGTTATGAAATCCTTGGATTTCTGGTCAGGATGCCCAGGAATGAGACATTTCATGGCGGTGACTACATCACCATCCAAAATCAGAACTGAATCCTGGCTGAACTTAAGCAGAGTGGAAATCAAAACCATGACTGCTGCGTTCACGGGACACTGCCGACTTCGGCATCATCTTAACAAGTATACCTGATACCACTGAGTGTCGCCTATGCCTGGAAGATGATGAAACAATGGAGCATGTTATCTGTTCCTGTCCAGCCGCGGATGGCATCAGGGTCAGGATTTTCGGCACGGCCAAATTCAAACTACAAGACCTAGAGAACACACCACCCGATAGGATAATCAGGCTCATTAAAGAACTGGACCTGGACGGTGAAGTATAACAATTAGCTACTAGTAGTAGTAGGTGAGCCACAATAGACCCCTGCGGTCGCAGTGGATGGCTGGTTGAGCAGCCAGACTCACATTCTCTCTAAGTCTACTGTTTTACCAGCTGGATTTCTTCTTGGCCTTAGACCGGCTATATGGTAAAAGCCTACCTGACTTTATTTTATTTTTAATTTTGCAGGGATCCATCACCAGTGACACCTGTAAAAAGGTTGGTCCCGATCAAAAACAAATTTGATTGGAATAAAATAAACAATTTTTTTTAGTGTTTTATTTGTGATTATATAAAATTATATCTATATACATCTGAATCTTGAGCATGCCCAATAGACTACCATATGCAACAAATAAAGATTATACATACATATGATTAAAATAAAGAATTCAAGATGTCTGTTTGGCCAGAACATTCAACGTTCAAAGTTGTTAAACTGAATTCATTATTAATTAATTAAATTTATATTGTCTCACTGAAATGTTTTGTTACGTAATTAGCAGCGTTTGGGTGTCGCAGCTCGCAGAGTAAACTATATGTATTATTTCCCCACCAGGCTTCTACGTCACCTGGTGAAAGTCTGTTAATGTCCGTTAATATTGGAATGCGAATACCCGACTGCTGGTAATTACCAACAAAGTGGAGATAAATAAACAACAAATATGTTGTTTGTACAATTGTCTAATGTTTAAGTTTACTCTTTAATTTGTCCGGTAAGTTGAAAACGATAAATAAATAAGGAAATTATACAAAAATATTCTATCCTATCCAATAAGTAACACTCATCTCTCTTTGTTTAAGTTAGTAAATTCATATCAAGTACATATTTCGATTGTTGAGTTTCGTAATTTATTAAGCACGTAGTTTGTAAGATTCAAATCACTATATAAAAACCCTGACAATTTAGGATAGGACGACCATATTATTGAACGTGAATGTGGAATACTATATAGAAATACTATATCAGATGTCTAGCAGGAAGATTTCCTTCACATTTTTCCACCATTACACGTACAAACTTGATCAACGACATGATAGGGGTCATACGGTCACCCTAACGTAAAAGGAAATACGAGGGCCCCATAAAATTAATCTAAAATACAATTAATAAGAATAAAATATCAGAAGGGAAATATCACTAAAACAGGGAAAGTACTCAACAGTGATAAATAAGATTCATTTGTTTATTTGTCTAACTTATATGCAGATTCGTGGATTTCGTTACTTTCCCAACGTTCAAACTGGAAGGACTCTAGGAACAAAGTACATACTATCTATCTAACATAAGGTCAAGTGATCATTGCTCTTTATCGCACCTCAGAGATCAGCTATAAACAATGTACAGTTAACAAGTGTAGTAGGGAAGCATGCAATAGTCAACATTCAACATTATAACCATAGGGAAACGAATCAAATTATAATCTGATCTGGGAGTGCCGTTCCAAGTGGACCCAGCCAACGGATAAGTCCTCTTTTGTTCTTTCCCATCCTTTTCGTTATTAAAATATTGCACTTTATTTATAATTATCTAGTCGCCTCCGATTCTGTAAGAGATTCATTATGTCTCAAACCACAGTTCTATCTCATTGTATACATCTATATAAGGGAATAAAAACAAAAAATAATATCAATAATAATTGACTGTAACTTAACCAACAGGTTACGTCTCTAGTAAATATTAGTTTGCCTCGTCTTGTAGAACCTTGTAGTCCTCATTTCGAGGAACACCTTCTTCCTCTCCCTCCTGCTTCTTATCACCCTGCGGAGCCTTGCAACCTGGCATCTTAAAGTCAATCCTGTTGAGTTTGGCATCGTGACTGGACGTCGTTCTTTGAGAAGAGTACAAAGCCTCCATGGTCGAGGGATTCGGAATCGGGGGGCACGAATACGTCGAGACGGAACTCAGGTTACGGCGATGTCTCCGATGATGGGGTTTATCATCAAACACTAAAAATTCTCATCGTTAATTCATCTGCTATCCGTTATTTTCTATCACTTACGTTTATCCAAACTGATGATGGAACCGACGACTTCGTTGACTGTAATTACAGCTGTCTCGTCCAGCTGCTTGCGGCGTCTCACCAGCCACCAGTCCAGCATGAAGATCCCCAACGCCAAGATCTTGATTCCTCCGCAGAGGCCTACATAACGGTACCTAAATTGCTCGATGTCATACAGCAGGCATCGGCCGCCTTTCTCGTTGCAGGTGCTCTTCCATAAGAGGCAGGTCGAGTCAATCAAGTTCCCGAATAAAATTGGAGCCGGTATATAGCCAAATAATCGGAATATCACAAATTGCATTCCCAGGGCAAAAGAACGTTCCTCTTCGCTTACCGATCTAAAAATATTTTATTTTTAGAAAACAGTTTTGAGTAGATACTCAATAATCACTTTTTTGGGTGAGTATTGAGTAGATACTCAGTGAAGAAAAGAGTATTGGGTACTCTACTCAATACTGAAAATTTAAAAAAATGAGTATCGAGTAGTCTACTCAATACTCATATTCATGAGTAGAATTCGCCCAACTAAACAGAAATATGTTGGAATTTTGGGCAGTGTGTAAATTTGGGACGTTTACCTTAACTAATAGTAAAATTTACAAACCTGAGTACTATCATAAGTAGGGGCATTTGAGTGATTGCAACGATGAACGTCATAAAGAACAACAGAATGAGGAAGGGGTATATTGTGTGGCACGACGAGTTGCAGGGCCCCGCAGTAGCCACAGGCACGACGGTCACTTCGGCGTACTCGTTATCCCTGGTCAGGGACATCGCAGAAGTTGTTCCGCCGATTAAGCTCATGTTACCATGAATACCTGAAAGCAATGGTAATATACCAAAAAAAGTTCGGAAATTTTCAGGAAAACACTCACAGGCACAGTTGGTGTAATTTGACCGTAGTATAGAGGTGCAGCCCGCGTGGCAAGGGCTGAAGTAAGTTAAGCCGTTGTTCCCGCAGACAGGTTCGACGTCATTCATGCTACACTCGCAGCCAAAGTTGCACGCTGAGGTGAGATTCACTTGGAATGGCTCAGTTCTTGTGTTGTTAAAGTACGGGATTGTAGTGCCGGCCATCTTCAAGTTGTCGCAGCCCAGGAAAAAGAGCAGAGCGTAGCAGAAGAGGCAGATCACGTTCGAGATGAGCACAAATTGGACCGCACCCTTCGGACGTAGCTCCATACGCTGGAGTATCCAACCGCCCATGAAAATACCAATACAAGCCCCCGGGATTGCTATCGATCCTAAATATCAATTTTACATATGAAATGGATATTTATAAGATAGTTTTGGTACCTTACCGGTAAAAACACTCGCTTGACTCTTGCCTAAACTGAACTGCGTTTCTAAATATTTTGGGAGAAACACAACAAAACCTGATACTATTACAAGTTCCATGCAAGCTCCCAGACATGTTACTATGTATACTGGATTACACGCTAACCTCCACATTGACCTCGGTATATCTAGAAAAATCACATATCACACACGTCATTTCCATAGTTTATCGTATTACCTTTTATATCTTTGCCGTAACCTGTGTCGTTCTTGGTGGCGTTGCTTTGCACCTGTTGCGAGGGAATCACGGACGAACTGCTGGACGTTGCCGCGGCTGCTGCCTTCTCCATGAGTCTTTTCTTCTCCTTTTCCGCAGTCAAGACTTTCGGGAATGAGAAAAACGGAATCGACACTAGGATGAGTAGGAAGCCACTGAGGAGGAACCCTCCCCACCACATACCAACCCATCTGTGGTCGCCTGGATCTACAACAGTCAAATTTAATATTTCCCTTTTTTTTTCAGTTCACTTTTTCTACCTATACTGATAAATTTCGAAAAGGAGTCCATGTGGAATGAGAGGAGGTACGCCCCCAGAAGGAACCCAAGAACTGGTCCAAACGCCGCCATGCTGTACATGCAACCTAAAAGAAATTTGTATTACCCAACATATTGCTATAATAGTTATTACCCGCTAAACATGCAATATTGCAACTTTTTGTAATATTGTAAGAAGGTAACTTGTGTAAACGTATTTATATTAACATAATAACATATTACAATGGTTAGGCAAATGGTTATTTCTGGCAAAAGGCTTTTGCCTAGGCAAAAGCAATTTTCCATGGCAAATAGATATTGGGTGTGCATTTATATGTTTAAACCTATTTACCGAGGCAAATACCGAGGCTAATTTATTTGCCCAAACCCTTGTTAGGCAAATAGCATTTTGAATAGAAATCGATCGGACTAACCTAAAAGTCTTGTTTTACTGGAATGAAATCCATATGAAATCGTATCTCCGCACTCATGAGTATTGACACTTGTCATAACAAACCAGGCGTAACTTCATTAGAATCATGATGATTAGAATACGATATTACTCAGAAGTAGTCAACAACCAAATATATTAATTATGACGAATTTGAGAACTAACATGCACGGATTGCACATAACCTCACACAATTTTAAAACAAACACGATTGAAAACTAAATGCTATTTGTCTGTCAACGGTCCAGGCAAATACATTTGCCTAGGCAAATAGCTTTAAAAATATAAATAACGATTCCATATCTATTTGCCCTGGCAAATAGCTTTTGCCTAGGCAAAAGTCTTTTTCCTAAAGTAACCATTTCCTATGAAATATATAAATCCAACATATTTCTACAAAATCGAGACAACATTTTATTGATAATTTTTTTCTACATAAATGCATGATATTTTTACAATCTTGACACAAGATTTAGTTGACAACATTTAATCTACAGAAATTCATCATATGTTTACAATATGAAGATAACATTACATTAAAACATTTTATCTATGTTGCTGTTCAATATTGCAAAAAATAGTGCTATATTTTATATATAATGTGGTCAAAATATTCCAATAAAGGTTACTGGCTTGTAATTATATTGTTATTTAAATATTCCAATAAATGTTCGTGACTTGTAAGTGTGGTGTTGAAACAATGTTACAAACTTGTAATAAAAATGTTGTTAGAAACAATGTTGATAACTTGTAATTATTGTTAGCAACATTTGTAATATTTAAACAACGTTACACCGTAATATGTAACTTTGATGTTCCACTAACATTGACTGTTATGTAACTGCGGTAGGACATAAGAGGTTGCCTAGATCGAACAGTTATATTACAATACATAAAACCAAAGTGTTACAAAGTAACAGAAAAATATCGTAAAAATGTTGCGGCAATATTTTTTAGTTTAGCGGGTAGGTGAATAGCTGTACCGATATAGATAGAGGAGCTCTCGGATTTGACGTGGTCATCGATGTAAGTTGTTCCAAGAGTAAACAAAGGCGATCCACCGCAACCCAAGAGTAGCTGAGCTACGACAAAGAGCAAGACGGGTATCGTGGTGGAAGGAGTGCCCTGTATGCAGTTGTCGCCCCTCAGGTTGTTGTGGGGCCCCAAATTGGGCGACGACAGTCCCGATGACAGCCTCCCCAGGCCCATGTCCTGCTCTCGTACGGATACAATCCTGCACATATTCTCGCTGGAGGCATTCGGGTTGGTATTGGCAAGGTGCTCTTCGGCTATGAAGTGGGGCACCATGAATATTAAGGACCCGATGCCCATGATGACAGCTCCGACGCCGATCCAGACGGGGATGTGCCTTCGGCTGCCCAGATAGCTCACGAATATGACGGTGATCACGTTGCCGATCTCGTACGAGGATGCGACCGAGCCCGAGAGGCTAGATGGTATGTCAAAGCGCTTTTCGATCGTTGTTATCACAGAATTAATGTAACCAGAGCTTAAGGCCTGTTGCAGAGTTACGAGGAACGATAACAGGAGAACAAAACACTGCAAACAAATCAGGATCAATATGAAAAATGGGAAATCAGCTAATGAAACAAGACCACAAGACATGGGCGTATCCAGAGGGGGGCAAGGGAGGCAGCTGCCCCCCCCCCCCCTCCCCCTTTCGTATTTTGGTTTTATGTTTATTACATAGCACTCTTTCCCTTATGGACGATGGTGGTTATTTTTATGTAGGAAGCAAGGTTCCTCCCCAAATCGTTTCCAAGTCTAAAACAAGCAGACAAGTTTGTCGAAATTTTGATTTTTAATGGTGCATATCGACGCCTCAAATTACCATGGGAAAAAGCCCTTTTTGGCATTTTTCGAATAATAGTTTTAAAAATTTCCTATTGTTTAACAATTTTGTTTCTAATTATAATAGAAAAGTCGTTTTTTTTTGTGAAATTAACTTATAAATTTCATGTTAATATATCTGGCCTATATTATCTCATAAACCCACATTTGGTTAAACAAATGCAATTTGTTTAAATATTTTTTGTTTTGCAATTGGCATAAAATTATTTTTTTAGATCGGCCTGCCAACTGTTATTCTCAAGTGACATCATTTAATTTTGGGATGATTACCTACCATTGTTTGGATAATAAAATATTATGACTTTTCAATATTTCATCAAAATAGAGTACAGTGAAGAGATTCCAGACAGCAACAAATAAATATTATCCTGAACACATAGTGGTAGGAAATCAGAATAAGAAATGGAAAAGAAATGTGAACAATAAGATTTATTGACGTTAGGAAATTTAATATTTTAAGAGAAATGTAACTCCCCAATTTCCCGAAAAAAAGGATTACAAATCATTTCAATTTTTTCGAATAAATGATGTTGAAAACGAATAATATTGTATTATTTAAACAATGGAAATCATCCCAAAATATAAAGGATGTCACTTGAAAATAACAGTACTAACAACAATTATTTAAACAAATGGTTTTTTAAAAACATCTGGGTTTATTCGATATCTCGAACATGAAATTAATAAGTTAATTTCTCAAAAAAGCTGACTTTTCTACCAATGTCAGAAAAAAGTTGTAAATGATTGTTTAAACAATAGGAAGTAATTTATTTATGAATAATGTTACTGTAAGATAATAATTTGCCATTTTGAACTCAGAAAACAGAATTCATACTAATTGTCGAGAAAAACGAATTATTTAAACAAATAGAATATCTTTCACAAACGTGAATTAACTGACAAATGTTTATAAACATTCCACTAGACTGAAATGATTGGAAGGATCAATTATCTGAAAAATGTATATTTTCATTTAAGGGTAGTTTAAGGGTATTATGGGGGCGGGTTGGGGGCGTCAAATCCATATTAAGTAATCTTAAGTTTGCCCAAACCCCGAACAATTACTTGACAAATACCATAAAAATACCAAAAAATGTCATCCTCCCATGCAAATTCCCATGTAAAGTAACGTAAAGACGTTACTTTACATGGGAAAATGCAAAAGTAAATTTTATTGGTCACTGTACATATATACAATGCATCAGACAAGTCATATTGTACTACTCAGAAACAACGAGAATCATATGAAATGAAAATCAATGCAAATATCAAAATGAAGAAAAACAATACAAATTAAAAACTAATATAAAACAAAAACAAACCAAGAAAGCGAATGAATACATAAATCAATACAAATGAATACAAAGGCAATAAAGAAAAAAGAACCGACCAAACAAGTGCTAGTAAATTTAAGGCCCCGATAGGTACGGTTAAAAATAAAAATTTCAACAACAAAAAATACGTGTCCACTTTTGTGGATTTGGAAACGATTTGAGGGGGATCGTTGCTTTTTATCATCACAAAAATTTTTGCAATGCATTTTTGAACCACCCTAATGGGCACCTTTCCCACATAAGCGAAAATTTAGAAAACTGCCCCCCTTCCGATTTGAGCTGGATACGCCCATGCTACAGGACTATCCTATTAAAGCTGATTCAAAGATATTCTCCCAGCTCTAAATATACAGATGACTGTTTTTTGATGTTTTGGTGATTAAAATTAAAATACTTTTTATTCTATTTTTGACAATACCAAAACAATGTCTTTGATAAATTTCTGAGGGGACAACATCTTTGAGCGTTTGAAAGCGCGGCAAAGTAGAGCAATATTATACCTTAATACCGGCATATTTTTGTAAGAAACTTGGTCGGCACTTGAGAATTCCACAATCTTTTGTATCCTTTAATATCACAGCAGGTGTTTCAATGTATAAAGCACTACGAGCAGCTTTATCCCTAAAAATAGAGCAACACACGCATCAATTTTACATAAACTACATGTAAGAAGCCGACTTAAAAGTAATAACAACAACTTTCTAATATTTATTTCATTTCTCTTATTAGCAATTCGCTTATTAGCACGAATTACAAATATCCTCAATTTTGTTCACCAAAATGGATCTTACCTAGATCTTACCTGTCAAATCCTGACGACGGATTTCTACTATGACACTTGACCACAGTGTCATGGCAGAAATTTGCTGCAGGCGGAGTTGTTGGATTAGTTGTAAGCGTTTCGGTTGTCGCCGTCAATTCGGCCTCTTCAGGGACACCCTCCGAGTACAATCCGGTCATAGCGTACATGGACTCCTGCCTGCGATGGCCCCGCCTGCTAGCTGCGGTGGCGGTAGCGGCACCGGTGGCGGTGACGGCCCCATCGCTGGACGAAGTACTGGCGATCGCCCCACTAGCGCTGGTGCCCGGCATTATTCACTAATTACCGCTACTGTTTTCCTATTTCGTAATTTACCACAACACTCTCATAGTTAATACCCTGTTAAAGCAACAAAAAAACACAAATTAGCAGTCATATTTTCAAAACATCTCATAGTACATATTGAATTAACAAAATCTTATTACATTTGCGACTTGGACTACGTGTTCGAGAAAAACGCGGTTGAAGTTTGTAAACTACTTCGCGCTTACTTTTCTACAAACGACTTCATTCAAATGACACTTCAAATGACGCTTCATTCGAAGGAGTGTAATTTTCTCTTTTAGAGTCATCCAAAAAGTCAAAATCGACTTCTTGACACATAAACCCTTTTTTCGTAGCCCAGGTCAGATATAAGCTGCCCGCTAAACATGTTATATTACAACAACATTCTGTAAAATTGTATAAAAGTAACTTTTGTAACATACTTTTTACGTTATTACAACATTGTTGAAACATTCACAGCACGATTGACATTTTATATACATCAATACAACATAAGTGCATTAGTTAATATTATATTGCGACAACATTCTGTAACATTGTATGAAAGTTACTTTTGTAAATAATTTTTGTTACTTTATTACAACATTGTTAAAACATTTACTACACAACGTTTTATTGACAACATATTATAAACATGAATACAACTTGCTTTTACATATCGATACAACATTTCATTGACAACATTTTATCTACATAAGTGCATCAGTTAGGTAGTACGCCTAGATGGCGTTGGTTATTGCTCACCCCAATTTACCTCACCTTTGCAAATGTATTCTAAAAAAATCTGTCATTTAAATATTGTTGAAATATTAGAAACATTTTGACAACTTGTAATTTAAACGTTGTAAAAATATTACAAAAAAGTGTTGCAAACTTGTAACATTGGCATAGTATATACCCGCGGTAAGATATAAGAAGTTGCATAAATATAACAGTTATATAACTTGTTATACATATAACATTTCCTGCAACAAAGTTACAAAAAAATGTTGTATAAATGTTACAGTATATTGCGTTGTTTAGTGGACGCACGACTTTAGAACTGATTTTCATGGCCCATACGGGAGTACACAAAACTATTCTAAAAAATGTTGCCAACTTGTAATTTAAACGTTGTTAAAATATTACAACAAATACTGCTGATCTTTCATTTAAATATTGTAGAAATATTACAAAAAAAATTTACAGACTTGTAACATATTCGCATGTTATATGTATATCAGCAGTGGGACATAAGAAGTTGTATAAATATAAGTTATATTACTTGTTGTAAAGCATTACATGTGAAAACGTTACAAAGAAATGTTGTATAAATGTTACAGGTATATTTCGTTGTTTAGAAGGTATGGTCTAATATAGCCTGCTTTGGCAATAGAGATTTTTTGTTAATTAATTTGTATGATTTCAAAGTGAACAGTATTATTTAAGAATTTTTTTAAACATTTAAGAATTAATCTCTTCTCTTTTCAGTCTATTGAGTAGAAAACTCCAATTTATACACAAAGTAAATTTACCTTTGTACCTTTGTTTTTTCACCTTTGCTGCGTTTGACAGGTCAATTAAAAAAAAAAAAACGCTTTCATCGCACATATACAAAGGTTCGTTAATTATCAGATTAAGTTATTCAGCCGGAAAGAAAGAGTTATTCAACAAAGTAAAAAATCAATTTTGTGTTACATTGACAATTTATGCCAACATTTCGAGCAAATGCCATAAAGTTAAGGTGGGTTTAAATAAAGCGATATATATACATACAAATTTGACAACGGTTCTTAAGGTAAAATGTACCATAAAGACAGCTGTTCGCTATTTCGAAAACTGACTTTAAGGTCAAGAACAATCTAAGTGATATTTGGGAAAATAATTATAAATATGTGGTACCTGTACGTGTATGTATAATAAAAAAGATATTCTCGTTAGTCGCTTTGTTTTAGAGACGTGAGAGTGTGTCTTAATTTAAAGAATGGTATCAAGAATTTCCCAACACCTACACAGCCGCATCCGTAATTAACGCACAGTTCGTATTAAACACAACTTATAACAAAACGACAATGAGAATTTCGAAATTCACCTTAGCGATATTTCGCAGTAAGAAGCTGTGAATTAATATAAGTCCGGTTTGCACAAAACTTAGATCACTTTCACTAATCACCGCGACATTCAAATGGCAGAGGCAGTGCGAAAAACCTCTAAAATCGAGACGGTGCGCGAGCGGACTACAAGAGCCAATGGTAACAATTAGCAGACCGCGCGCGGGAGTTACCAGAAAAAGAAAGCACGCGCAATTGTCAAAAATGTTCAGGAGCAGAACATCAGCTGCGCGGCGCTTGCTACCACGGCAACCGAAGGTTTTCTAATGCCCCAAACTGCGCTCCTCGGTCCTCACGTCTTCGCGAACAATCAGAACATTCATAGTTCATAACTCACAAAAGATTGATGAGAGTGAATCAACAAAGTTCAGCATTCCAGCGGAACGGTAAATTTTCAAGAGCGCGCGTCACCGCGGCAACCAAAGTCGACTCAATGGCGGATAAACAATAGCATAGTTTTTTAGCGATAATGGGTTAATGTTTAATGTAGATTCGAGAAACACGCGTAGTCCAGATAACATTTTTAGTACCGATATCGGTATTGCTGGCTTTCTGATATTGTACCTGCTTCCCAATTACCTACACTATGAAGAAACCGTATCAGACCCAGCGCTCCGCGTCACAGCCCCATATTCCATATTCCTTCCATATTATATGACTCCCCATCATCTGTCCTATAGTCCTATAATAGAATATTTGAACTTTTGTGTTTTTTGTAATGGTCAATTGTAACTTGAATTGCGGAACAATATCTTGAAAATTTTTTAACAACTTTTTTTGCAATTCACCATCATGGGAGGAAATTTGTTGTTTTCTTTTACTTGTGGACAAGTTTTTATGTATTGCGAATTTTACCTTTAGCCATTTGGGCTGAAGATGTCTTTTGGCGAAACATGTTCCCATTAAAATAATTCAGCAAAACAAAGGAAGTGATTTTTATTTACACATTTCTATGTACACATTTCTGATTCAATTAAGTATCAAGCATAAAATGTTCGTTTACACCAACATGTTGCTATAAAAGGAAGAACAGATTTTGCAAGTACTAGATATAATTCGAAATGGAAACAACCTTTTCAACTAGCTTAAGTCTTTTTAGTTACTTTACCCTCAACAACAGGAAAAAACATAAACGTAAAACTAAAGAAATTTGTGGCGGATTTCTTTCCCTGGATTCAGTGATGTACTACAGAATATAAAATTAGTAAATAGGTAATAAAATACAGCGAAACAGTTTTTTACAGATAAGGGATTTGACTATAAACTAAAAAATGTAATATTTTGGTACGTAGCATCTCGAGTTTGTGATGAGCTGCGACAGAGGTAATATGGTCACTTTTGACATTTCTTCATCGCACAATTATCGCTCTTTTTAGTGGAAAGGTTTTGTCAGAATGGGCACTTAGATAAAAAAAAGGGTATAATGTATGGTTGGGTTATTTGAACTGTATTTGAGAAAACCGAAAAACGTACAAGTATCTAATATTAATTTTTTGAATTGAAATTTTGAACAATAAATAACGTCTTCACATGAATAAACATCTATGACACATGAATCCTGAAGTTATCCAATTTTATCTTAAAGAAAAACACAAAAATACGTCACAATGTTTTTCGGCATCATTTTACAAAAATGTTACAGAATATTTCGTTGTTTACAACTATTGTTTACAACTATTCTAAAAACTTGTAATTTAAACGTTGGTAAAATATTACAACAAATACTGCTAATCTTTCATTTAAATATTGTTGAAATATTACAAAAAAAAATGTTACAAACTTGTAACATATTCGCATGTTATATATCAGCGGTGGGACATAAGAAGTTGTATAAATATAACAGTTATATTACTTTTTATAAAACATTACATGTGAAAACGTTACAAAAAATGTTGTATAAATGTTACAGTTATATTTCGTTGTTTAATAGCTATGGTATAATATAGCCTGCTTTGGCAATAGAGATTTCTTGTTAATTAATTTGTACGATTTTCAAGTGAACATTATTATTTAAGTTTTTTTTAAACATTTAAGAATTAATCTCTTCTCTTTTCAGTCTATTGAGTACAAAACTCCAATTTATACACAAAGTAAATTTACCTTTGTACCTTTGTTTTTTCACCTTTCCTGCGTTTGACAGGTCAATTAAAAAAAAACGCTTTTATCGCACATGTACAAAGGGTTCGTAATTATCCGATTAAGTTATTCTGCCGAAAAGAGTTCAACAAAGTAAAAAATAGGTAATAAAATACAGCGAAACAGTTTCTTACAGATTAGGGATTTTACTATAAACTAAAAAATGTAATATTTTGGTACGAAGCATCTCGAGTTTGTGATGAGCTGCGACAGAGGTAATATGGTCACTTTTGACATTTCTTCATCGCACAATTATCGCTCTTTTTAGTGGAAAGGTTTTGTCAGAAAGGGCACTTAGATAAAAAAAGTCTATAATGTATGGTTGGGTTATTTGAACTGAATTTGAGAAAACCGAAAAACGTACAAGTATCTAATATTAATTTTTTTCATGACAAGAAATTGAATATTTAATATTCTAAAAAGTTGCACTGAATATTTCATCAATTTTGAACAATAAATAACGTCTTCACATGAATAAACATCCATGACACATGAATTCTAAAGTTATCCAATTTTATCTTAAAGAAAAACATAAAAATACGTCAAAATGTTTTTCGGCATCTAAATGGGTAATTGAAAATTTGGCTCGACCAAACAATTTCTTTTGCCGTGACCATTCTTGAAACATTTTACAAAAATGCAAAATTGTTGAACAAGTTTAAGATGTAAGAGCAAGTTATTATCTAATAGAGTATATATTTTGTTTATTATTGATATAAACAAGAAACTACATATCAAACAAAACTAAAACTAAGAAAGAGCACAATCAACACTACTAACAAAATTAAAACTAAATAAATTTAAGTAAAAAATTCAAAATGTTAAAAATTAACTAAATAAACGAAAACAAAATACATATGAAACTTTTTAGACATATGTTTCTCTACAATTGTCATTCTGATTACATAATTTCTTTCATGCCGACTTTGGGGTTTATCAATTCCTAAAGAAGTTCAATAATTCAAAATACAGTTTTGCAATTAGTTTACAATTATTTCAAACAGTTGTATTTTTTTAAAGGAATAAAGAAAACATACATAAGTCCATATAAAACTGTCTACTCAGTGTGGAATTTACTATCTGGAAAAAAGTTTTGCGGGATAAAATGGGACACTCTGTAGATGTGTACTCTTGATTACAAATAATGTAAAATATTTGAGTTATATAAGAACATTCACTACATTTAGTTGGATTCATAGCAAAATAAGAAATTGATTAACAATGACAAAAGCCGCTAAGTTGACATACTTAACATATAATCGTAAGTTTCTGCTAAATCTTCTTTGATAACAGAATCAGAAAATATGGAAGATTCACACGATTGAATGGACGATGATGACAAGAAAATGTCTGTTGTTGATATATATTGTCAGATGAGATTTTGATTCTTTGGTTTAAAAATGTTTTTTATAAGAATAACCTTGATTTTGTGATAAGAGAATATCAGTTGTTACTTTAAATAATTATGTAGGTACTTATGTAGGTACCTACATACTTATGTAGGTTATTGCAAAAAGGTCAAGACCCAATCGTGAGTGGAGTCCTATAATAAAATATTTGAACTTTTGTGTTTTTGTAACTTGAGTTGAACAGTATCTTGAAAATTATTAACAACTTTTTTTGCAATTGACTATCATGGTAGCAAATTTGTTGTTTTTTACTTGTGGGACAAGTTTTTATGTGTTGCGAATTTTAACTTTGGCCATTTGGGCTGAAGATGTCTTCTGGCGAAACATGTTCCCATTAAAATAATTCAGCAAAATGAAGGAAGAGATTTTTATTTACACATTTCCATACTGGGGCAAGTATTTGAACAGGGGTTGGTGAAGAAAATTAATTTGGTCGTTAAGTGAAGTTATATTTTTGTTCATTTTATAATTTTCTATTTAATACTGTTCCAGTAAATCCAGTTTGTAGTTTTGATTTTAACTACCGTTATTGTTATTAATGTCTTTGACAAGATTATTGGCTTATTGATTTGCTTATTCTAGCTACTACACATGATGCAATCAATATACACTGTGGGCAAAAAATGGTACAAATTTTTAATCACTCGTATTTCCATTAACATTTAGTCAATTCAAATATTTCTTTAAAAAACGAATTGCTTGTAGCGCGAAGATTGAAACCATACCATATTCGCAATAACAGAACGTTTCAATCCAAAGTTATGTTGGTTTATGTTTGGCTATGCAACATTTCTGATAATATCGGGTCAATTTATTGTAAAATGAAAGGTGTATTAAAATCAATGGGTAATGACATTTGTTTTGTTATGGTAGAAAAGAACACTAGAGATCTTATAGCATCGTATACAGGGTGATTTTTTCTTAAACAGGGTAAAATATTTAAACAATGTATTTTTATTGTTTTTATTAAAAACCAGTGAAATATGACATGAAATAGCTGTCAGTTTTAGACATATGTCACTTGTTCTTGTTCTTTTGTTTGTTTTTGCGAAGATTCAATTGAGCCGGATTTTTTTGTATTATCGGCAAAGGTTTCAAGTTCTGTTCGCCGTATAATTTGCATGGAAATACATAATCATTTCGCTGAACAACTCAGAATAATATTACGAAGTATATTTGGTTGCCTACTCATTTCGAACCCCATCTTAAATTTATCAGTTTGAACATCTATCTACAACAATTCTAAAAGATGAGTCGTCTTCTTGTTAGAATGTTGCACAAAAATAATAATAAAAGTCCCTATTGCTTATGTATAGTCGTTAAATGGGCGTGACGGGTGTGACACGTTACTGGCATTTTTTTGTTTTGGCATTTTTGGAAAATCACACAAGAAATTTGTTTCCTCTGTATACTGCAATTCGTGGAGATATACTGTATATTATTTATGTGTAAGGAACAAATCCAGCTTTATAATTTTTTAAATTTCTCTGTAAGTTTGTCATTTTTACTTGACTGTGCAATCGCCTTTTCAACTGAATTAATTGCCCTAACTATTGTATTGTTAAGCAAGTACGTAGGCATTCTATTGTTCCTGGTCCATTTGCGTCAGTTTTAAATTTGGAAAAGTTTATATTGCTCTTAGTCCAGGTGCCACTTGTGTTTTTCCCTACAGCGAATTTTTATCCGCCGTTATGAAACACGCGGTTTGTAAAGAACTGCGCCCATATAATTTTATGGCCCCCCATCACTGGAATTTAGAACCTTTTATTACACCATCGTTTGACCATTTGTTTGACCATGTTTGACCATGTTTGACCACCTTTTTATTTCGTTTGACCACCCACCGTTTACGAGTTATTTACATTTTCAACATGGGGGAGGGTAACTTCACGGTAGCCTCCCATTACTGGAATTTTCAAGACTTTATTACACCATCGTTTGACCATTTGTTTGACCATGTTTGACCATATTTTTATTTCGTTTGACCACCCTCCGTTTTTGGGATATTGACACCCGAAGTCTCCGCCCATGTTTGGTTTTAATATGTCATTCGTGCTTGTAATACATACTTTATTTTCAGCAATTTTTACGTTTGGCCATTTTCCGTAATCGAATAACCCTGATTGGCCATATGTTGGAATTTTTAAAATCGCTGCCAATTTTGAATTACAGCCGACAAAGTAATTTTTCCGATGACTTTAATGAAAATATGTTCGCAACTGCGATTTATAGTAGTATATAGTTCAATATTCGCAAGTTCAATATTCAAAAATTGCAGAAATTCAAGCATTACAAGCACGAATGAGATATTAAAATCAAACATGGGCGGAGACTTGGGGTCTCAATATCTCAAAAACGGAGGGTGGTCAAATGAAATAAAAATATGGTCAAACATGGTCAAAGAAATGGTCAAACTATAGTGTAATAAAAACTTCAAAATGCCAACGATGGGGGGCCAGCTTCAGGGTAGTCCCTATTTTAAAAATGCATAAATCACTAAAACGAAGGGTGGTCAAACGAAATAAAAATATGGCCAAACATGGTCAAACAAATGGTCAAACGATGGTGTAATAAAAACTTCAAAATTCCAACGATGGGGGGCCAACTCCACGGTAGTACCTATTTTTAAAATGCCTATATCTCCAAAACCGAGGGTGGTCAAACGAGAAAAAAATATGGTCAAACATGGCCAAACAAATGGTCAAACGATGGCGTAATAAAGTCTTGTAAATTCCAATAATGGGGGGCTACCGTGAAGTTGTCCCCCCATGTTGAAAACGTAAATAACTCGTAAACGGTGGTTGGTCAAATGAAATAAAAAGATGGTCGAACATGGTCAAACAAATGGTCAAACGATGATGTAATAAAAAGTTAAAAATATTCAACGCCCTGGAGCAAGATTGAACATTTAATTTAATTAGAGCCTCTGTAGTTCAACTGGGAGAGCTGTCAACCGGAAATTGGAGGGTTCCTGGTTCAAATCCAGGCGGAGGTGCTTTTTCCAAAAATTATCCTCACCTGGGTTAGTTATCATTCGCTTCTTTAGTTGATTTAATTTAATGTATACCACTTTCAATTCCAATTTTTTAATTCCAGATTGAACCAAAAGCAGAGTTTATATATACAAATTCCTTTCGTAACTCAGTTTAAATACCGGTATCATATTTTATGGACGAACCTAAAAACCTCAAATTACTTCTAAAAATTAAAATATGTTGACTTTTCAAAGTGTTGGGCAGACGGATTTCCTTTGATGTGATTTATGTGGTCACGCATAAAAACATACAGTGTGTCCCACTTAAGAGGTTAAGTAACACCTTCTAATCTTTTTTTATTTTTAGCCCAATTCTTGCATTTTTTTTCTAAGTATAGGACCCATATTTCTCTATTTACTGCCAAAAATCCAATTCACTTGTTTGTATGCAAAGTAAATGGCAAAAATCAAGAAATCATTTTAGGGATTTTTTTTATAGAAAAGCTTTACTAGTAACCTGTCAAAACTGATTGATTGAAATTTTATTAATTGAAAATTTCAATATTTTTTACTTTTCATGGACTTTTGGAATTAGTGTTTTTTTTGCAATTCTGAACAATTATTACTAGTAAAATTTTTTGATTAAAAAATCAATTTCTTGTTTTTTGCCATTTATATTACCATCACAAGGTGCTTTATATTTAAAGAAGACAATTGTTTTTTTGGAAGTAAATAGAGAAATGTGTGTTCTATACTTGAAAAATTATTAAAATTGGACTAAAAATAAAAAAAAATGAAGGTTACACTCTTAAGTGGGACACACTGTATATGCAAAAAAATAAGCTGATAGGTATCTTTAGATTTCAAATAACCCACTTTCACGTTATTTATATTACTCATATTATCCCAATTTTGAATTGTAAGTAATTATTGTTGGTTGTTTTTTGTACTGAATACAAATACATTCTCAAACGTTTCTCATGAAGTAAAGTTTTAGCGTTTTCTGTTTCTTTTTGTGTGTCAACGCACACAGAAATTTTCACAAAAGTCCCGCTAAAGGTACACTGGTGAAACATACTTATCAAATTTTGTAATGCCTTGACAACCGTAATAATTTATATATGAATTCAGTGGCGCGTTACCCCATGGGCAAAATGGGATTTGCCCAGGGCCCCCAAAGCAGTATTTAGGAAACTCATTTCCGTAATAAACTACCACACCATGCCAGTCCTCATTAACGTTTCAAGCAAATTTAGGCTCGTCTCAGCGAGGCCCCAACTAATCTTTAACTAATTTATTACCGTCTCAAGAATAATGAATATTATATTTGCGCTCCTGCCGGTTGGGGATCAAAATCAATCTTTTATAAACTATAAATTAATTAGGTAATTAATAAATTACCGTAATAAGATTATCAAATTGAACTTTAGAGTAGGCTTGCCTATGGGGCCCCAAAGACAGTGGAGGGAGCTTCAGCAGTTAAATTCATGTCTTTTTTGCAATGAAAGAAACTAAATTTTATTCTTTACAAAAGTTGGCGGCTTGTATGATACCAATACGGCAATAACCAAATATGTAAATTTCGGTACCATATACCAAGCGATTCAGAATATATGAATTTGTGATAAGAGTAAAGTACCTTTATTTTCATTATTATTGATAGACTTTATTTGGAAATGTTGTTTAGAAGTCAAAATTATATTCAAATATGAAGTCACAGCCACCTATCTTGATATTTTTCTTTTTTGTGTTTTTAATGTTACTTTTATGACTAATATTAGTCAATGCCAGTGATACTCAAATGCTCGTTTTAATCTATTCTTTAGAAATTTGAATACATTTTTGATTATTTTGGTATGATAACTAATGTTTATTTAGAACTAGCTCAAAATTACTCATTTTCTTGTTGCTAAGTTGATATTTCAACCCGTAGATAATAATAGATCATACTAATACATGAGCGTGACTTACTTTTAATTCAATTAATATTAATGACTTTGGATATGTTTACAATAGTAGTTATCCATCTACAGAAACGCGATTACCTCGATGTTGCTGATATTTTCATTTATTTTAAGTGATGTTGATTTACTGCATTGGGTGTGAGAAGCAATTTGCCAAGCCGAAGTCGTTCTATGCTTGATTGCCGCCTGCAACACTGGTAAACTTGCTTCCTTATTTTCGGCAACATATTTTTAGTGGTGCTTCTTAGAGATTTTTAACAGTCCCAGTCTGCTTGCATTTTCTGATTGTCCTAAAAATGGTTGAATGGGTAATTTGGTTGCCCGGGTGTCGCTGCTGTAGATGGATAACTACTATTATAAACATATCCAAAGTCACAACAAACAGGGTGAAATATCAACTTTGCATCAAGAACACGAGTAACTTTGCGCTAGTTCTAAATAAAAATTAGTTATTATACCAAAATAATAAAATCTGTAGAACAGTTATTCAAATTTATACAAAATAGATTCAAACGACGCTTTTAGTATCACTGGAATTGACTAATATTTGTCATAAAAATAAGAACTAAAAAAAAAAAGAACAATTTCAGTATAGGTGGCTGTAACTTCATATTGGAATATAATTTTTACTTCGAAACAACATTTCCAAATAATGTTTATCGATAATAACGAAAATAAAGGTACTTTACTCTTATCACAAATTCATATATTTTGAATCGCTTAGTATATGGTATCGAAACTTACATATTTGACTGTTGGTTTTACACAAGCCGCCAACTTTTATAAAAAATAAAATTTTCTGAGAAATGGATAATAATTTTTTTTCATATGATGCTGACTTTCCTGGACAGACTGTATAAAGATGAATGTTCCAAAAGAGTGTATAAAAAGAAACGTAACCACTGAGAAGCTGATAAGAAAAAGATTCCAATAAAAGTGTTTGGAAATTGCTTAAGCTACAACTTTGAAAAACTTAGAAAAGCAACACACTTTATATTTAAAAGAATGTTGTATTTATAACTGAAGTCATTTTCAAAAACGACGAGGTATTGGTACGGCAGAAATCTTTTTAACATTCGGAATAATTGTATTTTTTTGGTTATATGGAATCAGATTTTTAGGTAATGTTAGCAAAAGAAATAGGAAATTCAATTTATTAAAAATAACATCTCAAAAAAAACTATAAAACTACACCACAAATTTGTTAAGTACTTATTCAGAGGACTTATGTATATATTGAGGTTGGCGTATTTAAGAATAAACTATCGCAGATTTTGAAATATTTAAAATATTAAAAATATATTTGTTTTTTAGGAATGCCCTTTATTGATTCAGATATATTTCACAAAAACTAGGAAAAATATATAGCACATACCGAATTCAAAATAATTTCAATTTCCTCAATTTATATAATATAATATAATGTATCACAATTTAAAAATCTTAAGAAAGAGCAAGTTGAAAGTGTTAAAAAATTACTGCATGCTACGATCACCCTGTATAGTTTATCTATTTTTTCATGACATCAGAGTCTAACTACGGTTTTAGTTATCATCTGGCAACATTCTTAGGACAATATCTGTAAAAAATGTAGTATTTACGTAGTTTTTGAAAAATAATTGAATATCTCGGAAACTATTTGCCTTTACACAGGTAGAACTTGATACAGTTGGAAAGACAAGTCTTAAGATGAATAAAGTATTGACCACAGCGGCTTTAGTTTATAATACAGTTTACAGTAAGACAGTTTATAATAAATAAATATTGTCCCGGATTTTTTTCATTCGTCCTGCTTTTTTTGCGACATTGATATTAGATAGTTATTTATGTTGATTTGGTGTCATTGACGGTACCTACCTAACCGTTCAGATAAAATTTACATAATCTACCGTTCGTGGGTCGTACACAAATATCAAGCGCTTCATATAAACGAAACGAACTAACTGTGTTATCTGTTATTCGCCACGTTCAAATCGCCATTTCTTAAAATTGATTAACCGTTTAATATCAATATATAAACGATTAATGGTTAATAACGATTAATATAACACCGAATTAATGATTGCCTGTCTTATAAAGAAAAAAATCAAAATTGAATTCGTTTTTTTTTTCGTGTCTGATAAATACGTTGTTCATAGATGACTCATATCGAATAACCAGGTCATCAGAATGCACTGCAAAACGCTTAGTGTACAATATTTCTTTGAATAAGTAATGCGAGACAAATAATGGATTGATCTCTGAAAATCAATTGTGCAGTTAGAATCTAGTCCTGGTGTTGCGGAGGGCTGCAGTGAAGTTATCCTTTGCCACTGGGTCAAAGGGTTGAAGGTCTTTATAAATAGGTATACGGGCGGAGAACGGAGTACGGGCTACCTATTTAGTATTTTATCGATTCAAATGCGGATAGCAAGCAGCCTCGGTCATAGAAAGTGAACATCAACTGATTGCATAGATCAGTGGTTCTTAACCTTTTTGAAGTCAGGGAGCACTGTTGATCATACGAAATATTCGCGGAGCACCAAAAACATCGACATAACTTTTACTCAAAATTAAAACGATTATTAAATAACAGTTACAAAATAACATTAATTAGAAAACATATAAATATATTAACAGTCTACCTTTTTTTCAGAGGAACTAATTTTTAGAAATCAAATGTCATTCTGAGTATAATGTTTTATATGGTCTATAATGTTTTTTATTATTTTTATTTTTGTTTTTTCTACTTTGCGGACGTTATAAACTCATAACGAAACCGCTTTCGGTGTCATTATGATAAACACTAGATCACAAACTATTAGTAACTTTTGGTTTTCCAAGATGTATGATATTGACGTCAAGTGTCAAATAAGGCTGACATCTCAATCGCTATTGGTTCGCGTCGGTCGTAGTTGTGAATTTTACAATACCTACCAACTGTTGAATATAAAATTACTTTAAATTGTAAGATAACAACCGCATTTTTCGAAATTTATGTAAAATTAATGTCGCAAGGTAGAAAAAATAGTATATAACAAAACTCGTGCGCCAATTTTTGTCTTCTAAAACTTGTATTATAGTAGTAGTAATAATCTATATTCCAACATCCAGCTTTGTACAGGTTAATTACACAATTAGGTTCATTTAATAAATTTCATTTGGTGTTCGAACGGGCTATTAACCTAGGTCTTTCTGCCCTGCTCCATCTCTTATTTTGGATTTCTTGTATTAAAATATACTATAATTGTTAGTTTTGTTGAAGTTAGAATGTTTTGTACGTTAATAATATACAAATACAAATATTATTATTTCAATCACATACGGTAAATGAGTCAACAATTTCGGCTTTCATAATTTTGCGGAGCACTTGCAACAAGCTCGCGGAGCACCAGTGTTCCGCGGAGCACCGGTTAAGAACCACTGGCATAGATCGATTGCGAATAAAGGGTTTGCCAATAAGAAATATAATTTCAGCTGAAAACGTGCAAGTATCAGTAAAATAACTGAAAATGATTTTTTCAAGAAAGCCTTCTAATGCTGACAATAAACTACATTTATATTTATTAACTTCTTTTTATTATTGAGTTAATTTTACAATAATAAACTAATAATATAAACAATAACAATAAACGACCATTACTCCCTGCAAAACTATATTTATATTATTCAACTTTCCAAAAATATCAGGTAAATATGCTAACCGGACTATCCACAATTAATCAAAGAAACAATATTTGAAGGCGAAATTAGCTTCTGCATGAAAAACTTGAACTTCTTTCTGATTTAAGTACAAACAGACAATGTAATCTTTTTACTGCTTGATCCAAAACTGTTTTTAGTCTGTCTGGTATAGATTTTGCTACTAGAAAATCCCGATGGATTTTGCAGTGAGTGAATTGAGCTTCTGGGGTTACTGTTTTATTTTTTTTTATGAGGGCCGCGATTCCTTTCTGTTAAAGCCCGAGCTCCATCAGTGCAGACACCAATAAATGTCTTCCATGGAATGGAATTGTTAAACATACAGTTATTAATATTTATCACCAGATCTTCTTTCGGGCAGAGGTTCCTAAAATAAATATTCCTCTGCAATTTCCTCTTCAACCTCAAATCAGTTAAAGACTATAATTGATCAAAATAACTTATGTCGGTACTTTCATCTAACTGTAGCGTAAAATATTTACTTTGTTTTGCCTTTTTAACTACACTTTCTTTTACACAGTCTGCCATTTTAGAAATACGTCTGTATACGGCCCCATTTAATAAAGGAAAATTATTTAATTTTGCCGTTATGATTTTAGGTCAAACATTATCATCAAAATAAATATGATTTTACCGATTAAGTTTGGTACCTTTTGTGTACCACCTAGAAGTCCTTCGCGTACTACCAGTGGTATGCGTATCACCGGTTGAGAACCCCTGATAGAGATCAAGAATCATGGTCAAAGACACTCCTAAATATATACTGCAAAGCGAGACATTGAAAAGAAGTTACTTTTATTATATCGTGGCCGACAGAAAGTTACAGTTTTCCGAAAGTTCGGATTTTTTTTAACAACAATTGTATTCTTCATAAAAGCTTCTGGACTGTCTTAAATCTAAAATGCAAATATTTAAATGTAAGTATTTGCTTGCATGTATACTGGGTGTTCCTAAAAGTATGAAAAACACTTGAGTAAAGTACCGTTAATTTTAAACGTATGCAAAAGTGTTATTTATTTTATATATTATATATTTATATATTATATATTTTGTTATATATTTTTAAGAGTATGTCATTTTCACCCTTTGGCAACACGTGGTATATGCAATTATTCATATTATCCCAATTTTTAATTCTCTCGCCAGAAAAATAACCTATTTAATCAATTAACATAAACAATAAGTTAGTATTATTGGTAGTTGTTTATTTTTGTAATGAATACAAATACGTTCTTAAACGTTGCTCAAGAAGTGATGTTTTAGCGCTTTTTTGTTTTTGTGTGTGACCGCACATACCACAACAATGAAACGTCTGCGCAAAATTTGCAGAAAAAAGTGAAGACATTTTCCACTAAACTTACACTGTTTAAAGATACTTATCAAATATTGTAATATCTTGATAACCGTAATACCTAATTTGTATATAAATCTATATAAATGAAATAGGTACCAAATGGCCTCTTCTGTAGCCCTTTAAATATTTTACATCAAGCTACCTAACACACTGTATACAGAGCAATATCAATGTACTATAATAGCAAACTATACTTTAAATTGCAAATACCACAAAAAGTAGGAAAAATAGATAGGACATAGTGAATTAAAAAAGAACAGAGGGATTTCAGTTAGCAAATAATATAACCTCAATTTATATAATATATCTCAAAAAAAACTAAAAATTGTCAATGTGGAACAAATCATTTCCTCCCGGGAAGTTTTAGCTAATGATTCTTTATGAATGTGTTCGAGATCAAAGTCAAAACCGGAACTGAAATCGTTGCAATAAATGTATAACCAAGATAATCAAAACGTCTGTTGGACAAAAAAAAACAACAAAACATCAACCCAAACCGTTTCCAGGTCTAAAAAGCAGTTAAATTGGTGCAAGTGTATAGATATTTACTTGACATGGACACCACTAACTGTGTCGACTGGGTTTTAAAACTAAAATAAAAACTGTATTACCCTTTGAAATTTACTTTTGCCCATAACTAGTTTTCAATAAACACCTTTGTTTATTTCAAGCCAGCCCAACTCAAAAAACACCAAATATTTCAAAATGGTGCGCTCTGAAAAAAACAGTGGGGTTTTTCACACGGTTTGGCCAATACGTGATTAAGATGAGTAATTTGTCACAAAATTAATGTAGTTTTAGCACAATTTTAGCTTTTTTAACTAACTCAAAAACTGGGTTTTATATAAAGTAGGAAAATTTGCTCTTCTTTCAGCGCGTTCTAGCAGCCAAATCGTTCAACCAAAAATGCAAAACTCCAGAATGCTCTTATAGGAAATTTAATGTTCTTTATTTTTGTATGGAATGGTCTACCTCGAAAAGTGCATGGTTTTATCACTTTTTTGCAAAAAAACTAAAAAATGGTAAAAAAATTGTCGTTTTTTTGCGATTTCGTTGAGTAGCCACATCCGTGGCAAGTAGCAAAGTTGAAATTCGGATTCTGCACACCAAAAAACATAGAATGAGAGAAAAAAATTCTATATTTTTTCCTGGAACAGGCACCCTCGGAAACGATTTGACTGGACTATTTTGACATTATATACAGAGTGTTTTTGTATCCGGTTATTCGAGCTAACCTAGAAAAACGCTCTGGGGTGTGTTCCGGGTGTCATATTAGAGTCATTATTAGCTAAAATTTCCCGGGAGGAAGAAAGTTGATCAAAATTTGTCGCACAGTGATATCAAGAAAGAGCCATTTGAAAATGTTAAACAATTACTTTAATAGGCACTTCTAAATAATTTTTTCAAATTAAAATTTTCCATAGAATTGAACATAAAGGTACTCTTCAAGGCTCCCGTCTCAATTCAAATAGCGAAGTGTAGCAAACTTCTCTCCTCTTTGAAATACAAAAACCACCAGATGTAGATGGCTCTACTATAAACATGTCTGTTTTTATCTCGTATTTATTACATTTGACGTATAACCTAAAGATATTAATGTATCGCTTTCTATTTGTACAAATATTCCAACTGGACTTTAAGTTTTCTAGTCGATGATATAGTACTTCCAAAATCGTCGCTATTCTAAACATGATTGCCAACTTATTACAAGCACGCACTACAATACTCCAGAGTGCAAGTCTAGAGAAGTTTAGAAGAAAATGCCTTGTGCTCTTATAGTTAACATTTAATTTTCTAATGTATTACTGCAGACATTAATCAGACTCAACTGCCATCGGAAAGCATTTATATATTTGAAGTCCACAGCAAAATTTGCATAAATAATTAAAATTCCTTTCCGATGGCAGTTGCGACCATTTCGCAATTTGCGCAATAATTATGACGTCGGTTATTTTCGCGTTTTCAAGGTCGGAGACAAATTTTCTGAAAAGTTAATAATAAATGTTCTCACGTTGACACTTCCAACTTTCTGCAGGACACAGTATATATAGGTACAATAGATAAAGGTGTCCCAGGAAGTTCCGCTTGGATTTTTGAATTTCTTAAAAAGTTACTGGCGTTTGGAATATTAATAAACCCATATTTCAAAAGCTCTATCTTTTCAAAGAATTGTACATTGACTTTATGAAGAAATAAGTCAAATGTTTCATTTGGGCTTAGTTTTCTTCATTGCTTTATTCAATTGGTTTGTTACTTTTCATTTGTTATCTTAATTAATTTACTTTTTATTAGGTATTGTTTGTGCGCGTTAATTGTTTTCGCATTGTTAAACTTTGTTGTACTTTTTTCTTTGTTTTGTTAATAATTCAAACGGCTGTAACTTTTTAAGGAATTAAAAAACAATTACGTCGATATGAAACAGTTCTGGAAATTAAACGTCCAATATTTGAATACATATTCCACGGGAATTGTTTGCACACGCGATAACAATTATATAGAAGAAACAATTTCTCAACTATGTCGAAGGTTCAAGTGATATGTATGTATGTTGTAGTAAATGTAGATCATAGTACATGCTACAATTACAAACAGCTGACTGTCAACTGTGATTAGATATATATATTATGTTACTTCGTATATTGTTGATCACACTGTCTTTGCGCTCTCTTCTATTGTTTTGTCTTGATTTAGATTGCAATGGTGTGAATTTGCCATTGTTATTGTTGTGTGACAATTTCATGAGATATCGTTCATTGTAAACAAGAAGTTTGATTCTAAATGTGTACGTAGGCATCTTACCTGCGTGTGGTTGTCAGATCCGGGACAGAACAGGGAGCAGGGGTTCTTTTTGTAGGTACTAATAGTCCGCGAAAAACGATGTAAACAAATGACAACACAGTGCAATAACGTGCATTATTATTAGCTGATAAAAAATCGATGAGCGAATTTCGTAAACAGTTCCGGGCAGGGTAAACAACGACAGCGGGGTTGCATTATGTTACCCGAATTGAATACCAGCGACAGGCATAAAAAAAGTAACATTTCTTAAAAGTCAATGAACTAATCGGAGTTTTGAGCAACACAGCGATCGCGACCCAAACACAACACTCCGCCGCACCGCCCTCACCGCCGACCAATGCAACTTCTGCTTGCGACGGCAAATCTCTCCTGCGTTGCGGCCAAAAAAAGAACTACCGTCTACCATTTATCGAAGGACAGGTGCTGCCGCCACGCGCGCGCTTCGACTCAGCTGGCACCCAACGTCTAAGCGGGAATACCTATTCAAACTATTGATTTCGAACAAACCGTTATATTGACTAACCGCGCATTTAATAAATGATTTCATTCTATTTATAGCGTCTTAGACTATGGTCAAATCGATCGAAATAAAACATCTGTTTAAAGCAATCAGTGTACTTAATTTATTCGTATACAAACAATTTTCGAGGAAGTGAAAAGACACAAACAGGGAGATTGAATAATAAAGACCAAAGAAGTAATTAATGGTATTTACTTTAAGTACTTTTTTACAAACATGAGCATCAATCACATATTTCATCATCAAGAACGAAGTTGTGGGGTGAATCAATTGCACAGTTTATTGCAATAATCGTAGTGTATATATACTATATATAAATATATATACATAAGTTGGTGCAAAATGAATGGTTTAAACGCAAAATAAAGCTGCGGGGTGCGATAAGAGTGAGATACATAAATAAGAATGAAATGAACGTAGCATGAAACTTCTTGAAACCCAGCATAAATAACCCAAAATTAACCGCTAGAACTAGAATTAATGACATACATGAATCACAATATTTAATGTGTATTAATACAACCTTATTCGATAACAAATAGTAGTATTACGTAATGAAATATCATATCGCTCTGTCTCCATCAATAGTTACTATCCATGGCTACATGATGTACCAACAGAAAGCCATAGACGCTATCGCTAAACAATGATATGGCTATTTATACACTGAAGTTAACACTTAATTATTTTATCACTCTACTACTCGCTAACTATTTTGAGCTGATGATGGTATCATTAATAATGCTACCTCTTTGTTCATCCGTTTTAAATTACCACCACATCTCCAAACATACACAATTAAAACTGAAATAAAAATGGACAAATTGTAATGGGAAATACAATTATTATTATAAATGACACAAAATATACACGAATCAAACGAACAATTATATACACCAGATTATAGAAGTAGGGATCCACAGACATTTTTATTGCACTCTTAGAGGGAGGGGGGTTAAATTATCACAAATTCTCGTTACCGCAGAAAAATTAAACTGTACTGCGGCGTTGTAGCTTTTCATTAAGTAACGCAGTGTTAGGGACGTGCTATAATATTGAAGAACATTCCGTACTCAGTGCTGGACGACCACTTAGTCTATCAGAAAGGAGCACCTCCCGCAGATAAGCTCGCAAATAAATACAATAATATTTACAAAACAAAATTTCAAAACTGAAAAAGAATCGTTTATTTCTTGGTGCCTTTCGCGACGTCCGAATTTCTCGGCTTATCGCTCCCCTTCGTCTGGTCGGCCTTCTTATTCGATTTAGATTTCCCCTCTTTCTCCCCTTCCTTAGTGGGTTTCTTCTCTTGCCCATTCGTCGGACTATCTTTCTCCTCTGCTATCCTAGGCAGTAACTCACCAGGCGCGGCAAGTGAAAGCGACAGCCTATTCTCGTTATTCGTTGATTTTTCCACCTGGGTCTCCGCCTGCAAAGACGTTGTCTCTTCCTCTTTCTCCTGTTTCTCCCTGTCGTGCTGCGATACCGGCCGCCAAACAGCGCTGGTCCCTATTCGCCCCTGATGGGACTTCAACACAGGAGGGGTATTCCCCGACGAACACAAAGGCGATATATGAGCGCACTTACTCTCAGCGCTCCTTGGATGCAACCTATCCGGCGACAAGGCCCTACGGAGCAACGGTGATCCAGGCTCGCTACTTTTACGGACAAACTTCTTCGATTGGGGCGTAGGCGTCGCCCCCGCACTGGGGCTATAGGACTGCGTTGTATTTGAGCTCCCTGGTTGGTGTCCCACCGGAAACGCCAAAGGACTGGGAGACCGCGTAGGTGAAGCCGGAAGCGGGGACGGAGAAGGCGTTCTGGCCAAAGGCGACAACGGAATATGCCCGACGGATTTTCTGCGACTCGGAACGTTGGCAGGACAAGAAGGACTCGCCGCGTGTAGCGATTTGTTGCATCCCGTAGAGTGGAGTTTGTGTTTTAAGCCATGTAATGTCGATGGGCGCTGGTAGTGCTGCTTGTTGGCGCGGTTGTTCGAGGCAGGAGTCGGGCTCGGGGATGATGATGACGCCTGCGAGGATGAACTACCCAAGGAGTCCGATGGGGAGAGGCTGGCACGGTTCGACCCAGAGGCACGGACGACAGCCGGCGTGCTCTCCTGAGCCCTCGAGAACGATGAAAAACTGCGACTTGGGGTCACCGTCACAGGAGATTGGACGCTCACCGCCATCTGTTGAGGAGTAACTTAATGTATCAAAATTTTCTTTTATCAAAAACTTGTCAATTTTTTTCTTAGCGGCGATAGTTTAACGTGTTGAAGCAATTTTAGTTTGAACCACTTTTTTAGAACTAAATTAATTAATAGAAAATTAGTTTGTAAATAATAGAATTACAAACAGTAATTATTACTTCGGGTATCATAAAGTAACGATTACAAAGTAACGATTACAAAGTAACGAATACTCCCATTACTAAACGTCATTGCCGAGAAAACGCATAAAACTGTATAAAGTATAGAACGTACGAACCTTCTGCATTTCTACGTTGGCCCTCTTGCTGCTGATCCTTCGGAAGAGCGAAGTTTTCCGCCGTTTCTCGTTGTCTCTCTTCTGTTTTCGTTGCCGGTTCAAGCTGCGCCTGGCAAGTTTACTCTGGCCTGGTTCACGTCGTCTGCCCCCGCTCTGAATGGAAGTCTGCTCCAACGGAGTCGCCCGCAAGCTGACATGCTCAGCTCCCCCCAGCAACAACTGCAGCACCTGCGTATGGTACAGCCCTTGCACCGCTTCGCCGTTAACGTGCGTTATCAAATCTGCCGGGCGCAGGCCAGCCTCAAATGCCGGGCTTCCCTCGTCTACAGCCTAGAACAAATATTTAAATGGCATTAGGCATAAAAACTTATCCATAATTTTACTTATATTATCGGTAATATTTATTACTTGAATTAACAGTACCGGTAACTGCTAAGGGTACTAGAAATTACTAGTGTTTTTCATAAGCAAACATCAGAAAACATTCAAATCGTTTTGAGGAGATGCGTATTCTTAGTAATTTACTCAAATTGGTTTGAGTGGATGTAGAAGAGTATTACTTTTATTCAGCACTCATATAGTCAATACTCGAATTTATGAAATCTAGTAATGCCCCACTCTGCTATATATTTATTATTCTACCAATAAAACATAACTTACCATAACTAAATGATGCATTGTATAAAAGTCAGTATCGCCGTAGTAGACGCGAATGGTATGTACGGTAAAGCCGAATCCTTTCGGACCGCGTCTGATGATTATGGGAGGTTTCAGGTTGGTGACAAGCGGGGACAGTTCCCTGCACGGGGAGGTATCGCGGGAGCTGGCTGTGCTGGAGCCCCCGCCTCCGCTTGGCGAGTGTATACCCACGCAAGTTCCTGGAAAATCGTCTAAACAAATTACACGATAAAGTAACGCTACGTAACGATGGTAACGTTCCGAGCTTGCTTACCTGCAGGAATGATCAGAGACAGGCCCGATGCGGAAGCACTCTTCACGACCGCCCTGGACCTGTGCTTGTTCGGCAACGCTATCGGAGCAGACACTTTCTGCACCAGTTTGTGAATATTTTCGTTCGAAGAGCTGAATTGAGTATCCAGTTTACTAGAAATAATATGAGCCATGAATTAGTTACAAATTATTCAATAAATATTTAGTTGGCATGCTTTTTTGCTGGTAGTGGTCAGTGTCCGCCACCAACTGCAATCCGTAGTCACAGATTAGAGATAAAAAACACGTTTTAGGAGAGGTAGAATTGGGACTTAAGAATACAAAAATTAGATACCTATGATATTCATCTTCTACGGAGATGGAGAACTTGGGCAAAATTTCACGTCCATGCCCTGCTTTCCTTCTCCGCTGTATCTGAGGAGAGACGTCATCGCTATCAGTTTGAGAAGACTCCGGCGTGCTGACCGTCTTGTTGAAAGTCAATGTTACCTAAAAAAAATTATAATTCTAATAATCGCGTGAAAGAGAATATTCGGAGTTACCTTTTTCTGGTCCACAGGAACAACGTCAGAATAGTCTTTATCCGGAGTAAGTAGATTAGATTTTACTCTGACCCTAAAATCAGGTTGCTCCGGTGTGTCTGGAGTGGTAGTTATCGAAGTGGTGATACGAATCGCTTCTAGGGGCTTCACATCCTCCACGGTGTGTTCGACAGTGACTTTGGAAGAACTACTGTGGACTCTCCGATACTGAGGCGAACAGGAAGAAAAGAGCCCGAAGACAGGTGAATCGTCCGTGTCATCAGTATCGTCTTCCAGGTCGTGGTTGTACCTGTCGACTCTGCTATCAAAGTAACTGGTGTCCTCTTCGTCATCAAGCTGTGGAACAAACTCCGCCTTCTGCCGGAGTAGAGAGTTCCAATCAAGTCCGTGAAAATAGACGTGCTCCTTCACCTCTTGCGCCCCACCTGTGCCCAGCCGATCCCGGGGCAAATGTTGCAGCAGGGCCATTATCAAGTCCTTTGCCTCGTCTTGCACGCTCCAATCATCATTATCCGGCCACTCAATATCATCTAAAGAAAGATAATAATAATAAGAAAAAGTATTTTTATGTCCTGGACTACGGAATCGGGGTTTATGTGTGAAAACTTTATACGCAAATAACAGCTGCTAAAATATCTACCAAGCTGGTCTTGGGTTCATTGGATAGCATGTACTATGAATGTATTTCTATTAGAGTCATCCAAAAGCTCAAAATCGACGCATAAACCCCCTTTCCGTAGTCCAGGTCCCATATTTTTTAAAATTACCATTGACAGTGTGAGCAAAAAGTTCTTCAGGAGTCTCGCCGAAGAATGGTACGCAACCAACCAAAAACTCGTAAAGTATGATCCCCATGGACCACCAGTCAACGGGTTTCCCGTACCCTTGCCTCAGGATAACCTCTGGGGCGATATATTCAGGTGTTCCGAACACCTGCTTGTCCGAGAATTGCTTGGTTTCGCAGTCGATGTAACCCTCGTACAAATTCGTAGCCACTAAAACAACTGAATTTCAGGCACGCAAGTTAAAACAATTTCAGACCACTTACATGACATAAGTCCCATTTTACTCAGTCCGAAATCAGTCAATTTGATATGACCCAAGGCAGTGATTAGTAAGCTAGAAGTTAATGTAATAAGTGTCAAAAGTTGAAAGTACGTATCATCAAAATTGAAACTTACTTGTCGGGTTTTAAGTCTCGATGTACTATTCCGTAGCTATGTAGATATTCAACGGCAAGGACGGTCTCGGCAAAATAAAATCGGGCCATATCTGGGGGAAGGGGGCCAATGTTCTTGAGCAGACTAGCGCAGTCCCCTCCCTCAACGTACTCCATGAGCAGACAGAGGTGTTTCTTCGTTTCAAAGCTGCAGTACATGCTGACGACAAACGGATTGTCCGCAAAGCTAAGAATATCTCGTTCGGCAAAGACTTGTTCTACTTGGTTCCTCAACATTAGATTGTTCTTGTTGATCTTCTTCATGGCAAATCTATGCCTGGTTTGCTTGTGTTTGACGAGGTAAACAGCTCCGTAAGCTCCGTTTGATATTAGCTTGATTACCTCAAAGTCTTGTTCGCTAGGATTACTAGAGCCCCATTTTTTGCAGTTGGGAGTTGAAGTTAGACAAACAGATGAGGAGGAGGAGTGGGAGTTATTAGAAGGCCAACTGCAGTCACGGAGCTCTTGTTGAAGTTCAGCAATAGGGTCTCGGTTTAACCCGAGTTTTGAGATGATGTATTGCGGGATATCAGCCTTTATCCCTTGTATTCCTTTGACTTGCCCTTCGGCAGCTTCTAAGAAGTGGTAAAACTCTTCGGGATCGAACTCTAAACACTCCAATAGCCGAGCGGGTCGAGAAATGATCAACAACAACTTTTTAATAATCCCTGTAACTTGCGCTGCTGCATCTTCCGACTTTTCCTTCGTCTCCACTAATAAACGTTCTAAATTCTCGGACATCTCGTAGAAATACCGGCTGGTTATAAGCTTATTTTGGGATTTACTCAAACAATCCCTAGCCATTTCCAAGACTTGATGGTGTACGAATCGAACGATCGGCAAAAAATCGCAGTTCTCATCGGCGTCAAGCAGCTTATTCTCGCTTATAAAATGTAATATACGTTCCTCCATTTGTTGTGTGGCTTTCGGGAAGCGTTCCTTGTACAGGACGTTCATCATGGAGATCTCGTTGTCCATAATAGGCGATCGGCTGGGACTACTTAGACTTCTTGACCTGGGTCTATGCAAAGGGGACCGATGCGACGCGTTCGAATCATCAAAACTGATCCCCGGCAAAGAGGTGTTGCTCTCGTTACTCGAAAAATGATGCGTCAATATCCGCATGTCATCCGAGGTCGGAAAATGAGGCAACTGATGGAGCTTCTCGTGACTCGAGCATTTTGACTAGAATTTTGGAAAATATTTTCTGATAAAAAAAAAACAATATTGTCAAATGTAATTGTTACATCACCGTGAGGTGTTAATAGAATATTAATTCGCACCTTGGTCGTATTAACACAGTATATACAGGTGGTCATGTAAAACTGTACGAAAAAATAAATGGGGTGTTTGTTTTTATACTTGCTTATGTAAACAAGTCGTGTGAATTTTCAATATTTACACGCATGGTTAATGGCAACACTTCCTTGGTTTGATTAGTAAACTAATTCATGCAAGTTACTTCTACTTTCTCTTTAAAAATTATGTTAGTAGTTCAAAATTATAAGATTGGAGACTTACCGACATGTTTGAACTTCCGGGAGTTGTTCCATAGCCTGATGACGGCAAGGATGCAACCGACCACCTACGCCCATCGCCTCTGTACCCAGCGGCAATTCTGAAGGTTAAATTTCAATTAAAAAAAACATTGACACTTACCAGTATGATTAAAAGACTGCTTAAACCAATTTTGCTAAACTTTAATTGTCATTGTTTTCTCAAAATTACAATGACACATAATATTGTTGATAATGTATCGAAACAATTATAAATGTTTTTCTAGGATTACAGAAGTAAGTATATATATAGTTTGTAAAATTTAAAAGAGATTCTGTACCTTTTGATTGGTGCGAATGAAAAGTTTAAGAAGCTGGAGTGGGTCCTCGGGCTATCTATGGGGCTGCCGCATATCGGAGAATGAGATCTAGGCAGCGTCGGAGATGTATTTGCGATGAAGCTCAACCTGTGCACCGCACCTGGTCTGCTATTCCTTCGGCCAATCCAGGCATCTTTCTACATTTTTGATTTATTTCGTAAATATGTTGTTTGTTAAAGGCACAATGATCAAAATGCTTAACAAGAACCAACGGCTTGATTTATTGGTACGAGCAAGTACGACAGACCGAAGTAATTTACTATTAGATGTAAGTTGTCGCTTGGTTCTTATAAGACAGTGTGATCGGTTGAAATTCACCTACCATATTTGCGGACAGCGATGGGGCTGACTTTCCCAGGGTAGAGTTATGAAATCGCACCAGGTTTGAGTGTGGTACAGTTCGGGTGTCTAGAAAACACTCATTCTATAATTGCTGGTTATAAATAATGAGAACACACAAAACATAACAAACAGAATTCTAATGCGAGCTTCTTTTGTGTGACAACATCTGAAACGGGATCATATACAGCTGTTTCATTTTGAATTCTGTTATTATTAATAAACCATTCGATTTATTGTTTATGTTACGCGTGTGGTAGAGATAGTGTCATGTTATTTATGTACCTATTTTAGTGGTGTTTACATGCGTTCTAATTAGTTAATTGCGAATGAATTCAAATGCGTGTTATTTATATGGGAAGTACCTGCGTTTGGAAGTGAAATCCCTGGGGCTGCGGTGCCCGAAGTGGAGCATTTCAGCCTAGGCGCCCCCGCTTGGGGTTCCTCGAAGACAAGGACCCTAGCGGAGTGCGACCTGTTTCTGTGCTTTACCCCGTTACTCTCCTCCATCTAGCACAACGAAAATAATAAAATTCATAACCCAGACACAGTCCCACACTGATCAGTGTTCGCTGATCAACGAAAAAAACAGACGGCGCGGCGCACACATTTGCTATATACGAAAACTATCATTTGTCCGACCTATGCCAACAGATACGAGATCGCGAGTACCGGAAAACAATGATCAACTCTTCGGTATCCATCGCCACAGTATCGCCACTGGTTTATTTTGACATCTTATGGATTAAAATAAATACATATATACATATATATATATGCTATACGCGTTCGCGTTCGACGTATCTCCCAGCGGTCTCCACAAACAGCTGCGACTGACGCTGACAGCATTCGGCGCATGCGCACACGGCCGCAGAAAAACCTTAACCACAGCCCTGACATCTTTCACGCTGTCCCTCCGAAACTACAGGACCGTAATGAAACACATTTTGGGCCCAATATAAATCAATACGGGTGCGATTTAAGCGTGCATTGTTTAAATAGATATATGCAATAAAATAAATACTTTGAGCATTAAAATAATTATCAATTGAACGAAACGTTCTTCCCTACGTGGTGTGCTTATTTATTTCGGTTGGTAACTAGTTTAATACAAAGTCATATTACTAAATAAAGATAAAAACTCAATTAACTCACGGTTTTGTGTATTGCTTTAGCGTTGGATGGTTTGAAAATGCCTTAAATAGGCGAAACTAGTTAGCAACTGAAATACATAATAAACACACCACGCAGGGAAAAACGTTTGTTTTATTGGATTATATCATTGCACCTTCCATAGCGTCACTTACATTTTACATATTAAAATAATACATATTGTGTATTAAATAAATATAAATGTTACATACAAAATTACATATTGTTTCCTAGAATGGATAAATTGTGGATTAAAATAATACATATTGAGCATTCCATAAATATGGATATGTTACATAAAAAATATTATAATGAGCAATACTTTATTCATATTGTGCCCTAAAATGAATAACTTGCGCATTAAAATAATACATACTGAGCACTAGATCTACTGCGCATCAAAACTAACGCTGATCTGATTTTGTCGATTCGTCGATTCGGAATATCAGTCAATAGACATTTTGAAAATGAAGACAACTTACTTTTATTTATAATAACAAATTTAATAACAAACAATACTAAAGTAACACTCTTTGTTGGTCGATACCTTAAAACGTAAAAAGAAACATTTCCAATGTAAGCGTTAAGTGATTTACATGTTTTTTTTTTATTTGATCTCTTAAATGTTACGTTACATCTAGAGACGGACCTGTAATGGGTTTTCTGATTTTTTTATTCAGCCGTCTATCGGCGTGTCAATTGTTGCTTTGTGAATGCATGAATTCGCAGCTATCGCAAATTTGTAAAACTCGCCAGATGCAAAACGTTTTCAGAAATGTGTGACGTCACGGTGAACGCAGGCCGATTTTACTTTCCTTTTGTCGATTGCGGGAAACACGGCATATTGTTTGTTAGTCATCGCGCTGGAATTTTTTCTTGCTCAGTCGCGCAACCGAGCTATGTTAAGAGGAGTTGCCAATACATGACGACGAAAATAGACCTCTCCAAAACATACTTTTGTGGTTGAAACTTTTGTATTTTTTTTAAGACACCGCAGCGCAACATTCCAACAATTCGTGGAAGTATATGATAAGACAATAAAGCTGGTTTTTATTGTGTTTTTTTTTTTATTGTGTATTGAACCAATAAAATTGTACCAATTGCGCGTATGGGCTCTGAATTTTCCATGATTGCAGATGACGCATAGGACAATTCTTGAAAATAATCCACCACCTTTCCGAAGGTCCTCAGTTGGCAGCTGTTTTCCTGCATCTGCAAATGACAATGCCCACTTTGAGGGGAAAGACCTGGGTGTACATCGAAGGCAAAAGGAGCATTTAAACAGCTGCACGAAAGACCTCAAGTTAAACAAAAAGATGAGAGAACTCACAAAGAACTGATAAAAATGTGAAAAAAAATTGCCATCTTTTGGGGTCAAATTATTACATAAACTTTTACATAAACTTCCAGATAAACTCCATAGCAATATAAGCACATATTCGTAGCAAATAAAGCAATCACTATCGACTAAACAAATTTGCATTAGGGTGCGATTTAAACGATTTTTTAAATAGCTATGTGCATTAAAATAAATACTTTGTGCAATAAAACAATCAATATTGTGCATTAAATAAATATGAATATGTTACATAAAAAATACATATGGTGAACTAGAATGGATATCTTGTGCATTAAAATAATAAATATAAGATCTACTGCGCGCAAAATTAACGCTGCTCTGATTTTGAAGATTATATTATATATGTTAATATTTACTAATTACTGGTCGGCCTACATATTATGTTAAATAAAAATTCAATTGTTTTCGACTTGATGCCGTCTATATTTTTTAAAAGGCAAAACCCCATTTTTTGTACTGATATTGATAAATCTGTTAATTATTTTAAAGGTTAAAATGTTCAAGTAAAAGACAGTTGAAAATTAGTTAAAATATTTTATAGCTTATGTTTATGGAATGCGAATTGGCGTTTTCGATTGATTTATTTACGCTGAATACAAAGCTGAGCTTGATGATTGAGGATTCAGATTAAGGTTTACTATGCGACCATTTTGAGGTTTCTAGGACAATGGTATCTATAAAATTGCAAAAATTACCAAAATCGCGTGTTTTGTATTTTTCCCTATTCTTTTTCGAAAAGTTTGCGCGATGGAGAATCAAATTATTTTATTGTATTGGTTTTCAGGACATTCAATTTTACCCAAAACGCAATTTCATATTCACTATACAAATCCATTTTTTATGTAAGGTCATTAAATGTTTCCGGTGCCATTTACACAATTAAATGATCTACAAATTTAGTAAGAAAAAAATTTGCAGCCGTTAAAAAAAAAAGGTCGATGAAGTCATAATTCAGTAACAATTGACGGTCGGAAATTAAACTTTTAACAAAATATGTATTTTAATAATTAAAAATCGACTTCAAGGATTAAAAAATGACAAAACGTTTTTGAAATTTACCCGTGTTTCCATACTTTACGCGCTGACTGTATGTGCGCTACAGATTGCAGAACGTAATGCACATTATATTCTTTCTATGGCGCATTATAATTTTCTCATGGTACAATTTAGATTATTAAATGTGCTTATATTTTCAAATGTTGATTTATTTAAACTATTGGAAATATATTTTTTTTTTCAATGAACAAGTACTTTTCAGGCTGTTCACTATATTTTTATAGTAATTTTTTCTGTTACTCAAATATTTATTGTATTGGACAAAAATTTTTTGTATTTTCAAATGTTTTATCAAATGCTTAAAATAAATGCACGTTTTATTTCATTTATTGCGCATATAATTTGTTTGTGTCTAATTACAACAATAACAACAAAAACCTTTAGTATAAGTTGTTTTTGTTTATTAGGATCTATCAAAACGGCAGTAATAAATATTTGTATGAATATTGAGCTGTGACTCAGTTCGTTTCTATATTGTTGTTGTGATAAATAATTTTAATACCGACACGGTGCCGACATTGTGTAGTAAACTAAATCGGCCGCCCTTGTGGCACGCCACTGGCGACATGCCGACTCTGCCCAATGAATAATGGATTTGTGTTCGTTATAGATTAGATTTCGTTCACAAAATTTTGCATACACCTGCGGAATGTGTGTATGTCGAATAGCTTTATCAATATATGTATCGACAATACCATTTTACAACACTTGACCTAAAATTTATACCCGCTCGATACCCGTCTAGAAAAAAACTAGTGTGAATCACTTTTATAAAATGATATCAACGATCGATACTAGCCTATTCTAAGCCCTGATAAAAAATAGATAGAATTCAATAGCCGCATTGTGCGTATGTCCCTCCTGTAAAACCGGCAAAAGATATTTTTCTTTATTCACACAGGTGTTTATCGAAACTCGAAAGACATAAAACGCGTCGTACGCCACTGGCGGGCATAGTGCGACGAAAGCCAGAATGACTCCTGTATAAGCTGACAATTTCAAAATAAATACAGTGCGATACAAATTCGGTGTTGTGCGACTTGTGATATACTAATTTTAGGTGAAGCTGGTCGTCGCCACCAGCTATAAACAAAAGAAAGATGACCACAATGTCCTCCTTGGCCTTGCACTGTTTTCTTCTATTGTTATTCAATTGTTATTGTTGCGATTGTGCAGCAACCGATATAGTTCTAGATGCGAAGGCTCAATCAACTCACCGATTGGACACGCTGAATCTTCTCTCGTACACGTTTCTACTCACTCTCACTGTTCTAACGATATGGCTCTTCAAACACCGAAGGGTCAGCTTTTTACACGAGACAGGTCTCGCTGTAATATACGGTATATATTTCCAAATTTCTAAAGCATCGGGGGAAAAACGTTTAAAATTCTTTTAGGATTAATCGTTGGGGCAATAATTAGATATGCGGGAAGCACGGACCCTGTACTGCAGATGTCTGTCGTAGCGAATGACGATAAATACAACTCTAGTCTGCCACCGGATATCCTATCGTTAAATTTTCCGGTGAGGGGGATGTCAAAGAATAAATCGTACGAATACATGTTCCGTGGCGAGATAAATCTGCAAGATAACGAGATCGATCTGAAGGCGACCTTTGATCCCGAAATATTTTTCAATATTATTTTGCCCCCGATCATCTTCTACGCCGGGTATTCCTTGAAACGGGTAAGTCGCTCTCTACGATTGCTGCCTGCGTAAAGCTACATTATCCTGCATTAGCAATCCGCTAGAATTTTGTGGGTCAACACAACAATTTAATAGTCTGAGGTATTTATGTTTGAGTGATTATATTGAATATAATTATAATAATCAATGTTATTGAACGAATTATGTATCTAGTGATTAATGGATTAAAGTCCTTGATTATATTTGAGATTGAGATAATTTATGGTCACTTGATTGCTTGTTATCACCGATTAATATAGCCAATGATAATGTCTCTTTCAAAAATTTTCCTGAAGTACACTCCGGGGCACAAAAAATTAAATATGTTGGTAAACTTTGATGTTTAATAACAGATATTTTCATCATATTGTAGGCAAGTTCATCAAAATTATTACAAATTTGTAGACATTATTATACCGGGAGAATCATCTTGATAATTTGCTGGTTTGAGACATCTTATGAACTATGGAGTCGTTACGCAATTTCATCAGATTCTCGAGCAACCTTTTACAAAGCCGTATCAATTTCCAATGTTATGGGTTTTAATTCATCCCAATATCTAAATGTGTGCAAAAGATACAATTTTTTATAAGTAAGAGTTTGCAAATTAGCTTTCATGATTGAGAACTTTTGTGAACTTTAACAGATTTTAAATAAAAATGTAGCGTATATCTTACAGTCATTATTTTGTAGATAACTACCAATCTCTGGTGCTTCTCCTGATTTAAAAGTAGGTAATTCATTATTAAAATCAGAACAAAGACTACAATAAAAATACTAGTTATAGCAGCAATTTTAAAATAGGACGGTCAAATTACAGTCATACACTATAAAATAATTTAATGCTTTGCCAACTCACAAAACAACAACGTTGGGTTTCATAATCACTATTTTTTTATCCGGATCACCAGAACATTTCTTTAAATCAATTCGATAGTAGGTAAACGGCTTCTGATTTAAAATTTTCGTTATAGGCTCCGCTGAATCAATCTCCATGGTCAAACACCCTTTCCACCCTATTAGTTCAATATAAAACGATAAGCTATATTCTCTCAAATAATATCATTCGGCAGGTAAATAGAGGAGGAGAAAGAAGCTTAGAAAACTAAAAAATACCCAAATCAGAACTGATTATTGTTTGTCAAACGAGGTACAAAAGTAATAAAATGCAAATAAATAAAAAAGAAATCAAAATAATACTACATTGAAACATTACATGAAACTTGCGTCTCATTATACCGGGAGAACACGTAACAAATTTTATCAAAATACTATTTTTTGTGTGCTCCAAAGTGTAGATTACGTGTAGACTAGATATTAAAAAGAGTTTAAACCATTTTTTGAATATTTAGAAAATAAACTTTATAAGTTTTAGCTTAAATCATTTAGTAATGTAGCGTTGGTACACAAAATTCTAGAATGCACTAAATTCAGAAAGCTTCTATCTTGCAACCACACACTAAGGACTATTTGCACTGGGAAAAAAATAGATTAAAGATTGAAAAAATGAGTTTAATTTGATATGTAACATAATTTCTGGTGCGATTGGTCCATGAGGTAACTAGACTTACAATGACGTACAACATTAATGAAATAATTTCAGAAATACTTCTTTCGTAATCTTGGGGCTATACTAACTTTTGCAATAATTGGTACGGCTGTATCTTCTTTTTTGGTGGGGGCGTTGATGTATGGATGCGTTCAACTGATGCCAGCACACTTGGCAAGCAGTTTCACCTTTTTAGATACGCTGTATTTTGGGGCCCTCATCTCCTCCACAGATCCGCTCACCGTACTCGCGATATTCCACGATCTGAAGGTAGACGTCAACCTGTACGCCTTGGTATTCGGTGAAAGTGTCCTTAACGATGCCGTCGCCATAGTCCTAAGCGGGTAATGCCAATATTTTACCTGCCTTTAAATTTATATTTATGTTATCGGACAATATTTCAGATCCATTCAAAATTATGGAGAGAGGTATTCAGGAACGGGAGGGTTTGAAACCGTCGCCTTCTTTCAAGCCGTAGGCGATTTCTTCGGCATTTTTATGCTCTCGTTACTCATCGGTGCTGCCATGGGATGCTTCACCGCCTTGCTTACAAAATTCACACGAGTACGCGACTTCCCTCTTTTAGAGTCTGCTTTATTCGTACTGATGTCCTACAGCACCTTCCTTATAGCCGAAGCTGCAGAATTGACTGGTAATTTAATTATTTCTTCTATACTTTCTTGTCTTAAGCTGGAATTACATTATACTATTTTCAAAACTAGACGCGCATGTATGGACTTGGATAATGTCATTCATAAAAGTTCTCCCAATTATCCATATCTAATTTTGCACGTCTAGTGTTGCAACTTTGACAGAAACTTGTACGAAAATAGTATAACATAATTCCAAGCTTCAACGTTTTATATTTTAAGGTGTGGTCTCCGTTTTGTTTTGCGGAATGTGCCAGGCGCACTACACGTACAACAACCTCTCGGAAGATGCCAGACAAAGGACCAAGCAGATGTTCGAATTGTTAAATTTTCTAGCGGAGAATTTCATCTTCACGTATATCGGAGTTTCCATGTTTACATTTCCGAAACACCATTTCGATCCGTTGTTTATCTTGGCTGGATTTGTATCCTTATAAACGTAATTAAACATCAATCAGAGAACCATCAAATAAACCATTAAGTGTATTTCCTATTAAATATTAGTCTTGCGCCATGATCGGTAGGGCTGCAAATATTTATCCGTTATCGTATGTGCTTAATCTAGGCCGCAATCCGAAGATTCCGACCAACTTCCAGCACATGCTGTTCTTCTCAGGACTACGCGGTGCGATGTCTTTTGCTTTAGCCATCCGCAATACTGTCTCGGAAGCCAGACAAATCATGCTAACGACAACGTCTTTAATCGTAATAATAACTGTGATTATCCAAGGAGGAGCTGCCTTACACCTACTCTACTGGTTCCAAATCCCGTAAGTAACTAAGCCTAATAATCAGGGATGTTAAATTACGGTAATTTATTTTTTGTAAATTACCGTTGAAATTAAAATTGTTAATTTCAAATATTAAATTACCACGTAAATAAAAATTCAAAATGGTAAATTACGCTGGTTTAATTATTTATATTTAATTATTTATTTATTTAATTACCGGGTAATTAATAATTAAAAATGTTAAATTAAACCGGCGTTAATGCCGATCACTGTAGGTTATGAATGCTACTTATGTTAAAAAAGTGTTTGGTAAATAAAAGTCATTATTTTGTAGATAACTAGCAATCTGACTAAGGATGTTAAATTTCCGTAATAATTTTTTTTAGTAAATTACCGCTGAAATTAAAATTATTATTTTCAAATTTAAATTACCACGTAATTAAAAATTGCAATTGGTAAATTATATTTTCTTAAATTACCGGGTAATTCAAAATGATAATCTACCGATGACAGTAAGTTATGTAAAAAAAAATGAGTACAGCAAGTACCTCTCAGGCTAAGCACAAACAACAGTGCACTTGTCGACTGCTTAGGAGTGGTGGGGTACATTCACACAAGTACTGATGGAAGGTTTTTGAAATTAATTTATAAATTCCGGTAAATTAACAACTGCAATTAAAATTTTCTGTAAATTACTGGTAAATTACCAACGGTATTTTAAATTGACGATAAATTACCATCGGTAATTTAAGCTGTAAATTATGGTAATTAATTTGGTAATTTACGCGGTAAATTACGCTTTCACATACCTGCTAATAATAATTGTGCGGTTCGTGAGAAAACTGCGGAAACTATAGTTTCCAACTTTCTGGACAACTTTACGGGAAAACCGACTTCACTGTTGAGTGCCAATGCATAAGCATCAACGCTCTATATCTCAAAATGTTATCAAATTTTTTTCAATCTATATTTAGCACTTAGAGAAAGAAAAAATTTAACTTTGCAACCGTTGGCGATAGAAAGGTTTACTCACCACCAAATGATTTTCCTATTTGGAGCAGGTTTAGTGTACATTATAAAGGGAACATTCAAACTTATAAATGCACAATTATTTATCAAAAATGATTCGATTATATCATACATAATACAATTATTTGTAAAATTACAGCGTTGGAGTTGATGAAGATAACGAGACACCGCAACCCCCCCAGAGTGTAAGTTTGGAGCTTTTATAAAATGATTGTTGTTGTATTAATATTATTATCAGGGAAACGGCACACCGTTTCAAGAATGGAATTACGTTTTGGGTCCGGATATTACCCGCCTGAACGAGAAAGGTTGGTTAGCGCGAGTTTGGGGCTCTTTCGATACGCATTACATGAAGCCTCTCCTAACACACTCGAAGCCTACGCTATTGGAAACATTGCCTGTCTGTTGCAATCCCATCGCAAGGTTGTTAACGACTATGGAGCAAATGACGCAGGTACGTGTACGTGACTTGTAACGGATGTTTTGCTGATAAAATTTTGTTATTTCTGGTTGTTTAAGGAGGGTTGTACGCGTAACGGAGGTGGTTTGAGAGATTCCGATTCCGATCTTTGTATTAACGATACTGATTCGTTGAGAGAAAGACACCCGAGTACTATTAGAGTGAGTATCGACTGAGTTCCTTTCCGGAAGTAAATTTACGGTGAATTATGTTTGAATGCAGCATATACATGCCATCAGTGGACACCAGGTATAATATAAGAATACCAATAGGAAATGTTTGCCTTGTTCGATTGTTAATTTCCCTTGTCCGATTACGTCGCGCTTGTATATATAAACGAATGTATATGTACTCGTCGTGTTGTTAAAGTATTTAAACAACAGTTAAATTTCTATACACTGCTGATATATATTATATATAATTAATGATAGTAGCTTTTTCTTACTGAAAGTATTATTACTAGTCATCTAGATGTAATGATTTTCAAGTTTAGCTGTTGTTCGTTTTATTTTTGATAGTGCATCAAATTTGTTATTTTTTTTTCTTGTTAGCATGCTTGCAAAGGTAAAACTTTGAGGAGTGTTTGCTTTGGATTTTTTTTTGTTTCGCGAGTAGTTTACAAGTTATCTAAGAATTGTTTAATTTGAGTTTCCATTAGTCTTAGTCGAGTGATTTAAATGTTTGTAATTTAGTTTATTTTCTTACGAGAGCTCGATGATGAAGAGTTTATAAAATAAAGAAGTTTGCTGTAATCCTTTCTCAGTAACATGTTAATGTTTTGTAACACAAGAGCATGCAGATGTTAAAAATTCATTAGTTTATATCATTTTTGTATGGGAAAGAAGTAGCCTTATTGTAGCCTAAATGCTTTAAAATATTGTAATCTGTAACGTACATACCGATTAGAGAAATGTTTTTGTGAAAATTTTCCAGTATTTTTAGATATAATCATACGTGACTTTTTGTATGCAGGCATATGCATACATTTTTTGATAAAAGTACATTTTTACCTGTTCTATTAGTGTCACGTTTGAAATAAAAACTATTTAACGATATTTATGAAAGTGTATGTGAAACTCGTAGAATAACTTTCTACTTTACGCGTGTATATTTTATTCATAGATTTTTACGGCTGTGATAAGTTTTTGTTTCCTTTCCGATGTACTTATACAACTTATATCGTTTGAGAAAAATAAACAGATATTCAATGAAACCAAGTTGTCCAAATTTATTTTTATAAAAATACTATAAATAACCAGGAAGGAATAAGCAAGCAGCAATGGTAATAATAAATTAATGAACGAGCTTAGAGCGTGGGATAAAATTAATAATCATCTCCTGGCTCCATATGCTCATCTAGAATCTCACGGTAATTAGGCTCTTCATCGTCCTCGCACTGGACGATGTCAATCTCGCAGTCCTCCACCCTTTGAGGTCTAATGGGGCGGTAGAATTGTGCGGAGTTATTGTCCCATGGGTACACTGGGGGGAGCCTTACTAAAGAGTTTTCTCGTCTTAAGCCGAACATCCTACGACGGTTCGGGGGCCCGAGGTGCACAAACGGGTAGAGATTTCGCTGTGGGAGACGCCGTCTATTCCTTGCTGGGCCGGCACGAGCGGGACTGCAAAGATATGAATTAACCTGTAAATACTAACAGGATTTTTTCAGTTTTTCAGGAACTTACGGCGGTATGACACGTTCGGCTGTTTCGATCGCCGAGACGTAGTCGCCGTCCTTCATGTCTAAGCTTTGTATGAACTCTTCACTTTTTAGGTTGAGTAAATAAAATGGTATGTTCAGCGGAGCGACAACCGCACTGATGTGGCCTAATTCTCTGTGGCCTTTTTCTAGGTATAGCATGGTGTTGGTCTCGTACCTTTGTATATCAGGAAATGGTTGAACGGTAACTGGAACATTATTGTCAAGCTTCGTCAACCAAATTCAACGTCAAGAATACAAAATGCAAAGTGTGGGTACTCTTACCGAACTGATTGTGAATATTAAAAATTTTTCCCATGCGTCTCTGATATGTAATCATATTTCGTGCATTGGGATCAGCTGGAGGTGGGGCGGGATTGTTAGCATCACCACTGTTTGCTGGTTCAGCTGCGTCCTCGTGGAACACTGGAACCGGGTCCATATTCTGAAAAGACATCAAAACGATTGACGATATGTAATTTTAGTATTTTCATTCTATTGAGTCAATAATCTATAAAAAATTACAAATTGTGCTTAGGATTTGTTACCTGTAGCCATCGTTAACGACGGTTTTCATTATGACATTGAAACCAGTGTCATCATAGATTTGTTCGAACAGCAGTAAAATAAACTCCGGTATTTATCTGTGCACGCGCAATCGGCGTTTTGGCCCCCAAAATTCTATTGCGCATGCGTAGAAGAATGCCAGTTAGTCGGATACATTTTTTATTGCTGTTTGAACAAACCATATGAAACCAAAGTAGAAAAAGTCGCATTTTGTACGGCTGTCCCGCAGAAACGTCGGTAACCGTAATTATTCACAATACGTACCTTTCAGGTTAATTGGAAATTTTAGAATTTTAGGATTTTCACCAATTGCGATTTGAATTTATCCGAATTTTGGAGGAGAAACGATAAGCGTTATCTGTGTTTTAAAAATTACTGTTGACAGTCGGCATTGTCACGGCGCACTTCAATCGTTGCGCGGTTTTCACCAAACGGTGATTGGCGTACAAGAAGCGGCGGTAATTGTCAAGATTCAAATCGATAAAGAATTCATATATCCTTATTTTTATTTCATTTAATTGTTATTCCTTGTTACAATAGGGATATTTGTTGTACGAACTGTGTAGGCGTTAAGGTTATGTTTAAGAGATAATATTTAAAAAAATATTTCCTTTCGGTTATTTAGAACTACAAATAGACTACCTGCATGGTTTAATAAATAAGAAGACCAGATTATTACCCAGAATTTTTATTATTATTTTTATATCTAACTAAAAGTACACTGTTATTTGTGCAAGTTAAACTGTAATTTAATAAAATTAGACAATATTTATGTCGATCAATCGTTGTTTTATTAACCTAAGAAGTGAAGCTTGATCTCTAATGATTTTATTACAATGCAAGGTAAACTCGACATTTATGTTAATAAAGGACATAATTTTTTGCCATCAGTAGTTTTTTTTTATTACAGGAATATTATTGTTAGAAGCCATATCGGAGTTGGTGCTCCGCGCCTCATCTCCGGGACCCTATACTCATGACTCCCCATCATGTCTGGACTCTTACCCCCATCATGTCTGGAGTCATACCCCCTCAATTCTCCTCACCAAAATCTCTCGATCCTCACCTCATGAACCCCTGCGGGGTATGAATCCGCACACGATGGGTAGTCACACGGTATAGGAGTCCCGGGATAACAGACAGACCGACCGAACTAACGTGGTTAGCGCTTTATTTAAGAGTATAATTATTATTATTTTTAATTATTCAGTAGGTAACAGTCAACGTTTTTTAATGCCCGTGGTCCTATTATAGCTGTAAAATTGTATTTATTCTCCTGACCGGAGTAGAATTTTTGTTTACCAAGTCGTATGGTAAATATTGTTAATTTTATTTTAAATTTAATTGAACACAGGACACGTTCTGAAGAAAAAGAAAGAGTGCATTTCTTATAGAAAGGTAGGTTGCCGTAGTAAGTAGTACCGTAGTACCGCGTCTTTCAAAAATACTACAAAAAAGTAGAGGAGGCAGAGAGGTATTATTTTCTTGATATAAACAATAAATAAATAAAATAAGTACATGTTCTTTCTCCAAAACAAAGTTTAGAAAAAGTTAGCAAAAGCACCTCTGTAAACTTGGCCCTTTGTTTGCCCAAATTAGGAACTTTTTAGTTTCTTTGGCATCTCCGCCACAGACTAGATCTCCGCCGTTTTCGAGATAAAATTAAAAATTCGCATCGGCCAGCCCTTCTTTTTTCGAAATTTGAGATCCGTTTCTATGGATCGTTTGGATTTTTTTGGCCCCTTTTTGGTTTTGCTTGCACCTCTACCGTTTTTTCCCAGTTCTATTTAAAATAAACTTTGAAATGAAAACACACTTTTAAAATTTTCAAACGTTATTTTTGTGCATTTGTCATTTACTATCTAAAAAATGAGACTAGTCTCACATACTTGTGGGCAGAGGCGCATTATCCCATGACCATTTGCCCAGGGCCCCCAATTACTGTCTCAAGAATAGTCAATTTTATATTTGCGCTCCTACCCGTTGGGAACCAAAATCAATCTTTTAGAAACTATAAATTAATTAGGTAATTAATAAATTACCGTAGTAAGAATATAAAATTGAACTTTAGAGTAATCTTGCCTGTGGGACCCCAAAGAGAGTGGAGGGAGTTTTAGCAGTTAAACTCATGTCTTTTTTTGCAATAAAGAAACTATATCTACTACTGTACAAGACTATGGGAAACCCTTGACTAGTTAGTATAAATTCTTCAAAGATTTTCAGTCAACACTTTTCCTTTTGTGAATTCTATTTTGCATTGCATTCTGTAAAGATGAATGCTACAAAAGAGTCTGTAAAATGCAAAATCTGCAAAATGCTGTAAACCATCCTTATTATTTATTATACAGTGTGTATAAAAAGGAGGCTTTAGTGGAGGAGGTTCTAGAATCGGCTTAATGTAAAAGTCATGCCAATGACCTATACGGATGACAGTGTTTGTGTATAAAAAGACAGTGTTGGAATAGTGTTGTATACATTGTAACATCCACAGTGAAGCAGTGAAGAAGTAATGTTGGTATGCATCATTGAAATCACCGTTTTTTTCCCACTGATTTCCAATAATAGCTTTTTTTTCTTAAATTGTCATTGCCCAGATAACAATCGTGCGACGCACGAAATCATCACGCGTCGATTTTCGGTGCGATGAGTGCAATATTGCTCACACGCGTGCGTTTATTGAATAAAACACACGGGTGCGAGCGATATGCTTGTCCCAATGCTTATTTTCTACTATTTATTCATAGTGTGAGTCTTTTTATAAAGTGTTAAACTGCGGTGCTGGTTTTATTTTTGGTCACCTGTACAGTATTATTTTTTTTATAATTTTTTATTTTTGTTTGTTTTGTTTCATTTTGGTTGGGGCCCCTCTTTGGTGGGGGCCCCTCGCCTGCAGCCCTCCCTTAAATCCGGCGCTAAAAGGCTCTGTAGAAACAGAATTTCTAATTTCGAGAAAGTAAGGGCCAAGATCACTGAGCTTGGGCTCTTTTCGTTTCATAGCGACAACCAGAGGTGTTCAACTGATTACCGGGACCAAGTACTGGAGCCATTCGCTATAAACAATTATCTAAATAATAAAAAAACTACGCCAATAGCATTGGATCTAATTAATTTAAAAAAGGAAAACTGAATAATAGAAAAAGTGCGACAATCGCATTCGATGAGCGGTTTGAGAAATGGGATTTTTGAGTAATGGGAAAACCTCTTGTGTACATAATTTCAAACGAGTAGTGTGCTCACAACAGTAACTGTCAAAAAAGCGAAACGATTTACAAATATACTAGTTTTGTTTTGTTTTGCCCGAATCCAATGATATGGCAAAGATGAACTGTACAAATCTGTACGTGACAACAACGCAAATCATACTTCGATGCGAAGCTAGCAATCCGAGCTCTTGGCAAGATTTATATAGGCTGGTTCCTTATTTGCGAAACTCTCTCACCTGTGTTGTATGTGGAAATCTTTTAGTGGACCCGATGAGCCCCACAAGTGGTAAATGCCAACATCATTTATGTAGAAAGTGCCAAGGGGGCAGAAAGCGGATAAAACCAGCTTGTGCGTGTTGTAAAGAATGCGGAGACTACAGTGACAACAGACAGTTACGGACGCTACTCCAGTGTTACAAAAAGATGTGCTTAAAACTTCTAAATTCGGGAATATATAAAAATTTAGAACAAGCCGCAGAGAGCCATACGGTTTCGGGGGTCGAACGCGGCGCTAGTAACTTAATGTTTTTAATTAAAGAGGGCGCCTCGTTTCAAGACGAGTACCGATGCAACGTAGGCCTCTCAAAATCCGAAATAAACATTTTACCCTGTATATACACAAACTCTTCCACGCAAACTTTACCCGCGAACGATAACACCAAAACTATATTTAACGCTAATAATCGAGCCCCCATGTATTCCGTTCTGTACACGGGCACTGGTAGTAAAATCACCATCAAACGAAAAGGGAAAGAGACTTTAGAGAGAAGTAAAAGCAACGTTTCACCCAAAACGGATATTTTAGAAAAGGTAATTGTTTTTTGTACGGGGCATCTTATTTTCTCTAATATACTTTTCCTAGAATTTTTCATACTGGAAAAAATAATTTGATAAAATAAGAAGCTCTCTAATGTATACTAATAGTATTAGATACAAGTCATTCTCTTTTGTAAATATATTTTATTTTCTTAATCGTTGAGCGAGTGTTTTTGCTACTATTCTAAAATCAGTAAGTCAAGTTTTGCCTCAATCATTTTAATAATCAGACCTTTTATAGTACTTGTGTTTTAAATTTTAGACAAATGAAATGTGAATTCATATTGTATTATATATTACATATTATAATTGCATTATTAGTTGCAAACACATAAGCCTGTTAACGGAAACAGTGGATTCATAATAGATATTTTTCTACAAAATGATTGTTGTTTCAGGCTGTATTTAAGAAACCTCCGGTGAAATGCGTGACAAAGCAAAGGAAAGGATGTAGATGTGGGAACGCAACTCCAACGCCAGGGAAGCTGACGTGTTGCGGCCAACGGTGCCCCTGTTACGTCGAGAGCAAAGCGTGTATGGATTGCAAGTGCAGAGGTTGTCGTAACCCCCATACGCCAGACGGAAATAAAGTAATAATTCCATACTTGAACTGCATACTTCATATATTTATTTATTCTTATTTTATTAATTGTACCCTTATTAACATTTATTTAATAGACAATTATTTCCGTATCAATTTATCGTATTTTTCTTTTGTGTTTGTATGAGTGTGGGTTGATATGGGCGCGTTTTTGTTTGAAGGTGATAAATTTGCCGCACATTTTGAAACAAATTCAGGACGGGGCTCAGCACCAGCCACATCAGGCCCAGCAGGCTCAGTACCAGATGCAACAAAGGCAGGTGTACCAAATGCCTAAACCTAAACCGGACATCTCCATGTTGCAGACAGTTAAGATCGAGTTAGACGCAAATCTAACCATCGAACAACTGAATGAGCATCTCAAACTCAATGGTAAGTAAGATGGCGTGATGATCTTTTCAATCGTGATGACCACAGGGGGATTCTAAGCATTTTGCTCATACTGTTTATTGTAAGCAGCTTAAAATGCTTAAGAATCTCCACGAATTAGATGATGATTTTTTTGTTATCTTGCTTTATTTCATTATTCTTCAAAACAATTTTTGTTTTAGTTCTGGATTCATTTACCGATGTACCTTCAACACTACCTCATGCCTTTTTACTCAACGATGTCGATATCAAAAAAGAAGACGAAGAGATCATGGTGGACGTATGACCATGATTGGGAGACCGTGTAGTAATAATATCATGCCTTAAAAACGATTATGCATTTATTATTGATTGCATACTACGATATGTGCGAATGTGATTTATTTTTAATTTTTTTACACCGTTTTTTACCTCCAGACCAATGTTTCTTTTAACTTTATTATTAATTATATATCGTGTCATTATTGTATAGTTTTTTCATTGTCTCTCTACCTGACGTGTAGGTTAGATAGAGCTTTAGGAGGGAGAAATCGACTGCTGTGCGACTGGCAATTTTCATAATTAAAACGAAATAAATTAATTAAACGAAAATTGACTAAATTTTTCCAAAGGGATTATGTTAGCGACGATTAAAACGATTGAAAAACTTCAAAATTTGCTTTATTTCATCCTCAAAATTAATAAATACTCAGAACTCGTCAATGCCTCTGTTATGTTATTACATATTTTTGACAATCGTACCCGTAATAGAAATAATAACTTAATAAAAAGATAAAAATAAACATTTTAGTGGCGTCTTTTTTTCAAAAGTGTAACTACACCATGGGAACTACACCAGATACAGAGCTCATACAATTAATAAGAAGGCACTTTTGCAAATAAAGTCCAAAAAATAAAAGTTTGTATAACACATGTAGATAGAAGTGCGTTACACTTTTCCAAAAGAAAGTAAGTATACAATAAAAAGATAAAAGAAAGAAAACAGCACACGATAATTCTGAATTTAGCCCCTTAAAATGGCTTATAAGCCAATGGGAATTTTGACAGGATGCCTCTCTCCAGGTACAAGGCGATGTGTTTCCACGACATTACGTGGCAAACTTCCAACATTTTCTCTTCGATCTCCTCCAATGATTTCTCCTCTTGAATTCTCATCAAGTACTTCATCACTCTTCCGTACTGTTTACGAGCAGCTGCGTGCCATAAGCCAAAATACAACACAAACATGTTGGTCACCTAAAACGAAGAAGATAAAACATTTCTAAATATGTAAAAAAAAACTTCACCTTTGCATCCGTTGGATCAAAAAACTTCTGCATAGTTTGCCAAAGTTCCGAAATTTCATCCAGTGATGGCTCATCTTCCTCGTCTTTCATATTATACAAGAGACACAGATAGATTCCCTTTCGGCATAAAGCCTCAATAAACACGTTCTTCTGCCGTTCCATCTCTCTAAAACACAAAATAAATATATAACTAAAAAGACTAAAGATCATAAAGAAATAACTAACATTTTTAGCTGTGCAGCTTCCGCACGGTTGTCGACCTTTGTTGCAATGTGCGCTAGCAATTTCTCTTGATCTATCGCCGCTATGGCCTTTGAACAAACATCAATGTACTTTTTAATGGTGTCCTTGGTAGCGCTCGCAGACTGCGGCTTTATTATATACGGCAAATGCTTCTTATAGTCAAACGGGTTTATACACTGCAGGTACAAAGTATGCATTTCATAATTATCGGGGTAATCCTTACATAATTCAGCGTAATACTCATCCACATTTGCAGAATCTAAACAGATAAAAGAAATCAATACTTACTGAAGATGAATAATTGAATATTTACCGTATTTGGCAACCCATTGAATTTTTAAATCACGGATAGCTTCATTAAATTCGTCCATTTTGGTCTTATCCTTGTCGATTTGTTTTCCGTTGTTGGTTTTCTTGGTGGGGGCATCAAATAAGACGTATTTTATGGGATAGGTGTCGGCTTTCTTTCCAAGTTCGTCCTTGGCGTATGTGATAACTCCGGACAAGTAGTGGGCGGGGTTATTGTTCTTCGCCGAGTATTTATCGGCTGGTAATGGGGCTATATACAAAGGGAAAGATTGTGAAAAGGTAGAGTGGCTGACGCTGGCTTTCTTCCCTCCTATAACTGCTTGCGAGTGGCTTCCGTAAACGTCCAAGACGATGTTACTCGTTAGTTTCTGATTGAGCAGCAATGGCGTATCGGATAACTTCTCTAAATATTCTTTTTTATCGTGCCGAATGTGCATTTTCACCACGTAGTCCCCTTTAGTTAACTTAATCGAATACTAAAATAAATGAAATAAATATGCTTGTCGTTTATTTAGAGTGACGTTTGTACCTTCGAAGGGTATGCGTCCCCGCATCCTAGATACTGCTTGTTGCTATCGTAGAGCATCCAGAGTTGCGATTCAAACTCAGATTCGTAGAGGACGTCGCTGAGTAAGGGACTGTTTGGAGAAATGTCTGTCGGTTTTGCTATGTGGAACGGATAGGTGAGATTGAGCTCGTATATTTGCCGACCTGATGGGATTACGTCGCGTTTTGTCAAGGGACATATTTTAGAATCGCTAGGCCTGAATTATTAAATTATTTAGTTTAATTTCTACAATTATTCGTGATACTCTTCATACTTACTTTAATATTTGTACAGAGTTCTTCAGCGTTATACTAGGCAAAATTTCCTCCCCCTGCATCGTCGCAACTTCTAGATTATAAATTCCATCCGCAGCTTGCATGACGATACACGGTTGACTGGGTTTTATCCCGTAAAATGATACCGTATAATCAATATCAATTTCTCCTAAACTAGCCCAATATTTAGCTACAACCACCTCTAGAATTAACCCCCCACGCACCGGAAAAGATTGAATAGTTTCATTATTCGGAGTTACTAAGAAATGCTTATTTATCTCTAAACTTTTACAACTTTGTTTCGGGAGAATCTGCATGCAATGAATGACGAAATTACTAGACTTTTCGAGGGTGCACGAACGGAGCCGTAACACAGCCCAAGTTGCGTAATCAGGTACTACAAAAAAGTGACGTTTGATGGTGTTTGGTTTAAAATTGATCGACTTGAACGTTGTGGAAAAACTAGGGGCTTTTATCTCATCCGGTTGGACGATGGAGATCGGGATGTGGAAAACGGGGCCTTTCTCCACACAGGTAACATCGTACGCGTTTATACAAGTTCTGTGGACCCCGGAAGGCAGTCCAGAGGGGTCAACTTTTACAATAAAACCGCGCACACCGTTTGATAAATCCAAATGTGATGGGCATGAGACATAGGCTGCTTCGCACGTAAACGAGAGACGCATGTTGAAGCCGAGCTTGCAATGCGCGCTCTCGGAAATATCGGAGCAGTGCTTAAAATTCGGCTCAACACTAACTGACCAATCCTGAGGACGATTACAAATTTTATTTCTCACGTAAATCCCCTTCCCCCCGAAACTCCCACAACTAATATGAAATCTAACGTCACGCTCTTGCGTATTATGATGATTCGTCAAAAACTCAAAAGATTTCTCCACGTTTAACAAACCGTGCCCTTGCGCGAACACTTCAACCCCCGGTAACTCAGTTGCGGAATTCTCTAATGCCCTCTTTACACTATACGGAGAATACGGAATTTTCTTTTGTATCAATCCGGATAACAAAATACCGACAGCGCCGGCAACATGGGGGGACGCCATAGAGGTGCCGTTTAGCAATTGGCAGTTACGGAGCGTAAAACTCGGTACGGATGTGATGGCACCGCCTGGGGCGCACACGGTCACACCGCAGCCCCCGTCAATCGTGGGGCCCCGCGAAGACCACGTGTACGGCATCCCAGGCAGTTTCTGCATCATCGAATATTCGGCTATCATCATTTCGGGAGAAACGTAAGCACCAACTCCAATTATTGTTTCTTGGCTTATGTCCGGAGGAGTGCCTACAGTGCTTAAAGCTGGCCCGTGATTCCCAGCTGAAGCCACCCACACCACCCCGTATTTGTTGACGATTTCATTCATTAACTCTCCTATACGACTGAAATTTAAAAGACATAATTGAGACTCAACGTAAGAATACAATGTTTTATTTATAACCAAAGCTGGGCAAAGTTAATTAGAAAGTTAACTTCATTAAACGTTAATCTGTTAATGAAAAATTTTACTTTGTTAACCGTTAATGTTTTTGAAACGAAAAATTTAATATTGCTAATTAATGATTAACCCTCCTGCCGCGGGTGAATTTTCAATTTGCAGAAAAACGCGGTATGTAGAACGGGGAAATCGCGTCACCCGCGGCTGGAGGGTTAACAGATTAATGCTTTTGTGCCCAGCTTTGTTAATAACTTTATTTGAATAATAAATTAACTTACCCTGCATTAGACCAGTGGGCATGTTCTCCGTAACTCATGTTTATAATATGAATGGGGCATGTTTTCTGCAATTCCATCACTTTGATCATCGCTCTCACTAACGCCGTTCCAGTTTCCATGGATCCCAGTCGTCCGTCGCCTATCAAAAAGCATTTAAATTATTTTTTTGACTGATACACTAAATAAAATTTAAATATTTACCAATCGTTAAAGATATGATTTGAGCACCAGGCGCAACGCCGTTCAATTCAGGCTGTTCTGGAAAATTAGCTGAAGCTATGGAAGCTACGTGTGTTCCATGGCTTGCTAAAAAAAGATACTCCTTCATTATTTCTAAAGTCAATGATAAAATGTTAAAAAGAAAATACACCAACTAGCACATATTGAATGAAATTAAATCATTGCTGGCAATAAAAACAATAGTCTAATACTCAAGTAATATAATAGTGATACTCATACATTTTAAATTATAAAGGTTCACAGTAAATTGTGTATCTTCTACAAAAGTTGAACTGCAGTTTTCTCAAAAACGTGTCTTGCCTATAAACCCTGTTTCCGTAGTCCATATTAAAAATAGATATGACTTTGTATGTAAGTTCCTTAGTTATTCCACAGTGTCTCAAAAATAGACTAAAATCATTATAGTTTATGCGGTGCAAAACTTTTCAAAATCACAATGTTACATTGATGAATTTCTTTACAATGTATTGAAATCTATTAATTTTGGAAGACAGTGGAGTAGTCGGTAGGTGCAACTAAAAATTACCAGAAGAAATAAATACATACAACATAAACCGACAAGTTCCAAGACGTTTCCGTCATCGTGAACGTTAATGCTATAATTGAGCATATCGGCATTGGAGAGTGCGGCAAATTCATGCGTAATGCTGTACTCGGCCAATAAATCGCACTTTTCTAAATCCCCTTGCTCGGTAGTATCGACGCAGGCAACCCATTTGTCTCCATCGTGGAACAAGACGCAGTCCAACATCGGGCCGGAATCGATGTACTTCTTATCGAAACCCGTCAAAATCTCGACGGTATTTTCATACTCCTCCTTCAATAGCTTCTTGGTCTCAGGAAGATTGTTGGCGTTACCTAGGGAAGCCTCAAATTTAGCTAGTTTACGATTTGCGTCAGCTAAATTTGTTTTGTGTTCCGTATCCCAATTTCTTTCCTTGCTCTCTTCTATATAACGCTCACGCAGTCTTTCGGGGTACAAATCGAAGAGCCGTTTTATTCCCACGCGGTAATCGTTGGTAGGGTTTTTCCATTTCTCCGGAATCTACGGTACAATAAGTTTTTTAATTTCCATATCTCCGGGATCTACGATATAATAATAAGTCTTTATTCAATTAAGATTAGTTTACAATTAATCAATTTTAAAGATCTATAGGGCCAAGTAGTCGAAAATAATATCTCGTTTTTATTTAACTTACTTTTAATTTCTTGCCTGATAACCCGATAATATAGCCTTCTTTGGGGTGTACGACCGTCGAAGTGTCTACGTCCCCACAGCCACTACAATCGAATCGTTCCAGGACTTTTACCTTGCCGTCGGTAGTTTTCTAAAAGAAATATTATTTAGCGAGATTAAAGTTTTATGCGGTGGACTAACCTGTAGGCCTGGAGCGCCTGGGTCGACTCCGGAATCGAAGATAGCGATGACAGTACCGCGGCCATCGTATTCTGGATATTTGGTTAAGAAGGCGGTGACTCCGGTCTCCTTTTTCGGCATGAGCGCATCCAGCGGGTATTCCTTCTCGCTTACATTTGTCATCGCAATACCCTAAGATTGAATGTAGTTTTTAGGTCAAAAATTAAGGTTATAAGGAATTTAACATAACCTAATTTTTTATGATCTGCAGAAAGTTATGGATAAAAGATTGGAGAATTAAGCAATATTGCATGAATGAGGTTATATTTGTATAATAAAGGGGTAACGTAACGATAATAAAGTATTGGGGAAAAATTTAAGCTTTGATTATATAGGTACATATACTGCAAGTCATAATAATTAGCACAAACTACAAAGACGTTTTATCTGGGAAATTTAATAAAAATTGTTACCTTGCGTGTGGATTGGGCGGATTTTTGTTAAGGGTGGTCAAAAATAGGCCGAAAATTTGTGGTTTTATCAAAATTTGACGAATTGAGTGCCCTACCTCGTTCATACCACTTCCCTACAAATCTACAATGCGCTGATGGTTAGATACCTTACCTTACAAATAAAGATTATAATTATACAGATGTAATAATGGATAGGACCAAAATGCACTGGGGTATATTATTCTGCTTTCCTCGATTTTGCGCTATGAGCGAGATAAGATAAACTGTTGATTTGAAAATTATCCGTAAATAAGAAAATTTCCCGAATTTATCAATTTTATCGTTTAATAAACCATTCATTAACTCGATTTAATTTAGCAATCTTAATCCAAATTAAGAATCCTTATCTATACTATACTATATATATATACACAAAAAACAATTCTTTATTTTAAATTATTTTATTTCAAAGTTGGCAACTTGTAAAAATCAATGCATTTTTCAAATAGATTATGTGCATCAAATCAAGGGTTTGGTGTAAAATGCGTCCAAGATTTGATCTCCTCGAACAATTTATTTCCAGGACAAGCAGTGTGATCAGCTTGCCTATGTCCCAATAATTTATAATCGCTCGATATTTTCGAATTTTGCACGCCGTAATCAATCAGATCTTTAACTGCTTGCAACTGCTTTGCCGATGGCGTAACACCTAAAATAATCTCAGTATTATAATTGATAAATAATATTAATTAATGAACGCATTACTTTGGAAATCGCCCATGACGCAGATACCAATACTTTTTCCATTGTAGGCTGGGGAGTGCGCGCCATGCCTATCCCAACCCCTTGCTTCATAAGCATTACCATCAGCCCCAACTAAGAAATTGTAGCCTATGTCTTTCCATTTCCTTGTATCCATATGAAAGTTTTGAATTGAGAGGACCGTAGCTTTACAATCATCTATTGAAGTACATATTTTACCAGCCGAATGGTGGATTACCACGTAAGGTGGCGGTTTTATCTTCAGTTGCTGGTTCGATTTTGATGGCCTAGCTCCCCACTCACTCCTACTTATAATCCTAGGAGTACTCCCTAGGATTTACAAAATAAATTGAATAACGAACATAATAAATATTTAATAATACAGTTTTAATAATCGTATTTTATACTTACCACAGACTAGCACGATTGCTGATGAGAACAACAATATACTAAAAATATTCTTAGACTTGCTCATGACTGCTCTTTTGTTGTATTGAGATAAAATCGCAATGGTTTTGGATTATATACTAGATCTAAGGGAGTTTGTAAATCCCCGTCAAGAGAAAAACCCGATGTTATGAGGTCAAAGATTAACAATATTACATGCAAGATATATGATAGCTTATACTAAGAGCAAATAACATGCATCAGAGGTGATAATTTATTGTAATAGTAGCAAAAATAGAAGAAATATAAACACACAATGAGCAAAAAGCCGGGGATGCTTCTTGAAACCGGAAAGCCCTCTTCTTTTGCGGATAAATTCTGGATGATCCCATAATCCTATATCACTGAATTAAATTTTTAATTGAATAGGGGTTTGTTCCTTATTTGGGGGGAGAATGGGTAATTGGTAGATAATATAAATCGGAGTAATGACAAATTTTGTTAATAGATGTAATAATCGTCGGTGGAATTTTTGAATATCCCGCGTCGATGACGGGGACATGTGCCGTAACATGTGCTTGTTGTGGTTAGCTGTCGCTAAAGTCCCTAGTAAGGTTAAGAATTTCGATAGGATATAGTAGAGCATGAGTATGGTGTCTTAACGTTGTGTTGATCGCAAAGTAAGAGTGATTAATCGTGTGTTAATAAGTTTTTTTGTTGTGTTTTCTGCGGGAAAAATATCGTCCGGTCCGAGCCCTCTATCGAGAACTTACGTAAAGGTTTGTTGTTCTAGAATTATTGAACCAAAAAGTGAACCCTAGCCGAGGCATGCATTCCCGTAAACTATGATTGCCATGCGTTTATAAAACCAGGATGGTTATGGTCCATATTGCTCAGTATAACCGCACAAGGATTTGATCAAATTTTTAGTGGATTTGCGCGGTCGTTCGTCGGACAATAACCAAACGATGGCATCAAACGCCAGTACCAGTCAAAACCCAACCTCAACAGCAGACAAAAACGAGCCCCAAGGCCCATCATACGCACATGCAGTACGAAACAAACACCCCGACAACAAAGAAAACATTGACGAACAACCTTTGGAAGCCCCAGTAGTTCCAATTGTCCCAATTGTACCCCCAAAAACAGAAGAACCGACAACTTCGGCTCCCACCGAGGATATTGACGATAATTTTACACCGGTGGTAAGTCACAGCCGTCGCGAGCGAAAGAACGATCGACATCGTAAGAATCGCGATAAACCCATGCTGAACGGTTACAAAGAACGTAGCGAGGATCCTAGAGAAAAGCGTGACTCGAAACGGGAAAAAACCGATAGAAATGATAGTTCGGAAGAGAAGTCAGACGGGGAGAAAAAGGTGTTTGTCGAGGCCCCCATTCCAGTTGTTAACCCGTGGTTGAATAAGAACGCAGCGCAAGTTGTTGGGAATAAACGTGTTTTGAAGGACACAGTGACAAATGGCCCCACCCCGGGAGCTGCTCATAGGCCCCAAAAGGAGAAAAGGAAACACCAAACTCAAAAGGTAAGAATTTTTCCATTTCATTTATATTTACAGTTGTAGATTATATTCCTTATGGAGCTGATAGTTTCGAATTTATGTGATAAAAATATCTCTCCGTATTGTTGTAAGTTCCAACACTTGACCTGTACTTAAAAAAAAATTGATAATACATAAATCTAGCTGGATAATTATGCAATACCCTTAATACAGGGAAAGATTTTTCTGTATGTATTTGTTTGTTGTCTTATGGCTTAATTCGAAATTTATTTACATGTTTAAATTGCCATCATAATTAAAACAAAAATATTGTCATGACATGTACACAGTATGTAGATGTATTATATAATATTTTTTATTATTTTTTCGTTTCAAACAGATAAAACAATGGGTATCAGTGAGATAATCAAACTTTAAGATAAAAATAATGAATTGGCTGTTTGTAGTTTATTTTCAGTTAAGAAAACTCCGTTTTTGACCATTTTTTGTGCGTTTTTTACATTTGTTTCAGTCAACTACTTTAAACCCCAAAATTGTGCTTAAACCGAATTAGTTTGTTTTTTTTTTTAATCGGAACCAATTTACTGTTTGTAAGAATAAATCTGTTTCCTTTGGACCTGATTTATAACCTGTGCCAGTATAGGTCAAATTTAGTACTCAATTAGTATCCAAATTTGCCACTGGTTTCGTTAGATTTCCTCAAAATTAATCTAATCATGTAATTTAGTAGACAGTGAAAAATAGATCTAAATTTGTTGCTGTTATTGAAAGATAGTGAAAGTGTGTACGGAATATTTATAAGATCGATAAAACATCTTTTTAAAAAGTAATTTTGCGTAATTTTTCTAAACTAGGGCAGTTGCGTTCCTAAAAATGTCAGCGTAATAGAAAAAAAACATCACCTTATGAATACGGAATAACGAAAATCACAAGACAAATAAAACCAGGGTTGCCAGGTCTCCGGCATTGCGCCGGAGTCTGCAGCATTTGAGGCTCATCTCGGGTCTCCAGCAGGCATTCAAGCATCTTCGGCAAAATCAAACATGAAGGAAACAGTTTTACATTATTGTCAATAATATATGGTCGGCTTAAAGGTAAAATGGTAAAAGTCACTAACTAACAATTTGTTATATTTTATTGAAGCACGAATTGATTGTGGCCAAATGCTGATAAATTCGTATCTAAACTAAAATACGATCAATAAGTGTTATTAAAATAAGTTCAATAAATTCCTAAAATCCATTAATTCTCTGGAAAATGTCATTATATTTATTGGTTTTCTATTGTAGTCAGGTTTTTGTAATTATTTGAAATGTTAGTTAGTTACTTTTACTTTTAGCCAGACGATATGCAGACAGAGACACATCTTTGTTGAATTTTACATATTCAATGTTATTCAAATTATTTTACACTACGCAATTTATCACGCAAAATGTTCTACAATTTTTTAAGCAATAAAAAATTGCGTATAGTGCCATTAACAATAGTGTAAAACCGCTATTATACAGTGAGAACACAAAGTATTGAAACATGACAAAATCGCTTAATCGGTCTGTTACTTAAAAAAAAAATCGGTTTTGAATTGCAAAATATGTACACATATTTATCGTAAACTAAATTTCCGACCTTCAATGGTTTTTTAATTAAGACGGAATCGACATATTTTTTAAATGACACCATTGGCTTAATAACAGCATATAATAGTATGATGGCCGTACACAGGAAAATTTTCTAGAAAAAGATAGTTGAAAATTAGTGTTACATTGTGTATTTTATACAGATTTTGACGTTTCTGGGAGATTGAATTAAAATGGCATACATTTACTAATGTTGCTAAAATTACAGTTTTGACATTTGACCTCACTTCTCCGGATGTCTTACGTAATTTTGAGTTCGCATTCGTATTCAGGGCAAGTAAAGTTCCAGAGTACATTTTATATTCCAGTTACAACCCCCATGCTACTTAAAGTTATCAATATTTGCAATTTTAATTATGGTCTTTAAGCCTTAAATTTTCGTCCGCTACCATTAAGACAAGTAAATGTTATATTAAAATAACTTTCAAATATGGGATTGCCATTACATCAAAATGTGTATTTTTATAGTAAAAAATCGACGTATTCAAAGACGTTTTTTCTTAGCCGTATAAGAAAATTGATAAAAAACAAAATTAAAAAGCGCAAAATATCTGCAATCCTGTAGAACGCGGCTTTTGGAAATGGAAACTGCATAGGCGATTATGATCTATTCTTTGCCAAAATCGCAAAGTTGAGTTTTTAGACCTGTTTGGGTTTGGTACATGCGAGGTGAAACGGCCTGACTTTTTTAATCACAGAATCAAGGTGACCCTACATCAATTATTTTAATATTTTTACTTTAAAAATAAATTATGTTTTTTTTTTAACAATAGAATGCGCAAGAACTAAGAATGGTAGACATCTAAAATTTTGAAATTAAAATATCATAATACTAAAAAACTATTTGATCAAAATTATATTTGTCATTTACATGTAGCATCACAAACTATTTTATAATCAAATTCTAATAAATCTGAGTAAAGTTTTTTAATTACTCCTAGCATACGGTGAAGTAAAAGTTCAAAAACTCGATACAAATATGTATGTAGATACAAGAAAAACTAAAAAAATCATATTTATAGATATATTTAATTATAGAAAAATTAAATTCCAATTTAAAACACTGACAGCTGTGACATCGAAATGAATTTAAAAAAAAATATTTTTAGGACACAGTCTTGTAGTATTTTGATTCTAATTTTTGATTTGAAAAAGTTCCATATCTCTATCATTCTTAATGCATGAGATAAGAAGGATACCGCAATATCAATTCACCTTGTATAAGTTGCAAGTTGTCTCAACTTCCGCTTTCAACAGTTTCTCTACATCACACAGATATACATTTATTTGGCAATAATTGGGTATTTAAAACTTGTTCACTATTCAAAATGCTATTTATAGTTAAAGTAAATTTTTTTACACAATTTATGACACTTCAAAAACAAACAATTAGCATACAAAAACGGATATTTGAGCGACTATAGATAGACTGGTAAAAATTAACAACATTAGACTGGTAAAAATTATTTATTTAGATTTCTGTAGCAAAACAGTCCAAAACGGTACCTCTACTGTTAAAACAGTAGATCTGACAACACTGCTGAGGCTGTACAGTCATGTATGCGGTTATATACTGTCTATCGGCGTCCTTTACATTATTTTCAAAACAACGACTTTCTTTTTTATATTAAAGCTTTAAAATTTCTTTTTTTTATAAAATTTCGTTTTAAATCAAAGAAATATTCTTATTCTAAATAACTGTGTGTTCTCTTAAAACGAACAAATTTCTCTGCATGTAATTCAAATCGACTGTCAAAAGTTATTTTGAAATAAATCAAAACAAATATTTTTATGCTACAAATGTTGTTATGTTTCTACAGTTCACGCGCTCACGTACATATACTTCGAGATTTTTGGTTTGAATTTGACGATCAACAAATGTTATATAATATATATATAGATGCATATATATATATATATGTCTCCAAGGTCGGTGGTAGAAGTGGGTCAGCAAGGCCGTTTCAGCCCGACCACTAGTTCAGAGAAGAATAATTGAAAATCTCTTCGTCGTTTTTAGGCGAGAAAGACGAGTTTTTGTGATAGAATATGACATTTGGGCGACTGACATTTCGATCGGTGCTGGTTGTACGTCGAGAGTGCGAAAAAAATCTAAATATACCTAGTCTACGGGCCAGAGAGTATTTGTTTACTTTTCGCGGTTACGCGGTTACGTTTTGAAAGCACGGTGCGCAGGAGGAACAGCCGTGAGTTCAGCGAAACACGTAGGAAATGAGTTAAACGATAATCGGTAACAACACTGCGAGTGTGCACTAATTCCCATTGTTAGTTAGTAGGTACCTTGCGGCAGGTACTAAGTGATAAGTTATAGCGCCACGTGAAAATTTGTTGGACGTTCTCAAGTGCTATTAGATTATAAATAATGTATTTAATAATAATTCAGTGAGCGTTGCGGACCTTCCGAGTAATGGACAAAAAGAAGGTACGTCATTTTCGAAAAATAAACCCGAAAAACAAACATATGTCCGCCGATCGTCGGTATAGAATTTTTGGCCGATTATTTCGCGTTATCTCTAATAGTAATAAGGAAGCAATATGGTACCGTGCACCGTGCGTTACTAAATTTGCCGAATAATTCGTAATAGCGACCGTGAATTTCAATACGTACGATTATTATTCCTCGCCGCTTTTCGTCATTTTTAACCGAAATATCACATACTAACGTTCGACAGTTCGTTAACTGTGAAGCACGTTGATAAGGAAACGCGTTTAATGGCTCGCTATATATATATATTTTAATATTTTACGATAGGCATTGTTGAATGTTGTTGACAAAACAACACCGTTTTGTCTTCTCTCTTTTCATGGTTCTTTCTTTGCAGGCTAGTGATTTTACGTACGTGGGGGACTGGCCAACGCTGGGGGATCACTCTTTAGAGGTTTGTATTTCTATTTATACATAGTAACATAACGTATATCTGTTTCGCTGAAACAGCGACGCGAGACGAGCCAAACTCAGGCGGTTCTATTTTCAAAAAAGGAACCATTAACCTTATCGCTTTAGCCCGCGAATAAATTCACTTAGGGCTAGTTTTGACTAAAGCCGCGTTCTCACAATGCAACTACCGTCGAACAACTCGGAAGTCAGTTGAACGTACATTGGAAAGTATGAGCCTTGTTTGGAGAATCGATAGGTTCTGTGTTTACTCTGAAAAATCAATTACGTTATAGACCAGAGAAGAATCTTTGAAACTTTTTGTAATTGGAAATTCAAAGATCTAGATCAAACGTATACCAATCAGTTACTACACAAAAATGTTTATAACTTTTGCAAAAGTTGTTGCATAAATTTCTATCATACCTCTCATTATTGGTAATTAAAATTGCAATGATGTCCGTTCTAATAGCAAACGTATTTCAATCAGTTGCTACAGAAAAATGTTTACAACTTTTGCAAAAATTGTTGCAACGCCCGGCGTTTTGCCCCATGGACAACACCTAAATAGCGATAAAGTCCGTTCGAATTACAAACGCAAGTCAGTCAGTTGGTACAGAAAAATGTCTATAACTTTTCCAAAAATTGTTGCATAAATTTCTATCATACCTCAAATTGTAGGTAATTAAAAGATCTAGTAGCCATGCAACGCCCGGAGTTTTTCCCCATGAACAACCCTTCCTAAATAGCGATAATGTCCGTTCGAATTACAAACGTAAATCAGTTAGTTGCTACAGAAAAATGTCTATAACTTTTCCAAAAATGGTTGCATACATTTCTATCATACCTCAAATTGTAGGTAATTAGAAGATCTAGTAGCCATTCAACGCCCGGCGTTTTGCCCCATGGACAACACCTCCTTAATAGCAATAACCTCCGTACAAATTACAAAACGTAAATCAGTCAGTTACTACAGAAAAATGTCTATAACTTTTCCAAAAATGGTTGCATAACTTTCTATCATACCTCAAATTGTAGGTAATTAAAAGATCTAGTAGCCATGCAACGCCCGCAGTTTTACCCCATGGACAACACCTCCTAAATAGCGATAAAGTCCGCGCGAATTACAAACGTAAATCAGTCAGTTGCTACAGAAAAATATCTATAACTTTTCCAAAAATGGTTGCATACATTTTTATCATACCTCAAATTATAGGTGCTTAAAAGATCTAGTAGCCATGCAACGCCCGGAGTTTTGCCTCATGGACAACACCTAAAAAGCCATAAAGTCCGTTCGAATTACAAACGTAAATCAGTCAGTTGTTACAGAAAAAAGAATCCAAGAATGGTTGCATAAATTTCTATCTTACCTCTCCTATTGGTAATTAAAAGATTTAGTAGCCGTTAGACGCTCAGACTTTTGCCCCATAGACAGCAATCCCTAAATGACAATAATGTCCGTTCGAATACCAAACGTAAATCACTCAGTTGCTACAGAAAAATGTGCTACAGTAAAGACAATACTGACAGTATTGACCTTAATGTGACAAGACATTACGAAGTCGATTTTAATTATCGCAAATTTTGACTGTTCCCGTTTTTTATGATCGCAATGGTACTATGCGCGCACAAAAAAGTCGTACAGCTAATTTTTATATCTTGTAATTCTGGCGTGTGTTTATTTGTCAACTTGACAGCGAGTACATGTTTCATACTTATGGTTAATGTCAGAATGACAGCGTATAGGCCAGAAAGTAGTTTCAACGTAGTTGTTCAACAAAGTTGCATAGTGAGAACGCGGCTTTAGTTATTGGCTATACAATTTTGTAGTTACAAAAATTATATCTACTTGTTTTGATACAAGGTGAATTTTGTTCATATAAAATCCTTCTGTATGACATGGCGTACCGGATTTTCGGTTAGTTATTCATTTTATTTGTTATTGTTATATTAGATTATTCAAAAATTATTAGCAAAAAGCAATTATCATTTTTGATGATAGTTTTAAAATATATCCTTGGAGAAATGCATATGTATAGAAATAATTTTAATAAGTATGAAGCATTCGCTTGGAATGATTACCCGAAAACGTCGTCATGCCGTAACGATTGTTATGAACAAATTTCCGACAAAAATTGATAAAAATCCGAGTAACTCGCCAGCGATGATAGGCCATAAATTAAATTAAATCGGAACGCTGCACTTATTCAACTGGCTATTGCCTTATTTCTTTCATATAAATGAATTCATTCGTGTGGCATTTCTATTTAAAGGTCAATTCTATATCTAGCACGCTGTTTCTTTTCAAATTATGTCCTGTTCTGCATTAGTCTTAAAGCGGCAATAATGAATAAGTTATTTGCTAAAATTTCCACAAATACAAAATGTACATAAGCACCTAAGTACGTCAAAATTGTTATCTATAATTTTTTCTATGCAGGTTGTCGTTCAAAACAACTGTTTATGCATAATTACAATAAATTAGGTTCGTACGAAAACGAAATGTAAAATAAAATTGTTTGTCCCCATAGAGTTATGTACTAGATATTTATTAGGTTTACATTATTGATATGCTTTTTCTTTCTACTGCAAGCGTGTTATTGTAACTCCATATGGTAGATATAGACAAATGTACCTGGTCAGTAGCGGTTACTAACTTGATAAGTGCTATTATAAGGCATTCTTTTTTTATTCATGCCACGCGATAAACATGTTTATCAGAATTCAACAACATTAGTAAGACTTTTGGAACATTCCGACAGCGAATGCATCATTTTTTTCTTGGCCCAATGCTTTCGATTCTAGGATTTTTTGGCACGCGTTCTCGTTTTGTTATGAAATAAAAATAGAACTATTTTTGTTTTCAGCAGTACAAAAAACAGAAGCTCAATGCTTACTATTCGCGGTACGACTTAATCACTTGAAAGGAAATAAGCATTGATAGTTTTGAGCGCAGCTGTACTTCTGCAGAAAGTTTGTAGATATGCGATATCTTAGGATTGAAAAGTTGTTTTGTTTCAACAATAGTTATCGGCTGTTAATACGGAATTGTGTAGTCACCAGGTACAATTTATCTGCGATATAAAAAATCCCGCTCGTATCTGAATGTTCGGATTATAAAAATATTCTTTTTAAAAACAGAGAAAATCCAACACCAGCCCTGTGCCGCAAAACTCCCAACAGGGCAGTTCTAAACAATCATCACACGATGGGGACCATGAAGAGTCCGATGCCGACAAGAAAAAGAAGACGTCGAAACACAAGTGGGTGCCTTTAGATATTGATCTCAGGAAAGCTGGAAAACGCGAGCATGACTCCAGACAACGTGAGAGATCAGATGCCCAATCCACAGTCAGCGATGGAGATAAAGATTGGCGTGCTGAAATGAACGGTGGGACTCACGCTCAAGGAAGACATTCCAGGCCAGCGTCTGCCGCCTCGAGAGGCCGTGGAAGAGGCAGAGGTGGCCGAAGGGCCTTCACCAGACCGAACACCCGCGGTCCGACGGAGAATGATTTTTCCGAATATATCTCTGATTATGCTCACGTCCCAAAATTCGGAATGAACGATTTGGTTAATATGCCTTATATGGGGACTTTCTACTTCAATAATAGTAGTTTCATCAACGTAGACAATCCAACTTTAAAGGGACATGTAAAGAATCAGATCGAGTATTATTTCAGCGAAGAGAATTTGATGCGGGACTTCTTCTTGCGAAGGAAGATGGACTCCGAGGGTTATCTCCCAGTAACGCTGATTGCATCTTTTCATCGGATCCAATCTTTGACCAGCAACATAGCGGTAGTCGTGGAGGCAATAAATAGCTCGGATAAGCTAGAGTTGGAATCCGGATTTCGCGTTCGCACCAAGCAAGACCCAACCAAATGGCCCATTCTCGAAGATAACAAACCGTTATCGCTGGACAAGCTAGTACCACCACCTCCCCTCCCCAAAACATTTCGCGATCCTCATCTAGAGAACCTGAACCCGGACGTCGCCGAATTCGTCCCCCATGACGGACCCACGAAGCACGAAGAAGTCCTAGACGATAGTAGCTGGAAAGAGGTCAAAAGAAAAAGCAAAGAGGCCAAGACCAAGAAGGAAACCAACAAGGACAAAGAGGAGCAGAAATACGAGAGGGAGGATTTAGATTTTCAATTCGACGAGGAGCTCGACCAGGCTGTCTTGGCTGGACGCCAGAATACCTTCAGCACGACCGAGGGTTTGGACGAGGAATCGGACGAGCTCAGCGACCAAGAGGTCAACAAGATCTTGATCGTTACCCAGTCTTCCAGGGTGCCCAAGCATGAAGGCTACGATAGAACTGGCGACTGGACGACCAGGGTTAAGATGACCCAAGAGTTGGAGCAGGCCATCAACGACGGTCTATACTACTACGAGGAGGGTTTATGGAACGACGCTCATGTAAGTTTCTTCTTCTTAAGATAAAGAATGACCACTAAAGGTCGATCTCTTTTAGGATCGTCCAAGTTCCATGAACTACAGGACCGTCAAGATGATCAGCCAAGAGGATTTCCAGAAGATGGCTCCACCAGCACCGAAGAGAGCTAATCCGGAGATTCCCCCACCACCACCAGTGGTAAGCTAAACTCAAAGTAAAGCGTTTTTAAGGTTAAAGTGGGTTTTTGTTGTTAGGTTGGCTTCAGGGCGAATAATCGTGGCAACCTAAAGCAACGCGGTCGTCGGAATGTACCGAGGTTCTACGCGGTGGTTAAGGATGCCGGTTCGCCAGATCCGAGGACGCCACGCAAGAGGAAGACCAGGCATTCCAGCAATCCGCCCATCGAGCATCACGTCGGCTGGATCATGGATGTCAAGGAGCATCGTACACGTACGACCTCTGTCGACAGTAGTGTGGGCACAAGTCCCAACGAGAGTCAACTCGCCACCAGCCTGGGAAGCATTCCTCAATCTCTACCGACCTTCCAGCATCCCTCTCATGCCCTTCTAAAGGATAACAACTTTACGCAGCAAGCTTACGGAAAATACAGAGTCAGATGTCTTAAAGGTATGTAAACAGTATATCCTTATTATTTGTCTTCCTAGAAGAACAGCATTTTTAATTCTTTTTGGTAGATTGATGACAATCGTTCCATGTAGGTTGTGATATTTTTTCTTTGGCCATTTCCTATCATGGACGCTGTTACAAATATACAGGCTGGTGTTTGAAATTTTTGCGCTGCTAAATAGTTATTGCTAAACAAATACAAATACAATTTATTTATTTCTTGTAGAGTTCACAAAAAACAGTGAAAACAAAGATACAATATATGTATGTCAAAACTGAAAACATTTTCTGTTAAGAATCATGGTTTGCTTAGGTTAAAGATGTTTGTTCCATTTGTCGAATGTGAAGGGAGTTTGTTGTACAGTTTTATAGCCATGATTCATGAGTGCCGAGACTTTGTTATTTTATCAAAAGGTATTACCAAGTTGAATTAAATGTGTTCAAGTTTTACGAGTGATTAATTGTTCAAAATGCCACGTTTTCTGTGATTGGATGTGAAAATAATATGCATAAGAAGAATCTCTGTATCCATAGCCACATTACTTTATTTGGCAACCCGCCAAAATTTGTAGTACAAAGTCCCAGTGTCACCATCAGCTGTAAAGTCTTCAGTAGATACCATTCTTGTTGTAGAAAATAATAAAAAGGTCTCAATATTGTTTTATATACAAAACAAATTAGCCACAATATCATTTGAACCTATGTTTACGTTAATTTTTTTTCGTCCACAAGGAAATAGCTTCAAGTATTCTTAATTTTTGGAAACAATTTATGAACACGTATTATTTCGATATCCAATCACTGATCAACTGGAATTTAAAAGAATAAATTCTTCCACGTTACTAGGTTAATAATAATACTTCGCGCCATCTTCCCTCTAAATGTAAACAAATATGCTCACGCATTATGGGGAAATTTGCGGGATACCAAAACGTGTCCCTCTAATGAGCATCCGTTCCTAGTTCACCATGTAATTTGTGCATGCATGACTGTATACAAAATCAGCCTTTTGTCTTTTCTGCGTTCATTTTTAGACCACATTTTTGTAGTTTTTCTTGGTAGGTCATTTATATAAACCAGAAATAGTATTGGCCCCAGTACAGATCCTTGTGGAACACCCGTCCGTTGTCATTTCTTTCCATCCAGACTGTTTCCTCTGCCAGATTACTTATCTATCAAAACCCCAAAGTCCTGACAATCACTTGAATTAGCACTGTTGTTATTAAATTATTCCTCAGATTCCCACCTTGATTTTCCAAGAACACTGATTTTTTTTCTGAAAAAAGCTTAGTAATTTAGATTTTAGTACTAGTACTTTCTTAAGGGCCAATCCGGGCATCCTAGTGAGTCTTCCGGACTAGACATTGTCTAGTTGAAACCGCACAGATGTGATATCAGCACTCTTCAGTCTGTTGAACGGTACCCATGCAGCCTCGGGATGTCGGGTGTTGTAAGGTGTGGGTTTTTTTCGCTGCATGGTTTTGATAGATTGACTTATGATTAACATGAGTCAGTGGCAGAGTGATGTTCTCTTCAATTTTTTTTAATAATCTAACTAAGATGTCATACACATTGTTGGTTGTTTTATTCTTAATGTTTTTTATTATTCTTGTTATCTGCAGTTGTGACAATTCAAAAATATCTAACTCTCCACACCTGCACTTAGGGGTGTCACTCGACTGTCACTAACAAATTCATTGGAAATCTGTGAGCCCATCTGCAAAAACTAGTTGTTAAAGTTTTCTGCAGTTATTATATTGTGTTCAAGCTAGATCGTCTTCGTCTTTGGCTTTCTTAACTTTTCTGGCTTGTAGATTGATATCTTTCCAAGAGCCCTTTTGACGATTTAATGATGCTACGTTATGGTGTTCCAGATCACTCGGTTTAAATTTGTTTAAGATATTCCACATGTTCATTATTGAAAAACCATACTAGTCGTTGTTTTTTCGTATTAGGTAAGTTTATATCGCAGCATATTAGCTATCCAGAATGGTCCTTTGGATGGAGGTTCACAGTCTCCTTTACATATTTGTTAGTGGGAATGTTTAAAAATATACTATCAATGCAAGATTTTGTTTGCATTGTCACTTTAAATGGCTCTTTGAAAACATGATATGTATAACTCATATCGTTCATAATCTTTATGAGTTTTTCTGTAGATTTATCATGCTTCAACTAAAACATGATGGTTAGGATACTTCTCTGTTATCTTTTCTATTATATCATGCATTCTTTTCATGAAAGTGTCTTCAATTCCACATGGCGATCGGTAAATTACTATCACCATCATGCAAAACTTTCGAAGTAACAGGGCGGAGGCGTCAATGTTTATTCGCTGCAATATTTTGTGAGTTGAAGCGGTTGTGTACTTCTTTGTAACTATCATAACACTTCCTGACTACGCCGATTACTTTTAGCTAGTTTTTAGGATAATGTCCGATTCAGAAGATAAATTGCAAAATAATTTTGATATGAACATTTTTATTTAACTGGAGAATTAAAGATTCTAATAACCTAATATTGGCTCAAATTGGTATCAACATTTATGATATTTCCTTAAAAAATGTTGAGTTAATTAAAAACAACCTTTTTTATTTATTTTAGAGCGCAAACGTTGGGGTAGCGGACAATCGAGCGAGATGAATACATTGTTCCGGTTTTGGTCATTCTTTTTGCGTGAGAACTTCAACAGATCGATGTACAACGAATTCAAAAGTATAGCGCTGGAAGACGCTGAAAGAGGTTATAGATACGGACTGGAGTGCCTATTCAGATTTTATTCCTACGGTTTGGAGTACAAATTCAGGCCGCAGCTTTACGAGGATTTCCAGCAAGAGACGATTAAAGATTACGAAAACGGACAACTATACGGTCTTGAGAAATTCTGGGCTTTCATGAAGTATTACAAGCATAGTGGAGACCTCCAGGTTGCCCCTACGCTTAAACAGTACTTGGCCAAGTTCAAAACAATCGAAGATTTCAGAGTAGAAGAGGTTTGTAATCGTTTTACCTAATTACGCTTTTTTTTCTTGTGCTTGTCTTTCTCTTCTCTATTTCGTTTTCAATCGAAGAGTACGTTTTTGGCTTCTTTTCCTTACACGCTCTTATTATAAAAATATTGTCACAATGTATAGCCGCAGATTAATGATGTCAAAAACCAGAACGGAAGGGTGCAAAACCGACACAAGGGCAGAAACCGCAGTGTCTCCGAGAGTCAAACTGGCGTTGGCTTCTCCGCTGCTTCCGGGGGCCGGTCCGACGAGAGGCGCTATTCAGGCAGTAACTCAAGGCCAAAGTAAGTAGAAGTTACCATATGAGGCGTGTCTAATGAAATTTGAGAAAACCGCAAAAATTTACTAGACATTTATTTTCAATGATATTTACTTCATTTTTTTGTAGGTTAATAATTTTAAATTTGCAACCCTGTATTGGTTAAGTTTATCTTAACATACAAAGGGCAATATTTAAAAAATATTAAGAGAACGTCTTTTGACGTCTCAATTTAAACTTCAATTTAGAAAATTGTTTTTAGAAAAACACTATTAATGATAACAAAATATTATAAATTATGTAGACTTTGTGCCACAAGTATGGAATTAACGAATTCAAATTGCTTGAATTGAAACTGCTTGATATTTTAGCAAATTTATTTTATATGTTTGCATTTTTATACATTCTTATACAAAATTCAATTTCCGATTTCATTTGTTTTTGAAAAATGACATTAATATATTAATAAATATAATATATTAATACATTAATATATTTATAAATAGCTACTCCTCATTTTCCTGTTTTATGTTGATGGACCCTTTAATAACATTGACTTAATGATAGGTACTGTATAAATTGTGTGGGCACAAAAATCTAGCAATTTGGCAATAATAAAGAAACGTAAAAAAAATTAACAATTAGGAAATATTGATAATACGATTTTTTAATTTTGTGATTATATGTTTTTTTTATCGATTTCTTTACACTGAAGTTTTGGCCTGTTTGCTATTTTTTTGCCACTGACACGTATAGTGCTTAACTCAAAAATGTATTGGTCAACTAATGTATTTATTTATACACTGCTCAAACAATTAGGGGAAAACTCCCTTATTTTTTTTAGCAGTGTTTTGACCACAACCAAATTTTGGATGTAGACATATCTTAATGTAATATAATTTTGCTGTTACTAAAGTGATCTATCTCAGTCAATACAAAGTGGGAGTAAACAATCTGCCGATCATGCCATAAGTTGAAAGAAAATGACGGTCTGAAATTGAATTTTATGGTAACAAAGAATTATGCTTTACTTTACTGATCGTATTACAAAAAATACTCATGTAAACGATAACATTTTAAATAATTTTGTGGGTTCATCAACTTCATGTGTCTCCAAATCCCGAAAATCGATAAAAGAAAGCCTAGCAATTTGATAATAAAAAATAAAATACATCTAATAAATGAACGGCATATTTTTTTTTATTTTTTATTAATGTTTAAATATTTTACTTACAGGAACGATTCAAATTATGCTCAGCCGGGGACTAGTGCTCCAGCATCAACTGGTTACCTAATGAACAGAGATAGAATGCGTACACATTCGTTTGGCTCGGGTCGTACAAGGAACAGTCGCGTGCGTACGGAATCATGGAGGTCGCGCGACACAGATGGTAATGTTTGTTCTGTTTCTGTTGTTTCTGTAATAAACTGTATGTGAAATTTGTTTGCAGGTAAGAAAGAGGCGACACCAGCTAACGCTTGAAGGGACCATATGAGGAGTGTGCGTTTTCCTCGTGATAACGACAAATAGAGAGAACTAAACTAATTAATCGAATGTACAGTAACAAGAACGCACTGGGACTTACTATGTGATCGGGCTTTGCCCAAAAGACAATTTGTAAATAGTGGAATTTACTATGGGGTTGTACTCAGTGCCATTCTTCCACCTTTCTTCACGATGGACAATACTTTCATCTATACGTTTCTCTCATCATTTTTTAAAATCATATATATTGTTTCTGGGTTTTCATGTACATATAGGATATATATATACGCATATGATCATAAGATTTATAATTAATTATATATATATTATGCTAGATGCAACGAATACAGTAAATGGTGTATCGGCTACGATATAATATATATATAAGTTAGTTTTATTACGAAAATTTTAAAAAAATATTCATTTATATATCATATAATTTTATACTGTGTGACACACATTTGGTGAAGACAACCCTGTATTTTGTTTATTTTTAAAGGTAGAGTTTCGGTACGGAGCTTTCGTGCATTTCATAGCATTTTGTGACTTAAATGCGAGATACCCAGCTTACAGCAACTTTGCAAATACAAATACAGATATTTTACGATCGACCAAGATATATCGAAAATGTTTTATTGCAAAGAACATTTCAAGTAGTAAATTTAATTTTTTATTATATAATTTTAATTCCATTGGGTTTTATTTCATAATCAGGTTTTCAATTTGAATTCCTGTTTTAATTTTGTGTTCAAACAAAATTGTCTTTATCAAAAGTGTGTCACAGTGTATATGTTATATATTTTTTGTTCTAATCTTATTTTTTAAACGTTAAGTGTTATTGAGTTGAATTCAGGTTGCGTGTTTGTTTACTTAATTCGTTGAGCACCCGAAATTGTAAATAGTGCGAGCCTTGATGCTTAAATTCTAAAGAAATAAATACAGAGTGTTCCTCATTTCGTTCTGATTTACGTTGCAAACATTCCGGGTGTTCGAAAATCGGACTCAAATCACTGTTATACTATTTTTAATAATGTGGTTACTGAGAGAAGTGACGGTGCCGTATCACATGAGAAATTGTTTGACTATGGCGCATATTACGATTATTATTTCTGAGCTTGCATGAAAGTAAGGATTATAGAGAGTAAATACTAAATAGTAAATAGATGGTTGCATATTAAAAAAAAAAACTATACTATAAGTGAATTTCAGAGTGATTTTTCTATTTGATATACGAAAATTTGAGAAAAAAAAAATTGATAAGGAAATAAGCTAGATAAGTTTTAAGCAACTAATAGATTAGTCGATGCGAGATTTCGCGTTGTGTAGAAGAATATTCTCGTCCCCCTCGCTCGTGAACGTAGTTTCGATTTCCCCTTGCCCTTCGGAAATTTTTGTACCCGTATTTTCGCCACTTTTGGACCTTTTTTTATTATATTTTTAGAAGATAATCTTCTGCACTACGTAAATGATGCATCATTACAACAGATTTGTGTATAACTGAGTATGTTAATTTGTAAAGTGTGTTTTGGAAGTGTGATTTAGATGGTCTTCCAGCGACACTAAGAAAAAAAAAATTAATAAAAGCTGCAAAACTCCAACCAGAGACTTTTATTTCAACACATTTTCAAAATCCTTCCTTAAAATAATTATTTTCTTGATATTAAAGATATTATTAATTAACTAACAATTAAATTTGTATGTATTGAAGAAATAAATTGCCTTGGTGACCATGGGCGGCTTGTATACAGCCAAGGAGCCATGACACTACCTGTAGTTTTAACCTCGGCAAGAATTTTGAATTAATTCTAAAAAACCTTTTTTTTTTCATTTTGAATGTTAAACAATGCCTGCGTAAGTTCACCTAAGTGAAACATTGCAACGCATTTCTCTCCCCAACACACCACGGTGTGTTTAGGTGTTTAGCTGTTTACAAGTAAAAAAGAACGTAGAAAGGACTTTATATATCGCAAACTATAACTTTGAGTTTATATTCAGTAAGTTTTTTATCCTTACTATCTAAATACATATGTATAACTTTACTAAAACTGTTTGAATTATAAACCTTTAAAAAAGTTTTGTCTTTCTTTAAAAACAACGGCATATTGTTTGTGTTGTGTGGCTCTACCATCAAAATCACAGAGTTACTATTGATGATCAAAATGTACCACGGGCATCGAGATGAAAATATATATATATATTATATATATATATATATATATATATATATATATTCATCTCGATGACCACGGGCCGCCACTGTTGGTGACATGTGGCGACATCTATTGACAAACATTACGAAATAGCCCCAGTCAAGGAAGTCATTGAATATTACTGCCAGAGAGGGCGCTACCTGTTTGATGAGTATAATTATTTCGTTTATAAGACGCTTCAATGTGTTATGTCATTCCAAATGATGACACAATTTTGCTGAATTTATACATACAGACTTACCGACTTAAGGCTACGTTTTAAAAATATAGAATAAATTACCTTAAGAGTGTTGATAGATAATTACAAAACAAGGAATATACTTGTTTTTAAATAACGAATTTATAATTGAACTAATGATCTGGGAGTTCTTGCAGATGCACAAAAAGATAACTCCATAGGTATGGAATAAATTATTTATAAAACGATCTGAAAAAGTGCCAAAATAAACGTTGCGTCTAATATTGTCGCCTATTCCTCTGAAAATGTTTAGCTTCGTCTTTAAAAAGTTTCTAATATCTTCGTCCATGGAGGGGGGGGGGGGGTCAGCGGTCCCCCTTTTCGTATTTTGGTATTGTATAGCACTCTTTTCGTTATGGACACTATGGTGGTTATTTTAATTTAGAAAGTTTCCAAATCCAAAAAAAGTGGACAAGTATTTTTTTTTTCTAAATTGTTATTTTTAATGGCGGCTTTCGAGGCCTCAAATTTACATGGGAGGGAGAAATTTTTTTGGTATTTTTCGAATAATTGTGCGGGGGTTGGGAAAACTTATGTTAACGTTATAGGACTTGTAGAGGACTTTTCAAGGAAGAATTTGACGTATTATACATATGGATTTGACATCCCCAATCCACCCCAATACCCTAAAAACTACCCAAATGAAAAAAATTAAAGTTACCCCTTTTAATTATTTCATTTTTTTTCATAAAAATCATTACTACTCTTGTGGAATGTTTATAAACATTTGTCAGTTAATTTCCATTTGTTTAAACAAATTATCTTTGTTTAAATAATTAGTTTTTATCGAAAATCCGTCTGACCTGTGTTTTCTGAGTTCGAAATGGCTGTTTATTACCATAGAGGGACATTATTCGTTAAACAATTTCCTTCCTATTGTTTAAACAATTAATTATAATTCATTTTCAACTTTTTTTTCTAATTATGGTAGAAAAGTCAGTTGATTTGTGAAATTAACTTATAAATTTCATGTCTGTATTCTCTAATAGTCTAATAAAACCACATTTGTTTAAACAAATGCCATTATTTTTTTGTAGATCGGTCTGGCCAACTGTTATTCTGAAGTGACATCATTTATATTTTGGGATGATTTCCAGTGTTTGAATAATAATATATTCGTTTTCAATATTTCATCAACAGTTTTCAGACAGCAACAAATCAACATTATCTTGCGACACACAGTGGTAGGAAAAAAATAATAAGAAATGGACAGAGAAATGTATATCTAAATTGTAGACTTGTAGAAATGTAATTAATAAAATTTGTTGATTTTAGGAAATTTAATATTTAAAAAAAATGTAACCCAAAATATAAATGCTGTCACTTGAGAATAACAGTTGGCCAGACCGATATAAAAAAATGAGTTTTCAGTGAATTGCAAACAAAAATTGTTTAAACAAATAGAATTTAAATGAAATGTGGGTTTATTAGATAATATAGATAATAGGTTTGTTAGATATCTCGAACATGAAATTTGTAAGTTAATTTCAAAAAAAGAGCTGACTTTTCTAGCATAATTAGAAAAAAAGCTGAAAATGAATAAGAATAAGATAATAATTAGCCATTTCGAACTCGGAAAACAGAAAATGTCTTCTTCCCAAACATTTTCCCATGTAAATTTAAGGCCTTGACAATAGGCGCTCTTCTCCAATACAGCAAGTTAAATTTAGACAACTGCCCCCCCCCCTTCCGATTTGAGCTGGATATGCCCATGTCTTCGTCTATCCATTGTTAGATTGCTATGATAACTTTTGGCTAGTATTCGTCGAGTCTTTAATATTTTCTTGCTTTCTCTTGTCTAATTTGAAGGGAAGTTCTGTTTGACCTACTGACTAAAGTCGTAGGTATAAAAAATACTTTTGCAATTGTTTGACAGAACTAAAAAACATTCTAAAAGAAGAACTAGGAGATAGATTTGCAAAAAAGGCGGACATTATAATAAAAAAGGTGGACAATAATAGTAAAAGGAATACATCTCTAAAAGGAGGGACCTCCTTCCCCAAAGTAGGACGGTTTGGCCACCTTACTGAAATCTTTGACACATAATGTGTCATGTTTCTAGTGGATAATTATGAAAGTTCTAAAAATAGTCGTCCAACCAACAAGCAATAAAATTCTCCTTGTTCTCAACTTGCGCAAAATTGCATGCCCTCCAAATTGAAGATCTGAAACTACTTGAATATGAAACTGCAGCCAAGCTGACCTGCCTTAAAATAATAAGGAATAAAGAAAATGTGTTGAAGCAGATGATAATTTAGATGTTTCTATATTTGCACGAATACCCGTGTACTTCCGCTTTATTATAATTCTGTTTACTCAACAGTAGAGATAATCATCGTATATTGCCAGATCCAATATATCATCAATTAATCGCCGGCAAATTTAATTAAGTTCATATATTCATTAAATATTGTTTTTCCCTGCGACCATCTGCTTCCAGTCAATTTATTATTTGACTAGTTCGATAACAATTTTGGTATAAATTTCGCGCCATTCGGGGTTAGAGTCAGTCTGAAGTCAACGTCCAGTGAAGTCGCAATCCAACAACTGAAACAACATGAAGATCTGCACCGTTATTCTGGCTTGTATCGCCATGTCATCAGCTAGAGACACCTTTAGGAAGTGTGCAAACTTATTCAGTGAAAGCTGTATCAACCAAGGGCTAATAGGCGCTGGATCTAACGAAGATTGGCTACAAAATAGCTCTCCCGGAAAAAGATGTGCCAATCTTTTCGATGAGAGCTGTAGTAATGGTGGCCTTCCCGGATCTAGTACCGATGAAGACTGGCTTGGTTCAGGTTCCCCAGGAAAAAGATGTGCCAACCTTTTCGACGAAAACTGCATTGGTGGTTGGCAAATTGGACCTGATCCAGATGAGGGCTGGTTAGAATCAGTTTCTCCCGGTAAAAGGTGCGCCAATCTCTTCGACGAAAACTGCATTGGTGGTGGGCAAATTGGACCTGATCCAGATGAGGGCTGGTTAGAATCAGTTTCTCCCGGTAAAAGGTGCGCCAATCTCTTCGTCGAAAACTGCGCCACTGATGGGATTCTTGAATCTGGCAAAGATGAAGAGTGGTTAACAGGACCAGGTAATCCAGGAAAGAGAGATTTGCAGAGGGTGCATAATTACAACAGACGCAAGTATTTGGGCAACCTAATGCACAAGCTACGCTTATTTCCTCAAAGGCGTTGATTCCATTTGATGTGACATGTATAATAATAATGTTTAGATAATAAATATTGATCGTTCTGCTACTTCATGAGTTTCTTTCTATTGTTTAACATATACATATAGTTAAATCAATACTTTGAATAAAATAGTGCAAAGTAAAAAGATAAAAAGCGAGTTTAAATGGAACGATGGGGCTCGAGCGGGGTGCGGAGGGTGAAGTCTGACGATGACGACATTCGGCGATGCGATTCCTGCTGACCCTTGTTTGTACAGCCACTGTACAGCCACTAACATGATTATACCCAATCAGTAGAGAAGAGGCCGTAATTGGCAATGACAGCCTAGAACTTGATTCGGCCCAGGACCATCAAATCAACTAAAACTGAACCACCGTCCACCCCATCCGTAGTATTGCCACTAGTACAGATTTAGAATATCTAAAAATAAAGAGATAAAAGAAAGAAAGAAAAAAAACGCATTAGACCATAAATAAAGATTTATTTTTATACATAAAGTCGCAGTTATTATCTTACATATTTGGCAAATATCGTTATGTACAACCGTATTATGAACATCCATGTTAATAATGACGATAAAGGGTGATGTAGTTAGTTTTGAATCGCTCTTTATTATCAATAATCATAATATACATTTTTAGAAACGTAGATTGCCTCCAAAAGAACTAACCTATATAGAGTTCGTAGTCTACCCTTTATTTCGGTATTTGGAAATGCTTAACCAAACTAATTACGTAAAAAAGCATCCTCTCTCTTATGTACTCTTCTCTCTTGAAGCCAACCCAAGAGCTTCTGCGTGTTTTCGAGCTTTCAACCTCAAGTCTGCTATACTGGAGTTTTTGTGGGCTGCTGCTAGTGCTGCAAATCCTATGGGGTATTGCGGATGACATAGTATGCTAGCTGCTGAGTTACCATTAACAGAAACAGCCGCTGCAGCATACTGAAACAAAAAAAAATGTTTTGACCCAAAAACAAGCAGATGTTTGAAGTTTATACCTGGTGGGCTGCTGATATAAACGCTGAATCAAATGCTGAGAAGGCTGTCGTGGGTTGTGAAAATGATCCTAGGGTCAATCTGTCGTACGTTGATAGGGTTACAGCTCCTGGAGGTAAGGATAGTCCTCGAAGGGCTGGCACGTTCATATAAGGTACCACTCTGCATGGCTCCAAGGGTGTGCTAGCTGGTGGACTATGGTTGTTGAGCATCATTCCTGGTGGTAATCAAAATTATGCGTTGGTCAGTTAGAACTTTAAGAGCAATTCAAATCTCTCTTCGGAAATGGCTATGGATTTAAGTTTGCACAGTTCAAAGATTAAAACTGATCTGTAAACAAGATTGGTCAAAGTTGTAAAGAAGAAATCTTTAGATTCTCTACACAGGGGAGGGCATAAAATAGGAATTGGAACAAGTTAAAGTCACGTTAACCCTAGTTTGCAAATGTAATTTGGTCAAAAGGAGAGGCGAGGGTGCAGTGTTGATGTGAGTGTGAGGCAGTAAGTATAATTTAGTGGTCCCTGGAGGCTGGCCGGAGCCCGAGCCGGACCAGTCATCTTGCCGCCGCGTATTTGAATGACTGAGCGGCGTAAAATTGCTCTCGCGGGGAATTATTTGATTTGATTGAAAACTTTCTCCTCCACGAGCGCATTTTTTTAACGCCCGCCCGTATATAAACTCGATTATTCGCCGCAGATTTGCCAGGGGCGGCATTTTCGAGATGAGGGCCATGATAAATTCATATCGTGCCGGAATTTAGGGCCCTACTGGCACGACGAACGCTTTAAAGATCATTTTTGTTACGAATTATTTGGGAGGTTACATGTTTTGATCACCAACAACGATTTACCAAGATTATTTTGAATACCTTATTTTGATGTCAAATTGTTTCAAAAAAAGATAACAACCCAATCCCAATATCCCCTACTGAAAAACCTCGGTCCATGGCAATTTCTCGAGGAAGACACGACTGCTCTTGACTATCTGTTACAATATAAATAAATGCCTTCTCTGAGAAATAAATTAGACTATAAAATTTCGTACAAATATACCAAAACAAACACTTACGTATAGTAGACTCACCTTTCTGCATCTGGCTCTCGTGTTTTCTGCACTTGGCCCTCCGATTTTGGAACCAGACCTAAGAAGGAGAGACAGAAACAGGAAGAGCACATAAAATTTATTATTAATCCAAATAGTATGACATAAATTGCCAAAAAGCGACTATAGATTTGAACTTATGATAAAATAACGAGACACACACGAAGTGGAAAAATAAAATTCAATTATCGATAGTAGGGCGGGGAACCGGTGGATAGCCAGCGGCCCTTTACTGCCCGTTTAGGGCTACTCGATGTCCTCCCAAGTCTAAATCAAGCTAAGTGTGGTGTTTTTCTTCGGAGGAGACATCGGCATCGGTTCCGCACGATTTAGCCCGTCTATTGCCGCTATTAAGAGATAATTTCCTAATGAATACGTACGATGTGAAGGGAATGGAAATCGCGTCACTTAAATGACTGATTAATGACCCCAGATTTGCGCTGATCGATTCGAATTGCACCCTTAGCACCCCATAAGGAACCTTCCTTCCATATCCCACCACATATTGGAGAATTAGTATTCAGTAACAGAATTCATTATGGTTATGTTTATATACAGTCCCAAATTCTTTAAGATATTCATGTATTTTAATTCCAATTCAAAACCAATTTTAAATTTTCAAATACAACATGCACCAACAGCGAACATCGATGCTCAATCAATTTTTTGTATATCGATTATTGTATAAACTGCACTCTGTTATACCGGCCGTGTTCAATGTTGTATTTTGACGTTTCTAACCGTAAAATGAATACTTATCGATGTGAGTATGTTACCAAATCACGAACACCTCCGAAAGCAAAACCTTCGAAATTTGTCATTGAATATTCGAAAATCGAGTACTAAAATTAATGCGAATAGTAATACCTACAGTATAATACCGTGATTCAGCGCTCCCAGTATGCACTGCGTACACGCTTATTAGGCCAGTATACATACGTGATATGCCGTGCGGTTGTTTGACAGTTTGGTTCGTAATTTTTACTATTTTGAGTGCGTAAAACTTTAGCATGCCGTGATTTTGTGAGTGCTATGTGTTCGTGGACTTTCAAAGTGGAGGCTAGATGCTAGATCCCTAGCGTAACCGCCGTTTTTGAGAGCGTATCAAGGCCACAAGAAGGTAGGTTTTTGAGTTGTTGTTGACAGTTGGCGTGTGCATGTTTCGCGTTTTTACCGTTGCTTGAGATTTCCAATTATTCACAGATTGGTAATCGCGAGTTTGTAGAGTGCCTTACAAAAACTAAAATTAATAATGTTTGTATAACAAAAAATCATATACAGGGTGTCCCAAAACTCATCCCCATGCCGTGGAGGGCTGATAGGCCAACTTATGACTGGCCAGAGTATCTAAATCTGAGCTTTGTTGTTAGTTTTCGTGATATTGACACCTTTTTCTCAAAATCGTCACCTTAGATTCCATATTCTAAGTTTATAATTTTTGTTTGCGATACGCTGATATGAACAGGTGTTAGATATGTGAAATAATACGAGTATGACGTATATATTCTCTATTTTGAGTGCGTAATTAAGTTTCCAAATGTTGTTTGCCAGAGAAGACGCTGAACGCATGTTAGACTAAAATCATGAAAACCCTCCATCAACTTTAATTAATTATCCTGGTGTTAAACCAGCTCCTTCCACGGGCTCCTAATAATTCACGTCTAGAGCTAATTAATAAGAAACTCCTCGCCAAATGAAGTGCTAAATAATCGCTACAGATAGATAGGTAGCTCGCTGCAAGCCCGCGGCATTATTTATTCTTAACTCTGATTAATTTCGACTTACCTGCACCCTTGCCTCGCTCAAACCCAGCCGTTGGCTCAACTCTTCCCTCATAAAAGCGTCAGGATAATGCGTCTCGTCGAACAGTCTTTCCAACTCGTTCAGTTGCTCCAGGGTAAAATTTGTCCTCGAACGTCTTTGCTTTGTGGTTGATTTGATGTTGAGGCTTCCAGAATTCCCTTGGTGCTTCGGGAGTCCTTCCTGGTCTACACTGCAGACTACCCCTGCAGAAGGAGCGTGATCTTCACTCAAAAGAACTGCAATGTTTCAGAACTATAGTATTTCTATGTGGAAATTCTATAACTGTCAAATAATTTTACAACTTATTTTCCCTGTATCTAGATCGTCGACTTCCGCGGTCTGAGTCAATGATAAATTGATTTCCTGGTGGAAATCGCGTTGACGACTTTGAAGTAGTCGACGTTTTGCACTCTGTTGCAAGAGGCATCTTCAAGACTAAGTATGAAACCAAGTGCTAAGTGCTTCTTAAAATAAAACTAGAAACGTATGGATCAGTGGACATGGCTTTGGAATGGTTTCAAGACATCAGAAAATAAAATTTATCATTACTCCTCTCTTTGAATTTTGTACCACTGTATTGTGTTATTGTAATGAGATAGGCAAAAATGAATTGCAAAAACAACAAGCCGGCATCCTAGCCAGAGAAGGCTCTAAGACTCCCGTCTATGGACCTGAACCCTGTTGCGGTATCACAAAGAGCCACATCAGAACGATGGTACAAGACTGGGAAGCTAAAGCTAAACGAGCTTACTGGGCACCATCACCTGGCATGAGACAAGCTAAGGCTACCATAACCTTCTCGGCCTCCAAGGCCAGACAGTATCGCCATTTACAAAAACAGACCTTCGACTGATTACAGGTCTCCTTACAGGACATTGCCCACTGAGATATCATCTCACAAAGATTGGACAGGCATACTGTAGATTCTGCGGGGGTCCCCCAAGGCAACAGTACACCTATCATGCGAATGTGACGCTCTAATGCGACAAGACAAAACCACTTAGGAGACGCCATCATTGAACCAGCAGAGCTGGCACAAGTTACTCCTCGAACACTTGCTGACTTCTTGAAAAGGCTCAATCAACATCGAAGGACTCTAATGTATGAGGGAAATACAATACATATTTTAGGTCAAAGGCACAGATGCCAAACGGCCCAACTCTACCATACGGCATACCATACCATGTATTGGGTTGGTTTTGTTTTACTATTGTTGGTAATGGTACTTAAAAAAATAAGGTGTTTAGTTATTAGGTTATATGTTGGAATTTATTAGTCTATATTTATGGAATGATGTATATCAGAGAAATCCGAACAATTTGATAATCCGAATGACCATCAGTCCCAATTAGTTCGGATTATCGGCGCTCTACTGTACTTCGCACCTTTTTGCACTGCTCAGCTGTTTATCTCAACTATAGTGTTAAAAATAAGTGTAAAATATAGATAAAGTATACTGAACTTTTGATATCGAACTCATGTTCACACACCTGACACCGTTTAGGTACTGCATAGAGCATTAATATATTATAGAATATATAAATAATTTGTATGTAAAACTTTATTTGATTAACGTCTCTAAAAAGATTTCAAGATAACCCAATTTGGAAAAAATTGGTATCAAAATTACAAAGCGGTTCCTATCAACTCCTTCCAAAGACGATAAATAATAAAAAAAGTCACACAAATGTCATTTGGCTTCAAAAGTGCCGTCCTATGATACATGGCAGTATTTTTCCTATGCTGTTTGTAAAATTGGTTCAATCTTCCGACTTTCTCCAACGTTCAAACAATACATTTCCGGACATGAGTTCATTCAAAAATTTGTCTACTATGGTCATACAGACCATTCATACAGCTTATATAACAACAATTATTATTAGCTAGTTAACTTAGTATTGTCGTCTTTTAAGTGTTTATGTATAATAGTAATGATAGAAATTATGAATTTCGTTGTCGATGATCGTTATCACAGAACTTTCAAATTTGTCAACTTTTCTTTATATTTAGTCATTGTTTTCCGTTTATGTGGTTACATTTTCACCTTTTATTGTTTACCAATTTGTTATTAGAGAATTTCTAAATAAATATACTATTATTGTTACTAAATATTCGTTTTGAGCACACCCCTACGAATGCAGTATAGTCCTCGTTGAAAATAACATCGATGTTTAAGAACTGTAATCGAATTACTCTGGTACTAGTAATCAAATTAAAACGATTTGTCGATCTGGATGCAAATCAGTGCTGGCTAAGCGTACATAAATTAAGGGTGGCTCTGTTGGGGGTGAATGCTGGCGCGACCAGCCCAGCATGTGCTGCGGTGACTGGTGGAAGCAAGGGTGGCTTCCTGGCTGGTTCATATGCTGAACCCTCGAGCGACTGGAGCTGTGTTTCATTTACAAATAATCCGGCACTTGCAATTGTGATATAGCTTTGGGAATAATTGAATTGATTAATACAACTTGCGTTGATTCAGTTGATTGTTATACAAGCTACGTCGCTTGCAGTTCTCACCTTTAGATTTTTTCTTACAAGGACACATAAAAGACAAAGTCTACGAACAAATATATGGTATTTGGAACACATAATACAAAAGAGACCAAAATCAAAAATCTTGATCAATATTGGACGAAAATAAACCGACCAACATTCTGTTTCCTGTATCTTTCGATCAAGTTCTCAACTGTAGGAGACTGCTAATTCGCCCAGGATTTGTCTAATATCATGTAATCTTCTAAACACAAATTATGATAAATCACGTGAATAAGTTTCTTGTCATTTAAGAAGATCAGTTTCGACTGTTAGGAGTAGAAAGACTTGGAACAACATTATGTTTCCTGTATCTTTCGATCAAGTTCTCAACTGTAGGAGACTGCTTATTCGCCCGGTATTTGTCTAATATCATATAATCTTCTAAGCACAAATTATGACAAATCACGTGAATAAGTTTCTTGTCATTTAAGATGATCAGTTTCGACTGTTAGGAGTAGAAAGACTTGGGACAAGATTCTGTTTCCTGTATCTTTCGATCAAGTTCTCAACTGTAGGAGACTGCTTATTCGCACGGTATTTGTCTAATATCATGTAATCTTCTAAACACAAATTATGATAAATCACGTGAATAAGTTTCTTGTCGTTTAAGAAGATCAGTTGCGACTGTTAGGAGTGGGAAGACTTGGAACAACGTTCTGTTTCCTGTATATTTCGATCAAGTTCTCAACTGTAGGAGACTGCTTATTCGCACGGTATTTGTCTAATATCATTTAATCTTCTAAACACAAATTATGATAAATCACGTGAATAAGTTTCTTGTCATTTAAGAAGATCAGTATCGACTGTTAGGGTTAGAAAGACTTGGAACAACATTATGTTTCCTGTATCTTTCGATCAAGTTCTCAACTGTAGGAGACTGCTTATTCGCCCGGTATTTGTCTAATACCTATCATGTAATCTTCTAAACACAAATTATGATAAATCACGTGAATAAGTTTCTTGTCATTTAAGAAGATCAGTTTCGACTGTTAGGGGTAGAAAGACTTGGAACAACATTCAGTTTCCTGTATCTTTCGATCAAGTTCTCAACTGTAGGAGACTGCTTATTCGCACGGTATTTGTCTAATATCATGTAATCTTCTAAACACAAGTTATGATACATCACGTGAATAAGTTTCTTGTAATTTAAGAAGATCAGTTTCGACTGTTAGGAGTAGAAAGACTTGGAACAACATTTTGTTTCCTGTATCTTTCGATCAAGTTCTCAACTGTAGGAGACTGCTTATTCGCCCGGTATTTGTCTAATATCATGTAATCTTTTAAACACAAATTATGATAAATCACGTGAATAAGTTTCTTGTCATTTAAGGAGATCAGTTTTGACTGCTGGGAGTAGAAAGACTTGGAACAACATTCTGTTTCCTGTATCTTTCGATCAAGTTCTCAATTGTAGGAGACTGCTTATTCGCCCAGTATTTGTCTAATATCATGTAATCTTCTAAACACAAATTATGATAATTCACGTAAATAAGTTTCTTGTCATTTAAGAAGATCAGTTTCGACTGTTAGGAGTAGAAAGACTTGGAACAAGATTCTGTTTCCTGTATCTTTCGATCAAGTACTCAACTGTAGGAGACTGCTTATTCGCACGGTATTTGTCTAATATCATATAATCTTCTAAACACAAATTATGATAAATCACGTGAATAAGTTTCTTGTCATTTCAGAAGATCAGTTTCGACTGTTAGGACTAGAAAGACTTGGAAGAACATTCTGTTTCCTGTATCTTTCGATCAAGTTCTCAACTGTAGGAGACTGCTTATTCGCCCAGGATTTGTCTAATATCATGTAATCTTCTAAACACAAATTATGATAAATCACGTGAATAAGTTTCTTGAAATTTGAGAAGATCAGTTTCGACTTTTAGGAGTAGAAAGACTTGGAACAATATTCTGTTTCCTGTATCTTTCGATCAAGTTCTCAACTGTAGGAGACTGCTTATTCGCCCAGGATTTGTCTAATATCATGTAATCTTCTAAACACAAATTATGATAAATCACGTGAATAAGTTTCTTGTCATTTAAGAAGATCAGTTTCGACTGTTAGGAGTAGAAAGACTTGGAACAACATTATGTTTCCTGTATCTTTCGATCAAGTTCTCAACTGTAGGAGACTGCTTATTCGCCCGGTATTTGTCTAATATCATATAATCTTCTAAGCACAAATTATGACAAATCACGTGAATAAGTTTCTTGTCATTTAAGATGATCAGTTTCGACTGTTAGGAGTAGAAAGACTTGGGACAAGATTCTGTTTCCTGTATCTTTCGATCAAGTTCTCAACTGTAGGAGACTGCTTATTCGCACGGTATTTGTCTAATATCATGTAATCTTCTAAACACAAATTATGATAAATCACGTGAATAAGTTTCTTGTCGTTTAAGAAGATCAGTTGCGACTGTTAGGAGTGGGAAGACTTGGAACAACGTTCTGTTTCCTGTATATTTCGATCAAGTTCTCAACTGTAGGAGACTGCTTATTCGCACGGTATTTGTCTAATATCATTTAATCTTCTAAACACAAATTATGATAAATCACGTGAATAAGTTTCTTGTCATTTAAGAAGATCAGTATCGACTGTTAGGGTTAGAAAGACTTGGAACAACATTATGTTTCCTGTATCTTTCGATCAAGTTCTCAACTGTAGGAGACTGCTTATTCGCCCGGTATTTGTCTAATACCTATCATGTAATCTTCTAAACACAAATTATGATAAATCACGTGAATAAGTTTCTTGTCATTTAAGAAGATCAGTTTCGACTGTTAGGGGTAGAAAGACTTGGAACAACATTCAGTTTCCTGTATCTTTCGATCAAGTTCTCAACTGTAGGAGACTGCTTATTCGCACGGTATTTGTCTAATATCATGTAATCTTCTAAACACAAGTTATGATACATCACGTGAATAAGTTTCTTGTAATTTAAGAAGATCAGTTTCGACTGTTAGGAGTAGAAAGACTTGGAACAACATTTTGTTTCCTGTATCTTTCGATCAAGTTCTCAACTGTAGGAGACTGCTTATTCGCCCGGTATTTGTCTAATATCATGTAATCTTTTAAACACAAATTATGATAAATCACGTGAATAAGTTTCTTGTCATTTAAGGAGATCAGTTTTGACTGCTGGGAGTAGAAAGACTTGGAACAACATTCTGTTTCCTGTATCTTTCGATCAAGTTCTCAATTGTAGGAGACTGCTTATTCGCCCAGTATTTGTCTAATATCATGTAATCTTCTAAACACAAATTATGATAATTCACGTAAATAAGTTTCTTGTCATTTAAGAAGATCAGTTTCGACTGTTAGGAGTAGAAAGACTTGGAACAAGATTCTGTTTCCTGTATCTTTCGATCAAGTACTCAACTGTAGGAGACTGCTTATTCGCACGGTATTTGTCTAATATCATATAATCTTCTAAACACAAATTATGATAAATCACGTGAATAAGTTTCTTGTCATTTCAGAAGATCAGTTTCGACTGTTAGGACTAGAAAGACTTGGAAGAACATTCTGTTTCCTGTATCTTTCGATCAAGTTCTCAACTGTAGGAGACTGCTTATTCGCCCAGGATTTGTCTAATATCATGTAATCTTCTAAACACAAATTATGATAAATCACGTGAATAAGTTTCTTGAAATTTGAGAAGATCAGTTTCGACTTTTAGGAGTAGAAAGACTTGGAACAATATTCTGTTTCCTGTATCTTTCGATCAAGTTCTCAACTGTAGGAGACTGCTTATTCGCACGGTATTTGTCTAATATCATGTAATCTGCTAAACACAAATTATGATAAATCACATGAATAAGTTTCTTGTCATTTAAGAAGATCAGTTTCGACTGTTAGGAGTAGAAAGACTTGGAACAACATCCTGTTTCCTGTATCTTTCGATCAAGTTCTCAACTGTAGGAGAATGCTTATTCGCCCGGTATTTGTCTAATATCATGTAATCTTCTAAACACAAATTATGATAAATCACGTGAATAAGTTTCTTTTAATTTAAGAAGATCAGTTTCGACTGTTAGGAGTAGATGGACTTGGAACAACATTCTGTTTCCTGTATCTTTCGATCAAGTGCTCAACTGTAGAAGACTGCTTATTCGCCCGGTATTTGTCTAATATCATTTAATATTCTAAACACAAATTAAGATAAATCACGTGAATAAGTTTCTTGTCATTTAAGAAGATCAGTTTCGACTGTTAGGAGTAGAAAGACTTGGAACAACATTCTGTTTCCTGTATCTTTCGATCAAGTTCTCAACTGTAGGATACTGCTTATTCGCCCAGGATTTGTGTAATATCATGTAATCTTCTAAGCACAAATTATGATGAATCACGTGAATAAGTTTCTTGTCATTTAAGAAGATCAGTTTCGACTGTTAGGAGTAGAAAGACTTGGAACAACATTCTGTTTCCTGTATCTTTCGATCAACTTCTCAACTGTAGGAGACTGCTTATTCGCCCAGGATTTGTCTAATATCATGTAATCTTTTAAACACAAATTATGATAAATCACGTGAATAAATTTCTTGTCATTTAAGAAGATCAGTTTCGACTGTTAGGAGTAGAAAGACTTGGGACAACATTCTGTTTCCTGTATCTTTCGATCAAGTTCTCAACTGTAGGAGACTGCTTATTCGCCCAGTATTTGTCTAATATCATGTAATCTTCTAAACACAAATTGTGATAAATCACGTGAATTAGTTTCTTGTCATTTAAGAAGATCAGTTTTGACTGTTAGGAGTAGAAAGACTTGGAACAACATTCTGTTTCCTGTATCTTTCGATCAAGTTCTCAACTGTAGGAGTCTGCTTATTCGCCCAGGATTTGTCTAATATCATATAATCTTCTAAACACAAATTATGATAAATCAAGTGAATAAGTTTCTTGTCATTTAAGAAGATCAGTTTCAACTGTTAGGAGTAGAAAGAGTTGGAACAACATTCTGTTTCCTGTATCTTTCGATCAAGTTCTCAACTGTAGGAGACTGCTTATTCGCCCGGTATTTGTCTAATATCATGTAATCTTCTAAACTCAAATTATGATAAATGACGTAATAAGTTTCATGTCATTTAAGGAGATCAGTTTCGACTGTTAGGAGTAAAAAGACTTGGACAACATTCTGTTTCCTGTATCTTTCGATCAAGTTCTCAACTGTAAGAGACTGCTTATTCGCCCGGTATTTGTCTAATATCATCTAATCTTCTAAACACAAATTATGATAAATCACGTGAATAAGTTTCTTGTCGTTTAAGAAGATCAGTTGCGACTGTTAGGAGTGTGTTAGGAGTAGAAAGACTTGGAACAAGATTCTGTTTCCTGTATCTTTCGATCAAGTACTCAACTGTAGGAGACTGCTTATTCGCACGGTATTTGTCTAATATCATATAATCTTCTAAACACAAATTATGATAAATCACGTGAATAAGTTTCTTGTCATTTAAGAAGATCAGTTTCGACTGTTAGGTGTAGGAAGACTTGGAACAACATTCTGTTTCCTGTATCTTTCGATCAAGTTCTCAACTGTAGGAGACTGCTTATTCGCCCGGTATTTGTCTCTTATCATGTAATCTTCTAAACACAAATTATGATAAATCACGTGAATAAGTTTCTTGTCATTTAAGAAGATCAGTTTCGACTGTTAGGAGTAGAAAGACTTGGAACAACATTCTGTTTCCTGTATCTTTCGATCAAGCTCTCAACTGTAGGAGACTGCTTATTCGCACGGTATTTGTCTAATATTATGTAATCTTCTAAACACAAATTATGATGTCACGTGAATAAGTTTCTTGTCATTTAAGAAGATCAATTTCGACTGTTTGAAGATTGAAAATTTTCTCAGTGGTCACATTTCTGAGACTTTGCGGAAATCAAAAACTGGCTATTTTCCGGTACATAATGTAACTTTATTGCCACTGAACAGTTCGTTTGTTTTAAATAGCTAATCTATGTACAAACGTGACTGAAAATCAGTGTTGCATACACTGTAAAAAACTCATAACTGTAAAAAAAATATTCCAAAAAAAGGATTTACGAATATTAGGGGCCATCAAATACGAAATTATAATCACATTCACCATTGCATATACGGGGTGTTTTTATTAACAATTAACATTTTTATCAATTTCTGGGGATTTTTTTTTTTCATAAATTTGTCTAGATTGTCTTCTATCTAAAATGCAGCTATTAATAAGTATTTGCTTGCATGTACCGAGTATTACCAAAACTATAAAAAAAAACTGAAAAATTATGTACCGTTATGTTCAAAGGTACGCAAAAATGTTATTTAAAGAAAGAATTTGGAAATATGACATGTCTTTTAATGCGAAATTATGATAACCGTCTCCGTTGCATAATATACCGCGTGATGCTGAAACGATGAAAATGACAAGAGTAAAGAACCTCGATTTTCAATGCTATGCAAAAATATTATTCTAATATTTGCATTTTAGGTTTAACACAATTCAGAAACTTATAAAAACACAATTTTCTGAGAAATTAATAGTACAATTTTGCCCATATGTGTCCAAGTTAGTGCTGGACACGGTATATTGACACTTTACCATGAAAGCCAAGAAAAACAAAACAGGTTAAGAAATACTGAAACAAATCGTCTACTTCACTTTGTTCTTCATATTAACAAACAAACAAACAGAGTGATTGAACATACCCGATGTTGATTCGCGGAAAACAACTCTTAGATATTTTTGGCGGTATGTCTTATAAAGTATTTAAAAATGTTAAACTATGTTAAACCTGATCAAAATTTGAATATTTATTCATTATATCGCCACAAAAATTGCTGGAACCATGAGAAAATCTCTGAGATGGTGTCGTACGTTTTTGTAAATTGTAATTTGTAAATTGTTACTCGAGGAGTATATCAATAACTTTAGGGATTTTAATGCGTCTTTGGGACGTAACAAATCATGAAGATTGTCACAGCTTATTATAATGGGATAACCGAAACTATGCCTTTTGGTCTAACTTTGAAAAAAACCGGTTGAGTAATGAAGGACCTTGGTTGGAGTCTCAAGTACTCAAGTTCAAAAAATCGTCCATTCACATCATTTTGTATGCTTAATTCAGATTTTCGACTTGTTTTGGTTCCTTTTCTATGTTCCCCAAATATTCAACACAGTTTTCCTGTGTACCAATTAGGTATCTGGTCGAAGTTGCATTTTGTTCGCAAAATCAACTGTCACTGTTTGAACGTTTTTTGTTACTTTTGTTTCATAATGAACACATAGTGACAATGTTTTCGGTTTTGTAATAAAACTAGTCTGCAACCATATACTATACATATCTTTGAAAAAAATAAATTCCGCAAAATAATTACAGGGCCGTAGCTACGGGAAGCAGTGGGAGCAAACTGCTCCAGGCGCACGAGTAGAGAGGGCGCAAAATTCAAAAAGACCACTTCATATTTATTTACTTATTGAGTGTACTATTGTAGTTTATTGTACACTTTAAATGTCTGCTATTATTTTATGTTAAAAGAAAGAAATTCCTAATCCCAAAATTTTAGTGCCGGGTAAAAGTTTCAATTGCCGGAAACGCTTTCTCCCAAATAATTTTCCCGAAAATTGAAAAGATATCTCTTTGAGAAACTTGAAAAAATGTCCCTAAGGTTGTAAGTTATATTATTATTTTTAAGGTAATTTTATTTAATTGCGTATGTATATTGTTGTTGTAACTGTAGATATTAGAATTTTTAAAATGTTCTGATTAATAATTACAAAAAACGGAAAAAAGAAGAAATTATAGACCATACGATTTGATTATTTACATTACAGCACACTCGAAAAACGAGAATTGTGACTATCGCGTCTTAGCCCAGTGAAATTAAACAAATAATTCACCTTATAAAAATTAAAACCCAGATGGATTATTAAATATGCATTTGATTTGGCATTAGAAATAACGTGTAAAAAGTTCCCATCGATATCGGGTCTGAGCTGCGAATTAGTCATTTGGATTTTTTTATTAATCGGACAACAATGGATTTTTTAGGAAATTTCTAGGTCTTTTAATTCTCTACAACATCAAATGTGTGTATGTACTGTACATCCTTTAAGTACGAGTTGGCGTTTTCAAGTTATGCGTCATTTGTATGCTGGGTGATCCATTCCGCGTCCCAAGTATTTAAAAACATGATTGAGCATCATACCACCTTGAGTTTTTACGGAAACTATATTTTTTATACTTATTTTATTTTTTTATATTTTAAACTAGTTTTAGAAAAATTCCATAAAAACACGATACCGGTATTTATATAAAACACTTGAAGACTATTTGGGTTATTTTAATTTGTTAGAAATCGAAAACAGCCAACAGCTGGCTGTTGTTTTTTATTGTCATAAAACCCTAAACTAAGCTTCGCAAGGATTTTGTATATATAAACTCCATTTTTGGTTCAATCTGGGATTGAAAACTTGCAGTTAAAAGTGGTATATATTAAATTAAATAAATTCAAAGAAAATTGGTTATTACGTATACTCGTCAGTAATGTAGAATCCACTAAAGAAGCGAATGATAATTAACCCAGGCGAGGATAATTTTTGGGAAACAACCTCCGCCTGGATTTGAACCAGGAACTCTCCAACCGTCAACCTGTCAACCCGAAATTGGAGGGTTCCTGGTTCAAATCCAGGCGGAGATGTTTTTTTCCAAAAATCATCCTCACCTGGGTTAATTTGCTTCTTTAGTTGATTAAATTAAATGTTCAAAAATGCCAGACCTTTTCCGAAAACAAGGGTCGCAGAGATTTTTCTTGCTCCAAGGCGCTGACTATGTAGCTACTAGGGCTTCCAATCCCGGGATCTCGAAAAAGTTAAATCTATATTATTTTCTTATTTTTTTGTTAATTGGTGAAGTGTGGGCACTGATCTACATTAAATCAATTGAGCTGCTATTTTTTAAGTGAACTTCAATCTATAACAGCACCATTTCTGCTTAAATTAAGTATCAAGGATAAAATGTTAGTTTATACCAACACGTTGTTATAATTGGAGGAACAGATTTTGCAAGAAGTAGATATAATTCAATATGGAGGCAAACATCTTTTTCAGCTTGCTTGCGTCTTTTTATTTACCTCAACAAAAAAAAAAACAGGCTTTATTTAAAACAGAAACAAAAACATAAACGTAAAAATTAGTAGCGGATTTCTTGACCTGTATTCTATGATGTACTACAGAATATAAAACTTGTAAATAAGTATAAAATACAGCGAAAAAAATATTGAAAATAAGTAGAAAATAAAGATACAAATTAATCCCGATATATTTAAGTGAAAAATGAAACCCAAATTGTACCAAAAATGATTTGTTATTAATCGTTGTTATTAATCTTTCGATGGTTCACTCCAATCGAACGAACGATGTCATTTCTTGTTCCGATTTTCAAGTTTCTTCCAGTTTAAGAAATTTACCTTAAACTAACGAAATATTTAGGTACGATGTTGTTCCATCATGAAGTGCATGTACGCCATAGATTGCGTCTCGGGTAAAACATCTCGAGTTTGTATTGAGCTGTGAACAATTGTCGCTTTTTTTGCTTTTTTAGTGGAAAACTTGTGTCAAAAAGTGCACTGTACAAAATTTATTTTATAATATGGGTTGGGCTATGTGAACTATATTTGACATAACCGAAAGACGTACAAGTAATATTCATTTTGTTCATGACAAGAAAGTGAATATTTAATATTCTAAGAAGTTTCACTGAATATTTCATCAATTTTCAACAATAAATAACGGTTTACTTGAAGACGCATTTAGAACTGGGTATACAAGTCTTTATATTTTGTAAACAATAATCGTTTTATTTAAACAGTTAGTCTATTTGAATAATAAACATCCATGACGTATTGGCCTTAATATACAAAATGGAAAATTTGACTCGATCAAATAATTTCTTTTGCCGTGACTATTCTTGAAACAAGAAGAGCAAGTTCTTATCTTAATGGAGTTTAAATTTTGTTTATTATTGATGTCAAAAAATTTGAAAACGTCGATCAAGTTTTAGGGTAAAAAATATTGCCCAATCAAGTATATTTTAGGCGTTTTTTACTGCGTTTCTTACTGACTAGATTTGGTAACTTTTGGCATCACAGGCGTTTTGATCCGCCAATTGTTGGGTGTTTTTCATGAATCCCGGGATCCCGGGATTACAAAATCTTTAATCCCGAAATCCCGGGATCAGTATATTGTCCGGGATTGGAATCCCTAGACTAGCTACGCCACTGTAACTGTAAGCTGTCTTGTAGCGTACTAGATTGTATTGAACTGATTCGTTTCAATTCAATTTCTAATTACACCTACTGAGGGCATTTCTCAACTACCGTTCTTCCGTCGGATTCGTTACCCACGACCAGCACAAAACAACTCATTTGACAAGTGATTGATTTCAAAGTGACCGGAAGTGAAATGATGATTGTGACAGCAGTAATAAACCACCGAAACGACGTATAAACGGATGTGAAAGAAATCAATGCTAACGCGATAACAACAGTCAAGTTATGAGCATGACTTTAGCCTCTGCTCCAGCGGTTAATCGAAACATCCCCCGCATTATTTCACCCCCTAGGTCGCAGACATCGTCCAGTTTATTTGTCTCAATTTAACATGTTTTGCGACCGTGGCGGTAGTATTGATGAATTTTGGCGTAATTTTGCGCGGTTTGGCATGAATTAAAATGTTTGAAAAAGGGGCGCGACGCCACTGGTCCGACGGTCTTGTAACCTGCCGACAAAACCATCCCCTTTGTTGAATTTTGGCGTGACAAACGAACCGTCCAAAACAAATACAATCTTACAATCTTGTTATGGCGACAGCAAACGTTGCGAAATTCAATTTTGCTCCTCCACCCCGCCCGCTTTGTAATAAGTGTTCGAGTTTGTATGTACATGTGACAAATGTGGGGTATTAGTTTATGGAAAATACCTAGTAGGTTTGCCTTCACGACAATAAACCGCTAAGTTGGTACACAAAGACGGTGAATTTTTATAGGTGGAGCACAAGCGGTCTATGTATACTATAATATCCGCTTTGTGCTGAAGTAATAGTCAATTAAAAACACAATAGGTACAGGCATATAGTTCTGAAAAAACACTAGAATAAGATTCCATAAATCTAGGTATTTTCTACCATAGGCACTAACTAACAACTGAAATTTGCAACTCTCTATAGATCCATTTTATTCATTCCATTTATGATTTTTATGTATTCGTTAATTTGGCTCTTTTTCAGGTGGTAAGGAATCGTGGAGATCTTGTTCCTATCTCCAGTTCAGCAGACGATAGCTTCGAGATATGAAGACATCTAAAGGTAGGTCCCAAGTTGATGGGCTTCATCTATATTTGTGACTCTCCAGGATTCTTTTGAGTCTGGTTTTAATCCAAAACAGCGGTTGTCTTACTTTAAGATACTACAATTTTAAATGAATACTATACTTATTTGACTTAAAAATTTGTTCTTTTAAATCAAAAGGAAGGGTAGTTATATAAATCAGCTAACAATCTTGGATTAAAGATTCACCTACTTCTTCTAAATATGAACATTTTAATATAAAAGCAATAATATTCTACATGGAATGCAACTAACGCATCCAAAGAAGGATATTGTTATTTTCCAACTAAATAAGGCACCCGGAGTCCATTTTTAGTTCTGTTCCATCAATACCAGTGCTGTTCGACATTTCTACGTCAGCTACATTGACAGTATAATAGCACAATCACTGACTGTATAGACCAGTGGTTCTTCGCGGTTATTCGGTTATTCGCGGAGCACCAAAAACATTGATATAACTTTTACTGCCAATTAAAACGATTATTAAATAACAGTTACAAAATAAAATTAATTAGAAAAAATATATAATCATTCTGAGTATAATGTTTTATATGGTCTTATATGTTTTTCTATTCCTTAAGAAGTTACAGCCGTTTGAAATGTTAACAAACAAAGAAAAATAAAAGATAAAATACATATCAAACAATGCAAAAACGAAAAAATAACTTAATACCCATTACAACAATAAAAAGTAAATAAATTTAAGTAACAAAATAAAATCCACATAAAACTTTTTACAGATTTTCTTCTTAAAACTAAATGTCATTCCGAGTAAAAAGGTTCATATTGAGTTATTGGTTTTCTCAATTCCTTAAGAAGTTGTAGCCGTTTAAAATACGGTTTTATTGATATCTTTATCAGCTCTAACTTTTTACCGAATTGAAAAAATTAATACCGAATGAAGTTTATTTGCGGCGAAAATCATTAGTCTGGTATAGAAAAGAAAAAGATATATTACTGTATAAATTTAGAACATAACGGGAGTTTTGAAATTTATTTCTACAAACCAACTCTTGAATGTTTGAGGGAAAAAGCACTCGATGTACCGAATTGCTTCCGAAGTTTTCTTTTTGCCCGTATTCACATAATTCCACATTTTGTGTGTGTGTGTATGTTTTGATTTTCTGGCCCCACAAAATTTTGTTCGTGTACTATCACCTGGTGGTTATAAATGCCGCCACCTATTTGGTATATTGTGATAGTTCCTCCAAGCATCTGACATGTTCGCGGTAATATAAATTTAAATATAATAAAACTTTCAAAACCATCTTAGTTTGACAAATATTTAGGTAATTTGGTTACGTACCACCTACTCAAGTAGTTTTGATAAGGGCAAATATATATATTATCAACACATCATATTTATTATCTTTATTTTAGGAAATATATTTCAAAATGTTTACATATTTTCAGAACTTTTTATGCGGCATGTGTAGCAGAGCTATACGCATTTTTATTTTAATTGTGTTATGTTTTAAAATCTTTATTTATTTTATTCATATTGATTACTATTTGAAAATTGTAAATGTTTTTTTCTACTTTGCGTTCGTTATAAACTCATAACGAAACCGCTTTCGGTGTCATTATGCAAACACTAGATCACAATCTTTTAGTAACTTTTGGTTTTCCAACATTGATAATATTGACGTCAAGTGTCAAATAAGGCTGACATCTAAATCGCTATTGGTTTGCGTCAGTCGTAGTTGTGAATTTTACACTAACTACCAACAGTTGAATAAAAAATTACTTTAAATTGTAAGATAACAACCGCATTTTTTGAAATTTATGTAAAATTATGTGGCAAAGTAGAAAAAATAGTAGATAACAAAACAAATCGTGCGCCAATTTTTGTCTTCTAAAACTTGTATTATAGTAGTAGTAATAATCTTTATTCGAACATCCAGCTTTGTACAGGTTTATTACACAATTAGTTTCATTTAATAAATTTCATGAATTTCTTTTTTCTTAAGACGTGCCACAGACGCGGGCCATAATAATGATAATTCGGGCCTGCCGATGCCCCCGTAGTGGCGAAAACTGTTGAGGGATGTTTAGGCGTGGATTATTATTGTTATTATTATTATTTGGCCTAGGTCGGGCTATTGACCTAGATCTTTCTGCCCTGCTCCATCTCTTATTTTGGGTGTCTTCTTGTATTATAATTTATAATATACTATAATTGTTAGTTTTGTTGAAGTTAGAATGTTTCGTACGTTAATATTATACAAAGACAAATATTATATTTCAATTACATACGGTAAATGAGTCAACAATTTCGGCTTTCATAATTTTGCGGAGCACTTGCAACAAGCTCGCGAAGCACCAGTGTTCCGTGGAGCACCGGTTAAGAACCACTGGTATAGACATTAGGGCTTCCAATCCCGGGACTACGGGATTCCGGGATCCCGATAAATAGAGAGTTTTTTCGGGATCCCGGGATTATAAATCTATATCCCGGGATCCCAAAAAAGTTAAATCTAAATTATTTTCTTATTTCATTGTTAATTGGCAAATGTGTCTACAATAAATCAGTTGAGCTGCTATTTTTTAAGTATGAGTTTGAGTCTATAACAGCAAAAAGTCAAAATCAAGCAAAAAATGTTCCTTTACACCAACATGTTGCTGAAGAATAGATTTTGCAAGAAGTAAATATAATTCAATATGGAGGCAAACATGAACCTTCTCAACTTGCTTAAGTCTTTTCTGTTACTATACCCTCAACAACAAATACAAGTACATATTTAAAACAGAAACCAAAACATACACGTAAAAATATGTGGCGGATTTCTTTACCTGTATTCAGTGAAGTACTACACAATATATAATTAGTAAATAGCCGTAATAAAATACAGCAAAAAAGTTGTTTCCAGTTTAAGGATTTTACTTTTAACTAAAACACAAACTATTAAGGTACGAACAATTTCGAGTTTGTGAAATTTTTTGTCAAAAAGGACACTTAGTAAAAAAATCTATTTTTATAATGTGAATTGCGCTGCTTGAGCTGTATTTGAGAAAACGGAAAGACGTAATATTAATGTTTTTCTTAACAAGAAATTGAATAGTTAATATTCTAAGAAGTTGCACTGAATAACAATAAATAACGTCTTCACTTGAAAATACGTTTAGATCTCTGTCTCAAAGTCATTGTAGTTATTTTTTGTAAACAATAATCATTTTATTTATGACGTATGAATTCTAAAACTATCCAATTTCATCTTAAAGAAAAACAAAAATTTGTCAAAATGTTTTATTGGCACCAATATGAAAAATTGAAAATTTGTCTCGATCTAACAATTTCTTTTGGCGTGACAAATCTTGAAACATTTTACAAAAATGTTAATTTTTTGAGCAAATTTAAGTTGCAAGAGCAAATCATTATCTAATAAAGTTTAAATTTTGTTTATTATTGATGTCACTTCGCACACTTTGACACCTGTTACCTTTTAAACCGTCAATTTTGGTTTTCTACTTGTAGGGTAAAATTTGAAAACGTTGATGAAGTTTCAGGGTAAAACATATTTGATCCGGCAATTCTCGCTTTTTTCATGAATCCCGGGATCCCGGGATCAGTATATTGTCCGGGATTGGAAGCCCTCATAGACATGTACCTATATGCGGAGGAGATCCCTCTATCCTAGGCATCGTTCACATTATTTTCAAAACAAGTACTTTCTTAAATCAGGACAATCGTTTTCTTCAATAAAATATTTCGGTCGTTTTATGTTAAAGAAATATTAAACAATATCTTTTGACATACTTTTATTTAAACAACTAAAAAACGAATTTTTATCAAAAGCAAACAAAGTAATTTAAGCTTACACGAGAAACATCTTACGAGATTTTTTTGCGGCAAAATCAGCTGAGCGGTGTTTTGGAAAAAGAACCATTTTCCACTGCAGTTGAACACCATGAACACCAAATACATTCTTAATGCAATTTCGATATTAGGGATTTTGATTTCTGATTTCCGAAGTTGTTATTAATTCAGCTTTTGTAACAAAACATCTCTTTTGGCACCAACAAGAATTAGAATCAGCTTTGCCAACAAAATTGCCACTCGTATTTGAGGAGTTAGTTGAGAACACAAATTCAAGTAGAGATTTTGCCATCGCACCACCAGTGTGGCAAAAATTTTGAATGAAAGTAAGAAATCTCTTCTTTGGAACACATGCTTCCATATAACGTGGTGCCACTGTCAGCTGGCCAATGTGGGCTTCGTCAGGTGTAGAGTCAACAGATATTGAATAATGTTTTCATTTTTTATTCTCGTTGTAATTTCTTTGAGTACTTTCGCACTCAAACGATCGGCTCTTCACATATTGTAGACGATGATTGAGTTTAAATGCATTGAGAGAAATGGAACGTGGTCTGACAACAATTACAAAATACGTAGAAAGTTATACAATTTCTTGGTGAACCAATCAAATCATCATTTCCTCTAAAAGCTAACCAATGTTCCCAAATAAATTTTATTGTACTGACAACTATGCATCAAAATATTTTGCCAATATTGACATTGCTCTGCTTCTTCTTTCGCTAAAATTTTATCACTTAGTCCTTGTCAAATCCGGTTCAACTTAGCTTTGTTTTATGAGTTGTTACCAGTTTGCACGTATAGCAATACACTTGTCTTGTGGTTGACGAAAAACAAACCCGAAACCGATTTGGCGTCTCTTTGTTTTTGTTCTTTTCCGAGAAATAAATTCTTTGAATATTTCCTATATTCAATGTTTTCTTGATCTTAATTTATTAATTCATTAAATATTTTAGTTCAAAAAAATTGTTTCCTCAACTTTGTGGAGAAACCTCAAACGGACGATTTTATGTATGTAATTAAAGTCATTATACAATCTATTATTTATTGATCTAGTGACACGCACTAATACACAAAATTATTTATACACACATGATTAGGAACGACCAAGTTATCAACGTTATTGATAATATTGTAGTCAGCTAAAACGGCAAATGCTCCTGACCAAAATAAAACAGGTACTGCAATGGAACAAATAATTGATAAAGAATTCAGTAAAGCTTTCCATCTTTTCCTGCAAGCTACTAAGGCTACTAAAGCTACTAAAGCTACTAATAGAGGAAATAAAAAGCTGTTTTAGTTTGCAAATTTTAGTTAAAATAAAGCGATTGTTTTTGAGGATGCCAAAACGTTAAAACTAAGAACAGCATGGAGCCCAAAAGTCACAAGATTTACTGAGGGTTTACTCGGAAAACCATGTGAGTTTATGACTCCATGCGAACAACATAGCTTTAACGTTTTCAGATCCTTGCACAAGAGCCTGATGATGACAGGAATGTCGAAATCGGTCACTTAATTTTAATTTAAAATTTGGAAACCGATACGTAGTAGTTTCTCAATCGTCGCTATTGTAAACATGGTTTTGCCAAAACTACAGTTAATAAGTTATAACATAATTTGTCTGCTGTTCTATTTGCTAATTTTATTGAAATTCCCAAATTTTATTGTACATTCTTAAAATGTTCTAAAATAATCATTCGAAATTTAACTTGCGCCAGATTCGGATTCGCTTGTAGCAAATAAAGTTGTAAAGTCCGGGTGTTCAGGAGAGTGAGTTTAATAGCTATAAAATAAAGTATCCGCCCGAGCAGGGAGCAGGGCTTTAAGCTGTTTACGTAATCACATATATCGATAAACGGCACAGGATACAAATTCGGTCGGAGTCCGCAGGGGTGGCGGGGGATGTATAAAAGTTGAGTATATTCACACTTCCAATCAGTGCAAAACGTTTTATCGATTCGAGCAATTACTCCACCCGCAGTTAAATCCCAATTGGCGCTACCGATGGCCGACCCTGCGCGTACTGCACCCCCTTGCACCCCCTTGCGCCCCCACATTCCCTCGCTCACTTTATTTGGACACTCTGCCTATTTTGTATCCTCATTAAAGTAATGGAATTAAATTAATCTAGGTGCTATTTCCACCCCCGAGTATGGCTTTACAGCCTTTCTCACCCCCCCGTAACCCCGGGGCACTTCTCACCATTAAATACGATGTTGTCGGAGCTAATACCCCTCTTGGGGATGCTCTTCCAAGATCTTGTATACCCAACAATCGCTCCGAAACGAAGCGCTAGACGCCCCACTGTTTCCACCTGGATGCCCTCCGTGGGCATTGAGCAACCCTTTCAATTTATAAAATTTTCCTTTTACACGCCTCCCTTATTACTTAAGAGACTTTTTCCGCGGCCCTGCTTTAATTAATTATATCTTGCTTCCTCTCTTTGCTGGTATTTCACCTCCTCAGGTGAAATACTGAGAATAATTATGATAGTAGTAACCCTTGGACCCCCTGGGATACAGGAGTAAATTTCTTGTGATCTGTAATTTCCAAATATCATGGGACTACTGACTAAAAGTAATACTCTTGAGTATTCTACTCAAACGGATTTGAGTAGATTTACTCAGAGTACGCATCTACTCAAATCGATTTCACTATTTTACTGAGAGTATTTATTACATCTACTCAAACCGATTTGAGATTTACTCAGAGTACGCATCTACTCAAATCGATTTGAGTATTTTACTCAGAGTACTACATCTACTCAAACCGATTTGAGTCGATTTACTCAGAGTACGCATCTACTCAAAACGATTTCAGTATTATACTGAGTATAAATGCGTACTTTGAGTAAAATACTCAAAACGATTTGAGTATTTTCTTGAGTAGGTACTACATCTAATCAAATCGTTGTGGGCGTATTTCAAAGGTTCGGGTATTTGACATTTTTGTCGTGTAGTACTCAAATTTTAAAATTTTGATTACCGAGCAGATGCTCTATATACCTACTCTTTTATTTTTTTCGTTGAGTACCGAGTATCTACTCAATACTCAAATTTTAAAATGTTGAGTGCTGAGTAGATACTCAAGACCCACCGAAAAAAATTAGTATTGCGTATCTACTCAGTCAAAATTTTAAAGTATTGGGTAGATGCTCCACCGGAAAAAATGAGTATTGAGTTTCTACTCATTACTCAAAATTAAGAAAAATTGAGTATTGAGTAATCTACTCAATACTCTACTCATGAGTAGAGTTTGCCCCACACTGTAGTATGGTATAACCCACGTCATAATTATCGCGTCAATTGCGAAATGCTCGCTACCATTCGATTCTGCAGGTCCTCCGATGCAACTGCCATCGGAAAGGAATTTCAATATCAATGAAAATTGGTAACGCAAATTTTGGTGTGGGCTACAAATATGCTTTCCGATGGCAGTTGCGTCTAATTATTGTTTGCAGTAATACATTATAAAATACAATTAAATGTTAACTAGGTATAAGAGCACAAGTTATTTTCTTCTGAACTTCTCTAGACTTGCACTCTGGAGTATTGTAGTTCGTGTTTGTAATAAGTTGGCAACCATGTTTACAATAGCGACGACTGTGAAAGTACTCCATCATCGTCTAGAAAACTCAAACACAGTCAAGTTTGAATATTTGTGCAAATAGAAAGTAATACATTTATTTCTTTGGGTTATACCATACGCCAAATGTAATAAATACGAAATAAAAACAGACATGCTTATACATCTGGTGATTTTTTTATTTCGAAAAGCTTTGGAGAAAACTTAGTTACAGTTCGCTATTTGAATTGAGACGGGAGACTTAAAGATTTCGATTATAATTCCTTATTCGATTTTAATTCCTGAGATGATAGCAACGATATTGTTAGGAAATATTAATTTAATTTGGTTTAAGTAACTTCCAATATTAAGAAAATAAAACACTGTAATATTTTGCAAATTTCAAATTAAAATCAAGTGAACGATTTCGACATTTCTGTCATCATCAGGCTCTTGTCCAAGGATCTGAACACGTTGCTCGCATGGAGTCATAAACTCACTTGGTTTTCCGAGTAAACTCTCAGTAAATCTTGATACTTTTGTTCTTAGTTTTAACGTTTTGCGATCCTCAAAAACAATCGCTTGATTTAAACTAAAATTTGCAAACCAAAACAGGTTTTTATTTCCTCAATTCTTAGCTGGCAGGAAAAGCTGGAAAACTATATTGAATCCTTTATCAATTATTTTTGTCCATTACAGTAGGTACCTGCTTTATTTTATTCAGGAGCATGTTCCGTTTTAGCTGACTACAATATTATCAATAACGTTGATAATTTGGTCGTTCCTAATCATGTATGTATAAATAATTTTGTCTATTAGTGCGTGTCACTACTATAGATAATAGATTGTATAATGACTGGAGTTCTTATATCGAATGAAAAAGTTATGTCTATTCAAAATGTCCAAATATAACATTCTAATTTGTTTTTCAAATTTTAAATCACAAAGTATTGTAATTGTTATAATTAAGGGTAACTCTATCTATTGCTGAAATTGCAAATAACTAAATTATGGAGAAATTTTAACCTTCCGACGGCGATCTTATGCAAATGTTTTAAGATTTTAAGTTTTTTTTTGGAAACGTTTCTTAAATCTTAGTTCTTCGCAAAAACATTCATAATGTAGAACAACACATATTGGGGTTCGCTTATTATAGTTAGCGGTACCAACTATGACTAGTAATATACAAGAGTACGCAATCCTAATCAAAGACTGTTGTTATTTGCCAAATAATATGTACAATCTTATTCTAGTGTTTTATTGGACGACCACAACAAATATTTGAGAGATCATTAGGAACAATATGATATCGATTAAATTGAATAATAAGGCTTATCTATATACAGGGTGACACACAGAAACCTGTCATCCGTAATATAAATAGTATACTCAGTCAATTTTCAAACAACAAATTGCAACAAAATGAAAGCTCAAAACTTGCTTTTTCAGGTGACAACCATGTCTATCGTCGACCAGTTTCTTTGTTCAAAGTTACTTTTAAACATTTAATTATGATGTATAGATTTACCTGTCGATTTGGTTCTGTCTTGGTGGATGCGAATGTGTGATTCTTCCAAGTTGGCCTTCTCATCACAATGAAGGGTAGTATCTGGTGATTTGGAGTCCTCTACTTCCTCCAAATCTATTGGAGATGATGTGGAGGAATAACTATTTTTAGGAGATGGAGATTTAGCGTTGTCGCTCGTTTCCGGACACCAGCGGAAAGGGCTCATCCTTTCGGAGGTCCTTACAGTACCAGCGTTAACACTTAGGTCCATACCGTAAACTTTCGATTTCGGAAAATGATCGGAAATCAGCCAATTTTTAGCCTGTGGCTTTAACTTATCGTCAAAGTCTTCGTCGTTATTTGGGGTAGTCGTGGGCATCTCGGAGGCTTCGTCTTCACTTTTGATGATGTTCTTCTGGTCTGATTCCTGGTCGAAAGCATCCTGTGAGGTGACACTCGCGTTACCGTTGAAGGACTTTGATACGAACTGCGCTAATTTATCCATTTTGAAACTAAATCTAACACTAAAGGCCTTCTCGTAATGCTGGAATCAGTGAGTGAAATGTTTAGAGCCATGCCAATCTATGTAACTGAGCCACAGTTACTATGGCTACCACTGGGGTCTCCTCTTGGCGATTGGATGGCTGCGAGGATGCGGCCCGCCCTGGCGTAGTTGAACTTTGCACCCCATTGGCAGAGGAAGGGGTTGTGGGACGGGCTCTGCGTTATTAAGGGTGCATACGTTCTGAAACATTTTATTTATAGCTGTCAGATAATTCAACAGCTTAGGTTGTAAGTGGCTAACATTTTTTACCGCTTGTTTTTTTGTTGTGTCGTAATTATGGTGATTTACGGTAATGCTATGCGGTCCCAAAAACAACCACCCCCAAATTGCGCAATAACTTTATGACAAACATCACTGCTTTTAGGAGAGCATCATGTATTAGTATCATCACACCATACAAAACTATAGCAAATCGCAGCTCATTTTAACCCCCTTCATGATATCATTGTTTCTATTCAGATGCATTCACATATTTCCATAATTTTAGAATCTACATCTAACAAATATACCCAAATAATAACGAAAATGTAATTGGGATTTATAATTTAGTGCACACATATTATTTATTATTGCCTTATAATATTCGTTAAAATCCATATATGCTAGCTATATACAAATAAATTATTCCAACATAAAGCATAATTGAATTGTTCAGATTAGAAACAACCTTCCATCACTGTCCCATTGGGGTGAAAATCGTTATATAATTATTTCCTTGCTGTTATCAATTATTCTCAAATCAAAACATGACAATTTTGTCTAAGGGTGTCATCTATCTTTTCGGGGATGTTTCCATTCAAATCAGTAAAACTTGTTCGAAAGCAATCTGCCTCCCCCTTCCAATTCGGCTAACGCCATCTATGAATTGACACCATCCAACTACTATCTCAAAAGCTAGCAGAATGCTATAAAAACTACAGCTGTCTATAACTTTATTGATTGTTTTTGTAATATACAGTTGTTTTGTTATGACGTTTGATGAAATTAGGTGAAATTAAGTAGTTGGGATAAAAACTATACGCCTAACTTACAGATAAATTGGTTCATTAATTCTGAAAATTATTTTTAATTATGATTGTTTTAGTATGTTTTACGCCATCTATGAATTGTAAGACGAACTAACCTGGTTTAGCGGTTATGTCTACTCACCTCTATTAAACTATTTTACCACCTTAGTTTGATGACTTTTTATAATAGTTGTTTGAAGTTGTAATAGCAAGTAGAAATCTTGATAATTATCTTTACAATGTAGATTTTTTACGATTTGTCGGTAAAGAATATTTCTGTAATAATCATCGACGTCATATTGAACTGGAATGTAAACGAAAAATATCAACAAACTCAATCCAGTTTCCTAGTGTGTCCATGGTCATCTGTCAAAATATAAACATGGTCAACAGAGAGCTCCAATATGTTCCGGCTAATATTCTTGACTTACACGGCAATTTCCTACTTTATATTCGAAAAGATCTACCAAACAACACAACTAGTAATAGATGAAGCATTCCATATTCCGCAAGGGCTACAATACTGCAATTTCAATTTTTCAACAGTAAGATCTATAATTTATATTTTATTTGTTCGAAATTTAATTTAATTAATTTTAGTGGGACCCTAAAATTACCACCTTACCAGGGCTGTACGTAATTTCAACTATAATCTTCGGCCCGTGGGGCTTATGCAGCGCATACTGGCTTCGGTTTACGAGCTTTTTAGCAGGGTTAGCTAACACTGTGCTGTTCTACATAGCATTTTCTAAATCTTCAAAACCTGTAAGTAAATCGTAATTATGGGTTTCTAGAAATGACCAATTTTTTTAGGGATCCGGTTGGGCATCGGCTATCTCAGCTATAAACCTCTCCATACTACCATGTTTATACTTTTTTAACAACTTGTACTACACTGACGTGGTGTCGTTGACAACGATACTTCTCGTAACGATTTGTGCATCGAAAAATAAGCACTTCCTTGCATGTATATGCGGTATGTACAGCACAGTTTTCTATACAGAGAATATTAGTTAAACATTTCTTTTATAGGTGTATTATCGATTTTTCTGCGACAAACCAACGTCATATGGATAGGGTTTGTTTTTGGCGAATACGCCGTCAAAAATTACTTCCACTACTGCCTGGAGAAAGGGAAATTTAAGAGTTTAAAGATCACCGAGCGTAATATTCGTGGATTTTCGGCTAAGCACTTGAAAAATATCTTTTCTATAAATTCTTTACCACTTAGTGTGTGGTTTAACGTGTCATTGTATGCTTGTGTCTTCATAGGATTTATTTCTTTTGTTTTTGTTAATGGTGGAGTAGTAGTCGGCGATAAAACTGCTCACGTAGCTGTGATTCATATTCCCCAATTATTTTATTACACTCTATTTTCTTTGGTTTTTGCCTGGCCTCATTTCTTAATATTTATACCGCCATTCATGAAGTTCTTTTGGAGACGTAAGTTATTAAGCCTAACAATAGCAATTGTAATGGTTTACGTAGTCTATTCAAACACTTTAGTTCATCCTTACTTACTAGCGGATAACAGACACTTCACTTTTTACATATGGAGCAGATTCTATGAAAGAATCCCGGTATTCCGATATGCTATCGTCCCTCTGTACTTATTTAGCCTGTACTGCATTTTTCGGTGCGTTTACTCCAATCAAGACGTCACATTTTCTTTGTTTTATATAATTTGCACATCGGCTGTTTTGATCTTGCAGAAAATGATCGAAGTACGGTATTTCCTAGTTCCTTTCGTACTGCTACGACTAAGAATAGGTATTGCGTCCAATAGAATCCTGGCGATTGAATTTATTTATTACGTTATCGTAAATTTGATTACATTGAGGTTGTTTTTTGTTAAGGATATCTATTGGTCGGACTTTGACTATGTACAAAAGCTAATTTGGTAATTAAATTTTTGTTATATTCGTTATTTCTTTGTTGTTTTTATTCGTAAATTTTAATTTATTTGTGATGAATTCAGGGGAGGTGCGAACGTAAAAAGTTCGGAAAATGAAAAAAAAATTCTCACATTTTGAAACCGTGAAGTCTATAAAATAAGTCGCTGAAACAGTTTTTAGATTCTCGAAAGTTTTACGGTTTTATAGCCTATGGTACTCTCCGGTCAAAATTTCCGGCGCAAAGAGATGTGTTTATTCAATTGATAATTTTTGCTAATGCTTTAAACTTGGAATTTTCATAATAAGTGAAACTTTTGAATAATTATATCATTTATAACAATTTGAAAACAAAAAATAGCTGGAAAAACTCGATACTAAAATTCAAACCGCAGCCATTTTGTAAATTTTCAAATTTTTTGACTAAATATTCGCTTTGCATCCAACTAATTTCTAGTTACACAGCGCTTGTAATTTCCAATTCAGTACAAATTATATGCGCAATATATAAAATAAAACATGCATTTATTTTAAGCATTTGATAAAACATTTTACCAATACCAAAAATATTTGTCCAATACAAAAAACTACTTGTGCATTAAAAAAATAAATGTACATCAGAATAAATAAATGTGCATTTATATATTTGAATGTTCCTTACGTAATATAGTTAGTTGGACACTTAAATAAATAAATGTGCAATATAATCGTTACCTCTAAAAAATATAATAAGCAGCTTAAAAAGTACTTGTTCATTGAAAAGTATATTTCCAATAATTTCAATAAATTAGCATTTGAAAATCAGTGTTTAACATAATATGTAGGGACAGCTATTAGTAAGTATTTCATTAAAAGTACATTTTAGGGCACAATATGAATAAAATATTGCACAATATTTATTATTTTATTGCACAAAGTATTTATTTTAATGCACATAGATATTTAATAATGCACTTTCTATTTCTGTTTACTTTTATACACTTCCTACAACAGTATCCAGTTCTTGTATATATTTTTTTATGGCACAGTTACTTTTTGTACACTAAAGTATATTTAATTTATAGCAAAAGAAAAAATATTATCTCTTACGATTTGTTTGAAAAACTGCCCCAAGGTTGAGGTACTTTTTAGGTAGGAAAATACGTCCAAGTATTTATGGAATATAAATTTAATAAAATATGTGTGGTTCTTCAAAAAGACTTTTTATTTATTGATTTACACGTTGCGATGGGATGATGATTATCTAGATCTGCTAGTGACACACAGGTGGCGCTTGGCGTACTAGCGTTCCTACAGATGTCATGTAAAGATATGCGTTGTTTGTAAGCGAAGTTTTACCATCCATTCATAGATGGCGCTGTGACAACCGAACATCGGCGGACGGTGATGGACCAATTCCCCTCTGGTTATATATCTAGATAGAAATAAGAGATGTCTCTGGTGTCTTTGGCGGTAAAACAAATACTTTATTTTCAGAAATTCGTTATAAATCTATGCCTAAGTCCATGATAGTAGAAAGTCGTTTTTTCGAAGGGTTCTCGGATTCGGTAAGGAGGTATCTTGTTAGGATGCAGGGGGTGGTTCTTGGGCTAAGCCTTTTGCACATTACTAGGGCCGAGATTGGACCTGATAGAAGGCCATTTGTTTCCCCGCTGCTGATAAACGCAGGAGAATCTGCATATCAGATCGTGTGTGCGAATCTGTAATTCGGGTACCTAAGCCAGACCCTTCAGGCAGAAGTAGAGAGGAGCTTGAAAAATGGTCCTTCGGCGAAGCTAGAGCCGGCGCTTTATTAGAAAAACTGTTAAGATGCCTCCCTTATAATGGGGCGGCTATCACTCACTCGTAATATTTTATCTTCTGTCAACCGATACATAAAACACTACACAGATAAAAGTAAACGTACCCTAGAGAGTGGAGCGGACCAGCTCGGACGCCATATATAATCCATATTTCAATAAAACTCAGACAGACGATAACGATAAGCATCAATCCTAAAATATATGGAGTAGTAAGGTTTTTTTCTAGTCAGTTCTAGTCAGTTTTATAAGGCTCCCGTCTTCGACCTTGAAAACGCAAAAATAATCCACATCATAATTATTGCGCCAATCGCGAAATGCTCGCTACCATTCGATTCTGAAGGTCCTTTAGCAACTGCCATCGGAAAGGAAGTTCAATATTTATGAAAATTGTTTATGCAAATTTTGGTGTGAACTTCTCTAGGCTTGTACTCTGGAGTATTGTAGTGCATGTTTGTAATAGGTGGCAACCATGTTTACAATAATCATCGACTAGAAAACTCAAACACAGTCCGGTTTGAATATTTGTACAAATAGAAAGCAATACACTAATTTCTTTAGGTTATACCATACGTCAGATGTAATACATACGAAATAAAAACAGGCATGTTTTTAGTAGCGCCATCTACGTCTGGTGATATTTTTTATTTCAAAGCTTTGGAGAGAAGTTGGCTATAGTTTGCTAGTTCAATTGAGACGGGAGCCTTAAGGAAGAAGTTTATGGGGATGTTCCAATTACTACAGAGAACAAAATCAAGGAGTAATTTGTAAGAAATGTAATGTTTTCTGTTAAAACCCGAGCGAATTTCATGGGCACGGACCGGTTTGTTTACTCCAGCCGGGTTTGCAAATATCCCGCAACCGCGGCACTACCTTTAAAAATTTTAATAACATTTTCGTTGGCATCAGCTGAAGTAAAACGTTGCTTTTCAACCCCCTCAATAGAATAAAAACGTTCTTAAGGCTCCGTTGCAAAAACATCGCAACTACGAAACAAAATGTTTAGATTCGATGTTTTTCTGTCGGGTTTTACTTTTCTATGCCATGGTTTACGTATCGATTAAAGCTTATGGTGTCTGCGATGAGCTGGCCATACGTAACAGCCGAGATATGGCCATTGTTTACATATCTGACAATTATCGCATTTTTCGGTTAGCGGAAAAGTTATAATGTTTGGGCTGAAATTGTACTTAGATAAAAGATCTAGTATTGTATTGTGACTTTGGCTAGGGTTATTATATCTGAAAAAAGAGAAAGATGTAGAAGTAAAATTCATTTTTATCTTACCAATAAATTATTTTTGGCCTAGCCAAACTCCTTATTTATCGAAGAATTGACACGGAGAATTTCATCAATTTTGAACCATAAATAACGACGTTAACGGAAAACGCGTTTTAGCACAGGTAGAACTGGGTTTTAAGGAAACTCAATGGGCAAAAAAATATGCAAACGCGATTTTAATCAAAAGGTTATTGACAAGTTTGCTGCTTCTAGCCCGTATGGACTTTCTCTTTAAATAAGCTTTAATGTTGTTAAGTCATACAGTAAGGTAAGAAGTTAGTTAGGTACTTACTTTTGTTATATATATACATGGAGAAATAAAGTTATACATATAAATGATGCAATATGTAGTAATAGATTAATTATAACAACAGGGTTCAAGGGTCATTAGATGTACGAATACTTTTTAATGTAAAAATTTGAATTGAGACTGGAGCCTTAAGTGAACGGAATTCTTTTAAAATTTTTAGTTTGTAAGTTAAGCTTTGCGAGGTTGTGTTTGGTGAAGTGATATGGAAGTGGTATGTGGCGATGTGCGGAAACGCGGGGGTGAGGGTGGTATGGGAATGGAGCAGCTATTGGGGGGACGCTTGTCGTCAGCCCCCGACCCCCCGAGCGAGTGAGTGAGCCGGGTTTTCGAGATTGTCTATTGTGGTGGCTTAAAATTGAATCCGCGTCGCTTTTCAAATCGACAACCGTTTTAGTGTATCATTGTACAAAGCTGCCGAGCATCTACAACACATTTTGTTACGAACGTTAATATCTCAGCGGTTATTCATCCCCAAAGCGCAATTTCCTACCCTCTCCTCAGTGGCAGGCGGTGCATTTGCACATAAGGTTCAGTTATACTAAACGTACATTTAAACAACAATAAATAAATAAATAGTGACTTTGGTTCTGCAAAAATTCGATTGGAAAAAACAAAACTTTCAATTTTGCAAGAATTTTACTTTAGTACTAGTTTCGATCAACGGATCATCATCAGAGAAACACAAAACAATAAGAAAAAATCACGCACGATTGTAACAGAAAATATGTACACTCAAATATGCTTTTAAAATGTATAAAATGGATAAACTTACAGTCAAAATCATAAATAAGAGGCATGTTGGTAGTTTTTGAATTACATTAATTAAAATAAAATGAAATAGAACAGGAATGGACAGAGTTCTGGCAATACCTATATTTTAAGATGCACAGCAGACAATGATAGACAAGCTTAAATAAAATAGCTCATATTTTTTTTAAAGAAATATAATCGGATTAATGCTTTGACAGCGTTATCTTAGAAGCTGAAAAATTAGTTAATGAAATAAAAAGAAATCATATGAAAGTGTAGTCGAACCTATACAAAAATCAAAAGAGAAACATAAAATAGCCATAACGAGTCTTTTGAGTTTTTATACGATATCCCCAAACTGAAAGAAAATATTATATTTACATTAAGTAAAAATGAATCACTGGCCCATTGCAAAGATATGGAAAACGTCTTAACACATGGCAATTCCTCCGATTTTAACGCTTTAGAATTGTCTGACGTAAAAGTACTTAGATTTGAGCATCCACATAATTAGCCCGCATTTGAAAATAATATCAAAATTTTTGCTGAATATTTGATGACATTATTATTGAAATTAATTCAAAACTATCAGTGATTGAAGAAATCGCCATGAAATGCTTGCATCAATATCTCCGAACATATTAAGCTTAGCAGAACATATTATACACCATATTACAGACTAAATTTTGGTGAAGATTTGTATACATGATAAATGAAGAATTACTTAAAAATATTAAAAGATGTTGATTTTGGAGAAAGTGAAAAACAGAGATATTATCTCAATATCTATTCTGTCAAAAAAATACAAAAGTTTGCTGATGAGAGATGACTTGACAGAATAGATATTGACATAATATTTCGGTTCTGAAAACCCATTTTTGAACCGTTTTCCAAACCAAAGTCCTAAACTTACATCTTTCAATATTTTAAAGTAATTATTTGTTTATCTTGTACCCACATCTTTCGTCTTTAACGCTGTAGCCTACCGGTAGTACTTTGTAGATTAAGAATTTTAGCGTTAATAGGCGTTGTATAGATACGAAATTTTTACAGTTGTTTTTTATGTAGTACTGCAGCCCGGAAAGTATATAAAACTCGTAAAACTTTCTAGTAAACACTGTTATTTTTATGAAAATGACTTTCCAGCGTACAACATAAAAATGAAATGCAAGGGTTTCACGTATGAATTTTTTTAATTTTATTTGTGTTTAAGTGTTTTGTAATCTACGATTTAGAAAAAAAAACAAAACACCTCGGTTGGTAGTAAAGATCGGAAAACGGAAAAATAAATTAGTGTGTTCTGTATTCAGTCTCTAGCATATAGTTTTATTTTGTCAATGATAGACTGTGCGATAGTTCATACATTATTTACATACGGATAAAACAGCAATGATTCTTGAATTCACCGATTTTAACCCAAAGTGCACCGGTTGTCGCTGCACTGAGATGGCAGTAGTCGCAAAGGCGGGTGTCGGGACGGGATCCCTCGGTTCTAGCAATGAGCAATGACCGAAGTTATTACTCAATGTGGAGTAAATTTAAATTATTATTATAAAGAAATATTACTTAGTATGTGTGTTATGTGCATACAACATAATATATCATATTTTGGCTAGACAACTTTAACATTTTTCTTTTTTTCTAAGTCGTAGGGTGTGCACTGCACACTCTGCACTCTGCCTCTTCTCCTTTTAGTCACTCTACAACTTTCTCAATTTACTTTCGATATCAATTTATTTGGGCATAAGATACAAAAATATCTTCTGGCTTATTGGTAGGAACTCGGTTTTGACGACGTATAATAAACTTCTACTTTACAACCAGAAGCTTAAACCTGTGTGGTATCCAACTGTGGGGCTGCACTAAGCCAAGCAATATGACCATCATTCAACGCTTCCAAAATAAGGTGCTAAGAAACATCGTGGATGCACCTTGGTATATAAGAAACAGACATCTCCACAGGGATCTTGAGATGGAATTAGTAACCAATGAAATTGGAAAGTTTGCAGGGAATCATCAGAACAGACATCATCAGCACACGAATGTCGAGGCCTGACAACGATTCTTGACAATAGTGACATTGACAAGAGCAGACAAAAGCATCCAAACTAAATTTAAGTTAAAGCAATGGCGAACAGTTTTTATAATTTATATTAGATCAATATAGCTAGATAGTCATCAGACTAGATTTTATACACAAGTATACCTATGAGGTGCTCTTGGTAGTGGTGATTTTTCATGAGTCTGTTATTACGATTTTAAGGGACCATTCGCAAGACTTCTGAAATATGCAATAGGTGGTGACATGGTTCGAATACCTCCATAATTTATTTATGTTGATCAAAGGAGTGGCGACAATGGCTGGCGAGTGGTTGCGGCCCAAGTGTTTAATGGCCCATTTCGCGGATTATTAGGGATTTAAATGAAGGCTCAATCTGGGCAACTGCGTCATATATTAAGATCAAACGAGCTTTCCTATTGAAAGCGGAGCTTTTGAAATGAACTCCATCGAAGCTCTGTCGGTCTCTCTTTCCGTCTCTCTCGCGACGCATTCAAAAACATGTTTAACCACCCGTCTCATTATCTCCCAGCCTCAGTTTTCATAAATATGATACGCTTGCTTTTTCCCACTATTACAGCATGTACCACCCTTGTGCTGCATTGCTACATGCACCACTACTTATTACGGTTGCGTATACATATTCGGAATGTAGCAATTATGACAGTAAACAAACCGAAAAGGCAACTAAATACGTGGGAGACCAGAGCTTAATATAGTGGGTCCGTCATAAATACGGGGTTTAAATATTATTTAGTCAATTCAAATAGTCATTTAAAAAGCAAATTGCTTATATTGTGAAGATTGGAAATATATCATGTTTTTTTCAGTATTGCATCAAATAAAAGAGTTTCGAACTGTAATAGTATATTACATTACAAGAGCTGTAACTAGCATATTTCGTGCTAGTGTAAAATTAACATACGAGCCGCGTTCGCGGCGAGTTTTGTTATTTTTCACGAGCACGTAATATGCGTTATACCTCGAGTTCTGCACATAATTTTACCTACGACCGACAATTTCAATTAATTGTATCAAAAATGACAAATAAAATGACTGCAAGGTAAGGATATTTGACGGCTAAGCAATGTATTCGCACATAAATGTTCACGAGCATGTAATATATGTTACACCTGAAGTATTGCTCTAACCTACGACCGAAAATTTCAATGTATATACATTATATCAAAAAAGACAAATAATTAATCAAAATATTCGCGCGACATCTGTCATTATGACATTATGTCGTGCGTAAAAAGCACAAACGCACAATCAAAAGCACACGTTTGTTATAAGCGATATACGAGCGAAGCAGTCCGTGACGTAAGAGACGTTTACACATACGGTCGTAGGTAAAATTATTTTCTTTTTACTATGACACATGTATATTATTATGTATATATTTACGTCAATTTGTACCTTTGTACATATTATCTATACTAAATCTTAAAATCGAGAATAAGAGTAACTTAATATTATAAAAAAAGATAAAAACATTTGATTTTGTTTTACTACAATAAATTTACATACAACAGTTATTAACTGCATAAAAAATTAATGAATTAAGAGTCTGGGTTCTTTTCTTTAAATCTGAGTCAGACGGCATTAATTCCAAATTGATCCTAGTTTTTGGGAAAGGCGATGCTAAAAAACTGCCAAAATGCCAAAAATGAATTTTTCTTTATCAAAAACTGGACAGAATTCGGAAAATCTGATTTTATACTTACAATAATATTTAGTCAATTTAATAATTTCTTTAAAAAACGAATTGCTTATAATGTAAAGCTTGTAGATGTGAATTAAATGTGTATTAAAGTCGATAGGTAATTGTTTTGGTAAAAAGGGGACAGTACAGATTTTACGGCATCGTATACGTGGTGACATTTTTTGTTTTGTTATGTATGCAAGTTGATTTGAACATTTTAGGTTGTCTTTTCGTCAGTTTTTATTACGATGTTGTTTTTACTGTAAATTTTAAACGAATTTTAAATCTTTTGTTTGATTTTGCGAATATTGAATTGGAGCTGGAATCAACGTTTATAAAAAAAATATCACATCACTTCAAATCAAGGCCTCTTTTTAATTTGTGGTGGAATTTTTTAACGAAGAGATTTTCTACCATCAGCCTGAATGAACACAGCAATTTGTGTTTTTAAAGAAATTCTTGAATTTATTGAATATAATTGGAAATCTGAGTAAGGTAAACACCCTAAATTCAGACAAAAGTTTATGTTTTACCGTTTTTAATGCTACACAGTATGAAATAAGTCCTTAGTCTTCTTCAATCTGCCCTCCCTCCCCTCATCTGTATTTTAATGTTTCTTACATCAGGATTTTTAGTGTTTTTCTTCCCGTAGCTTTCAATTCTGCTCTTTTTTGCTTCCTTTCTTATTTCTCTAGAATGATTTTCTTCTGTGCTTTCTTCTTTTATATTAACAAATATTCACTCCAAGCATCAGATAATAATGTTACAAAAGATCAGATTCTTTTTACTTTGTTTGGTTGTTTTAGGCCAGAATAATGATTTTTTTAAATGTAGATGTAGGCATGAGTTCAACTGTTATCGCCAAAGATGGTGTATTAATGTCAATATTGCTTATGCCCTATTTTGATCAATTACAATATACATAAGTACAAAATTTTTAACGAAAACGTTTGGGGTGTCCGTATTTGTAGACTATGGAGTCTTTTATGTGCAAAGTATTACCAAGATTCCGATGTACTCGCCGCGTGAGTGTTTCGTATTGTGCTAGAGATGAAGCTATTTATTTCTTCCGGGCCATTTCGTCCACACACGTTGCTGTTATTACGGAGCACAATTGAAAATTTCAATCGATCGGGATTTGCCAGCTTCGACTTCGACTACAGCCGAAAGGTTGCAGTAAATTGAAGGTGGGGGTTGAGGTTCCACCACCCCGACGCTCGGGGGTACATGCAGCAATGTATACAAGGACCATATTCTAATTACTTGGTGGTGTAATTGATTTGGGTCCGCCGTCGACGAGATACTGCGTCTGGATGGATCGGTCTCTTGGGATGCTGTGACATTCGTTATCCAGCTTCTCCGTACCGTACATATACTTCCATATTTGCTCAGCGTACCGTAGCCATTTATTTCCTAAACCACCGTTCGCTCCACTAGGTTTCTTTCACTTTGATACACCAGTCTTATTTGGGCATCATACACAATACATAAGTCATATACACAGGGTGATTCATAACGGACGGGGATGTTTATCTTTTCATAATAACATCTTTAACCAATAAACTGCTTCCGGGTTATGCCTTGTGTCAAGATTTGTTAATGCTGACGTTTCGCGAACCATGTTGCTCGCTTCTTCAAAGCTAGTTGAATACTGAATACTGAATACTTGAATACTCAGTATTCAATTAGCTTTGAAGAAGCGAGCAACCTGGTTCGCGAAACGTCAGCATTAACAAATCTTGACACACGGCATAACCCGGAAGCAGTTTATTTTCTAAATGATTCTGGCCGTGAAAGCCTACGTACTTATTTAATCTTTAACCAAAGATCAATGACAAGAAAGCTACATCGGTTTAAAATTCATTTGCATTAGCGTCTCTTTTTCGGGAACGAATCTCTGATATTTTCAGAAATAATTTGATTAGGGATACAATAAGTATGAATAACATACCAGCATTATCAATATGCCATTAAGAATGAAGCCTCCTTCTCCACTAGTATGGACCATTTTCAAACGTTTTCCTTTACTCATTCTTTTTTTTTTCAAATCGTCAGCTTGATTGGTGATATCGGACTACCTAAAACTAGAGCAGCATGAGAGTAATGAGTACATGTTTTATGAGTGTAAACAATATTCCAATCATCTATGCGACCTTCCATCATCATTCTTAAGTCATTGGCTCGTAATTCTCTGTTTCCATGATAGCTTCACGACTAGCTAAAGTTTTTGCGATCTGTAATTTCAAATAATGAGTTTACCAATATTCCTATATCAATAAATAGATGAAATGAACTTATTTAAATCCCATTCTTGAAGATATTTTGCATTGAAGATGGGTAAATCCAATGTCTGTATATAAATAAACATAACCGCCCTTCTACGGACCTGAACCCTGTTGCGGTCTCCGAAAAAGCAGGAAGAGGTACAAAACTGGAAAGATAAAGCTAAAATAGCTTACTGGGAAACATCACCGGGCATAAGGCAAGCCAAGGTTACCACAACCTTCTCGCCTCCAAGGCCAGACAGTATCTTCAGTTACAAAAACAGACCTTCGACGGATTACAGGTTTCCTTACAGGACATTACAGGTCTCCTTACATTGTCCACTGAGATATCATCTCATAAAGATTGGACGGGCAAACAACGCAGACTGTAGATTCTGCGGGGGTCCCCCTAGACAGCGGTACACCTATTGTGCGAATGTGGCGCTCTAATGCGCATAAGACAAAACCACTTGGGAGCCGCCATCATTGAACCAGCAGAGCTGACACAACTTACTCCTCGAACAATTACGGACTTTGTGAAAAGGCTCAACATCGAAGGACTGACTCTAACGTATGAGGCAAAATACAAAAGATGTTTTAGGTCAAAGTGTATCGAAAGGCACAGATGCCAAACGACTCAACTCTACCATACCATATGCTTGGTTTTGGAGTACACTTTAAGAACACATCTCAAATTACCCCAATAATACAAATATTTATGCCTCTGAATAAAATTGGACGACTGCACAGCCAGGCGGTAAATGACATTTGACCTCAAAAGAAACAACAGTAACAATGAAAAAAAAATACAATAAAAGTTTTTATGGTTTAAACAAGCTATCGTTTATGGTTTTCCTTTTTTTCATATCTCTTTTTTTTTACATCCGGTGTATTGGAAATACTATAGACTATAGCTTGTTTAAAACCAAAAACTTTTGTTAGATTTTTTTTCAAATGTTTCACGGTTGAAGAATTATTTAGGCGTTCCGGCAATTTTGACTAACCCTGTATAGTCAATATAAATGATTGTGAGTTAGAGGATTTCACTACTCAATGTGACAGGGTGACTAAATCGATTGTTTTTTCTACATTTTGACATATGGAATATGACATATAGTAATTTGGCAATTTTTGAAATTGTTATAAACAATTTTCAATGGCAACTCACAATAAAGTTTATTTATATTTGGTACCCTTGATACGGAATATTACAATAATTAATCGGTTAAATAATAATATAATTATTTAGTTTACCAATTTCCCGGAGCGCGAGTGTTTTCGAAATTTATTTAGTCGCGAGCTGGGGCATCTTCTTCAGAGTCTGACGCGTATTATTAGAGTAGCTTTGCGGGGCAGGTGGGGGGGTGGTAAGGGCGGTACGAATTAAGCGGCATTCTCGGGATTAATTAAACGGTGGTAACTAACAACCAGTTACAATTTAAATCCGAGTGATTAAGACCATGTCTGAATGCCCGTGTCGAACAAGCTGCAAAGGGCTTATGGTCTTACCGAGATTCACGGAAAACCTATTGATTCAAGGCCGTGATTTATCGCTCAAAGTGATATACTAACCAATAAATTACATCTAACTCCACCTCACACACATACGCACAGTCCAAATTTATTATTTTCCTAATACACTCCTCACTGAGTACCACGATATTTTTTACTTCTTGTTTTGCTTTCTTTTTTTTTAATCGGCGCTTTTCGTATTTGGTGAAAATGTAGTATGTATACTTTACAGACATAGTCTAGAGTAGTTTTGATATGGACTAGTTTTAATTTTAATTTGGTCAGTTAATAACGCTTGAAACCATTCAGTTGTTTGAAAACACTAGTCAACAAAATATAAATAAAAATTGAATGGATACGTTTTCGAAATATGGTTTTTCAAATTTTTTTTTTGTTTTTCATTGGTAGTTTGACTATTTGGAACATATCTCGAGTTTGGAACATCCAATCTGATCCTTCGGTGCATTCTTTCATGCCTTTGTATTCATTTGTATTGATTTATGTATTTATTCGCTTTCTTGGTTTGTTTTTGTTTTATATTAGTTTTTAATCTGTATTGATTTTCTTGATTTTGATTTTCATTTCATTTGATTCTCGTTGTTTCTGAGTACAATATGACTTGTCTCGTGCATTGTATGTAGAGAGACCAATAAAGTTTACTTTTGCATTTTCCCATGTATAGTAAAGCACTTTACTTTACATGGGAAATGCATGGGAAGAAGACATTTTTTGGCATTTTTCGAGTAATTGTTCGGGGTTTGGGCAAACTTAAGATTACTTAATATGGATTTGACGCACCCCAACCCAGCCCCATAAACCCTTAAACTACCCTTAAATGAAAATATGTACATTCTTCAGATAATTCATCCTTCTAGTCGTTTCAGTCTAGTGGAATGTTTATAAACATCTGTCAGTTAATTCACGACTTTTTTAAAGAATTTTTTTTGTTTATCTTACAGTAACATTATTCATAAAAAAATTACTACCAATTGTTTAAACAATCAATAATTATTTTCTCTGCAACTGGTAGAAAAGACTGCTTTTTGAGAAATTAACTTATAAATAAGTACGTAGGCTTTCACGGCCAGAATCAGTTAGAAAATAAACTGCTTCTGGGTTATGCCGTGTGTCAAGATTTGTTAATGCTGACGTTTCGCGAACCATGTTGGTCGCTTCTTCTTATAACTAATAAATGTTCGAGATATCAAATAAACCACATTTGTTTAAAAAATTCCATTTGTTTAAACAATTGTTGTTGTTGTTGTAATTCACCTAAAATTATTTTTTAAAACGGTCTGGCCAACTGTTATGACGTCATTAATATTTTGGGGTTAATTCCATTGTTTAAATAATTCAATATTATTCGTTTTCAATATCATTTATGTATTAAAAAAATGATATGATTTGTAATCATTTTTTTCGGGAAATTTGGGAGTTACATTTCTTTTTAAAATATTAAATTTCCTAACGTCAACGAATTTTATTATCCACATTTCTTTCTACATTTCTTATTCTGATTTTTACCACTATGTGTTCAGGATAATATTGATTTGTTGCTGTCTGGAATCTCTTCCCTGTACTCTATTTTGATGAAATATTGAAAAGTCATATTATTTTATTATTCAAAAAATGGTAGGTAATCATCCCAAAATATAAATGATATCACGTGTGAATAACAGTTGGCAGGCCGATCTAAAAAAATAATTTTAGATCAATTGCATTTGTTTAAACAAATGTGGGTTTATCAGATAATATAGGCCAGATATATTAACATGAAATTTATGTTAATTTCACAAAAAAGCCACTACTATAATTAAAAACAAAAGTTGAAAATGAATTATAACTGATGTTTAAATAGGAACATTTTTTAACTGAATAATGTCACTCTAAGGACTAAACTGCAATTTTGAACTTAGAAAACAGAGTTCAGACGGATTATCGAGAAAAACGAATTATTTCAACAAATAGAATTTGTTTAATCAAATGGAAATTAACTGATAAATGTTTATAAACATTCCACTAGACGTATAGTAACGATTTCTATAAGAAAAAAGAGAATTAAATGATTAGAACGGCAAATTTTCTGAAGAATGTGCTTTTTTTCGTTTGGGTAGTTTTCAGGTCATATAATAGGTTAAATTCTTTCTTGGAAAGTCCTCTACAAGTCCTATCTATAACTTTAACATAAATTTTCCCATAAGTTTTCCCATGGTAATTCGAGACGTCGCGTCGATAGGCACCATTAAAAATCAAAATTTGGAAAAAAACTTGTCTACTTTTTTTACTTGAAAACGATTTGAGAAGGATCGTTGCCTTCTATATAAAAATAACCACCCTAGTGTCCATAAGGGAAACACTGCTATGTAATAAACATAATACCAAAATATGGGGGGGGGCAGCTTGTTCTTTCCATTCAGGTCGTTTTTCTTGATTTTATAATCGTCTTTGTGTTTTTAAGAGTAAAGAAGTGGTGTGTGCCGTTATACCGAGCGTTATCGAAGCAGTGGCAGTTATTCTGATAAAGCTGCAGATAAATACGAGATTAATTTTAAAAGGGGTGTCTGCTTCTGCGGTTGGTTAGGTACTTATGGGCCAAAAGTAACTTCTAAACTGTAATAATGCGCACATGCCGCCTCTATTAGAGGCAATTAGTAATCGGTCCTTTTGGTAAGCAGCGCGTGCCTTAAGATCACCGTGTCTATTCCATGCATCTGTACTCCGCTCCTGGCGTCACGTTAACGTTACATACCAACCCTTTCGACCAAACAAATATCGCTGATCACTAATTGTCATTTGATTCAATGGTCATTACGTGCATGGTTCCATTCATTGGGTTTTTGATAACAGTCTACATATTGCGCGTTCACGCACTGTTTGTGATTGTTTCCGTCGGTTTAGTGGAAATAATATACCGGAGGAAGTCGCACAAAGGGCCGACCAGCTTTCCGTGACTGTTGCGGGGGTTTAAAATCCGTCAAATGACTTTTCCCCGACAAAATCTGTGCAGGCCCACACCCACACCTGCCCCAAGCTAAACATAACTGAGCAGAACTAATCAACGGTCCCATAAAAGAAACCTAAAATAAATTGTTACCTATTTCACGCAGATTGCCTACGCAGAAAAAAATTGTTTAATTCAAATAAATATGCATTGACTCAAATAAATCTGTTGTGTCAATAGAGGTTTAAGATTACTAATACTTCTTTGCGGATAAAAATGCATTTGCTTGGGATATTTTGTCCTAAACAAGAAACACTAACACTTCACTCACTGTGCTCTGCTTTTTACACATTTCACTGATTCACTAGTTCGAAGGGTTTAGTTCCTCTTAGTCTTCCATATTCCTTAGTACTTTATTTTGGAAAGTCTGCATTCCTTGTATATTGGAGTTTTTCGCGCAACCCAAAAGCTGGATGCCGTATAACCAAATCGGTTTTAGTATTTGGTTGTAAACTTGTAGTTTGTTCTGTACTGACAACTGAGAGTTTCCTCCCAGAAGCCAGTACACTTCTCTGTATTTGAGGCCAAGCTATACTCTATTCTTCTTAACATAACCTTAGTTTTGTATCCAGAGTGCTACCCAAATATTTTGCAGTGTTCGTATATGGGAACTATGGCGTCGTTAATCTTTATAGTAGGTATGTCCTCGATTCTTTTGTTTGTAAAGTTAATGTGGACAGATTGCAGTTCGTTGAGCTTGGTCTTCCATTTTTTGGTCCATTTATATATTTTATTACGTGCTTGTTGAAGATTCCTAGTAGATTCTCCAATAGTTGATCCCACTGGCATTAGAGCCGTGTCATCTGCGAATGTGGCGACTGTTACATTTCCCAGCTGTGGTAGGTCACTTGTATATAGTAGATAGAGAATTGGTCCCAATACACTACCCTGGGGTACACCAGCTTTTACTTCTTTTAGTTCCGAGTATCCATCGACCTGTTTTATTCTGAATAGTCTATCAGATACATAGGATGCTAGCAGCTCGACGTATTGTAAAGGTAGCATACTCTTTAGTTTGTGTATCAATCCTTCGTGCCAAACCTTATCGAAATCTTGTGTCACATCAAGAAAGATTGTTGAGCAAATAAGCTTTTCTTCTAATGCTTTATCTATGAGATCTGTTATTCTATGGAGTTGATCAATAATGGAATGCTTTTCTTTAAAACCAAATTGGTGATTAGGAATTAGTTCGTTTCTCTCAATGATAAGTTTCATTCTCTTTAGAAGCAACTTTTCAAAGAGCTTCGATAGCACTGGTAACAGTGATATTGGGCGATATGATTTGGCCTCGTTCGGTGGTTTGCCTAGTTTTGGTACCATGATAACTTCTGCTACTTTCCAGGCATGTGGGACGTATTTTTATTTGAACGATGCATTTATCAGATACGTCAGCATAACAATACCTTTCTTAGGTAATTGCTTAAGAACTTCTCCTGTGATAAGATCATATCCAGGTGCCTTCTTTGGATTCAGGTTTCTTGCGCTCATGTTTACACCGGGTGGCAAACAATGTTAACATTCATACAGCTTATGTAGAAATGATTCAGGAGTATGACACACTTTATTCAAATTTTTTCTGTTCAGTAGCTTTGGAGTTATGCGCCTTCAAACACGGGCGTTAATATTCTCGAATCGAGAGATGGTAGTTAGGTCGATTCTTTCGTGCGGGGCACACATGCTAGAGTATTCAATAAAGTATTTTGTTTTTGTCACAAGAATAAATTCAAATAAATGTTTCCTAAAAACAAAGAAATCTGTGTAGCATTAATTTGTTTTCTTCGTCTTATTATTAACAAATCGGCTAACTATTTATAATAAGCAATCCACACAACTGTTTGTTTACTGTCAAGTTATGCGCACATCACGCAGTAAGCTCGTGATCATCGTCATATTTGTCATGCTGATAAAAGTCTATGTTCAAGTGAAATAAACATGATCCTAAAATAACTCTGCTTTACGCTAAATGTTTTTTGTTTATCAGTTTATAATGTTTAATAATTATCCCAAAATGCTTAGTCTTCCCAGACGAATATGGGATAAAATCCAGAAAAACAATTAACAAATTGTGTCTGCAGTGGTCCCTTATTATGCTATGGACATAAATGGCCGAACTGAATCTTCCACTACGGGCTGTTGTCACGTCTCGGGTGTCACGTGACAGTCCATTCGCCAAATTAAATTGGACAAAGTAAAAAACCGGAGGAAAGTGCTAGAGCCCGACTACTACCACGCACCCTCCCGGTCACTGGCACCCTTAACCTCGAACCACTTTCATCTACCAAAATCAATTCTATTTTCTCCACCAAAAACATTTAAACATATTTTACTTTTGACGTTCGTAGATCTGGATCGACACCATTCTCGGGGGTTATCTGCTGTATTTTATTGTTTACTTTCAGTGGTCGAACTACACCACCCAGAATTGATTTCTTTAGTCACACGGAGGTCTGACAGTAACACATTTTTATGTATGTTCGCACCCCAAGCCTGCTTAAAACGTTGGATTAGAGGGTAGGGCGAATTATTTATATTTGTGGAATAGTCAAGTCGAAGGCCAAAACAAACCCTAATAAGATTGCCAAACGTTAAAGATGTCTTGTACCGAGAGGGTAGGTCCTTGGTCTGTAGATTCATTATTGATGATCTGTACCGACAGCCAGATGCCATATTCATGATCTACTGGATATAAGCATATTAGCCCTGTGCACAGTACGGAGTGGGGGACTGAGAAACGATTTGCATGCCCGTGGCGAAATATGAATTCCGCGAGGAGTTTTCTCCGTTACTGCTGCACGCAAAAGCGCTGTGATCGACTTTGCACTACTTGCTTCTACCAATTTACGTACAACGACATCTAATCAACCAAAACAAACATTTCAAACCAAGAAATCAGGCGTTCCATTACAGTCGATTAATCCTTTGAGTTTTAAGCTTCTTTGTTCGATTTTGAGTTAGGGATTGATGAAGATGAAGTCAAGTGGTGCGGCCGAACGCCCCTCCATGTAAAGACTGATTATCTTCCCCTAAATTACTTGTGGCCACTAACAAACCTATGCGTCCCCGCGCGGCGACCGCACTCCGACGCTGCGGAGGGGTGCGGGTTCGGTCCGATATATACTTTCTGCTGCAAGGGCCCCAACCCTATTTCAAACTTTCATTACGACTCCTCTATCATCGCGCCACTCTGATTGAATTAGTGATTCCGTGTCTTAATTTCATTATTTGTTTAGCCGAATTGGATGCCCAAAAAATCAACCCCTTCTATCGTCTTCTCTAGTGCGCCCCAATACGATTTTTCACACCGCTGAGAACCAATATAACCATAACTTTTTCACCGATGCCTTTTTTCGTTAAATGAACTTCTTTTGCATGGGGGTGAGTTTTATACATATGCCTCGGGACGTCAGTTCTTCGGCGTAATGGAGTTGAATTCAAAAATTCTCGCGTATATTCGCACGTGACCGGAATACCGCATGCACTTTGTCACCAACTTTTCCAACTACCTGATTCGATGAACCGTGAACTAAGTATAAGTAGTGGAGGATATCGATACTTCTGCTCGGGGGGGTGGTGGTGCGTTTTTTTTTTTCAGTTTTCAGTGCACGCATAAATAACTCCTCGACAAGGGGGACCGAAGACCCCTTGCGTACCACGTGACCATAACTTTCAATACCGACACGGGTTTATATGCCAGACAAAAAATATTGAATGAAGTACATCTATTTACAAAGTAGATTAACTCTAGTAAATCTAGAAGCTAATTATTCCAAAGAAATAAATTTCTTGGTTGAATATCTTACAAGACCATCGCCACTTTCAGCAACTGTTGCGATCTTGCGCTTCTTGTTGAAGTTTCCTGCATTTTCCCTCTTTCTTCTCAATGGTACACCAAACATCAATTGGGATGGCGTTTTTCCTATACTTCTTTGGTAGGTTTGGTAGATCATGTCTTTCAATACTGCCGCTAGCTTATATGCCAAACGAAAACTATTGAATGAAGTACTTCTATTTACAAAGTAGATTCAATCTAGTAAATCTAGAAGCTAATTATTCCGAAGAAAAACATTTCTTGGTTGAAGTAACAATATCTTACAAGAACATCGCCAATTTCAGGAAATATCGCGATCTTACGCTTCTTGTTGAAGTTTACTGCATTTTCCTTCTGTACTTTTGCCATTTATTTTTTTGCGTTTTTGTCTCTTTTTCTCGAGTTTCTTCAAATACGTTTTCACATTCTTCTTCGATTATTTCTTTTAGCTTCAGTTCTTCTGGTCTTCTCAACGGTACACCAAACATCAATCGGAATGGCGTTTTTCCAACACTTCTTTGGTAGGTTTGGTAGATCATGTTTTTCAATACTGACGCGGGTTTATATGCCAGACAAAAAATATTGAATGAAGTACTTCTATTTACAAAGTAGATTCAATCTAGTAAATCTAGAAGCTAATTATTCCAAAGAAATACATTTCTTGGTTGAAGTAATAATATCTTACAAGAACATCGCCAATTTCAAGAAATATTGCGATATTACGCTTCTTGTTGAAGTTTACTGCATTTTCCTTCTGTACTTTTGCCATTTGTTCTTTTGCGTTTTTTCTCTCTTCCTCTCGAGTTTCTTCAAATACGTTTTCACATTCTTCTTCGATTATTTCTTGTAGCTTCAGTTCTTCAGGTCTTCTCAATGGTACACCAAACATCAATTGGGATGTGGTTTTTCCAACACTTCTTTGGTAGGTTTAGTAGATCATGTTTTTCAATACTGACGCGGGTTTATATGCCAGACAAAAAATATTGAATGAAGTACATCTATTTACAAAGTAGATTCATTCTAGTTATTCTAGAAGCTAATAATTCCAAAGAAATACATTTCTTGGTTGAAGTAATAATATCTTACATGAACATCGCCAATTTCATGAAATATCGCGATCTTACGCTTCTTGTTGAAGTTTACTGCATTTTCCTTCTGTACTTTTGCCATTTGTTCTTTTGCGTTTTTTCTCTCTTCCTCTCGAGTTTCTTCAAATACGTTTTCACATTCTTCTTCGATTATTTCTTTTAGCTTCAGTTCTTCTGGTCTTCTCAATGGTACACCAAACATCAATTGGGATGGCGTTTTCCAACACTTCTTTGGTAGGTTTGGTAGATCTTGTCTTTCAATACTGTCGCGGGTTTATATGCCAGACAAAAAATATTGAATGAAGTACTTCTATTTACAAAGTAGATTCAATCTAGTAAATCTAGAAGCTAATTATTCCAAAGAAATACATTTCTTGGTTGAAGTAATAATATCCTACAAGAACATCGCCAATTTCATTAAAGGTCGCGATCTTATGCTTCTTGTTGAAGTTTACTGCATTTTCCTTCTGTGCTTTTGCCATTTGTTCTTTTGCGTTTTTTCTCTCTTCCTCTCGGGTTTCTTCAAATACGTTTTCACATTCTTCTTCGATTATTTCTTTTAGCTTCAGTTCTTCTGATCTTCTCAATGGTACACCAAACATCAATTGGAATGGCGTTTTCCCAACACTTCTTTGATAGCTTTGGTAGATCATGTTTTTCAATACTGACGCGGGTTTATATGCAAGACAAAAAATATTGAATGAAGTAGTTCTATTTACAAAGTAGATTCAATCTAGTAAATCTAGAAGCTAATTATTCCAAAGAAATACATTTCTTGGTTGAAGTAATAATATCCTACGAGAACATCGCCAATTTCATGAAATGTCGCGATCTTACGCTTCTTGTTGAAGTTTACTGCCTTTTCCTTCTGTACTTTTGCCATCTATTCTTTTGCGTTTTTTCTCTCTTCCTCTCGAGTTTCTTCAAATACGTTTTCACATTCTTCTTCGATTATTTCTTTTAGCTTCAGTTCTTCTGGTCTTCTCAATGGTACACCAAACATCAATTGGAATGGCGTTTTCCCAACACTTCTTTGATAGCTTTGGTAGATCATGTTTTTCAATGACTGACGCGGGTTTATATGCAAGACAAAAAATATTGAATGAAGTAGTTCTATTTACAAAGTAGATTCAATCTAGTAAATCTAGAAGCTAATTATTCCAAAGAAATACATTTCTTGGTTGAAGTAATAATATCCTACGAGAACATCGCCAATTTCATGAAATGCCGCGATCTTACGCTTCTTGTTGAAGTTTACTGCCTTTGCCTTCTGTACTTTTGCCATTTATTCTTTTGCGTTTTTTCTCTCTTCCTCTCGAGTTTCTTCAAATACGTTTTCACATTCTTCTTCGATTATTTCTTTTAGCTTCAGTTCTTCTGGTCTTCTCAATGGTACACCAAACATCAATTGGAATGGAGTTTTTCCAACAATTCTTTGGTAGGTTTGCTATAGACTATGACTTTCAAAGCTGATGCGGGTCTATAGGTATGCCAGAAAAAAAATTGAATGAAGTACACCTATTTACAAAGTAGAAACTACAAAGCAGAAAACTTCCTTTGCATTTTGCTTCTGTACTTTTGCCATTTGGTCTTTTGCGCCTTTTGTCTCTTCCTCTCTAGTTTATTCAAATAAGTTTTCATCTTGTTCTTCGATTATTTCTTTTAGCTTCATTTCTTCCGGTGTACTCATTGGTACACCAATCATCAATTGTAATGAAGTTTTTCCAATACTTCTTTGGTAGGTGCTGTTGCGTACTTCTTGTGACTTTCTTATCTGATTTTGCCAATGCTCTGGATTTTCACCTGTCATTTTCCATAAAGCTGGTATTATTATTTTGTTCACTCCCTCCACCTGAGCGTTCCCACGGGGTATACCTATCGTGATTTTCAGGTGTCTGATGTCTTCTTGGTCAAAATAATTTTCAAAATCGTGGGAGGTGAATGCTGTTCGTCGGTCAGATATTATACTTTGGAATTACAAAATATACCCTTTGTGTGTCCAATGTATCTAATACATCTTTTGTGGCTATTGATTTTGTTGGATAAATCTAAAGAAACTGTGTGAAGGCATCTATTATGAAAAGGAGAAGATGTAAACTGTAAAGATGTAAAGTTGAAACTGCAACAAATTTCATGTTTTGATATAATAGGATATGATCGAAGAAAGTTTGAGAGTCCCTGATCCAATATTGTCGACAAATTCGCCGTAACTGGAGGTGTCCAAAAGGGCCGATTGTAGCCCGAGTCAGTGATGGGGAAAGAATCTGAAGTAAAATCCGTTCCAGAGAGGGAGAGAGGAGAGCTGATGTGTAAAGAGGCGAGACAGCGAACGCGCGGAGAAATAGTATAGACTGTATAGAGAGTATAGAGAGCAAAGCTCCTTTGAACGTTTTGGGGGAGTGGTTCATCCTGGAGGCGGAGCTTTTCATCTCTGGAATCCTTTGAGTTATCTGAGCGAATCAAGTAATTATACATCTTGTACGCACATACTTCCGCAACTGGATCAAATTGTGTCTCGGTCTGAAAGCCTCTATCTTCGGTGTAGCGCCCCCTCTCGCGGCAACAATCCGCATTACACGCGTTTGAGCGTCCTTAATGTTTTATTAATTGGTGCGCGTTCTAGACGCTACACTACCCCGAAGTTCGGTCGCGATTTCAGGTCGGTATTTCATCCCTCCCCGGTCGCTGCGGGACACATGTTTTTAAAATAGTCAGTTGAAATACGTAAAAAGAGCGGATAAAAAGAGCGAAAACTCATTCTTGGGGCCATCTCATAAAGTAAATGGGGCGGCTCGGATACACTTAAAGTAAATGTATTTTTGTGTTTTTAGAGAATATTTCATAGTAATATCGCCACAAAGACGTCATTATTTTATATTCCCTTCCCCGCTGCAGCCGAGCAGGGGTGGATTCTACAACCCGGAACCCCGCGTGCTCAGAAATGTCTTTTTTATAAATACATATTCCAGCATTTCCACAATTTTCATCCACTACTTTTTTTTTCGAAGGCGCCCTTCATCCACTGACCGAGGTTACACAAATAAAAATATAGCCGTGATATGGCCCATAAATGAAACATTTTTTTTTGGTGGGACGTTTTGGTTAAAAGGGCCATTTGCATAATGTTATTACGAGTGACTCCGGTCCTCGAAGGATATGCGAAGAGGAAATGATTAAATAAGCCACGACGTCCTGCCTGCCGTTGCACCTTGCCTTATTTATTCGAATCACTTCAAATCGCTTTATCCACCTCGCACCCCCCTACCCTCGCTGTCGCGGTCGCGCTCGCCCAGGGCATAAAATAATGCATTGATTTGAATATTTCCTTCCTTTTTTTGTCTCTTGTTTCCTGGCGGATGCCCTGAGCCCTGACAGACCGACACTGAGACGATCTAAGCTTTTAAGAAAGAAAGAAAAAGATTCCTTGTTTTAATATATACAGGACGATCGCATCGCCCTCTATCAGTGTTTCCCAACAGCCGGTCCGCAGAGATTTGCCTTACTGTCGAATGAAGAATAGAAAAAAAAGTTGGCGCTTTGAGATTGTCACGACAATACAAAGGTCCACTTTTGCTGAATCAACCAGAAAAAAGGGCATTTTAACATATTTTTGAAAAAATAAAACAGATTTACTGCAACACCTAATAATTCGTCACCTGTACAAAATTTAAAAATCTTTTAAACCAAAGTTATGTTGGCTTTAAACAAGCGTTAAACAATCGTTTGAATATGTTTTTAATATGCGATGTTCATTTTATTCTGGAATTTTTATATATACCACGCGATTCAGAATATATGACGTTGTGATAAGAATAAAGTAACTTTATTTTCATTATTATCGATAAACTTTATTTGAAAATGTTGTTTAGAAGTAAAAATTATATTCAAATTTGAATACATTTTTTACATTTTTGAATATTTTGGTATGATAAGTAATGTTTATTTAGAACTAATGCAATTTTCGTAATTTTCGCGCAATTTTTGCATTTTCTTGGTGAAAAGTTGATACTTCACCCTTTAGATATAATAGATCGTACAATAACTAATACATGAACTAATATATTTGGTTGGCCGGGGGTCTTTCATTGAAAACATCAGCAACATCGACTAATCGCTTGCTGCAGATGGATATTAAATGAATTAAAGGTAAGTCACGCTCGGGTATTAATTATTGTATTATTATCTACAAGGTGAAATATCAACTTTGCATCAAGGAAACGAGTAATCAAGTTCTAAATAAACATTAGTTATTATACCAAAATAACAAAAAATGTACAAATTTATTCAAATTTATCAAAAATAGATTAAAACGAACCTTTTAATGTCACTGGTATTGACTAATATTTGTCAAAAGTAAGAATTAAAAGAAACAAAAATGACAAATTTCAAGATAGTTGGCTGTGACTGTATATTTATATATAATTATTTCTTCTAAACAACATTTCCAAATACAGTTTATCGATAATAATGAAAATAAAGGTACTTTACTCTTATCACAAATTCATATACTCTGAATCGCTCGGTATATGGCACAGAAATTTACATATTTGACTATTGCAGTTTTAATTTGATACAAGCCACCTTTTATAAAGCATAAAAATTTCTGAGAATTGGATAATAACAAAAAATCATATGATGCGGCCCTTCCTGGACACACTGTATAAGCAATTAATCAAAATTACTTAAAATTACCGGATTACTTAAACTATGTTTTTGGTTTTAAACAATCGCCCAAATATATTTTTAATCAAATTGAATTTAACGAAAGGGATAAAAATAAAAAATTCCAAAAAAATAACAAAACAATTAAATAGAATTAAATTAAATGTTCAACGTGCCATATTAAAATAAATGTGTATGTGGGAAAATATTCGTTTATAAGAAATGATTCCTATCAAGAATTCTTAGAATTAATCCTAATATTAAAAAGTTTAAAAATATACAGGATGACTCAAAATAACATAATAAAATAAACTTGAAAATATATTTAAACGAGACCTTGTTTAAACCCAAAAATGATTTGTTTATACGTACTGATTGCTTATAACTCAAAAATTCTTAGAATTAGCTAAGCATAAAAAATTTTAAGTATATTATCTGAAAAAAGGAAAGGTTACCAAATTTAATTAATAAAATGTATAGATTAAAATAATTAATCGGTAGCTTGTTTAAAACCAAAAAGTTTTGATTTAAAATTGTTTTAAATATTTTATGGAAAAAGTTTCTGTAATTTTGACTAACCCTGTATATACAAAGTCTATATACTGTTCGTGACTTTCATACGAGACACGGCTGCCGGACGGGAGCGACCGTAAAGTGTTTTTATCGTTAGTACTTTATTTTTTGGCTTAAAATAGCCGTAAAACAAATTATTACTTTCATGTAATTTTCCAGTATTAGAAACAATGTTTCAGTTACATTTTTAACAGTCAGCTGGTCACCAAACATTTTCCTTATATTTGCTAGTCCCGAGGTGAAAAAAGGTTGAAGAACGCTGTCCTCTGTGCATATATATTAGTATCGAGCAAGTTTTATTCGGTATGGTGCCTAGCGTCGTCCCGCGTCCGCGTATTGTGTACGGAAAATAATTTAAGTTTCTTTATGGGGTATTTATGCAAATTCGGGGCCTGCCGAGCCGAGATAAAGTATTACGAATGAAAGCAGACCTGTTCTAAGTAATTATTCGATCTCCGCGCTGTTGACGGAATCTAATTAATATAGGTATTTATCTTACAAATTAAGATGCATCGCTTACCGCGCGCAAATACAGTCGAAATTCAATGATTAATTACTTAGCTATACCGTAAGGGGTCCATTTCTACCTTCGAGGCCCGAAGAAGCCATAAGGTAAACGTCGCAAATTCAGACACTGTCCTAAATAGATAGATATAATAAGAAATCTACAACATTGAACTTTATTCCAGGACATCCGGTTTTTTGATTTGACATTACGCTTATCAACCCTCGATCGTTTCTTATTCTACCAGAACATAACCTAAACGTTTGACTAATCTTGATAATTGAGTGTTATGCTAAAAGTTGTTTTTTAATTAATAATATTCTAATAATATCTATTTGGGTTGTCTAAAAATGCTTTATATGTTTAAAATAATACGGTGTACTACTCATTTAACCACTATTATTTACAAATTTTTAGTTAGGGCAGTTAACCAAGAAGCCTCGAAATGAGCGTTAAATTTATGATGGGCTAGCCATTCGTTGTAATCATGATTCAATGGATAAAGTGAAGAAAATAGATCTTGGCGACACTGCTCAATACATTCTGACCGATGAAATGCCGCAGCACGAGAATTGTCCACCTGGTGATTCGCTTCATTTTCACTTTCAAGTAGCAAAGTAATTGTGGATATTCCAGCAAGTATAGCCATATGTGTTGTCAATGATGCAATATCCACCCTTATGAAGATTATGGAGGTGTTATGTATGACCATCGGGCCAAACTGCAATAATTTCTGCGCGAAGGCTGACGCACGGCGCATCATGTTTTCAGAGTCATCGCTGACTGATGCCACAAAACAGGCCCGTCTGCCGTCAAAATCAAACAGAAAGAAACAAGAGGAGGAACATATTAATTTGAAATGATAATTATATGATCCAGGCATCGCCGACTATAGTAAAATATAACAGTTCTATACATCAAAGTTACACAATACTTTAAACCGTGTTTTCAAACATTTTTGAATTAGATGGTTTGTAAAAATTTATGTGGATAACAAAACCGTAGGTCGTCTTTTTTTTCATTTATGTTACTAACATACGGGTATATATATATGCACATTTCAAAGAGAGTAGACCCTTGCAGGCCATCTTGCCATCTTACGTTTTTAGTGCCTCTTCGCTTGGCAATCCGGCGGTATAAATTCTTCCGTTTGTGATCAATCTCTCTGGAAGGGCCCCGGACTGACCGGTGGCTTTTTGCCGCAAGCCCTGGATTACCAACCCTTGAATGAAAAATATTATGTCGTACGGGTCCGCGCATTACCATATCTCCTCGCAGACTGCGGACCTGTTCGTCGCATCGCTCACAATACAGATGGTGGGTGTCCTCCGCGGCTGGTATGGAAATTAAATGTTCTCGTAATATCCGAAAAACCTCTATTGAGAATCCATTCGATGTTCCGAAGGGTGTCCGTATCTGTATCTATTTGGTTATAATTTCCATTTCGGTGGGTTTGAGCTGATCGATATGTTATTCATACCCTTAAGGCTCCCATCTCCGACCTTGAAAATGCGAAAATAACCCACGCCATAATTATTGCGCCGATCTAATAGTTTTGTAGATATAACATAAGGATGTGTTTTTTTTTTAATGGAAACCATAGCTGGGGCTATGATTGAAATAAATAGAACCTTTTTTCCTCTTTTCAACAATATATAACATGCTGGTTCAAAATATTCCAAAAGTAACGTATATTGAATAACATGAAATTAGTACATATCAGAGGCATTATGATTATTGTCTTCGAGATTTCTTTGAGTAGGCGTATATCACTAGTAGTTTGACACTACTAATCAGAGAAATGAGTAAAATTTCATTCTTTTATTTTAATTGAAAATTACGGAATGCCGTTTGAATAGTATGAAATATGCGCAATAATCGAATGCTTTATGCAAAGTAATAACAATAATTGTGATATAACATCCGAAACATAATTCAATCGTTATCCAGGTAGTGCACGACCGCACAAACTTGTTTGGGATTAGAAGAACATCTTATCAATTACGGGTTGATTAATATGCCAAAAGCCGAACATTGTCATATGGAAGTGGTATGCTGGAGAAACTGTCATGAAAGTATGTAGCCGTGATCCTACAATTTCCAGTCGTCAATCTTCACTTTATATCGGCATGTCGAGGGTATAACTGAAAGGCTAAACATTGCAGGATATATTGTTTTATGCGAAGTAAAATAATTAGATAATTACCAGAATAAAAAAATTAAAAATAAGGTACTACTTTAACCATTTTTCATCTCGTTCGCGTCGCAATACTTCGAAGAGCTTTGTTTAAAAAAATATTTGGAACGGTATTGATACATTCTTCAAAATGCTGCCTTAGGTCCTGAATGTCGTTATGTGATGTTTTATATAATTTGTTTTCAACGTGCCCCCAAAGAAAAAATTCAAAGGTGTAAGATCTGGTGATCGTGGTGGCCACCTTACTGGCCCGTTGTTTCCAATCCAACGGTTTTCAAAATTTATACTCAATAATTCCCTTACCCTTGTTACTTTGTGAGGTGGTGCACCGTCGTGCTGGAAGTATATAGTTCCCCTCTCCATTAGTGGCAAACTGTCTAAAAATTCATTCTCAATATGATGGTTTTCCTAGTAAATATGTTATGCTAAAATACGCTCGCCAAGCACGGCACACCAAACACTAAAACCAAAACGTCCTTGGTTTTGCACGTTAACGGTACGGTGAGGATTGACATCAGACCAATAGTGCTCATTGTGCCTATTAAAGATTCCGGCACTGCTGATGTAGGCTTCATCAGTCCAAATAACTTTTTTTTAATAATGGATTTTGCTGAAGATTTTCACGGTACCACTGGCAAAACTCCATTCGTTGCTGGAGGTCTGGTGGTTGCAAATGATGTTGTTTTCTTAAAGCATATGGCCTAAATTTATGCTTTTTGAGTATTCTCAAAGCTCGACGTCTTGATACCCCAGATTCAGTTTCTATTTCACGACTTGAAGTTGAGGGATTTGCAACTGCGGCTGCAACTGTGTTGGTGGCAGCTACTTCAGCATTTTCCAATATGGTAATGTTTGGGTCTTCGTATACTAAATGACCCGTGATTGATGAGAGATTCTTTTAATCTCGCAAAATTAGATTTGTGAGGTTGTGTTCTTTCTGGATAACGATTGCAGTATGTTTCGGATGCAATTTCAGCATTGTTATTACTTTGAATAAACCATTCGATTATTGCGTATTTTTCATATGATTCATACGGCATTTCGTAACTTTTAATTGAAACAAATATTCAAAAGAATGCAAATTCAATACTTTAGTCACTGATTAGTAGTGTCGAACCACTAGTGATCACTACGCCTACAGTTATATAACATTCCGGGACCATTACTACGTTATATGAACTTCACCTGTTGTTTGTTTATTTGTTTGTTTGTTTGTTACGTTCAAATCTTGTAATATATTTTTCCTACTTCCCAGTGTTCAATCGAGTTGAAACGTTGAAATTTTTTTATTTCGAAGCTTTGGAGAGAAGTTTTGCTACAGTTTGCTATTTGAATTGAGACAGGAGCCTTAAGTGGGTGTATTTCACTTTTCTATTATCCTACCAGAGTAATCCAGACCGCCACAAATGTCCTCGTGGTATAAATTTAAAAATGTATAAATTCTTGTGGATGTGACGTCGTTAACACTTAACAGTCAGAGGTTCATTTGGGTAATGGCGAGGAGAAGTGCCTCGCAAAAGGGATCCTGTAAGTGATATTAGTGCCGCGAAATGATGGTTAATGCTTGCGGTGCGGTTAGTGAATTGCCATTGTCACAATGACCAATGAGGTACTCTTAACGGTGACAATCTGCACATCTGGGTCCGCAACGGACAATCTGCAAATTAAACGAGCCCCGGCCGCAGCAGGCACGGGCCCTGCTCGTCGGCTCAAATTTCGCCCCACGCGAGAAGGGTTATACCCGATTACTCTCTCATATACTTCTTTTTTACTTTATCATACGTAGTATGACAAAGTACTCCAATCGCGTAAAAAAAGAAATTGACAACTGACAAATTTGACAATCCGCCATTTCTGTAATTTCGTAGAAATAGGTAAAAGTTACATTAAAGTAGAGGAAATTTGGTATAATTTATGTCTATGAAATTTTTTGGTAAAATTATATTTTAGCTGCATGAGCAAACATTTACTTTGAAAGTCATGCATAGCAGTTGGCTCTGTTGGTCGCTCTGTGCATTATGTATATTGTACAATAAATAGTTTAGTGAAGTATTAGACATCCTATTTCATAAGAGATTGCTCGTATCTGCATTGCAACTAGTTTGCCAGGATTTGATAGATATTTTGATTCTATTGACAGTATCATCAGCGGGTGACATTGCTGTATAGTAGGATAAAAGTATGATAATAAAATGGAAACAAGAAATTTAGGATGTGAACATAGGCACTTAGATTAAAAAAATATATAATGTATGGTTGGGCTATTTGAACTGTATTTGAGAAAACTGAAAAACGTACAAGTATCTAATATTAATTTTTTCATGACAAGAATTATTATTATTAATTATTAATTAAAACCATTTAATATTCTAAGAAGTTGCACTGAATATTTCATCAATTTTGAACAATAAATAACGTCTTCACATGAATAAACATCAATGACATATGAATTCTAAAGTTATCCAATTTTATCTTAAAGAAGAAAACAAAATTACGTCAAAATGTTTTATTGGCACCAATACGGAAAATTGAAAATTTGGCTCGATCAAACAATTTCTTTTTCCGTTACTATTCTTGAAACATTTTCCAAAAAAGCAAAATTTTTTAACAAATTTTAGATGCAAGAACAAGTTATTATCTAATAGAATATATATTTTGTTTATTATTGATGTCAATACGCACACTTTGACACCTTTTAAACCGTCAATTTTGGTTTTCTACTTGTAAAATTTGAAAACGTTGATCAAGTTTCGGGGTAAAAGATATTATCCAATAAAATATATTTTAGGCGTTTCTTACTGACTGGATTTGTCATCCCAGGCGTTTTGATGCGGCAATTTTCGCTTTTCTCATGAATCCCGGGATTACAAAATCTTTAATCCAGGGATTAGTATATTGTCTGGGATTGGAAGCCCTAGTAGCTACATATTCAGCGCCCTGGAGCAAAAAAATCTGTGCGCCCCTTGTTTTTCGGAAGAGGTTCGGCATTTATGAACATTTAATTAAATGTATCCTACTTTAAATTCCAATTTTTCAATTCCAGATTGAACCAGAAACGGTGTTTGTATATACAAAATCCTCGAGAAACTAAGAAAAGCAAGAAAGCGTTTTTGGCAACTTTTACCTACCACTAAAATTATGGGATTGGCAATTTTTTTCTTTTATAATAAGTTTTAATATTATATGTTTCATATTAACTAGAAAATACTGAAAACCACTTACGTACTTATAAGTTTATGAATAAAAAAAACACCAATTTAGTAAAATAATAGTCATTGAAAAGTCATTTAAACTAAAGAACACACTACAATAGTACATTCAATAAGTAAATTATGATGAAGGGTACTTGCTTAAAAAACGAACATTTATAGTTAAATGTAGGTACATGGAGTTATACATATTATGTATAAATACAACGGACACATTTATAAAACAATATTATGATAATTACGTCAAGATCACAAAACATTTAGGTCCTTCGAGTTTTCTTTAGAAGATCTGGCCAATAGAAGTTATTACACAAATGTTTTTTTATTGCCCTTCCAATGTTGCGGCACCTCTACTCGTGCGCCTGGAGTAGTTTGCTCCTACTGCTCCCCATAGCTACGCCCCTGGTGGATACCCTGGTTTACACACAAAAAAGAAAATTGTTTTTCAAACTAGCCAAGCATTGTTTTTGGAGTACTAGAACTCTGTTGGGGTCGTTGGTTTCGCAAATGTTGCAAAATTCCTATCGTTACCTTGTATGGGGAAGGCTATTTTGGTCTGTATAGCTGGTTGTGAAGGGGTTAAGATATGGTTGCCAGAGCAACTCATTTAAAGAGAATATGTCTTATTTGGCTTTGCTCTTTATTTTTCTTTCTTGTTTCTACTTGTGCTCTTTTCAACACGGGCCTTTAGCTTGTACTGGTAGGTACTTTTGTTATATTTTTAGAGATAGAAAGTAAACTATCACGAAAATCACAATTTTTGACTTAATGATTTTTCAAATCTATCAAAAAGGTACCAATTGTGCCCTTTTTGTTCCCTGTTTTATATGAAAAGTTCTCCTTATTCATTTCAAAGTTCTGCCAACCTAACTTAGGAGGAAACTATTTCGGATATTTGAATATCCCTCATTCGTCATTACGCATATCTATAATGGGATGATAATTGTTTAGCGGTCCCCGGTACGGTCCGTGAGCGGGCAGTCGCGTTAATATTCATAGGGCCCGGAGTTGTAAAGTGCCGTTGTAATCGTGCGGTAGCTGTTAGCGGTTAGCAGTGATATGCTGCCTGACCACTGTCGAATTGTCAGCGTAATGTAATCAAGTCCAGCCCGCCGCGGCGCGGCGCGGCCCGGTTTGGCGTCCCGCTCAGCCCGCATGTGTTTCACGCGCTCCGCACGCAACATTAATCTCAATTTCGGCCACTCTCCTACGGCCATTCGCCCACCACTCACTCATCCATCCATTGCCGTCTTCTAATTCTATTACACTCATTGTCCGCAACTATCGATTTCTTGTTATTCACACCGAACATCATCTCAACCCTTCTATGCAGTCACTTCTTTCAATTCCAACCTTTGCGTACAAAAATAGTACCCAAAAAAACAGGTGGGACAGTTTGTTGATAGTGTTGAGCCCAGGTGCGCCACGAAATGAAACATAACAAACATAATAAAATAAATATACTTAAAACGATACTGTTCAGGTAGCCACAAATAAAAACCAGCACCGTTGCTAGCTGCTTTCAATGTGCAGTTTTGTAAAATCATTGGTTTAGTGCTTGACCCACAAAAAGCTATATTATGCAATGCCAGCAATTCCTTTATTAGAAGAGCTAGAATAATGAAATATAGACTATAGGCTACCCACTAATTCATAAGTTTAAACCTTATTACATAATCATTGTTTATCTTGCATTTTCCCTACAAAAGATCGAGTTGAAGCTTCTCATGATTGCTGCAATTGACGCGGCGCTCTTCGGTCTTTCGGGCGAGCGGGGGAAGGGATCGACAGCGACGCTGCAAGTAGTGGCGGATCGCACGTTCATTAGTTACTAGGAGAACAGTGTTTACGGACACAATACATATAACGACACGGCGATTATGCCTCGCCAAAGAAATTTGGATATCCGGCGACAGATTACCGAATTAAAAAATAATGGCAAAATGAGTCAATAAGATAACAGAACCACGAACAGGCATTTGGAAGTCCCATGGAAATTCTTGGCAATTTAAATCGGGTTTCGGGATTAGCATTTAAAATTAATGAACGATCTGCAAAAGTTTATTGATTTTTCTAAGTTTTATACGCTCAGAGCTGACGTTTGTAACATATGTAATATATCAAGAGTTGTATTTATTTTATATTGTTTGTGCATTTATTTAAATATCATTAATAAATAAACTGTTGAAATTGTTATAATAGTTTGAATATTTATATAACAAAATCGGGCATACTTTTTAAATATTTTTTGGGTTTATCAGGCAAACTTAATTTAGTATTCACCACTAATCGGAAAATCTGCTAACTCCATATTATTAGATCTATCCGCTTCCATCAAAGTCTTGTTTACAACCTTATTGTATAAAACTGAAGAAAACATAAACGCCAATCGATAGAAGAGATTTCTCTCGTACCGGGTCACATATTATAATCAAAATTATGCAAAAATTAAGAATTTAATAGTTAGTTAAAATTACTACCGTGACAAGTTATCGTTCTTTTTGTGTATTGATAATAAGCTGCCCCGGTTCTCTCAGTTGTGTCTAGGGAATCCAATCCCGCACCAAAACCTCAATCCCGCAAATCCGCGGGATTATAGCCATCAATCCCGCGGGATCCGCGAAATTGCGGGATCGCAAACACTAATAATATTCTTTATGCTTTTATGCAATTATAAACAGCGTATAGTAGCAGGAAAATATTTTTAGCATATAGATAATATGCAAAATACAACAGTCGGGATAGTTTAAAAGTTACATTTTACATTGATTTAGGAAGTATTTTCGGAGAAAAGATAATATATATAATGTCTCATCTTTTACATTTGTTGGTTATACCGACGTTGAACGGCGGTAGATATAGGTCCGTAGTAAGCAATTGCGAATTGTTTTTAGATTGTTGTTATCATAGCAAATTTACATAATGTTTTATTGACTTTTTGTTAGTTTTAATTGTATGTAGAGTAATATATTAAGGTATAGTTTAGTGTTAGTATTAGTGTTAGTGTTCGTCGTATTAGTTTAGTATGCCTGGACAAGGGTGTATTGTGCAAAGCTGCAAAAGCCACAGCGGCAAACAGAAAATGAGTTTCTAATTTCTTCTCGTTCCCAAAAGATATTGATTGGTAAGAGACAAAATGAAATGTTCACAAAGCTTGTGATTTATCGTTGTCAAGATTGCCCTTATGAGTTTATGATACATTTATATTTTCAAATGCTGTTATTTTTTACGTTAAAATTTATAAACATTTAAAAACCAACAAAAGTAGAAAGCACTTAATTATTTGGCAACACGAATAAAAAAAGTAAAGCAGCACGTTTTTTCATTCTCTTTTCCTAAAACTTTTGTTTTAAAAGTACTATCAATAAATATATCTACTGCATAAAAATATTATTTTAAGTATTGTAATCTCTATCTGATAAAAAAAATGTTTGTTTGCTGTTCGTTTCTTCAGTTTGCTGCTGTTTGCCGACCACGTTGGTAAAGTGGGGTAATAATTTCCAATAGGCCCAGTTAAACCAGTGTTTTTCGAAAACTCGTTATCAATATGATCTGTTACCTTTTGGGTACCTATATATAAGAAATATATAAGGCCTTAGTTACCGACTTGGCACGAGTCCGTAATTTATGATGAGTAATTTATTGCTTTCTGCGGCGCTATGAAAGACATGTTCGCTTTTATTGACGAATTCAGAAATTTGATATCGTATCCCGCAAATCCCGCGAATCCCGCATAGATAATCCCGCAACGTTGTTCCCGCGAAATCCCTGCGGGATCCAGCATTTGCGGGATTGGATTCCCTAGTTGTGTCGGTTCTCTCCGACATGACACCACCGCTAACGTCTCCCTTGCCCGCAGCACCCCAAAGACCGTAGAGCGTCGGAATTCACGCGGAGTTTCAGCTCGATCTTTTGTATGAAAAATGCAAGATAAACAATGATTATGTAATAAACTTTAAACTTATGAATTATTAGGTAGCCTATAGTCTATATTTCATTATTCTTTCTCTTCTAATAACGGAATTGCTGGCATTGCATAATATAGCTTTTTGTGGGTCAATCACTAATCCAATGATTATACAAAAATGCACATTGAAAACTAGCATTCCGCAGGTGATTTTACTTTTTAATTCGTTGAAGTCTATAGATTATTTCTGGAGTAATTAATTGCTAAAGTTAAACGAATAAAATTTACGGGGCAAAAGCAGCGCCAATTCTTCTTAATTTGGAAAAATCGGGAAAACGCCAACATATACAGCTTTCTAATTTTTATGAGTTGTAGCATATTAATCAAGGACAGCATTTGAATTTTTTCAAATTTATTTGCCCCTAGTTCTGCAAAAAAGTCGACGTCAAAAGAAGGGACATAATATGGCCACGATAGTACCTAACCAGATATTTCATGCCAAAAGTTTTTACCAGTGATTGACCAATTTATTGTCTCGTTGTGTCAAATGCTTTCCGTACATGAATTGGCCTGAATTACATGAATTCTCAATTTGTTTTTTGGGTCACTGGAACACTCAATTCCAAAGAAATAAATCAGAAGTTTGCCAACACTAAAAACGACCTGTCATTGAGTTCATACAGTTTACTCCATTTTTCAAAGAGTGCAGAGCAAATACGAAATTTATAAGCAAAGCACTTTATATGAATTAATTATTAATAGAACAGCAAGTAAGGCATGCTTTCCCTCATGTTGAAGTAGCGGTTCGAATGTAAGGTAATCGCATTGAATTTTAATTTAGGACATCCGGTTTGTTGATTTGACATTAGACTTATCAAGCCAGAATCGTTTCTTACTCTACCAATGTTCTAACGGTCAGAATATAACCTAAAAGTTTGATTGATCTTGATAATTGAGTGTTATGCTAAAAGTGTCGAAATTAGGCACATGTACTTAAATATAGCACGTCCTCAAATCAGACATGTGTGTCGGAATTGTGTACATGGTTAGAAGTAATACATATGGCGACACGAGTGTCGGAATTACAGACATCAATAATCCCTAATTAATACACTAGCAGCAGAGTACCGATTTTGGCATTAATACACCACCTTTGGAGAGTAGAACTCATGCCATCTCCATTAAAAAATCATTATTCTGGCCTAAAACACCCAAATAAAGTAAAAAGGAACTGTTCTTCTGTAACATTATTATCGCTTGGAGAGAATATTTGTTAATAAAAAAGAAGGAAGCACAAAAGAAAATCATTCTAGAGAACTAAGAAAGGAAGAGAAAAATCAACAGAATAAAAAGCTGCGCCAAGAAAACCACTAAAAATTTCAGGTGCAAGAAACATTAAAATACAGTTGAGGGACAGAAGGCACTGGTTCAATAAAAATGTAATAAATGTAAAATAGGGGCAATTGTTAAACTTAGAAAATATAATACAAATTACATAACTATTATGAATTTTCTTTAAAAATGAATACCTAGCCAGAAGGATATATTTGTTTAAAAAAAGTTTGATAATATTTACATTTTATTTAATTAAGTAAATGGAACAACTCTTCCTTGATGCACAGTGTTTCTTATATATACCTAGTGACGCGTTTCGGACCGCTGATCCATCATCAGCCGCCAAATAGTCTATATAGTCGACGTCGACAAACAATAGTAGTCAAGTAGATAAGTCGGAGATGAACACATTAACATTTTAAGGAAATAAATGAATGCGAGATGAAAGATTCTGCTGAATGTTGATAATATTGAAAGTGACTTATCGATAACAGTGTTGGAATGGATTGGGACATTTTATTTGTTTAAATTTGTTAAAACAGCTGATACCTATATTTTATACTGCACCTTTTCTGCACGGGAGCTCTACAGCTTTTCTGTCCAGAGGCCCCCACAGCTTTTGGGGCCCCCATAGTCCTAAATCCGGCACTGAATCTGTGGACACTGAATCGTTCTTGGGTCACGGGGTTCATCCGGGAAGGAAGTGTGACCTTGAACACCTGAAGAATCCATCGAAATCGAGGACCTGCCACGTGCGACTTCCTCAAGTCTGCTTCTCGGTTCTTAGGGCGGTATCGGGTGTCCTCTGGTCGATAGTGGCCTACAAGAAAAATAACAGTAGCAGACCGTGAAGATTCCTGGGTCGCCGCAATTAAAAACTAATTTATCTGTTAATATTCTCTTCCCCTCTTGGACTTTTCTGGGGATTTATAAGGCGTCCTCCGGCTTCCTTCTTCCCGATTATTTATTGCACCGTTGGAAAATTAAGGGAGTGTAGTAGGGAGGTGCGTTTTTTATCAGTCAACAATTTCCATTTTAATTATAAAATTACAGCTTCATTTCCTTAGAATGCTAATCACCGGCGTTCGGTCTGTGTCCCCGACGCCGGCGATAAAAAAGGCACCGACTTATCGGGGTGGGGTGGCGCGCTGAAAAACGCGCACCCCTTGTTTATAAATAAACTTGCGGAAGACCGCAAACAATATAAGAAGTAGAATTTCTACATCTGGCTCTACTAAACGACTAAACGGGGATTACGCAGCCGGGCTTGTCGAAAAAACTGTTCCGCTTTTTTAATGAGACGGGGCGACACCCCAACTCCAAACGCTCTATCCACTAGGAAGTCCCTAGGAAGCACACACGTGCAGTTATTTTCATTTTCGTCTAAAACTAATTCTCACGTTGTAAGCTATCCGACACAAAATCAGGATGTCTTCACTCCTTGTCTCGATGTCTTCATCCCCCTTGATTATCACTTGATAGCAAGAGACTGCACACTGAAATAAATAAAAGTTATCTTAGGGTTTTTATCTCAGACCATATCAGAAAAATCTTTGAAAACAAAAGTTTCTAAACCATCGTTCCGAGATATTTAGAAAATAGTTTTTAAATAACCCCACAGAAAATAATAAAGCGGTGTAAGATCTGGTGATCTAGCTGGCCACTCCATTGCTCCCCTTCTTCCAATCCACCTCCCAGGTAATGTACCGTCCAAATAATTACGCACATTAGCAGCATAGTGCGGTGGGGCACCATCTTGCTGGAACCAGATTAATTCATTTGCCTGTTCTGGATTGTTGTTATTTGGAAACATGCTCCGTAACGCTGACATGACTTGCCAAAAACATGCCAACAACTCCTGGCCACACATTTATTTTTTGGGGATATTGTGTATGCCCTTCGACCGTCCAATGCGGATTTTCTCTAGCCCAATATCCACAAATATATCGATTCATCAAACCGGACAACGAGAATGTTGCTTCGTCCGAAAACACTATCCGATTGGCGAACATTGGATCTAGGGTGCAAATGTTCATCATGCTTTCACAAAATTCTAATCTGTGGTCAGTGTCGGTTTCGGTAATCTGATGAATAACTTGAATTTTGTAGGGGTGAAATTTTTCTACTTTTAGTAAATTTAAAACGGATGTATGACTGATGTCATGGTCTAAGGCCAATCCATGGCTGATTGAATGTGGATTTTCCTCAAGATCCAACAAAACATCCAGTTTTACTTCGTCCGTAACTTTTTTCGGGCGTCCAGACCTGGATAAATCGCGTACAGTTCCTTTTCCCCGAAATTTGATATCAATTCTCCATACCGTCGACTGGCTAATTCGTTGGTCTGGATATTTTCTGCAAACAGGTTGCACACTTCTGCATAGGTCCTAATTCTATTCCCGTAACCGATGCTGCTCTGTTAATCGTCTGATTTTGTGACAATTACATTGTTATTTTCTGACTTTCAAAGAAACTACTAATTTTACCAAAAAATATCATAGACATATATTGTACAAAATTTCCTCTACTTTAATTTATTATCTAAATATTTTGACGAAATTACAGAAATGGCGGCTCATTAGCAAAATCGTTGAAAAATGCTAAGAGTAAACCTCAAGTTCCTTTGGGCCCTTCACAAAACTTCTTTCAGCTCTAAGTTTAGTCATGAAACTTCTAAATATGACGTTTCATCACGATACCTTTAGTAGTTTCTCCGGAATCGTCGCCACAAAAACGGGTACACATAACATACTCATATTTTTTTTAGCTTGGTATAAATTTTCAGTAGCCCAAAAGGACATATTTCCGCTAAAAACTCATTTTTTTATATGATTACCATAATTTTCGTGTATGGTTAATTTCTACAATATAAAACGTAACACTGCGAAAGACTGGCGTGTTCATTCATCTCGAAGTGCCTAAATAAAATTGTTTTGAAGGTGGTTTGTTGGAGGGTGACAGATTGCGGTGTGATATTTTTATAGGAGAGCGTGATTGGGGTGGTTGGATGGAGATATAGGCTGCATATATTGCGTTGATGCAATATCCCGTTGTCACAAAAATGTGTGTAACTTGTCGCCGATTGCAGAAGTGTGGATGCATCGTTGCATCCTTTGGGGAATGGAATAGGATATAGGATGCTGGAGGGAGAGTGAGCGACCTGTCTAGTCTGCGGCATTTCCTCATACCCCGATTGGGATTCCCACGCCGGAGTCCCGCTCGCTATATCTATATATGCGAAACAAGCGGTCCCGAAAGTCAGGAGGAAGACGCTTAAAATCTCAGCTTCCTGGTTCTCACGCACATTTCTTCCTGTAATATCGAACACGTTGCGAATATTACTTGAAATATTCAACTACAGTCTACACGTGGCTTCCTCCCCCTCAAAACAACTCAACTCTCACTTTATTATCTTCGACATCTGGGTAACCACTAAATTACTGGAATTTATTCTCAAGGTGCAGAAGTGGAGATAATGCAACTTATGAAGTTGAGCTCGTCGCGGGTCCGACGAGTCTCGAATGATTTATATTTAAAACTGGGAACCACCGCGGTTAATTAAGCAAGACCGTCTTGTCTTGCAGTTATTAATTAGGGCTGATAATTTATTCCGAGATAACGCACAGAGCTCAGAGTTCGGGCTGTTTGGGTAGAATTTACAATACTGGAATAACGAACTAATGCGAAGTTTTTGTACATACGATTTGGTACTTCAAAAAGTACTATCTATTAGTATTATTTTCGGAATTTTAGTATTACTCCGTACAATAAACTGGCATGTAGATACAAGAAAGTTCCACAGATTTTCAATAGAGTAGTTAATTAGTCAAAATTTCAGTAATCAAATCTAAATGAATTACAAGTGAACAAAATATGGCAACTAATTCTAAATCGGAAGACAAAAATTAGGTTTTTGACAAAACCATTGTAAAAAACTTATAAATACCAACAAAAAACATTCAATACACAATCTACATGATCCAGATTCAGATTCAACGGGAGAACCCGTACCAGAAACAGTTCACACTTCTTTATTTTTTTTTTGTTAGGGTCGTAATAAAATGCATTACCAACTTATTTTAGTTTTGCCAAATTAGTAGGTGATTAAATGCATTGAATTAAGACAGTAGGTAATTGGCAACCTATGAAGTTCTCTGATGTACATTCAAAAGTTTACTGATATTTCTTTTTAATTAAGTTAATAATTGTGGACTGCTAATTTGGACAATGTGGACACCAAATTAAAGATAGAAGGTATAATTTTAGTCTACTAATAGATTTTTGATATTTTTGCTTGTTTCTGACAAATCTGTTACTAAATCTGACATAAAATTGACAAATCTAGCGATTTTTTTAACACAGTATAGATAGTAAAAGTACCAAATAATAGATCTAAGTTACACCTTCTTCTATAAGTTTACCAAATTTCATGGAAAAATATCAACATCTTACATGTTTTTTTCACTCAAAACTTTACTTCTTTGAGTACTTGAGTCAGACATATTTTATCACGTTGCGTGGACAACAACAGCTATATATAGACAATTTAGGGTGGTTCAAAAATGCATTGCAAAAATTTTTGTGATGATAGAAAGCAACGATCCCCCCAAATCGTTTCCAAATCCAAAAAAGTGGACACGTATTTTTTTTTCTTCGAAATTTTGATTCTCAATGGTGCCTGTCGAGGCTTTTGGTATTTTTCGAATAATTGGTCGGGGTTTGGGAAAACTTGGGAAAACTAAAGTTATAGAACTTGTATCGGACTTTCCAAGGAAGAGTTTGACCTATCATACATATGGATTTGATGCCCCCAACCCACCCCCACAGTGCTATGAAAACTACCCTAACATGAAAAAAATTACATTCTTCAGAAAATTTACCGTTCAATCATTTCATTCTTTCTGTGTGGTCGAATGGTTATAAACATTTGTCAGTTAATTGCCATTTGTTTAAATACATTCTATTTGCTTAAATTGTTCGTTTTTCTCGAAAATCCGTCTGAATTCTGTTTTTTGAGGTCGAAATTGTAGTTTATTATCTTAGAATGACCGTATTCATTTAAAAATTTCTTCGTATTGTTTAAACAATCAACTATTATTCATTTTCACTTTTTTCTAATTATGATAGAAATGTCAGCGTTTTTGTGAAATTAACTTATAAACTTTAAGTTCGAGATACATTGCCTATACCTAAACAAATGCAACCAGTTTAAAAGAAAATTTTGCAATTCGTCTAAATTTTTTTTAGAGACGACTTTTATTCTCAAGTGACTTCATTTATATTTGGGATGGTTTTCAATATTTCATCAAATCAGAGTACAGGTGACTTGGTGAACTGTAGGAAAATTAATATTTAAAAAAAAATTAACTCCCCAATCTTTCCTAAAAAAAGGATTTTAATCAATCAAATTTTTTCGAATAAATGATATTGAAAGCGAATATTTTATTATTTAAACAATCGAAATCATCCCAAAATATAAACGATATCACTTGGGATATCTCAAACATAAAATTTATAAGTTCTTTTAACAGAAATGTTAAAACTTGTCCACCAGATTTAGAAAAAAGTTGAAAATGAATAATAATTTATTGTTTAAACAATAGGAGGATTTTTTAATGAATAATTTTACTCTAAGGTAATAACCTGCCATATCAAACCCAGAAAACACAATTCAGACGGATTTTCGAGAAAAACAATTTATTTGAAAAAATAAAATTTGTTTAAACAAATAGAAATTAACTGACAAATGTTTATAAACATTCCACTAGACTTATAATGAAGATTTTTGTGAGAGAAAAGCAGAATGAAATAATTATGTTAATTTTCTGAAGAATCTACATTTTTTCATTCAAGGGTAGTTTGTGGGTTTCACTGCACTGTGGGGGTGGGTTGGGGGCATCAAATCCATATGTATGATAAGTCAAATTCTTCCTTGGAAAGTCTTCTACAAGTTCCATAACTTTAGTCTTAAGTTTTCCCAAACCCCGAAAAATTATTCGAAAAATACCAAAAAATGTCTTTTTCCCATGCATTTTCTTATGTAAATTTGAGGCCTCGACAGGCACCATCAAGGATCAAAATTTCGAAGAAAAAAAAATACGTGTCCACTTTTTCCGGATTTGGAAAAACGATTTGGGGGGATCGTTGCTTTCTAAATAAAAATAGCCAATTTGAACCACCCTAATAGACATACATTACCAAGATAATTAGTACACCTCTATATAAACGGTTAGCCAAAATTACAGGAACACCTAAATAATTCTGCAACGGTAAGAAATTTAAAAAAAAATTGTTTTTTTGCTTTAAACTAGCTAACGTTTAAATATATTTTCAATATACTCAATATGGTCATTTTATTATAGAAAATAGGTAACCTCTCCTTTTTGAATAGATCACCCTGTATATTATTACATGTTTTAATTCTAAGATTAATTCTAAGAATATTAACCAATCTATTAACCAAAAATAATCCAAATTACCGGAATACCTAAACAAATCCTAAAAATTTCAAAAAAGTTTTCATGTAAAAGTTGTTTGCGTTTAAACAACCTTTCGTTTAAATATAGTTTAAAGATACAGTGTGTTCATTTCATTATGGAATATTGCAAACGTTTCCATTTCCTAATAGAATATTTTTATTTTTTTGGGTGCTAAGATTAATTCTAAGAATTTTTTGGGGACTTATTTTTTTAAATGCTTTATTTTTCAGTTATGAGCAATTAATCACAAACTTCTAACCTTCAAATTAAACATATTTTCCCACATAGATACACATTTTAATGTAATAATTTGGACATTTAATTTAATAGTGTTTCTCTTGGATTTTTATCCAAAATAAAATAAAGATCCTGTATATTCGAAATATATTGGAACGAGAGGCTGTTTAAAACAAAAAAAAAACTATTTGAAATGTTTTTTAAAATTTTTTGCAGTTGAAGAATTATTAAGGTGTTCCGGTTATTTTGACTATTTTTGGTTAATAGCTTACAATTTAAAAAAATAATTTTCCAAAAAAGTAGGTATTTCTATAAAAAATTCTTAGAATTAAATCTTATTATAGATTTTTTAGCTTAAGCTCAATAACCTTGATGCTTGGTGCTTGTTTTGTAGGAGGTACTAGCTGTAATGATTGTTCTTAATTTGAAAACTTTAGATTTTTTAACTATTAGACTTTTAATTATTAAAAAAGCTTTGTACTGAAAGTAATATACTAGATGATTTGTACAAAAACAGTAGACCAATACCTAAATGACACCAACAAAATAGTAGTTAAAACAGTTGATGTGGCAACACTGGCAACTACTCCTGTAGGCAAAACATCAGATATCTTGAAAATAAGTAAAATGATAAACTATTTCTTTTGTAATTATACTAACATATAACAACTGTTTTTTTTAAGTTATCTTCAGTGGTTTTTGCATTTTTGATATGATTGGAAAAAATTGCCATTAGTACACACATGTTCTGATACGAATTATTCTTTCAGCATTGATTAATTTGGTACGAATGACTGTATTCGAAGAAGGCATTCAACATCTATAATATATCAGACGGGACCGCAAATCAGATATCTGGCGTGATAATACAACCCTCGGCGTATCTGATCGGGCCGAGGGCCTCGTGTTGAACATTTTTTTTTAAAGAGGATCCACCCCCAACCCCTTGCATCGGGCGTCGGTCGGCGGTGGTGACCATTGTTGGCGCTGACAATGCGCACGCATTCTGCGATTATTAAAATATGACGTCAGTTTGTTAATTATAGGAAATGGGACACCTGCTACCCAGGGCACTTTTATTCGCTCCTCTCTTTTGAAATATGATTACCAGAACAATAAAGTCTAGTGGTTTGCCACCAAACCATTGGGGTGACTTCGCATTATGTTGTACTTTTCCGTCGTATATGTACGATGTATGTATTGTATGTATTGTGCGTGCGTGTGTGCGTATTCGCGAATAATTTTCCCGGAAAAAGATACGCACAAAAATACGGAGTTGGATTTAACACATCGGTGCTTAATCGTATTTCCCTCGCGACCATTTCCGCATGTTGCCAAATCAGACGGAGTAACTGCCATTTTACAATCGTTCGCCCTGGAGCTAGAAAAATCTATGCGCCCCTTGTTTTTCGGAAGACGTCTGGCATTTTTTGAACATAGATATAATTTAAATAAGTACGTAGGCTTTCACGGCCAGAATCATTTAAAAAATAAACTAATTCCGTGTGTCAAGATTTGTAAATGCTGACGTTTCGCGAACCATGTTGCTTGCTTCTTCAAAGCTAATTGAATACTGACGACCTACCAAGAAAATCTCCCTTATATACCTAAATTTACACCCCACTGCGCACATCTGGAGCTACTGCTCCCATGTGCTTTTCCACCTGACCGCGTTAGGATCGATTTCCAGACCCTACTAATGTCAGTACCGTCCTCGCGATTGATGTTGTCAGGATGTTTGTAAATTTCGATGGCTTCTCTAATAAGCCTTCGATGATAATTACCCACCCTTGCCATCATCTTCACGTCAACGAAATTAATTGTGTGTCCCGACTCGTGGCAGTGTTGAGCAACAGCGGACTGCTGAATCTTGCGTAGCCGGGTGTCTCTACTGCGCTCCTTGACTCGACATTCGATACTTCGTCCTGTCTGTCCTACATAGCATGTTCCACACTCACATGGTATCTTGTATACCCCTGCGTTCTTCAGGAGTGGTGTGATATCCTTTGGGTTAGGCAAAAGATCCTGGTGCTCTGTACCTTACCGTGACACCCGATTTCTTCAGTATTCTACCGATTCTTTCAGATACCCCACTTACGTATGGTAAGCAAGCGAACCTCTTTGACTCCTGCCGCTCCTCTGAGACTTGCGGTTTTCTCTGTGTGACACCCCTTATGTCAGACTTGGTGTATCCATTTTGACGTAGAGCCCACTCCAAGTGTTTCCGTTTGTCGTCCAAGGTGCTGGAGTCGCACACCTTCTCGGCTCTGTTGACAATGTTAATAACGTTTCTCTTCTGTTGGGGATGGTGGTGTGATTTGGCGTTCAAGTACCGATCGGTATGTGTCTTCTTACGGTAGACTGTATGTCTAAGCGTATCCGTTCACGTTCTGTATCTTCACATGAATAAACATCCTAGACACATGAATTCTAAAGTTATCCAATTTTATCTTAAAGAAGAAAACAAAAATACCTCAAAATTATGGCGTCTTTTGTTGTCAAGGGTTCAATTTATCCTTTGAAATATACTCAAAATCATACCATTTTGAAAATTACGCACTCCAACACGGAGTCAGTAAAATTTTGATGTGTGAACGTTGCTAAATAAAACTAACTGTGGAAACACCACAAATTTTTCGAAGGATATCGAGTTTTTAGACTCGGGGGATGTAATTAAAGATCTGGCCGCTGTAGTAGACTGAGGGCGCTTCTGCTTTCTGTCGAGCAAGTAATAAAAGTGACAAGAACTAAGTGGAGTCGCGCGCTAAAGTAGATTAAGGATAAGTGCCGATAGAGCACAGAGAACGTTATAAACATATCTCCAATCTCTTCGAGAGGTGCCTTCACGATCTTCCACCTTTCGAGCAGTAATAAGCAATAACAGTAAACGCGAGACTTTCCTCTGTTGGCCGCTGATTAAGTTTTAGGGGTAGTCACCTCTGATGTATGGCCACGCTGATATAATATAATTAGAAGTAGCTTCGGAGCCAACCCCTTATCTATTTGAATAGTGGTGAGAAGGGGCAGCAAAAACCGTATTAGTTACCCTTTGTGGGGTCGTATTACAATACAGATTCGGACCCGACCGCAACAACCCGACAAAAAGAGACATCTAACGCTAGACCACCCCCACTTCGCGTATTCATCGGCTTTTATTGAATTTTGAATAATACTAACATAGTCCTACAAATTTGGAACACTGGAACAACGTCTATAGTGGATCAGAGTATTTGATTCTCTCGGATTTTTTTTTTCAATATACAATAATTTTAAATCCTTTTAATGTTTCTCAAATTTAAAAAACGGGATTTTTTTCTAAATTTCATTGCCCCTTCCTTAACCATTTTCACAGATCTGGTGCTACTGTGCGCTGCGCAGGTGATATGGTGGTGAAATTTTCGAAATATTAGCGTAACGTAGCCCTTCTGTTATCAGCGTTCGACCACCCTAGATTCCGAAGTGAGAACAATGCAATAAGGATAGGGGTGCAGAGGCCCAGGACCCTTGCAAATCACTAAGGCAGATAACATCATTACGAATCTGGGTTTCCTAGGACCTGGAGGGCTATCTACCTATATAATGATATATAGTGTACATTTATTATCCAGGTATCCCCGATCCGTGGCATTTGCTCACCATTACTATCTTCGTTCTAATTTTACCATTCGAGGATCAATTATTTTAAGAGTTAGAATTCTAGAGTCCAAATTAATCAGTGTTAATTGTTGGGTTGGCGATTTATTTTATATTCTCTAGGGTAGAAGGTTTAATGATGTATAGTGTATATTTATTATCCAGGTATCACCGATCCTTGGGATTTGCTCACCATTACTATCTTCATTCTAATTTTACCATTCGAGGGTCAATTATTTTAAGAGTTAGCATTCTAGAGTCGAAATTAAACAGTGTTAATTGTTCGGTTGGCGATTTAATTTATATTTTACGGGGTAGAAGGTTTAGTGATATACAGTGTACATTTATTATCCAAGTATCACCGATCCTTGGGATTTGCTCACCATTACTATCTTCACTCTAATTTTACCATTCAAGGGTCAATTATTTTAAGAGTTAGCATTCTAGAGTCGAAATTAAACAGTGTTAATTGTTCGGTAGGCGATTTAATTTATATTTTACGGGGTAGAAGGTTTAGTGATATATAGTGTACATTTAATATCCAGGTATCACCGATCCTTGGGATTTGCTCACCATTACTATCTTCATTCTAATTTTACCATTCGAGGGTCAATTATTTTAAGAGTTAGCATTCTAGAGTTGAAATTAAACAGTGTTAATTGTTCGGTAGGCGATTTAATTTATATTTTACGGGGTAGAAGGTTTAGTGATATATGCTGTACATTTATTATCCAGGTATCACCGATCCTTGGGATTTGCTCACCATTACTATCTTCATTCTAATTTTACCATTCGAAGGCCAATTATTGTAAGAGTTAGCATTCTAGAGTCGAAATTAAACAGTGTGAATTGTTCGGTTGGCGATTTAATTTATATTTTACGGGGTAGAAGGTTTAGTGATATATAGGGTACATTTATTATCCAGGTATTCCCGATCCTTGGCATTTGCTCACCGTTACTATCTTCGTTCTAATTTTACCATTCGAGGATCAATTATTTTAAGAGTTAGAATTCTAGAGTCTAAATTAAACAGTTTTAATTGTTCGGTTGGCGATTTAATTTATATTTTACGGGGTAGAAGGTTTAGTGATATATAGTGTACATTTATTATCCAGGTATCACCGATCCTTGGGATTTGCTCACCATTACTATCTTCATTCTAATTTTACCAGTCGAGGGTCAATTATTTTAAGAGTTTGCATTCTAGAGTCGAAATTAAACAGTGTTAATTGTTCGGTTGGCGATTTAATTTATATTTTACGGGGTAGAAGGTTTAGTGATATATAGTGTACATTTATTATCGAGGTATCACCGATCCTTGGGATTTGCTCACCATTACTATCTTCATTCTAATTTTACCATTCGAGGGTCAATTATTTTAAGAGTTAGCATTCTAGAGTCGAAATTAATCAGTGTTAATTGTTCGGTTGGCAAATTAATTTATATTTTACGAAGTAGAAGGTGTACTGATATATAGTGTACATTTATTATTCAGGTATCACCGATCCTTGGGATTTGCTCACCATTACTATCTTCATTCTAATTTTACCATTCGAGGCTCAATTATTTTAAGAGTTAGCATTCTAGAGTCGAAATTAAACAGTGTTAATTGTTCGATTGGCGATTTAATTTATATTTTACGGGGTAGAAGGTTTAGTGATATATAGTGTACATTTATTATCCAGGTATCACCGATCCTTGGGATTTGCTCACCATTACTATCTTCATTCTAATTTTACCATTAGAAGGTCAATTATTTTAAGAGTTAGTATTCTAGAGTCGAAATTAAACAGTTTTAATTGTTCGGTTGGCGATTTAATTTATATCTTACCGGGTAGAAGGTTTAGTGATATATATGTGTACATTTATTATCCAGATATCACCGATCCTTGGGATTTGCTCACCATTACTATCTTAATTCTAATTTTACCATTAGAAGGTCAATTATTTTAAGAGTTAGTATTCTAGAGTCGAAATTAAACAGTTTTAATTGTTCGGTTGGCGATTTAATTTATATTTTACGGGGTAGAAGGTTTAGTGATATATATATATGTGTACATTTATTATCCAGATATCACCGATCCTTGGGATTTGCTCACCATTACTATCTTCATTCTAATTTTACCATTAGAAGGTCAATTATTTTAAGAGTTAGTATTCTAGAGTCGAAATTAAACAGTTTTAATTGTTCGGTTGGCGATTTAATTTATATTTTACGGGGTGGAAGGTTTAGTGATATATAGTGTACATTTATTATCCAGGTATCACCGATCCTTGGGATTTGCTCACCATTACTATCTTCATTCTAATTTTACCATTCGAGGGTCAATTATTTTAAGAATTAGCATTCTAGAGTCGAAATTAAACAGTGTTAATTGTTCGGTTGGCGATTTAATTTATATTTTACGGGGTAGAAAGTTTAGTGATATATAGTGTACATTTATTATCCAGGTATCACCGATCCTTGGGATTTGCGCTCACCATTACTATCTTCATTCTGATTTTACCATTAGAGGGTCAATTATTTTAAGAGTTAGCATTCTAGAGTCGAAATTAATCAGTGTTAATTGTTCGGTTGGCGATTTAATTTATATTTTACGGGGTAGACGGTTTAGTGATATATAGTGTACATTTATTATCCAGGTATGACCAATCCTTGGGATTTGCTCACCATTACTATCTTCATTCTAATTTTTACCATTCGAGGATCAATTATTTTAAGAGTTAGCAATCTAGAGTCGAAATTAAACAGTGTTAATTGTTCGGTTGGCGATTTAATTTATATTTTACTGGGTAGAAGGTTTAGTGATATATAGTGTACATTTATTATCCAGGTATCACCGATCCTTGGGATTTGCTCACCATTACTATCTTCATTCTAATTTTACCATTCGAGGGTCAATTATTTTAAGAGTTAACATTCTAGAGTCGAAATTAAACAGTGTTAATTGTTCGGTTGGCGAGTTAATTTATATTTTACGGGGTAGAAGGTTTAGTGATATATAGTATAATTATCTTAATTTTAATTTTATCATTAGAGGATCAATTATTTTAAGAGTTAGCATTCTAGAGTCGAAATTAATCAGTTTTAATTGTTCGGTTGGCGATTTAATTTATATTTTACGTGGTAGAAGGTTTAGTGATATATAGTGTACATTTATTATCCAAGTATCACCGATCCTTGGGATTTGCTCACCATTACTATCTTCATTCTAATTTTACCATTCGAGGGTCAATTATTTTAAGAGTTAGCATTCTAGAGTCGAAATTAAACAGTGTTAATTGTTCGGTTGGCGATTTAATATATATTTTACGGGGTAGAAGGTTTAGTGATATATAGTATAATTTTCTTCATTTTAATTTTATCATTAAAGGATCAATTATTTTAAGAGTTAGCATTCTAGAGTCGAAATTAATCAGTGTTAATTGTTCGGTTGGCGATTTAATTTATATTTTACGGGGTAGAAGGTTTACATTTATTAACTATCCAGGTATCACCGATCCTTGGGATTTGCTCACCATTACTATCTTCATTCTAATTTTACCATTCGAGGATCAATTATTTTAAGAGTTAGCATGCTAGAGTCGAAATTAATCAGTGGTAATTGTTCGGTTGGCGATTTAATTTATATTTTCCGGGGTAGAATTCGGGTAAACAAAAAGGCGGTCCGACGTCGTCGGAAAAACAAAAGGGTGCCCAAAATATGTCCGCGATCGAGGGTCCTAATTACACTTTTATCACTCGGTCCGGGAAGTTATCGGGAAAAGTCCTGGAACGACGTTTTAATTCGTCGCACGTTGCACGACTCAACAAGTTTTTACCCTTTTTGCGGTCGCTAATTTAAATAATGAGTGGCGTGAAGTGAAGTCGACCGGCGCGGAGCAAGGAGCCAGAATTCGTCTTTGCGCGCCCGGCGACAACACAAAATTAATCACCCAGAAAGCCAGCTCTCTCCTTTTGATAGCGCCCCATACAAATGACCGTTGGCCAAGGAATGTCAACTATTTGTCTAATTAATTTTCGGATACAAATGTTACGCTGAGCCACTAAATGCCTGAATGCAAGACGGGGGTGGATGCTTTTACTACCCCTCTAACCCTCTAAACACGTTCATAGCAATCCACAAAGTCTCATCTAAATACACAAAAAAAGATTTTTTGTTTTAAAGAAACATAAACCTTTGCATTTATATTTTTTACCAGAACATATTTCTTTGGTACAAAATATTTACTTGATTAAATACTTTATTTTATTTGCTTGTACGGATTAATTTATTTGGAATTATTGATGTTTTGTCCAAATTCCAACACGAGTGTCGAGGGAACGGACATCAATAATCTCTAATTATTACACTAGCAGCAGAGAGTAGCGATCTTGACATTAAGGAGGAGCCTCGTATAGACGGGTCAAAAAATATCAAGAATAAGCTGTTAAAATTTAAAAGCAAAATTCCAAGCGGTTGCTTAGATATAGGTATTTTCGCTAAGGTCCTACGGCGCGCTGAGCAGGTAACAGTCCGCACTGGACAGTGGGGAGTGCCGGTCCGCTCGAAACATGCTCGAATACTGAGGGGGGATTAGACCGCGAAGCTGACCTCTTTTATGTCCCAGGCATGGCTGAATAGAAAAACATCGAAAATTTAAAGTAGAGTAAAAATACGATTTTCGTCTACCGCCAACAAAAATTTTGCAATAAAAAGTTAATGGTATTCTCAAAATACTCAAGAACGTACAGTAAAAACTTGAAATAAAAATATTGCATAGTTTTTTCAGACTAAATCCCAAAGCTTTCCTAATTTTTTTGGCATCTATACGAGGCTCCCCCCTTAATACACCACCTTTGGAGATAACGCAGTTGAACACATACTATCTCCATTAAAAAATCATTATTCTGGCCTGCAACGCCCAAATAAAGTAAAAAGAAACTGTTCTTCTGTAACATCTAATGCTTGGACAGAATATTTGTAAATAAAAAAGAAGAACACAAAAGAAAACGAAAGAAAACGAAAAAGGAACAGAATAAAAATCTGCGCCAAGAGAAACACTAAAAATTCCAGATGCAAAAACCATTAAAATACAGATGAGGGAAAGATGGCAGACTGAAGAAGACTACGGACTTATTTATACAGTATTTTTTACAGACGGTGTGCGACTCCAGCACCTTCGACGACGAACGGAAACACTTGGAGTGGGCCCTACGTTAGAATGGATACACCAAATCCGACCTACGGGCTGTCACACAAAGAAAACCGCAAATCTCAGAGGAGCGGCAAGAGTCAAAGGGGTTCGCTTGCAAAGTGGGGTATCAGAAAGAATCGGTAGATTACTGAAGAAATCTGGTATCACGGTAAGATACAGAGCACCAGCTAAGGCAAAGGATCTTTTGCCTAACCCAAAGGCTATCACACCACTCCTGAAGAACGAAGGAGTGTACAAGATAACATGTGAGTGTGGAACATGCTACGTAGGACAGACAGGACGCAGTATCGAATGCCGAGTCAAGGAGCACAGTAGAGACACCCGGCTACGCACGATTGCTACGAGTCGGGACACACAATGAATTTCGATGACGTCAAGATGTTGGCAAGGGTGGGTAATTATCATCGAAGGCTTATTACAGAAGCCATCGAAATTTACAAACTTTAACCTGTCTGAATTTGCGGCGTTTACCTTAGTTCCTTTTTCTATGTTCGTTAAAAGAACGTTGCATGTAGTTTCGATTCAACGCTAAAAGAAAACTTTTATTCAAAATTGTTTACAAATTCTATACATCTATAACGCAATACCAGGATAACTGAATCCTCTGCGTCATCCTGTATACGGTGGAAACTGAAAGTTCTTAATAAAAGGGCTTATGCGGTACGAAATTGCCGTGAATGGAAGCGATAGACCCCAAACCCGGGATTTTATCCGAAAATCTCTACTAATATGTCAATAAAGCTTGAAATTTGATTAAGTTTAGTTGTATGGAGGCCCTTTGAATGGCGATGCCGAGCGTGTAGTTACCGCTGCGCGCCCTGTGTAAGCACAATCAGGCTGCTCGTATCCCAGGGTAAGAATACAGCAACATAGGAAGGCATCACCCTACAGGGTCGACATTTCGCCGACAATAGAAACTCCTATGATACCATGGTGCGGGGATATCAAATGATACTTATCGACACCAGCAATCACGATCAAAATCTCGCGTATTCAAATGTACGCGCAAACAAAAGTTTTGTTATCGATTCTCGGTCCCCGGTTGGGTCTTTGTGGTCGTCGCACAGAGGATAGCGCACACACAGAAGTTAAAAAATAAAAGGAAAGATGCCGGGGAGGCTATTGTCTCTGCTTTATGATGCTGCTGTAGTGCCATGCCGTCCGGAGTACGCAGATGAAGAAGTCAATGTATTGGGCGCATCGAGGGCTTCTATATGAGCGAGGGTTGCACCATTCAATCAGCGTCAGTCCCTAAGGGTTTGCGGGATTAGGTGACCTTGCTGGCATGACGGTAATTACACTGCCACCCATGATGACTATACGACCGATCTAAATTAATAACTCGCCATTGAGCCTACGGACTAGAGAGCACTACGGACTTTACTGCCATCATCATACCATGTGCCCTTTTGCTTCCCTTTTACTCGCCACGAACGTCCTATCCACCGCGACTATTATCTTATCACCATTGTCGTTACATAAGTCATAAAAAGAACTGAAACCAATAATAGTATTCAAATGTGTTCAAATTCAGTGGCATCAACCAAACAGTTCGACCTCGTTTCTTATCTGGTTGTATGTGCTTCGTCGGCATTATCGCTCTTCTTGAGAAATCTATTGCGTCTCCAATAAAAGATAATGATGATTTATCTAATTAACGATATAACGGCTATCGTTTTAACTTATTTTTTAGTTACCGCTCTCATGGTTTCTACAGGCGATCGAGCATACAGGAAAACAGATCTATTCTACACACACAAACTAGTCTGTTGTTTCAACAGTTTGTATGTCAAATAATTTATATTTTCGGTTACAAAACCATGTTTTTTATATCTATATTTTTTACATTAAAAAGTATTCCTACATCCAATGACCCTTGAACCCTGTTGTTATAATCTATTACTACATATTGCATCATTTAAATTTATAACTTTATTTCTGCATGTATATAACAAAAGTAAGTAACTAACTAACTTCTTACCTTACTGTATGGTTTAACAAACAATATAGCTTTAAAAAAGCGTTTTGATTAAAATGTCGTTTGCATATTTTTTTGGCCCATTGAGTTTCCTTAAAACCCAGTTCTACCTGTGCTAAAACGCGTTTTCTATTAATGTCGTTATTTATGGTTCAAAATTGATGAAATTCTCAGTGTCAATTCTTAGATAAATAAGGAGTTTGGCTAGGCCAAAAATAATTTACTGGTAAGGTAAAAATGAATTTTACTTCTACATCTTTCTCTTTTTTTAAATATAATAACCCTAGCCAAAGTCACAATACAACAATAGATTTTTTATCTAAGTACAATTTCAGCCCAAACATTATAACTTTTTCGCTAACCGAAAAATGCGATAATTGTCAGATATGTAAACAATGGCCATATCTCGGCTGTTACGTATGGCCAGCTCATCGCAGACACCATAAGCTTTAATCGATACGTAAACCATGGCATAGAAAAGTAAAACCCGACAGAAAAACATCGAATCTAAACATTTTGTTTCGTACTTACGATGTTTTTACAACGGAGCCTTAAGAAAGTTTTTATTCTATTGAGGGTTGAAAAGCAACGTTCTGCTTCAGCTGATACCAACGAAAATGTTATTAAAATATTTAAAGGTAGAGCCGCGGTTGCGGGATATTTGCAAACCCAGCTGGAGTAAACAAACCGGTCGGTGCCTATGAAATTCGCTCGGTAATGGGCTAGCATGCATGCGTCGATACGCACTATGGCGGTAGCAGACGTTTGTCGCCGCGCTGCAAACTCCAGCTATAGCTGTTTTGTTAAATTATATGTTATAAATCGTTGCTTATTGACTATTATACTATTATAACATACAATTAAATTATGTTTTTTTATGGAGCACTAGGTAAGTAACTGTATTAAGATATTATCAATTGTTTGCAAGATGTAGTGAAATTATCGTCAAAAACTTCTTTCAAAACCCTAAACACTAAATTAACCTCAAAAAGTACCTATCACATTTTTCATTATTCGTTTATTTAATTATTGATTCTCATGACTGTGTTTCTGTCACTGTGAAGGAAGTACAAGGGTTTTAACAGAAAATATTACATTTCTACCAAATCACTCCTTGATTTTGTTCTCTGTACTAATTTGAACATTCCCATAAACTTCTTCCTTAAGGCTCCCGTCTCAATTCAAATAGCGAACTGTATTCAACTTCTCTCCAAAGCTTCGTATGGTATAACCTAAACAAAATAATGTATTGCTTTCTATTTGTACAAATATTCAAACTGGACTATGTTGGAATTTTTTAGTCGATGATATAGTACTTATACAATCGTCGCTATTGTTAACATGGTTGCCAACTTATTACCAACACGCACTACCTGGGATGTAAAAGGGTAATTTACCGCGTAAATTACCGGGATTAATTACCGTAATTAATGGTAATTTACCGATTTTTAATTACCGTAATTTAAGACTTAAATTACCGATGGTAATTTAACGTGAATTTAAATTACCGTTGGTAATTTACCGACAAATTTAATTACCGTTGGCTATTTACCGGAATTATAAATTAATTTCAAAGACCTTCCATCAGTAGACGCATGAATGCGTCTACTGATGGCTGTCTACTGCCCCAACCTTCCGTTCCCCCCCCCCCCCCCCGCTCTATTCATTAAATACCAAAAGCTTTTCTTGTGTTTTCTAGACATTTTCTAAAATAAAATCGGTTCATTCATTGGACAGTAACAATATTGCAGTATTATAGGTTAATAGACAATGACAATGTTATCCAAGGTGTCATTTAGCCAATAAAAATGGGTCTATGGGTTAAGTTAACACATCCAATGACATTCCCATTACCCGTATACGTTATATTTTTACTATTCCAGATCATCAGACATTACTTGAGAAAATACAGACCTAATATTTTTTATTTAATGAATAGTGGAAAGCCCGTCTTCATCAATGGCGATCAATCTAACAAATCCGATGATGCAGCTTTGTAGTCAGAAGCCATTTATTATCAAAATTAACTTTTTAATAAATATACCAGTGTTAGAAAAATGATCGAGACTAAAAATGATCCGGATCAAAAAACCCTCTGTGAAACGGAGCGTTATTTTGTGAATCTGGACAGAATAAAGTGTTTATTTTCTACTATTATTATTCTTTTATTGATTTTCCTTATTTTTATTATTGATTTTCCTTATTTTTATTGGTGCTATAAATAGTATTTCTATGTAGTCTTTGCTTTGGTTGTAGTACTATAAAAATAGGCAAAAGATCAGGGATAGCTTGTAATCAATAAAATAATGATTTGAGGTTTTACCAAACATTTTTATTAAAATTAGTACGAAACATAATATACAGTGATCGGTTTTATTCAACATTTTGAATTTTTAATTACCCGGGAATTTAAATCAGCGTAATTTACCATTTTGAATTTTTAATTACGTAGTAAGTTATTATTTGAAATTAATAATTTTAATTTCACCGGTAATTTACAAACAAAATAATTACCGTATTTTAACATTCCTGCTCACTACAATACTCCAGAGTGCAAGTCATAAATATTGAAATTTCTTTACGATGGCAGTTGCTTAAGGACCTTCAGAATCGAAAGGTAGCGAGCATTTCGCGATTGCCGCAATAATTATGACGTGGGTTATCTTCGCGTTTTCAAGGTCGGAGATGGGAGCCTTTAACATGTCCTGCAAGAAGGCGATTTTGTGAAATTATATATGTCTGTTATATAATGTTTGCAAGGACAATTGCCTGAGGAATGGATGGCGACTTCCTAACGCAATGATAACTTTTGACAAAGATGTATACTGATTGAGGGTGTGAGCATAGCGGATACATATATGACAGATCACTTGCTTTTTTCGCCCTGGGACAGTGCAGGAACGTCGCCTAGGGACCACCACGTTAGATACAGTTTGTTACCCTCCAATTCTCGTCGCCTCATCTCATATATTGCTTTTTAATTCACCATCATCGAGGATATCACGATAGCGTAGAAGAAGGAAACCGAACGCTCCTTCGCTCCTAAACTGAGCGTTTTAGAAGCGGTCGTAGTCTTGACGTCCTGGACCCAGCCTCGGCCGAGTCTCGTTGAAATTATATGCCCATATATACATGCGCAAGATAACATGCTATTGTGCTGCTATCTGGTGGCAATATGTCTTACCGTTGAGATAAAATCTCGCAAAGTTACACTGTAACATATCTGCGGCCGTACCGAACCAAGGTATGCTGCTTGCTGCTGGCCCAGTACCATTATCTTACCCCACCGCGCTCGTCTCCTGCTCCTCGCGTTTAAAATTTACATTATCATCCTTTCAGTTCATTCTACGCGCCACCCGTCTTATTAGCGCTCCCCCCTGATACACCCTACCTTTGACATTAATGTTTTTTCCGTATGTTGTTTCTAAGTAATTAATGCCTTAGGAGGAAGAAAAATACATAGAGAATCAAAGATAGCGATCGTTATGTAAGGACGTGTTTAATATTTTATTATGTGAAAGGGAAAACACACCCCTTTTAAAGAAAACAGTAAACAGAAACAAATCATTGGTTCCACTGTCTTAAAAACACCCTAAATTGAAAATAACTCCTCAGATACAAAAAGAAAATCAAGCGGCGTTAAATCAGGTGAACGCGGTGGCCATCGTTCAACCAATCCCTGATTTGATATGCGCTATGAGCAGGAGAACCATCGTGTTGATAGTGTTGTGAACACCTGACTTGTAGATTGATGCCACAGCCTAAACCGAGTTTATCTCTGAAGGATTTTCTATATCTCAGTTTACTCAGTTTATGGCTTAAACTATAATCAGATTTATTTACACAGAATCCGACTCAGGTAAGGTTTTCAAAAAAGTTAATCAAACTGTTAAATTCAAAATGGCGGATTCTGACCTGACTGATTTCTGGCCTAGCAACTGTCTGCAGGTTGGATGGGGTGGATGACCTGGCCTCAATTATACAATGTAATTAAACTATACTTCGCAACAATATGGCGGCTAGAAAATTTAGAAAGATGTCGGGTGCTTATGTAACTTATTTTTGTCATATTTGAAGATCTGAAGATTTGAAGATTTCGTTATATTTGAAGATTGATAATTAAAAATTAATTAATTAAAAAATTAAATATTCGGTGTTGCATGAGGGAGCAAAAAAGCACTATTTTGGACGTGTTTATTTCGCCCAAGCATCCCCTTACATTTTGGCTATTTCAGTTTAAAATGGCCAATTTTGGACTTGTACTGTTTTCAAACTCGCCGATTCATTTATTTTCCGTTGCTATTGATTTAAGTTAAATTCGTTAAGAAAAAAATTAACTTTGGTAACGATTACACTGTGCTAGTCAAAAAAATGAACAAGCCGACGACCTACCTAGTAAAGTCAATTGGGGTACGCTGAATTCAGTGGTGGTAGTCATTTTTCTAGGTTAGGTCATTTAATCGAGTAATATCAATTTCAAATTTTTAGGCGGGACCCGTTTTTGAGAGATATTTGACGGTTTTCGATTGCTCTCAAAATTCGTATTGGAATGTTTTTTGGTGAGAGGAAACGGAATTTGCCATTATTTTTGCGATCTGACAAATATTTAGGACAGTTTGCATATAAAAAACATAAAATATTACCGAAAACGGCAAGAAACGTTGATTTTTGTATGGCAATGGCCCAAAATTTGTAGGAATTACAATTTTTTATAAATGAAATTATTCTTATTAGTTGTCATCAGAATTGTATCACCATTAATTTGTCTTTAACTGTCACACTGACAAGTTATTTAAAAGTCTTTGCTACTGTCTGTCAAAACATCGACACACGACGTTTGAATCAGCTGGAGACAAGTATATCCAAATTTTTACCGACAAATTTTACTTCAGGTTGCAACAATCATTGAAATTTCACAAAACCGTCTTGACATTATGACGTATCGACTAAAGTTATCGCATCGGGACGAAAGTCCATTTTTAGTAGTTTCATGATCAAACTTACAGCTGAAAAGCTTTTTGTTCAAAAGGGTCCAGAGGAACTGGGTGTTTCCTCTAAGCATTTTGCATGGATTTTGCAACTGAGCAGCCATTTCTGTAATTTCGTCAAAATAGTTAAATAATAAATTAAAGTAAAGGAATGTTTGTATATTTTATGTCTATGACATTTTCTGGTAAAATTAATAGTTAGCTGTATGAGCAAATTCTATTTGATCGAGATCGTGCCTGCATTATAACCAAGTTAGCTAGGCTTTGACAGTGATGACAGTAGGTAGTCAAGCTCTGACATTTTGATAATCCTGGCTTACTAGTATTATTTTAATGCAGACACGACCGATCTTAATCAAATAGAATCTCATGCAGCTAAACTATTAATTTTATATAAAGTATGATAAAATCAAGTGTCTGGCCACATCAGATTTTTTTCTTCTCTGATGGCAAGGAAATTTTTAGGAACGTATGTTTATAAACAAAATGAAATTCAAACAAATTTTGGGCCTTTTCCATTAAAAAGTGCGTTTGGTCGTTTTCGGTCATTTTTGGATGCTTTTTACATGAAAACTGTACTAAATATTTATCGGATCGCAAAAATAAAGTCAAATTCGGATTCCTTGCACAAAAAAAACTCCAATACGAATTTTCAGAGCAATAAAAATCGTATAATTTCACCCAAAAATGGGTTCCACTTAAATATTTGATTTTGATATTACTCGTTTAAATGACCTAACCTAGAAAATTGAGTATAACCACTAAATTCAGCGTACCCGAATTGACTTTACTAGGTAGGTCGTCGGCTTGTTAAAAAAAACTGATTTTCGTGCACAGTGCTATTAACGGATTAACGGTTTTGTGCCATGAAGATTTGGAGACAATGTTTAAAATCGAAAATACACACTAATTTTGTTTCTTTTATGGCTTTTATAATACATCACACGATAGAAAACGTATGCATAAAAGCTTGTCAAAAGGGGATGAATTGTACTTATACCGTTATGACAGTACGCCATAGGCGTAGAATTGATATTCGGGTTATCAGCTTATTAGGTGGTATATCGAGTAACGGTCTTTTGGCATTGTGCATAAATAGTATAAAATTACGTGGCTTATGAGATTGCGGCGAACGTAGGGTGCGGAGGGTGCGAAGGGGAAAGACGGAGAGAAGACGACCGTTCGGTCTGACCTTTTTTACCCTGTTGATGCATGGGACGGGACACGGGACGACGGGACGTCGGGACCGAGCTCGCCTGGTAAGGCCGCACTAATTGGACTGACGGAATGATTACCGAGGTAATTAATGGGCCACGCGATATGGGGTGGCATTGCGTTTCCTTTCCCTCTGGACATCCACACCGGGATATTATGAAACGCTAAACCTGAATTAAGGAACGTCTTGACGCTCCGACTTCGTCTTGTCCAAATTAAGATGTGTAAATAGGCGCGCCGAGATTAATCGCACTGTTTATGTTTAACTTGCAATTAAGATCATCCGGAATATACCTGTTTACACTAACCGCTAGCGCTGTTGACAATCTACAAGTCTACAAGAAGCATCTTCTTATCAGTCCAGGACCGGCCCTACCGGCCCACCTAGAAGAATACGGTTAAAACTATCAAATATTTATTACAATACAATAATACAATATTTATGATTTTAAAGAATTAAAAACACAAACTTCGGACTTTTAACTAACAAGGAAACAAGATCTATAGTCTAGTCATTTTAGATGAAAAATCATTGAACATCATCATACTTATTTCGTCCACAAGAAAAGATAAACAAAGAATTACTTTAAAATATTGAAAGATGTAAGTTTAGGACTGTCAAGTCATCTCTCATCAGGAAACTTTTGTATTTTTTTGACAGAATCGATATTGAGATAATATCTCTGTTTTTTACCTTCTCCAAAATCGACATCTTTCAATATTTTTAAGTAATTCTTCATTTATCATGTATACAAATCTTCGCCAAAATTTAGTCTGTAATATGGTGTATAATATGTTCTGCTAAGCTTAATATGTTCGGAAATGTTGATGCAAGCATTTCATGGCGATTTTTTCAATCACTGATAGTTTTGAATTAATTTCAATAATAATGTCATCAAATATTCGGCAAACGTTTTGATATTATTTTCAAATACGGGCTAATTATGTGGATGATCAAATCTAAGTACTCTTACGTCGGACAATTCTAAAGCGTTAAAATCGGAGGAATTACCATGTGTTAACACATTTTCCATATCTTTGCAATGGGCCAGTGATTCATTTTTACTTAATATAAATAATATATTTTCTTTCAGTTTGGGGATATCGTATAAAAACTCAAAAAGGTCGTTGCCTACCTTGTCTACCGCCTAGGGCCGGCCCTGTTGTCACCCTATCCGGGAAGCCGAGGAATAAAAATTAATAACAGGCACCACCCGAATTAAAAAACAGGCACCCAGTTCTTAAAAACAATATAACATTTGACCTGTGTTACTGAACCTTGGGACCTCTCTGATATCTGAACACCCCTAAACGCCCAGCTAACAAATAGCTCCAATAAATTTGATATTTGATACTTTTTTTAGGGAACCGACTTTGAACCGTCGTAAGCCGAAATTCACATGGGCTTGTTCTTGTATACATATTTATAGCCCCTTGATAAGCTATGATAGACGATTAGAAAAAATAGTACCTACTGTTACTCGTATTTCCAATAATCGCTTATCGACAACGTTTTGGTGACTTTTATTTTTTCTAAGAAATTATGTCGAGTCAAAAAGTCCGATCGCGATTATACGTCTTTGAAATTGCAGGCGTAGACGAAGGTCGGCGTGTTATGCGACAGTTTGTGGTCTTAATTTGGACGGCAGGCTTCCAGCCCTCCTTATGGGAATTTACATGTATGGAAAACCACTAATTACTCGAGTACCCTGAGAGATATCGCAATGAAACTAAAACTGTTCAAACGAGCATCCTTCGGCCAAGTGGAAAAGTCCGACTAAAAATATGTAAATTTGTATCCGTAATTAACTATTAACTGATTAGGTGGCACGAAACATTAGCAAAAATCGGGATATTCAATAGGCTGTATCTTCTTGGCCCTTTGTTCAATCTTAATAAAGCCAACATCGTTCGATTCTCCTCTTCCTTAACTATAGGAATGTGAAAAAGTCCGATCACGATTATACGTCTTTGAAATAGCAGGAGTAGACGAAGATCGGCGTGTTATGCGACAGTTTGCGTTCTTAATTTGGACGGCCGGCTTCCAGCCCCCCTTATGGGAATTTACATGTATGGAAAACCACTAATTACTCGAGTACCCTGAGAGATATCGCAATGAAACTAAAACTGTTCGAACGAGCATCCTTCGGCCAATCTAAAAGTGGAAAAGTCCGATCCGAAATATGTAGATTTGTATCCGTAATTAACTATTAACTGATTAGGTGGCACGAAACATTAGCAAAAATCGGGATATTCAATAGGCTGTATCTTGTTGACCCTTTGTTCAATCTTAATAAAGCCAACACCGTTCGATTCTCCTCTTCCTTAACTATAGGAATGTGAAAAAGTCCGATCGCGATTATACAGCCTTAAAATAGCAAGCGTAGACGAAGGTCGGCGTGTTATGCGACAGTTTGCATTCTTAATTTGGACGGCCGGCTTCCAGCCACCCTTATGAGAAGTTACGTGTATAGAAAAAATAATTACTCGAGTATCCTGAGAGATATGGCAATGCAGCTAACACTGTTCGAACGAGCATTCTTCGGTCAATCTAAAAGTGGAAAAGTCCGATCCAAAATATGTAAATTTGTATCCGTAATTAACTATTAACTGATTAGGTGGCACGAAACATTAGCAAAAATCGGGATATTCAATAGGCTGTATCTTGTTGACCCTTTGTTCAATCTTAATAAAGCCAACACCGTTCGATTCTCCTCTTCCTTAACTATAGGAATGTGAAAAAGCCCGATCGCGATTATACAGCCTTAAAATAGCAAGCGTAGACGAAGGTCGGCGTGTTATGCGACAGTTTGCATTCTTAATTTGGACGGCCGGCTTCCAGCCACCCTTATGAGAAGTTACGTGTATAGAAAAAATAATTACTCGAGTATCCTGAGAGATATGGCAATGCAGCTAACACTGTTCGAACGAGCATTCTTCGGTCAATCTAAAAGTGGAAAAGTCCGATCCGAAATATGTAAATATGTATCCGTAATTAATTAATAACTGATTAGGTGACACGAAATATTAGCAAAAATGTGGATATTCAATAGGCTGTATTTCGTTGACCCTTTGCTCAATCTGAATAAAACCAATACCATTCGATTCCCCAATTCTTAAGCTATAGGAATGTCAAAAAGTCCGATCGCGATTATTCAGCCTTAAAATAGCAGGCGTAAACGAAGGTCGGTGTGTTATGCGACAGTTTGCGTTCTTAATTTGGACGGCCGGCTTCCAGCCCCCCTTATGGGAATTTACGTACCTATATACAAAAACGCTAATTGCTCGAGTACCCTGAGAGATATTGCAATGAAGCTAACACTTTTCGAATGAGCATTATTTGGTTAATCTAAAAGTGGAAAAGTCCGATCTGAAATATGCAATTTAGTATCCGTAATTAATTAATAACTGATTGAGTGACACTAAATATTAGCAAAAATCGGGATATTCAATAGGCTGTATCTGGTTGATCCTTTGCTCAATCTTAATAAAACCACCACAGTTCGATTCTCCTCTTCCTTAACTATAGGAATCTCAAAAAGTCCGATTGCGATTATACAGCTTTGAAATAGCAGGCGTAGACGAAGGTCGGCGTGTTATGCGACAGTTTGCGTTCTTAATTTGGACGGCCGGCTTCCAGCCCCCCTTATGGGAAGTTACGTGTATAGAAAAATGCTAATTACTCGAGTATCCTGAGAGATATCGCAATGAAGCTAACACTGTTCGAACGAGCATTCTTCGGTTAATCTAAAAGTGGAAAAGTCCGATCCGAAATATGCAAATTAGTATCCGTAATTAATTAATAACCGATTGGGTGACACGAAATATTAGCAAAAATCGGGATATTCAATAGGCTGTATCTCGTTGACCGTTTGTTTAATCTTAATAAAACGAACACCATTCGATTCGCCTCTTGCTTAACTATAGGAATGTCAAAAAGTCCGATCGCGATTATACAGCTTTGAAATAGCAGGCGTAGACGAAGCTCGGCGTGTTATGCGACAGTTTGCATGCTTAACTTGGACGGCCGGCTTCCAGCCCCCCTTATGGGAAGTTACGTGTATAGAAAAATGCTAATTACTCGAGTACTCTGAGAGATATCGCAATGAAGCTAACACTGTTCGAACGAGCATTCTTCGTTTAATCTAAAAGTGGAAAAGTCCGATCCGAAATATGCAAATTAGTATCCGTAATTAATAAATAGTTGATTGGGTGACACGAAATATTAGCAAAAATCGGGATATTCAATAGGCTGTATCTCCTTGACTCTTTGTTCAATCTTAATAAAACCACCACAATTCGATTCTCCTCTTCCTTAACTATAGGAATGTCGAAAAGTCCGATCGCGATTATACAGCTTTGAAATAGCAGGCGTAGACGAAGTTCGGCCTGTTATGCGACAGTTTGCGTTCTTAATTTGGACGGCCGGCTTCCAGTCCCCCTTATGGGAAGTTATGTGTATAGAAAGCCGCTAATTACTCGAATACTCTGAGAGATATCGCAATGAAGCTAACACTGTTCGAACGAGCATTCTTCGGTTAATCTAAAAGTGGAAAAGTCCGATCGGAAATATGTAAACTAATATCCGTGATTAATTAATGACTTAATTTGAGTTATTTTGTCATACCCACACTGTATATTCACATTTCTCTCAACTAATTCGAAGTCTTCATGGGCTCCTTGGCTATAGAAAAACGAGTCCTTGGGTACACAGTGAGGTACACACCATTCGGTTTGGAGCTAGTTTTTCTTTTCCAAAATGGTGAAGCCGTATTAGGTCTTTACCATTTAATAATATACCATTTATAGCGTCTGTTTTTGACCAAAGGAATGATGAAACATGTCCACGGTGGTTACGGTGGTGTGAAAACGAACTAAGGGGGTTAAAGATAGGGGTGTCGAATTTTGTCGCAAAGAAGCCCGTTGCTGGGTTATTGTTGTAAGCAGCATCGGCGGACGAGGCGTCGAGATCCTATTATCCTTGGGCGAAAAATGCAATCAACTGACAGAGTAGAGAGCGGAACGGAGGCCCAGTGCCATAATGGAATATTGGTTCTGCGGAAGCACCCTCTTCAATCAAGAGGCGGTTTTAAATGCCAGATTAGCGTATTAACATTTATGCTAGATGTGGTTTGAATGTGTGCAATCGTATGATGTGTAAGTGCGGCATATATCCCGCTGTATGGAAGCGTCATGGCGTAACAATTACTCATACGCTCCGTTAAATGCCTCGCCGACCAGCGCCACTCAAAATGTGTCTGGCCTGACGCTTCATTTTAAGTTGCTTTATTTCTTTATTTTCAATAATGACATGAAAACATCATTCACCAGTACCTACCAAAACACTGTCATCGATATTTTGTTTTAAAATTGTTGTAAAATTGTGTATTTTGTTTTTATTCTTCAGAAAATTTTCAAGAAAAATTATTATTAAAAATTTTTTTATAGTTCTGGTTATAATAATCGAAGTAATCTTGTTGTTTAGCTCTAGGAGTTAGTGACCTTAGTTACTTGTTTTGAACAAAATCCCCGTACTCATTTTGTATTTTCTGTTGAAGGTGTTCCAAATTGTTGGGACGATCTTTATAAACTTAATTTGTGTAAGACCTGGTGATCTAGCTGGCCACTCCATAGCTCCCGTTCTTCCAATCCACCTCCCAGGAAATGTAGCGTCCAAATAATTACGCACATTAGCGGCATTGTGCGGTGGGGCACCATCTTGCTCGAACCAGATTAATTCATTTGCCTGTTCTGGATTGTTGTTATTTGGAAACATTCTCCGTAACGCTGGCATGACTTCATTTTGAAAAATTTGCAAATATCGGTCGCCAGTTAAACTGTAATTAAAAAATAATGGTCCAACAATTTGAGTGCCAACAACTCCTGGTCACACATTTATTTTTTGGGGATAATGTGTATGCCCTTCGACCGTCCAATGCGGATTCTCTGTAGCCCAATATCGACAATTATGTCGATTCACCAAACCGGACAACGAGAATGTTGCTTCGTCCGAAAACACTATCCGATTGGCGAACATTGGATCTAGGGCGAAAATGGTCATCATGCTTTCACAAAATTCCAATCTGTGGTCAGTGTCGATTTCGGCAATCTGATGAATAACTTGAATTTTGGAGGGGTGAAATTTTTCTAGTTTTAGTAAATTTAAAACGGATGTATGACTGATGTCATGGTCTAAGGCCAATCAACGGCTGCTTGAATGTGGATTTTTCTCAAGATCCAACAAAACAGCCAGTTTTACTTCGTCCGTAACTTTTTTCTGGGTAAATCGCGAACAGTTCCTTTTTCCCGAAATTTGATATCAATAGGGCTTTTGACTATTATTGGAAAACCATCTTAGTGGGTTTATTCGTTCCATCTACTTTGTAAATGCATTATTTTTCGTATTTACATTCTCTATATTTCATAAAAATAGCGTTAAAAATTGAATCACAAAAGGTCCCACGAAAACGATAGTTTCTGTCTTGTGAAATGTCCAATCGGCCCATATGGTCTGTAAGAATCGGCTTCGTCGTCGTTTGGTAATTGTGTTGTATGATGTGTAGTTTTCACAATTTCTACATAAAAATGGGTTATAAATAGTGTATAAATCCACAATGCAAAAATACGTCAATAAAAACGTCGGATAAACTATTTGTAGCTGTTCCGCAAGATTTGAAGCTGCGAAGAAAGTGGTTGAGACTGGCTCGTAGAAATCCAAAAGAAATATGTTAATAGCGGCCAGTACAAGTGTTTTTTGTTGTGAAGATTACTTCGACATAAGTAAAACTGACTAGAATAAGTTTCCTATCGTATTTTCGATCCAGGTATTATCTGACAGTTTACGGTTAGGACTAACCTAACCTATACAAAGTTATGCTTACATTGCACTTTTTACACGTTGCGTAGTTCCGGAGCGTAAAAATTAGGATTATGTTTAAAGTAGAATCCCACCATCAAAGCGTTAACAAAGTTGTTTCCTATTGTTTGTAAATTAACGTAGTAAATGCAAACGGGAGATTCATAAGCGTACTAACGAATGACGTCACTGGAGACTGAGTCAATTACAGAGCGTTTTCGATCACGTGGTAGGACGTGAATAAAATTCAATTTTAATTTTGGTTTTTTATAGAAATAAGGCATATTTTTAAAAAAAAGTAATAGCAAATAGTTTCCTTAACAACAATAATTGCATCTTTTTTAATCTACAGCAATCAAATGTTTGATTTTTCTCTTTGGTTGTTTTTTTTTTTAAGTTATACGTTGGATACCTGATCCAATTTATATTTTTTTCAAACCTGTCAAATTAGCCTAAAAATAAATCTGCCATTTATAAATAAATGCATTGGAATTTGTTGCTGTTATTATCAAGATCATAAGATAAATGCTCTTATTTTGCCCCACCTTGTTTTATTTCATTCCTTTTGCACCGGGCCCCAACATTTTTGTGGCCGCTGTGGGTCTGTTTGCTACTCCAGGAGTCAAAACGGCGTGCTAATACTGCTCCAACACATCACAATAATCCCGTACATCACTTCGAAAATCATACCATACAATCTTTTGAAGCTCTGAACCCCCTTGTTATTAGCTTTTGCAAAAATAAAACTGCTGCCATTTATTTAATCAATATTTTGAGAACTAAAAATAAACTACAATTCTAACTATAATTTCTACCCCAACTATTTTGCTTGTCAATACATTTTACCATATTTTTTCCTCAAATGTTTTCTTATGGAACTAATTAAAATATTAATCAAAACCAGTAAGAAGGATTTGATATACACCTATAATGGGTAATCATAACCTTTGGCATAATAATAGACAGTTTTGTCAGTTAGGGTATAATAAGTGTATAGGTGACCTCAGGAATTCAGCATGACAATATAATGGTGCTGTGCTATGCGTCAGGTACGGCGAGGTGCATTAAGTACTGTTCGACAACATCGAGGGGTCCACTTCCTTCCCACGGTACCTTCCGTCCCGAAATCTAAACCGAAATATGCATATATAAAACGTGTCGCATGGGGTTGCAACCGTAGAAATTTACATTTGTGACCGGGTACCCCAGTAAGAAGATCTATGGTCAAGATATGTTAAGCAAAGCGATTCGAAATTGAGGGGAATCTGGTCGAAGTCAAAACGGAATTTACATAAATTTTATGTCTTGAAAAGAGTCTCTACAGTTACGAAAAGGAAGGCGAGCTCTTCGGTTTCCCAAATATGAGCCATTGTCTCGTCCGCGCAGATTCTGATGGAATATCGAGGCACAAAAGACCAGATAAGCCCGCATAAAAGACCAAACTCCCTTCTCGAGCTCAAGAATACTTAATTAACTCGAACAATATTCGCAGATTTTACGCCTTATTCTGATAACTTCTATAAATAACCCCCCTCTCGCGCCCCGCAGTGCGCGCGGCACTGATTACTCGCAACCTTTGATATCTGACCTATCGATAACCCTACTTTAAAATCACATACATATTCAAGTCAAAACAATACGCTTGCCAACAATCGAAGGAAACGGACTGGTTTGTCTACCAGGAAAAAACCGAACATAAAAGGATCAGCACGTGCCACTGGCATGGGCGACAGACCTCCTAATCCTCTACCCCAGCATCCGGCCAAACGCAACCCTTCACCGTGATCAGGTGGCTGTGCGTGCCACTCTTTATGTACCTCTCTAATCATTTCGACGCAGGTACATTGTATCCCTTGGTTACTGCTGGGCACTTCAGTTTATTTACACCAGAAGTCACCTGTTGTGAAGATTCAGGATACCTCATTTTTGATTATGAACATTAAGGATGCAACCACTATTTCAAATAATAAACAACATGAGCTGGGGACTTTTGGGTTATCCATATTTTGGCCATTTTTGTTGTGTATCCTTTTTGAATGTCTATACAAAGATGTCAATAATAACTTAGTAATATTTGTCACTTTTGGTCACACGTCAGAGCAGAAAAGCAAGAAAATAACTTTACTATAACACGTAGTGAGTCTTCAAGCACATGTGTTAAAAATTCTGACATATTTTAGTACCTAGTGTGGATAAAACAATCTGTATTTTAATGTTTCTTGAATCTAAAATCTCTTTCTTATTTCTCTATAGAATGATTTTCTTTAGTGCTTTCTTCTTCTTTCTTTCCAAGCATTAGATGATAATTTTACAAAGGAACAGTTTCTTTTTACCTTATTTGGGTGTTTCAAGTCAGAATAGTCATTTTTTGCTGGATCAGTTCAACAAAATCGCTACTCTCTCCTGCTAGAGTAATAATTAGGGATTATCGATACTCGTAATATAGCAAACGATGTAAAATATGTTATTTTCTTCTGTAAAGACAGCAACAGAGCCATATGTATTACTTCTAACCATGTACACAATTACGGCACACGTGTCTGATTTAAGGACGAGCTATATTTACATGTACCTACCTAATTCCGACACCCCTAAATTTGTAAATAATAGTGGTTAAAAGAGTAGGTAGTACTCCGTATTATTATGAAAATATAAAGCATTTTTAGTCAGTCAAATCACCAAACCGGACTTAAACTGTTTCTGATTATTTTTTTTTTCATAGAATCTGAATCTGAAGGCAGAAATTCCGAATCGAGTCTAGTTTTTGAGAAAAGCGGTGCTGAAAACCCAAAAATGCGTTTTTTAAAATCAAAACAATTGTGAATTTCTCCTTTAGGATTCAGGTTGTACCAAAAACGCCTTCATTTTCATTTCTTCCTTACAATAAACAATAAATTAGGAAATTAGATTATACATATCTGTTTGAATCATATCATTTTGAATAAAAATGTCTGCTAAGGAGTTAACGAAATTTTGTTTAATTGAAACAATATATCGTTGTTTGAATAAAGGTAACAATATATTTTGCTGCAAACAAAGGCAAAGAAATATGATAAACTCTGAAAAATATCACTTTGACTCAAATAACTATTAATCTTGTAGAAAGTCAACAACTCATAAAAGGAATATAGTTTATTATTGAAATGCCCAAACATAACTTTTGATATTGTTTTAATATGTATGCAAGAATGATGTTAATTCGAAAAAGTAGCTTCAATTCTACCGTTTTTTTCTTATTTAGAGAGTGTGAATAAAATTTTTATTTTATTTTTTAATGAGTACTGGGTAAACAAGAAACAAAGAGAAGAAGTATCATTCAAAGAGATAGAGAGATATATATTACATACCATGTTATTTTTACTATTGCCCTTGCTTTGTCAATAGCTTTAAAATATCTTGCATTTCAATACCGAAATTTTGAAAAAATAATCACAAAATACCAAGAAATCTTTTATATTTTGTGAAAAACAAAATCCATCGGTTACCTAACAATATTTTTTTGTAAATGAACGTAACAAAGATAACAACTAGGTCTAATCCATAACAATAAAAAGCACTGATCCGGGAGCAATAATTATTAGACAGACTGGCAAGGGTTGTTTTGGGGGTGTGCACTCGCCCTTTCGCCTCCCCCCGTGTGTACGCCACTGATCACAGGTCACCGAAGACTACACCGAAAGCGTGGACCACGAGGTGTTTAATGGCTCTTATAGGTTAGTACACTACGTTATTAGATCTCAACTGCACAACAACAGATTGTTGTCCGTTTGCGTCGCGATGGGCATGCGATGGTTCGCGTCAATTGCGACGTTTGTCGCGACGCGGATTTTGCGGCAGAGCCGTAGAGGCAGCTTTTGCGCGAGACTCTGAAGAAGAGTGGCAAAGAGAACCCCCACCACCGGGCGAGGGCCCGCCCCGTGGCCTATCGTGACCCGGTTGTGAACCGAGAACCTCCCAGACCCGCCCAGGCCAAGTCAGTGTCGGGCCCGAGACCGAAAGGTCACTAGTAGAGGCTAGAAAGTGCCGAGGGGATGACCTATCACCTCGATTCCTCTGATACGTGCTTCGAAAGCCCCGACGCCAGCAACACTTGCGAAAAATCGTGCCAAAATTTTTTTTTCCGCCAAAAACTGTTTTGGGACGCCATGTCCTCATAGGTGCTTATCAACGCGTTCACGATGGCACTGGTCGCGTCTTCCTGGCGCGAACCCTCGCTGGTCAATCCCATACCGACGAGCCTCAACGCGCTGCCCAACACCCTCAACTCTTTGCCCACGCCGACGAATCTCAATCCTCTCGCCACCAATCTCAACCCCATCACCTTGGATAACCCGGAGCTCAGCCTCAGCATCTCCAACAGGCAGACGCCCTCGCAGAACTCGCAAAATAGTGCTAATAGTAATACGGACAAGAACCAGAACATTGAGTGTGTTGTTTGTGGTGACAAAAGCTCCGGAAAACATTATGGACAATTTACATGCGAAGGTAAGACGATTTCCTTTATTTTTGCCAATCCGACACCAATACCTATACTTGAAAATCCTGCAGAAACCACATTGACCAAATGGTCTTTTCCGTTGACCTCTTCAGACAAATTTATTTTCTGTTGACATGACCACTGATCTCTGGCTGAATAATAAACGATATCATCATTTTTATGCAGGATTTTCAAAGGCAATTTGTAGAGATATTGACAAACGGTACATTTGAGAATTTTGAGCTACCTGGTCAAATGGTACCTTTGCAAGCCCCTTAAGACAACCCCATGGTAAAAGTTTGCGTTACTTTTTAGAGGTAATAAAAGACCAATTCAGTTGACCATAACATTAATTATCAAAGAGCAAAGCCAATAAATTCCAAATTGTTTTTGAACAAGTCATTAAAAAAATGACCAGACATCTGATTCATCATCTCTGAATTGGGACTAGTGACGTTGTAGGTTCCAGAAAACTCTTCACGACCCGTAATCTCGAAATCATGAATTGGCAGAAACAAAAGTCCCACTGGTGTTAGATCATAGTTTTGCCTTCTTTTAGAATGTCACTAGATTTTCAATTGACAGTGTATATATACTTAGAGCAAAACTAAGGTCTAACAGTTATAGTTCAAAATTTTTTCAGAGTAGAATTGGAATAACCAATATTTTCTCTTAACTCCATATGACCCAACTCTATAAGCTTTTCCTGTATATACCTACTCAGTTAAAATGCTCATCAATATTCCTCAAAACTGACAGCAGGTTGTGAAAAAATGTGATTTCGTAATTACGGCATATTTGAGAAATAAAATTGAATGCCGTCGCGGCGTTTAGCTTGAACGTTATGACAACCACACTCATCCATATGCAGTATGCAAATTTTTGAAATTTAACCGTACTGCGTGGATAGACAGTCCTTTGAGGAGAGAAAAATTAATACTTTCTAAACGCTTCGCTTATTAGAAAGTTGCATCCGCGGTCTATTTTTAAGGAAGTGCCATCGTGATCACGCTTTCATCTATTTTTTTATAAAGTGCCATTTAAAAAGTTGGGTGACGGCTCTTGGCAGGGCATGGGGTGGGAGTACCTAAGAGGAAATGTAGACATCGTTAGCATCCCCCAAGTAGAGCGGGACAGCCCTTTAGGGAGTTGCGGAGAAAAATGACGGTTTATAAAAACATTCGCCGCAATAAAACTATAAAAATCTCGGTCGTTTGTCATATCTCCTATATATCAAAAAGTCGATGGCTCCTCGCTGTTTTCGGCCGCGGTAAAGGGAAGCGTTTTACAGCTGTTAAATTCCAGGTTGCAAGTCGTTCTTCAAGAGGAGCGTCAGGCGGAATTTGACGTACTCTTGTAGAGGGAGCAGGAATTGTCCTATTGACCAGCACCACCGGAACCAGTGCCAATACTGCCGACTGAGGAAATGCATGAAGATGGGCATGAGGAGAGAAGGTGAGCGTCCAAAACCAGGTCTGCGTTTGATTATGATCACACTTTGGCCAAACGCTACCTCTTAGACTTAGGCTACACATAAAAAAAAAACCTTAACACTTTATTCTCTTCTTTATTTCATTGCTATATGGAAGGTGGCCATGGTACGAACATCTTCATTTTCTATCTTTGATGAGTCGATTGTTTTGATGGATTAAGAGTCTGTGATCAAATACCATGAAAGTTGAAAGTATTGGTAAACAAAAAGGCCATTACAATGTCAAATTATTATCGGTTTAATCTTGTTTGGTAAATCAGGTACCTACTGTGGAAATTTGATCTTTGTTTGTGTGGTGCGTTTGACGTTGTAAATTTATTTAAAAGATTTTCCCATGTGTAGTGGCCAGTGATAAACCATTAATCTTGAGCAGTGCCGTTAATATATGCAAGCGGTAAACGATCCTTTAGGATCGTAGAAGGGCCTTTGTGGCCCTTACGGTCAAGTATTTGTATATTAAACCGATCAATCATGCACAAGAATGGAGTACAATGGAGCCGGGTTCCGCTATACATATATAAGACTGAATATTTTCATAGTGACCCAACGAAATCTACCTAGACCAGAGCTTTTTAAACACACAGATTGCAGGAAGAGCGATCCCGCCACCCTTATATTATACTATCGTCACAAAACAGAATACGATTTATTGGTTTTAATTACGGAGAGGCTTGTGTTGTTTTTAATCAATCCTAGAGCTGATCGTTGCACAAACATGTTTTCGATATGTCCACATCATTCTTGATTATCTGCTTACAAAGAGTCATAATAGACAGTTGGAAAACAACGTGATAAATATGTCAAAAACATACCAGAGGTCACTCATATATGTATCATAGCGAGTTCGGCGGACGAAGTTTCGCTAGCAAATTCCTTTGCGTTCCCACGGATGGCCAGTCGACGAACCCTCCTGGATTCATTTGAATAAATCCCTTAAAGCTGTCCTTACCTGTTTTGCATATTCGCTGGACAGTGGTCACTCTTGCACCCCTATGGCTATGCAAGGTGGCGCAACCCCTCGGGGGGGAGAGGTCGGATACTTTTTTTTTCTTTACCTACTGCTTCCATACCTACCCTCTACTTTACATGCTGCGTTATCCGTTATGTTCCGCTGAGAATAACCAAGGGCATTAACAAGGTGCATTGTTAAACTCATAATACCTACCCATGAAGCAAAAACGGCGTATAAACAATCAGATATCACGTTTCATTACACCCAACATTACTCATTTTTTTTGGTATAGTAGCATGTTTTGTTTATTCGCTACAATTCAAAGGATACATTTGAGCAATATCTTGTGTTAGATAGTGATAAGAGACAAAGATCTTCGGACTTATTTGTGTTATTTGTTTCCAGAAATGTTGTAACCACTAACCCATTCAGCACTTTTTTGCGCTTGTTTTCTTATTCAAGTGTCTGAAAACCTTAAAACACCTTTCAAGTATTAATAAAACAATATCTGATGTGGCCAGGCACATGACTTTATCATACTATATATAAAATTAATAGTTTAGTTGCATGAGATTCTATTTGATCGAGATCGGTCGTATCTGCATTAAAATAAAACTAGTTAGCTAGGATTTGACAGATGTTTTTATTGTATTGGCAGTAGGTGTTGATGATAATAGGTAGTGTCAAAACATCAGCGTTTGACACTACCTATTATCATTAGAATGAAAATGTCTGTCATATCCTGGCTAACTAGCTTTATATTAATGCAGACACAACCGATCTCAATCAAATACAATTTGCTCATGCAGCTAAACTATTAATTTTACCAAAAAATTTCAAAGACATAAATTATACAAAATTTCTCTACTTTAATTTATTATTTATCTATTTTGACGAAACTACAGAAATGGCGGCTCATTTGCAAAATCCTTTTGACCCTTTTGAACGAAAAGCTTTTCAGCTCTAAGTTAAATGTTCAGGGGACCCGAAAGGACATATTTCCGCTAAAATCTCTTTTTTGGCACGATTACAATACTTTGTCATACCACGTATGATAAAGTAAAAAATCTGGTGTGGCCAAGCACATGACTTTATCATACAATATATAAAATTAATAGTTTAGCTACATGAGATTCTATTTGATCGAGATCGATCGTGTTTTCATTAAAATAAAACAAGTTAGCCAGGATTTGACAGATATGTTGATAATATTGACAGTAGGTATTGCCAAAAATCCGCGTTTGACATTACCTACTGTCGTTAGACTGAAAATAATTGTCAAATCCAGGCTAACTAGTTGTAATGCAGACACGATCTCGATCAAATAGAATTTGCACATACAGCTAAACTATTATTTTACCAAAAAATGTCATAGATATAGATTATACAAAATTTCCTCTAGTTTAATTTAATATTAATAACTATTTTGACGAAATTAGAGAAAAGGCAGCTCATTTGCAAAATCCTAGAAAAATGCTTAGAGGAAACGTCCAGTTCCTTTGGACCCGTTTGAACCAAAAGCTTTTCAGCTCTAAGTTTGGTCATAAACTTCTTAATATGAACTTTGGTCCCGATACCTTTAGTAATTCCTCTGGAATCGTCGCCACAAAAATCGGGCTAAAATCTCTTTTTTTTCGGCACGATTACAATACTTTATTTATCATACTGGGTATGATAAAGTAAAAAGACAAGTGGAAAAGAAAATACATACATAAAAAATAATAATACCTATAATATTGTAATAAGTAAATAAGGTAAAAATAAATTAAATAAATCCGTATGAAACGGATTGTTTTCTGTCATTTGTTTCAAAAGTTTCAAATGAACAAATTTCTTGGAACCGTAAATAGAAAATGTACAAATAAACGAAAAGTATGAAATTTGCATGTCAAACAATGCGAAAGCAAAGAAAAAACAACACAATAATAAAAAAAATATTTGTTAGTTTAAACAGTTAAATGCATATGAAACCTTGCTGAATTATAGTCAATGTCATTCTGAGTAAAAAATTTCATAGGTATGGACTTTTTATTATTTGTTGTTATTGGATTTTATATATTAATGTAGTATTGTTTTTTTTTTAGTTTGAGTAAAAGCGTGTATAGAATAAATGTATGTAAAAGAACACTTTTTGGCATAGCACTGAAAATTAAAATTTTTGCAAATTTTTAAAAACTTTCCAAATTTTATTGATGCATTATTTATTGTTATTTTTATTTTTTTGTTGAGACAGAAAGTCGGTTAAATGGATAAAGTAGTGCATATTTATGTGCTCTTTTATAATCTGTTCAGAAAACAGTTGAATTCCAAATGTTTTCCAAGCTATTTTTAAAAAACTAAAAAATGTAATTTTTTAAGTATGATCATAACATCTTTATTTGTGATCCCATCAAAAAAGCATTTTGACATTATAAAGGCACTTCTTTTGTTTACAGTTTGATTATGTCGGTTTAAAATTTTGAATTCGCCAGAAACAACCGAATTTTTTTTATGGGCACGCCATATTGGTTGGTTATACTGTATCACTCAAATGTGTTTTTCATGGCACCATGCGATCATTTCAGATATTAAATAAATCTCCAATTTTGTCGGCTTATTGTATTCTAAATATGGCAAGTGGCATGCCACATTACTCGGAAATAAATTCTGAATCCAAACATGTATAAAACCAATATGGCCCATTAGAAAAACAAAAGTTTAGTTTGCTTCTGACGAATTCATTGTTGAAAAAAATTTTAAACTGACATAGTCAAATTGTAGACAAAAAAGTGCCTTTATAATGTCCAAACGATTTTTGCTGGGATCACAAATAAAGAAGTTGTTATGACCATAATTAAAAATTAGTTATTTTGGTTTTTCAAAATAGCTTGGAAACTATTTGGAATTCAACTGTTTTCTGAACAGATTATGAAAGAGCACATAACTATGCACTACTTTGCCCATTTAACCGACTTTCTATCTCTATTAATAACAAAAGTACCCGTACAATCCAACGTCCCGCGAGACACACTGTATATGAAACACTAATATCTCTTGTTAGGTGTCGAAGAATTTTATAGTCCTACCTTTTCAAGACTTTTGTTTACATGTCTTGAATATATGACAATAAATAGTTAAGTACCTACAATTTAAGATCAACACTGCATTATGATACATAAAGCGACGGCCCGCTTTTGTGAATTTTATGAATAGTGAGTGAACTTTTGCGTCGTCCCGTGATAGCAGCGCTGAGAGATTGCTTCTTTGGTCTTTTCGATAATCTCTCCTGTCTGAAGAGAGGCGGTAACTCCACAAAAATAACATTCACGATGACTTCATTCTTCATGGTATTTGACTGTGGCCAGATCTCTCATATATACACGGCTCTGGTCGTGGTTCGAGGTCAGGGTCAGCTAAGGTCATTTCTCACGATAGCCGTACATAGCAGCTAGCAAGCTACACCATACAATTTAATCCGTGCATTAAAACGCAATACTCCCAAACGAAACCACTTCCCTACTTCGAAATACGTTTTCCTTAGGGGACGATTCACGACGAGAAAAGAATAAGAAAGCGACACAGATCGCGGCAATCAATGTTAATTCATATGTCAGAATCCATATAAATGACCGCTAGACAGGCAGGCTATTGATTGATGATCCGTTATTAGTGTACACCTCAAGCCTTAACAAGGAGGTAGTAATATCTTCTGGCCAATGCTCGAATACTGGGTGATCACAACATTTCTTCAATATTTTGTAGCCGTCCAAAGGGGGAGAGTCCCACCGTCGCAACCAGCGCTACCAGGCCTCCCCAACCAATTTTTGAACGCCTCCGACCCCGTCACTACATCGCTGAGCAATCATGGCTACCTCAGCAGCTACATCTCCTTACTCCTGAGAGCCGAACCGTACCCCACGAGTAGATATGGCCAATGCATACAAGCCAATAACATCATGGGCATTGATAACATTTGCGAATTGGCCGCCAGGCTGCTCTTCTCCGCTGTCGAATGGGCCAGGAACATTCCATTTTTTCCAGACCTCCAAGTTACTGATCAGGTAAGGTACGAAACTGGAGAAGACAGGCTCTGGTATGACCTTCTTTCAATTACTGTTGACAGGTGGCATTGTTGAGGCTCGTCTGGTCTGAGCTCTTCGTTCTGAACGCAAGTCAGTGTTCTATGCCCTTGCACGTCGCGCCCCTGATAGCAGCGGCTGGTCTGCACGCGTCCCCGATGTGTGCGGACCGCGTCGTCCAATTCATGGACCACATCAGGATATTCCAGGTATTTTTTCCTCCAGCACAATATCCCTGACTCCCGTCTGATCTCGATATTGTTCCAGGAACAAGTGGAGAAGTTAAAAGCGCTTCACGTGGATTCAGCCGAGTATTCCTGCCTGAAAGCCATCGTGCTCTTCACAACAGGTAAGTAATGCCATGTTACTTACTCATTAGACCTAAAACTACAAACAATGCCGACGGTAGACAGCTAAACACGCCTACTAATAATGGATTTGTTGCACCCTCGTTTTATGAAAGTACGAAGCAACTGTCCGTATACGCCATTCGGCATTCGTCCTTATCTAGTGCGCTGATAAACGCGACAAAGATTGCTTTCTACTCCGACTTCCGAGGCTGCAGAACCGAGCCCGCCCGCCGACGCGGGCGACTCGACCGAACTTAGTTACTCCCGCTCACAATGAGTGTCGTTGTGCTGCAAAACAAAAGCGATCATCTTGCCACGGTATTGTCCCTACGAGCATAGGTGCTCCAAGGATCAAATTTTATCCTTCTTAAAAACTAAAAGCCTTTTCAGCACAACCCCATCATTTCGAACTTTATACTACGTAACTCATCTACCACAAAAGGGATATTAAATTTATAGTAGAATACAATATGGTTATGTACTCGCTAAAAACTTTTTCGAAAACTTGAAAATAGGTGATGTTTGATAGGAACCGCCCGGAACCGTATTCAGCGCGTTTTTTCAATTTTTTTCTATCTGATGATTAACAAAAAATAGCTAATGCTCTTTTGTCCGACATCAAACATATATACCAAAAAAATTCCTACATGAATAACCGATACTTATACTTCTTAGTTGAGTATTCGTTACTAACTGTACAATTTTAAATGAATACTATAGATTAATCAGCTCACATTCTTGGATTAAACATTCCCCTACTTTTTTTAAAATACACATCTAATCACGAAAGCAATAATATTTTACATGGAATGCAATTAACGCATGCAATACAAAAAAATCAAACATGAATAACCGATACTTATTCTTCCTGGCTGAGTATTCGTTACTTCGTATTCGTTACTTTGTATTCGTTACTTTGTATTCGTTACTTCGTATTCGTTACTTCGTATTCGTTACTGACTGTTCGTACTACTAGTTAGTACTTATAGTGCCCTCCAACCAGTCGGCATAATATGGTCAAAATTTTATAATATCAATTACTTAAAAAAATGGGTTTTCTTAATAAAAATTGAGGCTTGGTTAAAAATGGATTTTGAACTTATTTGGTCATCAAATTTGAAGCATGTATCTTTATGATTTATATGAGTTAATATAATTTTAACAGTAAACCCAAATTATTGTTTCACGCTGATTTTTAACAAAGAAGTGAGTTGGTTGCCTTTACTCCGGCGAAGTTCTTCGTGGTATGTGGAGAGTAGTGTGAGGCAAGGTCACATGCATATAGTTAAAGCTGAAAAAATCTGCTGGTTCGGTGTTACGGTTAATTCGTTTTAACGACACCTGGTTCAGTTCAACTTTGACCTGTCCGGTTCCGCGCGTTTCGGCCTCGCAGATGGTGGATTTGACAATGCGAGCGTTTCCTGTTCTGTCCGAGGACCGACGCCGCGGCACTGCAGCGCCGCACAGTGGTCGAAAATGCGAGTCTAGCCGTTAAAAATTCTTTTAGCGCTTTGGTCCAATTTAATCCAAAGTGACATGAACATGTTTTTAGGTAACCAAATGACTTAAAACGAATCAGTTTGTCTAGATTTCGGTACTTTTTTTTTAATTTTTGCATCATTTTTGACTGTCGTGTTGAACAATTTGTTACTTACTAGGTGAGACTTGGTTTTATACTAAATATTCGTTAATAAAAATTGTTGTTTTTCTTGCACTGCATTGTTTTTTAAACAGCTAAACTGCTAAATGACTCAAATAATGCTATGAAATAAAACCTCATCTAATTGTACTAAAGATTTTGAGGGGTTCTTAAGTTATTTTGATTTCTTAGCCTGCTTTTAATTTCTTTGGTACTTTTAATCTTAATTCTTTTTAAAAAGCGAAGACGTTTTGTCGTCACAGATGAATACAAAAATTGACGACAGTTTTTATGACATTCCCTAGTAATGTTCGAATCTAATTGTCAATTATAAAATTTCAGATCTCTATTATTTTTTATTTCAGTGATAACACTCCTTCTTGTGTCGCGTCACAGACACTTCACAAGTTCTTAAGGAATTGCTAAAAAAGTCAGTAAAAAATTTCATATGGATTTTAGTTTGTTCTTATGTTTAGTCAATATAATTCTATCATTTTTAATGTTTTTACTTATAAATGTATTTACTTTTTATTGTTGTAATGGCTACTGATGGTGTTATTTTTCGTCTTCTTTTATCGTTTTTTGTAATTATTAATCAGACATTTTTAAAAATTCCAATGTCTAGAGTAACAACCGCAATATACAAACGCAATAAAATAAAATTACCATTAAAATAATAATATACATTACAACCTTGAAAACATTTTCACAGTTCAGGTGAAGGTTGGTTAAGATGCCACAGTACCCTTTTCTACCCCCATTTGAATGATGTTTAGGGACATTTTTTCAAGTTTCTCAAAGAGAACTTTTTTAAATTTTCGTTAAAATTATTTGGAAGAAAGCGTTTTAGGCAATTGAAACTTTTATCTAGCACTAAAATTTTGAGATTGGCAATTTCTTTCTTTTAAAATAACTAACATTACGTGTTTTATATTAACAAGGAAATACTGAAACCCACTTACATACTTATAAGTTTATAAATAATAAATCTGATGTGGCCAGGCACATGACTTTATCATACAATATATAAAATTAATAGTTTAGCTGCATGATATTCTATCGAGATCGATCGTGTTTGCATTAAAATAAAACGAATTAGCCAGGATTTGACAGATATTGACAGTAGGTATTGTCAAAAAATCAGCCTTTAACACTACCTACTGTCATTAGAATAAAAATGTCTGGCAAATCCTATATTAATGCAGACACGATCTCGATCAAATAGAAGTTGCTCCTACAGCTAAACTATTAATTTTACCAAAAAGTATCATAGACATAAATTATACAAAATGTCCTCTACTTTAATTTATTATTTAACTATTTTGACGAAATTACAGATATGGCGGCTCATTTGCAAAATCCTTGAAAAATGCATAACAATATTGCTATCCGCAATCCGCACTTGAAATACACATTGACTTTGTAAACACCATGGAAACACCAAGCTGTTTCAATATTGTTTCACATAGCGTACGTGCGCGCGCGTTTCTCCTCCTCATCACATTCTCCATGCATTTGCGTGTTGAATTGACGTTTCGCAACCGCTGACGTTCTGAATACTGTCAAAAGTTTCAACATTTCCAGGCTACCTACTATTAATGTAGACACGATTTCGATCAAATAGAATTTGCTCCTGCAGCTAAACTAATAATTTTACCAAAAATGTTATAGACATAAATTATACAAAATTTCCTCTACTTTAATTTATTATTTATCTATTTTGACGAAATTACAGAAATTCTAAATATGAACTTTCGTCCAGATACCTTTAGTAGTTTCTCCGGAATCGTCGCCACAAAAATCGTTTACACATACACACACACATACACAGACATTTTTTTGTACCTTGGTCAAAAATGGGGGACCCATAAAGACCTATTTCCGCTAAAAACTCAATTTTTTTTTCGGCACGATTACAATACTTCATCATACTGCGTATGATAAAGTAAAAACACAATAATTTAGTAGTACTACAATATTACACTCAATAAGTAAATAAATAAAAAGTGCGCTTGCTTTAAAAAACAAACATTTACAGAAGTCAAATGTACATGGAGTATATATGTATAATTGTATAAACACAAGGCACCAATGTATACATCGAAATAGTGATAATTAAGTCAAGACTACAAAACATTTAGGTCCTTAGAATGTTTTTAAATATATAAATGCACAATTATTTAATTCTGATGTACATTTGTATAAACTTATTGCACATTTTTTTAAATGCACAAGTATTTTTTGCATTGCTCAAATATTTTTTGTATTGTACAATAAATGCATGTTTTATTTTCATTATTTCGCATATAATTTATACTGATTCTCAATAATCTTCAATTATAAAATAAAATTAAAAAATTTGCTATAGTTACATGGAGTTATATATATATACATATGTATAATTGTATAAACACAAGGCACCAATCTATAAGTCAAAATTGTGAAAATTCAACACCACAAAACATTTAGGTCCTTAGAATATTATTTAGAAATTCCGGTCATTTTTTAGTTTTGTTATTTCTCTTCGAATTTTGCGCCCTCTCTACTCGTACGCCTGGAGTAGTTTGCTCCCACTGCTCCCCGTAGCTACGCACCTCTCTCAATCTGGCTGAGATTTAGAAAAAATATATTTTTTTATCAGCTAAAAGTGCAAAATGGGCCACTGTGCAGCGCCGCGCGGTGTACCGTACCGTAGTCCGTGGCTAGGCGAAGCGAGTTGTCTTTTTAACGGGAACGGCCGCGGCCGCAGCACGGCACCGCGCTCAGATAGGTAGGTATTGTACCGAATAAAGTGCTATATCGCGCTGGCAAGGATAGAGAAGCACGGGTAGCATGTCTTTTGCCCGGGGCATAGCCCAGGCCGCGTGACCAAGCAAGTCACGACCTTTTGTAACCCAACCTGCTCACAAGTTCACACACAAGAAAGCCAGATTTACAAGGTAGACGGTCTTCTATACGGATCATCATAAGCGGGCCCGCACGCCAAACCGCCTCGACCTCTGCACTACAATATTCACACCACCTATCCATACTTCTGACGCTCCTAATCGAGCAATCAACGATTTTTAAAGAGAATACATAGTTGAATTAAAAGTGGGTAACTTTGTTTATTGGCGCTGGGCGGTTTTGTTACCTTGAAGTATTGTTCGGCATGCAATAGCGTAAAGCATTTTTGCTGGAGTTTTGTCCAGCACTTTTATTATGATTAGGAAAAGTCGTACGCAAATCAATAATCTGAAAGGAGAATTGCCAAGAAATAAAGAGAGAAATCATTTTTTGTGTTGGAGACTATTCTATATCAACTAGTCAAACAAATCACCTCCTAGTTCGATTGACCGTATAAAATGTAAGGGTAATTCCTCTTGTTGTTCATTAAAATAATTTTCTAACATAGTCAAATATTTCTGTTGATTAACATTTCCATCGAAGAAATATAACCCGATTACCCCGTGATATGTTATACAGTGTGTCCAGGAGAGTCCGCATCATATGGAACAATGAAAATAAGGAAGCAAGTTTACGAGTGTTCCATTACATTTCACTGGTTCACTAGTTTGAAAGGTTTAGTTCTTTTTAGTCTTCTCACTAGAGTCTGCGAGTGAGATTCATGCTTAGTGGCGAATCTTTTTATCTCTTGGTAGACTTGTGGGACACCAAGATCACGATGCAGGTCACTATTCCGTATGTACCAGGGAGCGTTAACCATATTCCTTAGTACTTTATTTTGGAAAGTCTGGATTCCTTGTATATTGGAGTTTTTCGCGCAACCCCAAAGCTGGATGCCGTATAACCAAATCGGTTTTAGTATTTGGTTGTAAACTTGTAGTTTGCTCTGTACTGACAACTGAGAGTTTCTTCCCAGAAGCCAGTACAGTTCTCTGTATTTGAGGCCAATCTCTACTCTCTTCTTCTTAACATGTTCATTCCACCTTAGTTTTGTATCCATACTCATACCCAAATACTTTGCAGTGTTCGCATATGGAACTATGGCGTCGTTAATCTTGACATGAGGTATGTCCTCGATTCTTTTGTTTGTGAAGTTAATGTGGACAGATTTCAATTCGTTGAGCTTGGTCCTCCATTTTTTGGGTCCATTTATATATTCTATTACTAGCTTGTTGAAGATTCCTAGTAGATTCTCCAATAGTTGATCCCACTGCCATTAGAGCCGTGTCATCTGCGAATGTGGCGACTGTTACATTTCCCAGCTGTGGTAGGTCACTTGTATGTAGTAGATAGAGAATTGGTCCCAATACATATTACCCTGTGGTACACCAGCTTTGACTTCTTTTAGTTCCGAGTATTCATCGACCTATTTTGTTCTGACTAAGAAATAAAGGTAGCATACTCTTTAGTTTGTGTATCAATCCTTCGTGCCAAACCTTATCGAAGCTTGTGTCACGCATCAAGAAAGATTGTTGAGCAAATAAGCTTTTCTTCTAATGCTTTCTCTATGATATCTGTTATTCTATGGACTTGATCTATAGTGGAATGTTTTTCTCTAAAACCAAATTGGTGATTAGGAATTAGTTCCTTTCTCTCACTGATAGGTTTCATTCTCTTTAGAAGCAACTTTTCAAAGAGCTACGATATCATTGGTAACAGTGATATTGGGCGATATGATTTGGCCTCGTTCGGTGGTTTGCCTAGTTTTGGTATCATGATAACTTTTCCTACTTTCCAGGCATGTGGGGCGTATGTTAATCTGAACGATGCATTTATTAGATGCGTCAGCATAACAATATTGTTCTTAGGTAGTTGCTTAAGAACTTCTCCTGTGATAAGATCATATCCAGGCGCCTCCTTTGGGTTCAGGTTTGTCTTGATTTCTCTGGCAACTTCCTTTGGAGTAACTAGCTGTATGACTTCTTCTTCATAGGTGATATCTTCATTCGTGATTGGCTCTGATTCAATATTGTGGGGCTGGAAGATTCCTGTTAGATTTTCTGTAAAAATTTCGGCTTTCTGTTTATTGTCTCTTGCCCAGGTACCGTCTCTTCGTCTTATAGGTGGGACATGGGCCACTGGCCTCTTGTATTTCCTCACTGCCTTCCACAGCGAGTAATCTGTTTCTTTATTTAGTCAATTTAGTTAAGAAGGATTCCAATGATGCCTCTTTTAGTTTTTGAATTTCGCGTTTAAGTTGTTGGGATTTATTATTAAGTATGGTTTTGTCAGCTGGATCTCGTGACTGCTGCCATCTTCTTCTAGCTCGTCTTTTCTGTTTGACCATTTCTCTAATTTCCATAGGATAATTATTACTATTAATTGTGTTAATTATATTTAAATTTAATTTAATTAACATTTTATTCAACGACGATTTACGAAAATAACATAGTTATTCAACGACGATTTACGAACATAACATTTCATTGTTCCTTAACATTAAGTTAAAGTCAAGTCATATCTAACATCGGACACTGATTTATTGGCAAAGACGAAATAAAATAAACTCTTATAAGTAGAAACAATGACACTGCAAGTTTTTCTACTTCAAAGCAGTTTTTAGGTCAATATCAATCTAATCACAAAAGATTTTAGTTAGTTTGCAATGTTGACGATACAAATATGGAGTTCAAATGATGACTACCTATTTCTGTTGAGAAGTTGGTTCAGTTTATAGAAAAGAGCATCCAGTCTTGGAATATTAAACTTTTGGCCACCCAATTTACATTGGACTACTCTTAAAAAGGTATCCCGGCAATGTTTGGATTACAGACAAGACAATTCAGAGTGAAACCATAAAATTCAACATGTAGTTTTTGTTTTTAATGTATTATACAGTAGCACTAAATGCATTTCGTTTTCAGGTTATCGATTAGCGAGTATAATGAACCATCACGCACGTTTTAAAATTTCTATTTTCGCATATTTATCGAGTATGGTAATTGAAACTTTGGTGGAACAACACTTAAAACAGCTTCCGGCGCGATATAAACTTTTGGTAGCAGTAAAACATCGCGCGTTATCGCAAGTTTTGAGTGTCGCGAAGGGCAATTAAAAATTGACGACCATCGATTTGCATAACGGGCAACTGTTTCCTAATTGGCCCCAGCCCCTTACGCGGGGGATCCCCGGCGAAAAATAATTACGTGAAGTACCTAAGCCGTATACCTACGGACGTCTAAGATAAATTGGTTCATCTCTTCACCAGCGGGGGTTCATTTCTTATAATCATGCAAATATGGGCGTCATTATTGACATAAAGGACTAGAAGAACCTCATTTTTTATACGTATAGAATTCACATGGAAAGAAAAAATACTTAAATCTCGTTTACCTACCCCAATGGTCTCCTCTGTGCATGCAGACGAAACTGGGTGTCAAAGTACACCCCCCCTGAGAGCGTCGTTATAATGAATATCGATTTTTAGATCTGGACCGAGCGGTTTATCTAAAAACTAGGGTTGTGGGCTGGGGTGGTTGCGGTGGTTTTGTTGTAACAGCATACAGCAAATCTGTGGCTTTTAATTTTTAGGGATGTAGCCCCGAGCCACCGCGTGCTGCTTGTTCTCTCTTCACGTCTCCCGTCGGTTGGAAGGGTGAATAATCTAACGCGTTGACAGTGACACTCTGCACCCCCGTAACACACTCCTCGTGTACCACTATCGGTCATAACGCCACGCCTACACTGTACCTACAAAATCCTTAAACTTAAACTTTTTCACCGAGTTAACTTTTTTTTGGGTCCACATAATATTTTTTGTTAATAACCAAAAATAACGACATCAATAATAGAGGAATAATCAAGGTTTGCACTACCAATAACAAAATAAATTGTCATTAAAGCAATCTTTCAGAACCATAAAAATTATTTTGTTGTTGGGTTTTAGATTATTTTTATTGTACTTCTACACTTTAGTAGAGGAGGGTTTTAAATTAGTTTAGGAGTGTTTTAATTCTAATTTTATAGCCTTTTAATTTAAATTTTTTTAGTTTTTGTTCGTTTTGGTTCTGTTTGGACGACCAGGAACACACTTTAATGTAAACGCTATCAGTGCTTTAAGGACACTTCTGAAAAAAAAAAACTGAATATTTTATAATTTTTAATTGTTATTTTGCAAAAAATTTACAAGAATCCAATTTAGCAGCCCTTTTGATGCAGGGCATTTATTATTGGAGAAATTTAATACACCATAGAAACTTTTTGAAGAAAACACAAAGTAAAAACAGTTAAAATTTAGTGAGTTTTCATTCACGTTAATTCATATTATAAATTATAATATGTATCAAAATATAAAAACATTTGTATTGCTACTTTGTATTCGCTACTTTGTATTCGCTGCTTTGTACTCGTTACTTTGTATTATGCATTTGTATTTAAACAAGTGATTTTCACTTTTCACATAATTCATATTCCTCAGTCAATAATATATTACGATATATATTTCTCATGTAAGGCAAGAACATTGAAGCAAGCTTGAATTCTGGAAAAAATCCTCTACAAGAGGGAGAGAAAAATATACCGTTCTATTAAAAAAAAGAGTTTTGTTCTTATAGCTAATTACTCTAGTTATAAACAAGAAAAATGCTATAACTTGCAGTAAAACCTAAAATATATTTACTTTCTAAAACATTTTTGTTACATAAGCAACATTAAAAATGAAGTTGTAGCAAATTTTCATTACTGTATTTACTAGTTCAATTCACTACCATCTTCGCTAAAAATAGACATATTTTTGTTATTTTTGAAAAGTTAAAATCAGATTTAAAATCAGACCGTGCTCACTTCTCAAAGATTTTACCAAAACATGTTTTTCTTGATTTATTTAGAAAGAAGTTATCTGTTCAAATCAAACCATTAATTTAAATTTTGAATAACAGAGACTTTTGAATAACCGAAATAACCGAAACTTATAGCTTTACTTCCTAGTTGAGTATTTGCTACTTTGTATTCGTTACTTTGTATTATACATTTGTATTGAAACCAAAAGATATATATGATTTTCACTTCATATTCATAATAAATCTACAAAAAACAATTATTCAGTTTCTATTCATATAATCCATATTCCTCAGTCAATAATATATTACGATTTTTGATACATTACAAACTGTTTTGCTTGAAAATTTTCTCATGTAAGGCAAGAATATTGAAGCAAGCTTGAATTCTGAAAAGAAAAAATCCTCTACTAAACTAGAGGGAGACAAAAATATACAGTTCTATTAAAAAAACAATTTTGTTCTAATAGCTAAGTTATAAACAAGGAAAATGCCATAACTTGCAGTATTACCTAAAATATATTTATTATTACCTAAAACATTAACAACATTAAAAATTAAGTTGTAGCAAATTTTCATTACTGTATTTACATGTTCAATTCCTTGCCATCTTCACAAAAAAAAATATTTTTATTTTTTCAAAAGTTAAAATGTAACTTAAAATCAGACCGTGCTCACTTCTCAGTTTATACTAAGTCAAGTTTATACTAAAACATGTTTTTTTGTTTTATTTAGAAAAAAGTTATCTGTTCAAATCAAACCATTAATTTAAATTTTGATTTCTTAGTTGAGTATTAGCTACTTTGTATTCGTTACTTTGTATTCGCTACTTTGTATTCGCTACTTTGTATTCGTTTCTAACTGTAACTGCTATTAGTTAGCACTTTATACAGTGGTCTCCAAACAGCCAGCATCATGAAAATTTGTATATCAATTTCTTGGAAAATGTTTTCTTATAAAGGTTGATGGTCGGTATAAAACTAAAAATGTCTGTTGTAATAAGTGAAAAGCAATGTCTACAATACATATTTCAAATGAATTAATCTCTATAAAATAATTGATCCAAAATAGTAAATTATAAAAATAAGTTTTTTAACGAATACTTTTTAAGTAGTTGACTAACGAATTATAAGTAACGAAGTAATCATTTTCTTGACCACCACTAATCGTGTGAATAATGTGTATATGAACGATTCGCGCGGGCCCGCGGATTTGATAGTTATCTCTGTCACCTGTCGAGTGCGGCGGTATCAATCAGATAGGTCGGGAGGGGCATATATATCAGGGGCGTCCGTGGATTTGTCGCCCGTTATTAAAATTTAATGTGCCGCCGCCGCCGCAGTCGCGGATCGGACAAATTGCTCGGGTAATTTGCAATTTGCCATTAATAGTCCGTTGTATGCCAACAATGTGTGCGGCATTTGACATCGGCCAAACCTCGGCTGGCATCCTTTGGCAATCCATCTTTCGCCCGCTAATAATATTACCAGTCCAACTGGTCTAACCCGTGGCGGCTTACAGGTCGAACCATAAACCATTGTTCACCATAGGTCGACAAATAACCTCCATAATACACACTGGGATATTTTTTTTACCAAATTTTGATGGTATTGCATCACAAGGCACTTAAATTCAATTAAATAGATCAAGCACTGCCAGACGAATGTAGGAATTAACATAACCTATGTTGAGAATTTGAGATATTTCTCATATATTGAGATAACTTCAACATTTGTCTACGGTTTATGAAGTGATATCTGCAAAAACAAACGTTCTATGAATACACGCACACGTACTATGAATATGTGGAATTTAAAAGTGTAAGGTTATGTCATTTATACCTAAAATACGTAGGATTGTGTGTGTGAAGAAATACGTGTGATCTATCGCAACACCCGTACCAATACCTTTGGTCGCAGATTATTTTCTCTTGGTACGATAAATTATGCACTCATTTCTCAGTTGATAATACACTTATGCCTACCTAATGAAAAACTTACAAGTATATAACATATATATTATACATACGTACTATATCAACAGCACAAGGATCTGATAACTGATCACGTATAAGAAAATAAAAAACACTTAATAAGTTATTCTTTATTTGTCAATTTGTAATTCATATATTACTTATAAAAGACAATTAGACAACGAAAGCTTTATAATATTATATAGCTTTATTAATATTATATCATATTGAAAACAGAAAATCACAAAAATGTTGATCCTCGCTAACATCAGTCACGCATAAGGGTCGTAATGCTTGTTCGGTTCTTCGGGGGTAATTTCAATAGAATCTGCGGTTTGTTGTCTTAAACATAAATTCTGCACACACTTTGCACTTGAGTAGAAAAACGTCTGGAGTCAGTGGTTGACAAGTCGACTATGTCCCATTATACAACATTTCTCATATAATAATATGGATGTCTACCAGTAATATTACGAAGAAATTTGATACAAAATCGGTAATCTTCAGCATTCCTCGGTGATTTTATTACCAGTTCATGGAAATTATGAAAATTAGTTATCACATTTCTTGTCTAGAAATCCTCTTCGATCAACAAGATAGTACGTCAGGATTTTGATTCTCCGTAATGTAATTTAAATCCAATTACAAAACCCGTAATGAGCTTCTGCATCATACCATACTTGAAGCTTGAATTCTCTGGTAGTAGACTGGATAAAACAGCACTTTATATGTATATTCTGCTAGCAATAACAATTGACATGGTGTTTTTGATAAAATAAAAGTATACTGCTTTAGGCACAAACCTGATTGATATCTGATACAATAGTAGAATTTTTATGGAATCTCGTAATTTCGATTGGAATACTGCTTTGTGCGGTGTTTTGTTTATTTTCAGATGATATCTAATTTATAGGTTAGAGCTCTCGAAATGTGCCCAAAAGTGAATTTTAGCGAGTTTGACGTTTTTGTGGTAGAATGGTAGATTCCTTCAAGGCGTGACTTTATTTCTTTAAAATATTATATAGGATTTTCAAGAATACTTAATGTAGATTGTTGTAATCTTATAAGATGCTATTATTATTCACTAATTAACCCATAAAAGCATTGAACAGCTTGAATAATTGGACCAATAGGGGACCACCAGAACAGTCCTGAAGTTAGGCTGAACCAGCCTTTCAATTGTAACACCGAAAACAGTGTTACAATTTGTGCATTGTCAAAGTAGAAAAAAGCAATATTTTAGCACCTATAGACAGTGGCGTACCTTCGCGACGTTTTCTCCCGCTGTTCATGACGTGTGACCCGAACGCGGCTTGACCCGAACGTTTATATATCTCCTGCAGGTCCGCATCAGAAATAATGGCTGATTGATTCAGCGACGTTTTTTCAGCTCTCTCCCGATTCTTTTAGCGAAGTGCAGATAAATCACAATGAAATAGTGGTGCGTTCGCTTCCAGGGGTGCATAACAAAGTAGCCCCCCCGAGCACAGCTTTTTGCGATCTGATTTTTCGAAAGATTTGTCGGTGACATTAACATCGCCAAGTTTAACTATTTTTTAGCCATTTCGGCCAATTCCGCACGCCCAGCAGCCTTAACAGCGACGCAGATGGGCGATGTATTAAAATACGATTTGAATCTGTAAAAAGATGTTTTATTGAAATCTGCAGAGATCTCTTATTTCAATAGAGGCAAATAAATATTTTCTTTATGACGAAATGCATCTGTTTGATAGAAGGAACGTTTATTTGTGTCAAACAATTTAGATTTTCAGTTAAAATTTATAATTTGTATATTATAAAGAACGAGATTTATTTAGTTCAAATTATTATATCATTGTGTTGGGTGAAAGAATTATGATGTTTTTTTTTTTCAATGCAATTCTTTGCTGAGTCTTAAAATAATAATAAATGGTTCTTTGATGAAAGAAATTATAGTTGATTGAAGGAAACGACTTTTTCTTTCACTCTCAATACAGTTGGATGAAGTAAACATATTTTGAAATTAAAACATATACAGGGATGTCTCAACAGTGCGATCTCGGAAGATTGTGCCTCTGTTAATGAAGATCTTTTAAAACGGATATCACTCATTTATACAGAACGCCTCCTTTGTGGTAAAGAAGTTATTAAGGTATATGTCAGTGGTATCTGTCAACTCTACTTGCCAATAAAGCATTTTTGTTGCATTCGCCAAAAACCCACACCATGTCAATTAGTTCCGCCTGGGAAAAGTTCGCCATATTTCGCAAAATTATGCAAATCAATAAATATTCAATATAAATTAATACGAACTAATAAGCTAGATTATTCAATGAAGTAAATATTTTTTTGTACCAAAAAAAAAAATTGATCCAAAAGAATAGTATGTTTGTTAAAAACAAAAAATCTTTTCTATCTGTGTAGCTATTTAGTGGTATATAAAACTGGACGTTAATTCCCTGGGAGTGACGTTATGAGCAATTACCTACTCGACGCAACGGCGTGATAAACGAAAATTAGCGCCGGTAGTAAGGATTCCAAAATCCGGTTGGGAGCCGGAATCGCATTTTCTGCACGAATTAATTCAAATCACCGCGCCGCGGTATCGGGTTATTGGAAATACTCGCGTCAGCACTATTCGCTGATGATAATCTCCGATTCCCTCGATCACTAAAAATTATTTATTATTTAATATCCGTCCCCGCCCGTTGCGCTGATCGCAACTCGACTTTTCAGTCTCTATTTTTTTTTATTTCGATGCATGCTTTCCAGTTGTTTGAGGACTAAGCTATCGATTAAAGGCAACAAACCTTTCGCGAAACGTGGCATACACCACGCCACATGACCTTTTTCATAGGTCAAATTTTACTGTATTAGGGGATAAGTTGCCCCCTTTGAGCAATAATTCCGAACAATTAACCCTTAGTGACCTTTCAGAGCCAACCTGCGAAAGACTCTAACGCTCTCTCACGATTGATGTTGCCAGGATGTTTGTAAATTTCGATCGCTTCTCTAATAAGCCTTCGATGATAATTACCCACCCTTGCCAACATCTTCACGTCATCGAAATTCATTGTGTGTCCCGACTCGTGGCAGTGTTGAGCAACAGCGGACTGTTGAATCTTGCGGAGCCGGGTGTCTCTATTGTGCTCCTTCACTTGACGCTGCTTCGTCCTGTCTGTCCTATATAGCAAGTTCCACACTCATATATTATTTCAGGAGTGTTGTGATATCCTTTGGGTTAGGCAAAAGATCCTTTTAAGATTATTCTCTTCTATTTCCATCGTGCGTTTGATGGAAGGACTAACATTGTTCAGGTGGTTAAGGAACGACATATCTGACCCAATGCTTGGGTTTGTAAGGACTTGACCTAATGGCTTCTTCTTCAAACAATTCCATGAAGACGTTGGCAATTACCGGTAAAAGAGGCTGCCCATGGGTGCACCCTCTACACACAGCAAAGTAATCTCTCGAAACAAGAGAGAATTACTTGGATGAAGTGGTTGGTAGGTTCGTATATAGACGAGAGATTGTTGTCTTCAACTAAGAAGTTATTTTCTTGTATATATCTAATTTTCTTCTTCGTCCATGTGATTATGCATTTGAATCCAGTAACTAAGTTCAAGAAATTACGTTTTTTTGTTTTGAGTAATCACTTTTCTGTGTGTACCAGCTCATACATCGCCCCCGCCTTTGACTGCTTCCTTAAGCGGAAATCACACGCATCATACGTCGAAACTTACAAGTATATCCTGTGGGTCAATGACAACTTCCTTCAGAATCTGCATTAAATGCTCAGAGTTCTTGACAAAAGAGTAGTTTATCCTATAAACGGTTGGATGGTTTTCGACAAGTATTTTGCCAACAAATAGGTTGGGGAGCCTATTGCACTGACGATTGGTCTCAAAGGTACGTTATCCTAGTGGATCTTTGGCAAAACGTAGATCCTCGGGGCCCCAGGGGCTTGAACAAAAAGGCTTCTTTGTTCCTGTTCGGGAATCGATGATGATTTAACCAATTCCTTCACTAGCCTTCCTATCTTATCTGTTGGGTCGTTCGCAATTTTACGGTACGTATTTGGGTCCAATAGATCGTTCATCTTCCTGTTGTAGTCTTCCTTGTTCAAAATCACCGTTGCATTCCCTTTGTCCGCTGGTAGTACTGTGATATCCTTGTTGTCCTTGATGGTCTTCAGAGAGTACTTCTCTTCTTTGGTGATATTGGAAACCGCTTGACGAATGTCCTCTGTTTTGTACACCTGGAATTTTGTACAATGCGGCTTCTACTTCCGTAATAGTTTCCTCTTTAGGTATTCTTATGGATGCGTTTGCAAAGTTCAATCCTTTGCCTAGGACCGCCACTTCACCAGTGGAGAGTTGGTGATTAGACATACTTATAACTACTTTGTCCCCAGTAGTAGATTTGGCCATAATCTTCTTAGCCTCTAACTTAACAAACTTTTTCTTGTGAGATTCAGTTGCTTTCTCAAACTAGAATTCCGCCGTTCTCCACGGGTGGAATCAAGCTTACTCCAATCTTCGATTGACATCTATTTGCTAATTTGAGATGAAGCTTTAGCAATTTACCTGTTATGTCCTGTAAAGATCGGTCTAAAATAAAGTTCAATGTTGTACATTTCTTATTTTATTCAACTAAACTGAAATATGTCGGAATGACATATGGATTTGGTACGTTTACCTTATATTAAACAAAGAAAACCGAACTTTAGAGGTAATCGTTTTAATTTTGGCAGTCAGATGCTCGAATTTCTGCCCAATCTTTAATGGGGTGTGTAATGACGGTAAAGTCGTGTCATGTGTCAGCCTGGCAGTCATTCAGCGGGGATCTGCATGGTCTGTATCTCAGTAGTAGGAACGTGGTGGTTATTGGGGCAAAACACCCACCGAATAATGTCTAAGACGGCAGCATCTTAGAGCGGCCCGACAGATGTACACAATAATGCCGGCTAAATGGCCGTTTAACAAACCGTAATAAATTCGACAGAGAAAAAAGGAATGAATGAACCGGGTGCCCGGTTCAAAACGCTAAGCAAACTGTCTCGAGAGGCGTTTTTGACCTGTCCCTGTACAATCGAAATTTGAATGATATATAGGGCCTTATAGGCGTGTGCCATTTCACTAATTTTCTATCGAATTTAACGCCTGTTATCATTATAATAGGGACTAACCTAGATGTTTCTTTTGATGTCGCGCAGTGGTACATTTTCCACTTTTAGATGATGTAAAATGTAATATATTGTATAATCGTTGTATTTACTCATTTACGCTGAGAAATTTTCTTTGTGGCATACACCCCTAAATCACTGTAATTTTGTCTCGTACTTATTTGAGTATTGCGGTACATATTACATATCTTTACAACAGAAAAATGTTTATAACTTTTACAAAAACTGTTTAAATCTTTTTCTCTTAGGCCAAATTGTAGGTAATTGATTGGGATTATACTTTAAATGATTCCATTAAAAGCTGAAAAGCCTCCACATTACGATATTATGTATGACACCAAGTGGAGGGAGTTGATATTTTGGTTGGCTGTGATAACAACATGTTTATAACTTTTCAAAAATTATTACGTAACTTTCCACCATATACTAAATTATAGGTAATTAGATGCGGTAGTCCTATTCATGAATGCAAAATGTTTTGCTCTGAGGTGAAGAACCCCTAAATAACGATATTGTACTTATGTTGTGTGGCTTCAACTGAACATTACTTTGTTCTGCTTTAGCAAAATGTTATAACTTTTCTAAATGTGGTTCTATAATTTTCTGTCATGCGTCAAATTAAAGATCATTAACGGGGGTTAAATCCTTTGGTAGTCGATTTCGGAACATTTTGTAAATACATGCTATGATTGTTACCATGCACAATTTAATAATCAGATGTGAATATTTATTCAAGAAAAACAAACGTCTTATTTAACACCAACAGCAATATTGTTCTGCAAAATAAAATTTGTGAAATACTTCATTTGATTTTTTTATTTGATTAAAGAAGATATTATAATATTAAATGTACATTCAGCGAAAGATACGAGAGTTTCAATGAATAATTACATTTATTCCAGTTTTTCTTTTGTCACAAAATGTTATATGGACATTTCAAAGCGCTTTTTGTTTGTAGATGACGAACCGGAAACGTCTCCACCAAGTCTTAGATTTCCGTTACGCAGACTTCTTGGTTTGGAATCTATGAAAACAAAATTGAAACGATATCTCACATCTCTTGTGAAAAAATCAGTGTCACCATCACGTTTTATCTGTGCACAGTAATTTTTGCTGTTTTGTGTTGAAATATATGCCTTATTCGGTATTCAAATTTACTTTTGTGGGAACGTCCCAATTCTTGATAATTTTGGTATATCTGACGTTCCGATTATATAAAAAGGACCCAAAAAAATAAAGACTATAAAAAGCCACCACAGGGCGCGGATGGGGTGTTGACTTATTTTCAAAAGTAGGTAATTCTTCTCCCGGTTTTGAAATTTCATAATTATGGTAAGCCTACATATATGGGATGTTTTGAGGGGGTTGAAACATATGTTTGGCTTGAACATTCTGAAATGTTGTATAATAATTTTATATATGCAAATACAGGAAAAATAGTAAAGAAATCTAATGCGGCTATAAATTTGACAATCTATGCTGGACACCACAATTCAAAACTTCTAAACCATCCCGCATTTCTTTATTTGTTGGAGCTGCAATATTTCTATAGTATCTTCGTCCACTTTGTGTTGTTCTCATTCGGTTTGGGAGATAAAAAACATGACAGATTAACAATATTCATCTTCTGTAGGACGCTCCGCGGTAGTTACGGCGCATATGTTGACGTGCCAAAACGAATGACCGCTAAAAAATCTGGAATTTTTGTAACATTTGCTTAGTTATTGTTATTAAAACTGTAAGCTTATTTAAATTTCCACTTTTTCATTAATAATATGAACATTAAATAATGCGGAAATTAAAAATTAGTATCTACAAAAATCTGCATCGGAAGAACATGTTCATGTCACTTTATATGATATCGGACCTAGCACTAAAATAATTTTGAACGGCTATACTCGCATTTTCAACTACTGTATGTCATTAAGAAAAACGGTGAGTTTGGCGTGAACTTTTTTTGCCATCCTCGGTCAATTTATGGTCATATTCTATATGCAGATTTTTCTATTAATATTCGGGGGTGTAGGGGTCTAGCCCGGGGTAGGGGCTAATCATAATTTGACTACAATATGTCACATCGTGACTAACAAGGGATAAAGAAGGCCGCGGTTCTTTTCGGAGGAGGGACAGAGCGGTCGAGAAATTCTAGCCTATACACGGGGGTGACTTTTGCACCCCCGAACAACAACCCTCGTATCGTGTATCATAGTTTCATCCAGCCGCATATTATGCTCGAATATTATAACTTACGAAAAAACTACGTCACCTAGTTTCCTCGGCGATCTCGATTATTGAAGAAAAGTTGCCTCTTGAGCACGATTTACCACTTGTAGGCTGAAAAGGGGCTATCGATTAACCTTCTGAAAGCGTTTAGCCTTCAGAAATCGGGATTTTGCGAATGATAATTAAACATCTGGGCGATGACTGCAGGTCTGGGATGGGTTCTGGTCTAGGTCGGAATACACACTAACAAGTAACGGGCTATCGCAGGACATCGAAAAGGCGTATAGCGTCGAACAGCCAACGAGTACTACCCCATTGTACTCCGAGCTATTAGCCACAATTTATTGCCATCCTAACACACACTGCCTTCTAACATTACAGACATCTCACCCGATTTAACAAATTTGTCTCTATTGCCGAAATCGCTATCTACGCTCAAAATGTCGTGCCATTAACGATTTTTACAACCATTTCAACATTCCAGCGGACTGCTCTGCTTTTTACACATTTCACTGGATCACTAGTTCGAAGGGTTTAGTCCTTTTTAGTCTTCTCACTAGATTCTGGTTGTCCAGTAGCTGCATGGCCTCTACGTTGACGTGATGGCTTAGGCGAGATTCATGCTTAGTGGCGAATCTTTTTATCTCTTGGATGCCTTGTGAGACACCAAGATCACGATGCAGGTCACTATTCCGTATGTACCAAGGAGCGTTAACCACATTCCTTAGTACTTTATTTTGGAAAGTCTGGATTCCTTGTATATTGGAGATTTTCGCGCAACCCCAAAGCTGGATGCCGTATAACCAAATCGGTTCTAGTATTAGGTTGTAAACTTGTAGTTTGTTCTGTACTGACAACTGAGAGTTTCTTCCCAGAAGCCAGTACAGTTCTCTGTTTTTTAGGCCAAGATCTACTCTCTTCGTCTTAACATGTTCTTTCCACCTTAGTTTTGTATCCAGAGTCATACCCAAATACTTTGCAGTGTTCGCATATGGAACTATGGCGTCGTTAATCTTCATTTTTTGGTTCATTTATATATTTTATTACTAGCTTTTTGAAGATTCCTAGTAGATTCTCCAATAGTTGATCCCACTGCCATTAGAGCCGTGTCATCTGCGAATGTGGTGACCAGCTTTTACTTCTTTTAGTTCCGAGTATTCATCGATCTGTTTTATTCTGAATAGTGTATCAGATACATAGGATGTTAGCAGCTCGACGTATTGTAAAGGTAGCATACTCTTTAGTTTGTGTATCAATCCTTCGTGCCAAACCTTATCGAAAGCTTGTGTCACATCAGCAAAGATTGTTGACCAAATAAACTTTTCTTGTAATGCTTTCTCTATGATATCTGTTATTCTATGGACTTGATGTATAGTGGAATGCTTTTCTCTAAAACCAAATTGGTGATTAGGAATTAGTTCCTTTCTCTCTATGATAGGTTTCATTCTGTTTAGAAGCAACTTTTCAAAGAGCTTCGATATCATTGGTAACAGTGATATTGGGCGATATGATTCGGCCTCGTTGGGTGGTTTGCCTAGTTTTGGTACCATGATAACTTCTGCCACTTTCCAGGCATGTGGGACGTATTTTAATCTGAACGATGCATTTATTAGATACGTCAGCATAACAATACCTTTCTTAGGTAATTGCTTAACAACTTCTCCTGTGATAAGATCATATCCAGGTGCCTTCTTTGGATTTAGGTTTGTCTTGATTTCTCTGGCAACTTCCTTTGGAGTAACTAGCTGTATGGCTTCTTCTGTATAGGTTATATCTTCATTCGTGATTGGCTCTGATTCGATGTTGTGGGGCTGGAAGATTTCTGTTAAGACTCTGGTAAGTGATCGTGCATCATTCGCGTCAACTAAACATCAAATCCCCTTTCAGATACAATACAAGTACCACATTTACCTGAATAAGGAGTTATGCGATCAAACCTACATCGTAGAGATGATCGGGTTCAAATACTACTTCGTCATTTAACTTTTACTTGCTGTAACTTTCTAGGTTATGTGTTTAGGTATAGAGTTTACTAAGGAAAGATACTTATGCAATATTAAATTCGTCGAAAGGGTTGAATTTGTATTATTTGTTTTCGGGGGCAATTATCAATTCAAATGTCCCGGTATATGTTTACAGTAGTGTGACCGCTACTCGACCGCGACTACGTCATTAGTCCTGTTGTTGCATATCCTGACATTCATTATCCTGCCGGACCGGACAAACTGTATCACACGGACGACTTGTCGTTCGTTCGTTAGCGACCTCAACGCGGGCATCGTGAATTATTATCACTAAACCAAACACTGGTTTAGTTATGGCAAACGAGTCTTTTCAAGAACAACTTTTAAAAGCATTGTTTTGCCTCGGAGGCGTCCGCCCACCCTTTCGCTTCAATTTAGGGACAATCTTTTCGAGTAATGCAATAATAAAACTCCAAAGAAAACATGAAAGGGGTTCTCCGTAAAGCCTAAAGGGGTAAAACACCCTTTTGAGTTACCTATGTAAACTAAGATGCGTTATAAGTAGGGCTACCAGACGTCTTTTCTACTAGACATGTCCTCTTTTTTTAAGTATCATGTTGTCTTTTCGGACAAAATTATAGTATTTGAACCCGATCATATCTACGATGTAAGTTTGATCTTCGCATAATTCCTTATTCAGGTCCATGTGGTCCTTTGTATTGTATCTGAAAGAGGGATTTAATGGTTAGTTGACGAGAATGATCCACGATCACTTACCACAGTCGCAAAACATCACCGAAAAATTCATGCTGGGGTATTTTGATGAACAGAGCAAAACAAAGCAAAGCACTCGGGAATCAATCTTTTGTATGAAAATATGGTAACTGTAGTTATAAGACCTGTTGGTCGAAACGGAAAGGTTAAACGTTGTTGTGCTGGGTATGCGTCTGGTACTCTGGTATCGTAATTAGATGTGCTGTTCGAAATTCCCGTGTGTAAAAATACGAGCCGTCGCATTTGGTAAAAGACGGTAAGAAGAATGGCTATAATTATCTCGGGCTTATTTATAGAATGTATCAATCACGAACAAATCACCGTGGTGGAATCTGAGAGCGCTATTCCTGGCTCCCATTGTGTCAAGAATGGAGAATTTAAATGCCGCCAATGCTCAAATGTCAGTGAGTGCATCTCTTTTGGCGAACGCATAAGCCACCCGATTTTTTTCGGCGCGGTCAGTTGACAATCCTTTCGATAATAAGTTAATAATACGGCGAATGTAGGACATGCCGTGGGCTTTCTCTTCGGCTCTAGAAGCAGTAGAGGGAGAGGGAAAGAGATGGGAAAGAGCAAAGCCGATGACGATATGAGCCTAGAATGCGATAGCCCGCCCGGCCCGGCCGCACAATTAAAGACAAGTGTTACTTATAATTTGTCTTGTAATTACTAATGTAGCAAACTTTAATTGTTGAAAAACACCAGCTGGATGACAAACGATAAATAAAGCCGCGAAATTACGTAATTGCCCATTTAGAACCATTAAGGACGACCTAAAAATAAACCTAACCCAGAAAACCCGACCGTAAAGTAATTGAATCGGTGACTGGAAGGACAGCACAAGTCCAAAATATGACATTTCCAACTAAGATAGCCATTTGGTATAAAATTATAATTCTATTACTGTGGAAGTAACGTGCTTCTTGCAATGAGTGGAAAACCAGAAATCGTCCAGGACATACTCTGGTCTTCCACTTATTGCAAGAAGCACTGCATTTTGTAATTGGATTCAAATTACATTACGGAGAATCAAAATCCTGACGTACTATTTTGTTGATCGAATAGGATTTCTAGACAAGAGATGTGATCACTAATTTTCATAATTTCCATGAACTGCTAATAAAATCACCGAGGTATTCTGAAGATTACCGATTTTTTTCAAATTTCTTGGTAATATTACTGGAAGACATCCATATTATTATATGAGAAATGTTGTATAATGGGACATAGTCGACTTGTCAATCACTGACTCCAGATGTTTTTCTTCTCAAGTGCAAAGTGTGTACAGAATTTATGTTTAAGACAACAAACCGCAGATTCTATTGAAATTACCCCCGAAGAACCGAACAAGCATTACGACTAGGGCTTCCAATCCCGGAATCCCGGGATCCCGACAAATAATGAGCTTTTTCGGGATCCCGGGATTGTAAGTCTAAATCCCGGGATCTCGAAAAAGTTAAATCTAAATTATTTTCTTATTTTTTGTTTATTGGTGAAGTGATCTACAATAAATCAATTGAGCTGCTATTTTTTAAGTATGAACTTCAATCTATAACAGCATCATTTCTGATTAAATTAAGTATCAAAGATAAAATGTTCGTTTATACCAACATGTTGTTATAATAGGAGGAACAGATTTTGCAAGAAGTAGATATAATTCAATATGGAGGCAAACATCATTTTCAGCTTGTTTACGTCTTTTTATTTGCCTCAACAAAAAAAATCAGACTTTATTTAAAACAGAAACAAAAACATAAACGTAAAAATTAGTGGCAAACGAACGATGTCATTCCTTGTTCCGATTTTCAAGTTTCTTCCAGTTTAAGAAATTTACCTTAAACTAACGAAATATTTAGGTACGATGTTGTTCCATCATGAACTGCATGTACGCCATAGATTGCGTCTCGGGTAAAACATCTCGAGTTTGTATTGAGCTGTGACAGCGGTAATATGGTCGTTTTGCCATTTTTTTCATGGCACAATTATCGCTTTTTTCGTTTTTTAGTGCAAAAGTGCACTGCAAAAAATGTATATTATATGGGTTTGGCTATGTGAACTATATTTGACATAACCGAAAGACGTACAAGTAATATTCATTTTGTTCATGACAAGAAATTGAATATTTAATATTCTAAGAAGTTTTACTGAATATTTCATCAATTTTCAACAATAAATAACGGTTTACTTGAAGACGCATTTAGAACTGGGTATACAAGTCATTATATTTGGTAAACAATAATCGGTTTATTTAAAATGCAAACTTCAGTTAGTCTATTTGAATAATAAGCATCCATGACGTATGAATTCTAAAGTTATCCAATTTTATCTTAAAGAAGAAAACAAAATATCATCAAAATATTTAATGGCCTTAATATAAAAAATGGAAAATTTGGCTCGATCAAATAATTTCTTTTGCCGTGACTATTCTTGAAACATTCTACAACGTTGAGAAAATTGAAGATGGAAGAGCAAGTTATTATCTTAATGGAGTTCAAATTTTGTTTATTATTGATGTCAATACGCACACTTTGACACCTTTTAAACCGATAATTTAGGTTTTCACTTATAAGGTAAAATTTGAAAACGTCGATCAAGTTTCAGGGTAAATAATATTGTCCAATCAAGTATCTTTTAGGCGTTTCTTGCTGCTTTTCTTACTGACTAGATTTGGTAAGTTTTGGCATCCCAGGCGTTTTGATCCGCCAATTTTTGGGTTTTTCATGAATCCCGGGATCAATCCCGGGATTCATGAACTAGTTTAATCGGTTTAAATATACGGTATAAGGAATATGACGAAAGTATAACCCAGGAGAGAAGTAATTTTAAAATTAATTAAAAGGATACGGTCTCAGCCCGGGTTCGAACCGTGGTCTTCTGTCTTGCCGGAGCATTGCTTTACCGCTGAACTACAGAGCCCTGTGGTAAGGAATAGATTTAATTCGTCATTTCAAACGATAGTAACAGTAAGGATTGCTGTCTAACTAATATTATCATGACATCTATTGGACACTGGTGGAAATTGGTTCATGGTATGTCAAGTTTATCGCAAATCACATAAATATAAATTCTACAGTTACAAATGTAACAAAAACTCCTTAACCTGTCTGAACTTGGGGCATTTACCGTACTCAGTTCTTCCAATTTTCCACATTTTGAACGATACTCGATGGGAAGCATTTTTGTTTCAATCAGTGGAACATAATTAAACATTTGAATGGAGTGTTGGCGGGTGGCAGCGGTGCGGGATTGTTTTTTCGCGTCCGAAAAACAACGGCGGTCAGAGAGACACACAGCCGGCCGATATTATTCACTTGCAAATGTCGAAACGCTGAAAGAGATTGGACAAACAGATGAGGCGTTGCCGCGGAAGCATTTCGATAGCAGTACGACTAACTCGGTGTGTATAATTTAAATTGAAACCTTATCTGCGCGGGTTTTGACCTTCGTTTTGGAGGGCTAATCCAGGACACCGCTGCTGGCGCTGCTGGTTCTTCCAGCACCCCAACATAAAATAGGGTTGCCGCTTGTCGCCAGGCCTCTACGAACAATCTACGCGCATTGTGGACCACACCACACGCTCCTATCACCAAACGATATTTTACGCAATTGTCAACAGCGTTTTTGTTTACTTTTTATCTTCACCATGCCCAGCGTGGTAAGCCCAAAGAGAAAAACTTGATCAAAAATCCATGGTCGAATCACTATTTTTAAAGCGCTGAGAATATAACATATTTTCATATTCTGTTGGTACTGTAGTTACCTGTCAACTTCGTAAATTTGGGAGAAAATCATGCCAAAATCTTATTGTGGATAATTTTACTCTACTTTAGCCTGCAAGTTTTAATATATTGCATATTTAAAAGTGTAAGGTTATGTCATTTATTCCTAAAATACGTAGGATTGTGCACACAGAGAAAGGAATGCTCAATTCAAATAAAATTGCTTTGCATCAAAACAACGGTTGATTTCCATATCCACGAAATAACTATCTACTTCAACCGAGACAATATTTTCTCAGTACAAATGTGTTAAGTGCTTCGTTCGAGATAAAATTAGTTGCAACGAGTAAACTATTGACTTGCACCAAATAGTCATCAACTCGAAAGGACTATAATGTTGTTTTGAATGAAACTTTGTAATATTATTTCAAATATTTCAACATTTGGACCAAACTAATATTGTTTTAATGCAACCATATGATGTCTTAAAGAGAGTAATAGAGCTATCGGAATAAGTAATAGGTTATTTTGTTTGGAAGAACCAACGTTTCAGAGAAACATCTGTAATTTTGGTTCAACACCTTTAGTGTTCTGAATAGAGTATTTTGTTCTCAAAGCAAGTAACTGTCATTTTAAACGAAGTGCGTTAAAAATTCAAAGCAAGTAATAGTAATTTACATTCAACATAATATATTGATTTGAAGTGAATGTTTTTGTTGTTTTGTTAAAACTATCTACCGCTGCTGCAAAGGTTACATAAAAAATAAGTCTATCAAAACAAATGCAGACAGAACTACACGATTATAATAGCACATTACTTTCTTAATCATATTTACTAGCAAGAATAATTCTTCTGGCTGACAAATCTAATCAAAACATAATATGTGGTATTACATCAAAGTTCTTTAAGCAATTATTTTGTAAGACATATATTTTTTTAGTCATGTAGCAAAGACAATGGGTAAAAAAAGTTCATATATACCAATACATTAATTTATTATAAAAATAAAAATACATTTCAAACAAGTAGGTGTCATACTGATATAAACCCAATAACTTGTTATAAAAGAAAAAAAAAATACATTTAAAATACAATCAAAAATACAAAAAAATGTCATCCTGATACAGTAATTAGTACAGTTAAGAGCTAAGCAGTCAAAGACTTGATGGGCCTTTCTGCAACTGGCCATTATAATACGGTTTCTCACCTTAGATGTTTCTAAATCTCCTCTTAGCTTCACCGCTTCCCGGAAAACAATCCGATCTCCAATAGCCGGACTAAGTTCTTTTATCTCTTCTTCTGTAAGTTTTGTTATGTTTTGCACAGTTATTTTATGGTCTGCAAACATAGAATGCACATAGTGTATTAACATTCGCATAAAAAGTAGATATACGCATATACTTACTGTCAAATATCGTTTTAAGATGATCTGATGAAATTGAAAAATCATCCACGCTGTCCATTATCACATGTAAAACTGCAGATACAATCAAGCGTATATCAAAGCGACACTGCTTACCACTATAACCAATATATTTGCGTGGAGTTAACGTTGTGAGGGTTGTGAGTGAGACTGGAGAATGTAGTCCTCATATACTGCGTATCTAAAAACTGTCGCCGTTCTACGTCGCGTCAGTCTGGTGCCACAAACCGCGCAAACTCTTAAGTTTTCCGCACGATGAAACCACCCGATATTTTAAACTAAGCATTTGGTTACTTGGTTCACACAAAACATCTCCTGCATCAACCAACTAATTTTACTTGTTTTGAACACCATATTTTACATATATGATCTTGTTTCAATGCAATAGTTGTTTTCATTGGAATATATTGAATTGTTCAATGCAACACACTATATTCTTAAAAGAACTCATAAGAACTTTTAAAATTATCCAATGTAGTTTTACTTGGAAACAAAATGTTGTCGCTTCAAAGGAGAAATTTGTGAAAAATTTGCTCATCTAAATTGAAAACTTTATTGATTTGTTCGGAGTAAATTTCGGCAAGACAACGAATGTCTTAAACATTTCTCTGTGTGTGTGTGTGTGAAGAAATACGTGTGATCTATCGCAACACCCGTACCAATACCTTTGGTCACAGATTACTTTCTCTTGGTACGATAGATTACGCACTCTCAGCTGATAATACAGTTATCCCTAGCTAATGAAAAACTTACACGTATATATTAGATATATATTAAACATACGTACGTATATCAACAGCACAGGGATCTGATAACTGATCACGTATAAGAAAATAAAAAAACAGTTAATAAGTCGTTCTTTATTTACCAATTTGTAATTCATATATTACTTATAAAAGACAATTACACAACGAAAGCTTTATAATATTATATAGCTTTATTAATATTATATTATATTGTCAACAGAAAATCACAAAAATGTTGATCCTCGCTATCATCAGTCGCGCATATGGGTCGTAATGCTTGTTCGGTTCTTCGGGGGTAATTTCAATAGAATCTGCGGTTTATTGTCTTAAACGTAAACTCTGGACACACACTTTGCACTTGAGAAGAAAACATCTGGAGTCAGTGGTTGACAACTCGACTATGTCCCATTATACAACATTTCTCATATAATAATACGGATGTCTTCCAGTAATATTACCAAGAAATTTGATAAAAAATCGGTAATCTTCAGCATACCTCGGAGATATTATTACCAGTTCATGGAAATTATGAAAATTAGTGATCACATCTCTTGTCTAGAAATCCTCTTCGATCAACAAAATAGTACGTCAGGATTTTGATTCTCCGTAATGTAATTTGAATCCAATTACAAAACCCGTAATGAGCTTCTGCATCATACCATACTTGAAGCTTGAATTCTCTGGTAGTAGAATGGATAAAACAGCAGTTTATATGTATATTCTGCTAGCAATAACAATTGACATGGTGTTTTTAATAAAATAATAGTATACTTCTTTAGGCAGAAACCTGATTGATATCTGATACAATAGTAGAATTTTTATGTAATCTCCTAATTTCACTTCGGTAACTTCGCGAACACTTTGGCGAGTTTGTAGTTTTGGGTTTTCCTGGCATAGCCTTGCGGCATTATTTGATTGTTGTGTTTACTGTTGCAGATGCTTGCGGATTGAGTGACGTGGCGCACATAGAATCGATCCAGGAAAAATCTCAATGTGCGCTGGAGGAGTATTGTCGGTCGCAGTATCCGAATCAGCCGACTAGGTTCGGTAAGCTGCTTCTGCGGCTGCCAAGTTTGCGTACGGTGAGCAGTGCGGTTATCGAGCAGCTCTTTTTCGTTAGGTTGGTCGGCAAGACGCCGATAGAGACGCTCATAAGGGACATGCTCCTATCCGGAAGCTCATTCTCGTGGCCATACATGTGATACTTGAAACTGTACTAGGTTCGCTAGTCATAACACGTTTTTTTTACACTTTACGTACGTCTTTACTTTTACCACATCGAGAAATTCAACAGAACGATCATAACAAAAGGATGAGACAATGAGAAACTAGTCAAAGTAGCACCAACCGACTCAATCGAAGCAGAGAACAATAAGATACGGTGAACTCAGTGAACACTCAATATATTTTACGTTAAGTACCTAACATATCAAATATATAGAATATCGAAATATGAAGAGCGGATTCAGATACAGGTCGATGACAGATTCATTAAGATCTAGTTGTTTTCCAACTCACGCCATCTGTTAATCTGTAGTCTAATCCCCATAATGCAAAATACTGGTCGGAATCCGTATTTAATAAATATAAATTAACATAAAACCCGATGTTCCTTTTTATATAGGTTGTTAAGAAAAATCGGATACAACGTGCAAATATACTGACGAAGAAAGTTATGTAGATAAGCCTGTACAGTAAAACTGTGAGTAAATGTATTAGTTTACAACAAGCAAGATATTTAATATACGAAATATAAATATGTATATGAATATAGAGGACTGTAAATTTTGTAAATACATATTATTATTATTATTATTATTAATATTATTATTATTATTATATACGTTTTGTGAGAATGCGCGGTAATACAATAGGGTAAGATGTTGGTCTCTCGACTTTTCGGCAGACCTGTACATAAGACGTCAATTCTAAACGAAGAATTAATTAATTACTATTAACTTTTCGTGTTCATTTTGTTTTTAGTTTATTGTTGTTTGTTGTTAATCTATTTAATTTGTTGTCCTTTATTGTTTCCTCTACCCCTACACCCTACCCCTACAAAATTGAGAAAAAAATGTGTATGTACTTATAAGAATACCACCGTTTTCTTGTTCTACGTTCTCTTATTAGAGTTCCATCTCTCCCTTTATTACTTTAGTATACTTCAGCTGGCTGCATCGGCATAGTCACTTACTTATTATTTATTTGTGTTTTACCCTGGAAATCTTCCCCGGTCAGTACAGTACAATGCCTTTTTTTATTATTGTTGTTTATTGAAGCCAGGATACAAAGATGAATTATGAGCTATGAGGAAGAACTATTCTACCAGTTGGTACAATACGGCTTCCGACATATGTTAGGTCGTTTCGAAAAAGGCCAGTGCCAAAGCAGAATGTTGTGTAAGTAGAATTAACGAAACAAGTTCTTAAAATGATTTGTATATACATTGTACAAGTAAGCGAGTAAATAAATTGACTGTATTTATACACATATCTTTTATTGTTTCTCCTTGGCCAACGATCGATCCTATCCAAGTCTAGATTAGAACAGTGGTGCACACTACTAATACAAAATAATACTAGGAGGAGTGCCCAAATGGATCGAGTGCGCCAATACGTCTTATAAAACGAGTCTTATATACTATTTTTTCTACTTTGCGACATTAGTTTTCAAATAATTTCGAAAATTATGGTTGTCATCTTACAATCTAGAGTAGTTTAATATTCAACAGTTGGTAGTTGCGGTAAAATTTGCAAATACGATTGAGGCGAGCCAATAGCACAAGCCGAGGCCTGTCTCTGTGAGGCACGCTATCACGTGACACCATCCAATACAATGTTATCGAAACCAGAGGTCGAGACTGGCTACGGGACCACCGGATTAACGTGCCTGCCGAAGCACGGCGCCAATACGTCTTATAAACGATATGTTATATACTATTTTTTTACTTTGCGACATTAATTTAACATAAATTTCGAAAATAGCGATTGTCATATTAGAATCTAGACTAATTTTAACAGTTGGTAGTTGTACTAAAACTGCCAAATACGATTGGGGCGAGCCAATAGCGATTGGGATATCAGCATCATTTGTTACTTGACATCAATATTACCAATCTTGGAAAACTAAAAGTCACTAAAAGTTAATGATCTAGTGTTTTCGTAACCACACTAAAAGTGTTAGTTATAATTTTTCATTTTTCAGACCGTGTTTATTTACATAGTATATTTACTATCTTATTCATGTGTAGGTATACTCATAAGGGATTAACAAACCGTATTTATGTTCACTTGTCACAAAATATAGTTTCTTATCGACTTATACAATGTAGAACTTGAAGAAGCAATGTGAAGAAATTGTGCTATTTACTCAACTCATTGAGTAAATTGATTTACCAATTTTTAATACGTGGTACTACTCGCTTTAGAACTGTCTATCATTTGGAAATTTGCGAATTGACAATACAATACATTGTGAACAATACATTGAATTATTTATGTTAAGGTTCCAGTCTCAATTCATATAGCGAACTGTAGCGAACTTCTCTCCAAAGGTTTGAAATAAAAAATCACCAGATGGCGCTACAATAAACACGTTGACGTATGGCATAACCTAAAGAAATTAATGTATTGCTTTCTTTTGTACAAATATTCAAACTGTTTGAGTTTTCTAGTCGATGATATAGTATCTTCACAATCGTCGCTATTGTAAACATGGTTGCCAACTTATTACAAAAACGCACTACAATACTCCAGAGTGCAAGTCTAGAGAAGTTCAGAAGAAAATAACTTTTGCTCTTATAGGTAACATTTAATTATATTTTATAATGTATTACTGTTTTCTAATATATTACAGTTGCAGTTGCATAATGCACCTTCAGAATCGAATGGTAGCGAGCATTTTGCGATTGGCGCAATAAATATGACGAGGGTTATTTTTGCGTTTTCAAGGTCGGAGACGGGAGACTTAATACAGTATTGGTTATTATAAAGAAACAATGTATTTGTCTAGAGCATTTGCTTGACACATTTGACGTTTTTTTTGTGTATATTATAATAAATAAATCGCCTTTGGATGTGGTGAAATCCGTTACAGCAACCAATTCTAAATGCAGAGATTTAAAGGAAATGGAAATTTTATCTGGGGGTGTGCGCCGTTAAGGGTAGTAGTCGAGAAAAAAGTCGTACAGTGAGCAGAAAATCCGGTAAAGTAATGGGTGTTAGTGGAGGGAAACATACCAATAACCGGGAATTATCATGTAAATTCGGGGGTGTAACGTTAAACGCAGGGTGGGGTAGGTCGTAACAGGGGGTGGATTCGCCGTCTCGGGCAGCATCCCCCCAGGAAGGGTTTGTTTAATTGTGCCAGAATTAAAGAAACTCGACTAGAGCCTCAGGAGCACCACAGGAGTTGATGAACAAAAAGTAATTAATTTAACTATACCGAAGAATATTTTATGATAATTGGCCGAAGGCGGAGTGTTTATTATTTTGAAACTTTGCACTTAAAAGTCAGTTCGGTACAGATGGAGCCCTCGACTTGCTAAGTGCTCGTCATTATGATTACTGACTAACACCTGGGACCAAAAGGGGTACACCGTATGCCCTCGCCGCTATCCCCAGGTCCCTTAAACCAATATTTTAGACTAATTAGTTCATCCCCTCCAAATTAATTCTTTATTTCACCGCAACCTCCCACATATACGCATATGTGCCTTTAAAATCCGATCAATTTTAAAAATTCTTTACTTTCGCTGAAACACAGTAAAAAAAATAAATCAATATGCATGGTTACAAGTACGCCAGCAATTTCGATGTGATTCTACAGTCATGTTGTAAAAAAGCAATGCATTTGTAAAATTACAGTTTCGATTGTAAAATACAATTACATAACGTCTTGTATTTTCCATTAATTTTGATGTGGTCAATTTTATGAATAATGCATTATTGCAATAATATATCGTCGGCTTAAAGAATGGTAAAAGTCCCTAACTAACTAACAATTTGTTATATTTTATTGAAGCATATATAAACGAAAATACGATCAATAAGTGTTCTAAAATAAGTTCAATAAATTCCTAAAATCCATTAATTCTCTGGAAAATGTCATTATATTTATTGGTATTCTATTGTAGTCAGGTTTTTGTAATTATTTGAAATGTTAGTTAGTTACTTTTACTTTTAAACAGACGATGTGCAGACAGAGACATATCTTTGTTGAATTTTACATATTCAATGTTATTCAAATTATTTTACACTACGCAATTTATCACGCAAAATGTTCTACAACTTTTTAAGCATTAAAAAATTGCGTATAGTGTCATTAACAATAGTGTAAAACCGCTATTATACAGAGAGAACACAAAGTATTGAAACATGACAAAATCTCCAAATCGGTCTGTTATTTAAAAAAAAACGATGTTGAAGTGCAATATATTTATCGTAACTAAATTTCCGACCTTCAATGGTTTTTGAATTAAGACGGAATCGACATATTTTTTAAAGGACACCATTGGCTTAATAACAGCATATAATAGCATGATGGCCATACATAGGAAAATTTTCTAGAAAAAGATTCAAATGGCATACATTTACTAATGTTGCTAAAATTACTGTTTTGACATTTGACCTCACTCTTCCGGATCTCTTACGTAATTTTGAATTCGCATTCGTATTCAGGGCAAATAAAGTTCCAGAGTACATTTTATATTCCATTTACAACCTCAAAGCTACTCAAAGTTATCAATATTTGCAATTTCAATTATGGTTTTTAAGCCTTAAATTTTCTTCCGCTACCATTAAGACAATTAAATGTTATATTAAAATAATTTTCAAATATGGGATTGCCATTTCATCAAAATGTAAAAAATCGACGTATTCAAAGATGTTTTTACTTAGCCGTATAAGAAAATTGAAAAAGAAACAAAATTAAAGAGCGCGAAATATCTGCAATCCTGTAGAACGTGGCTTTTGGAAAACTGCAGGATTACAGCTATAGTGATGGAAAATTACGTTTCTTTTCTACAGTGTCCTGAAACACCCTTTACAATTCAAAATTCTGAAAAATAAAAACTCAAAATCCGAAATTCCTAAATATCCTTAACGTTATTCCCACTCTTTACAGGAAAACGCCAGTGTGGGTCGGAAAGTGACAACTACGTGTATAAGCATCCAGTTTGCAGATATCAAGGTAAGATGTTTTTACTTTATCATACGCAGTATCATGAAGTATTGTAAACGTCCCGAAAAGAAAAATTGAGATTTTAGCGGAAATAGGTCTTTTTGGGTCCCCTGATCATTTTTGACCAAGGTACAAAAAATGTCTGTCTGTGTGTATGTATGTATGTGTGTGTGTGTATGTGTGTACGCGATTTTTGTGGAGACGATTCCGGAGATTCCTTGAGCTTTTGGTTCAAAAGGGTCCAAAGGAACTGGACGTTGCCACTTTCACGTTTTCAAGGATTTTGCAGATGAGCCGCCATTTCTGTAATTTTCTCAAAATAGCAATATAATAAATTAAAGTAGAGGAAATTCTGAATAAGTCTGCAACATTTTTTGGTAAAATTAATAGTTTAGCTGCAAGAGCAAATTCTATTTGATCGACATCGGTCGTATCTGCATTGATATAATACTATACAGTTAGCCAGGATTTTCCAAATATTTTCAGTCTAATGACAGTACCGATAGTGTCAAATGCTGATGTTTTGACAATATCTCACTATAACTACTGTCAATAGTAAAAAGATCTCATATTGTGATACCGTGTACGGTCCTTCCCTGACGGCGTCGGATAGGCAGCGTGTTCAGCGTGTCCAAAATGCATGTGTTCTGTTTGTTTTTGGTTTGAGGAAGTATGATCATGTATCGAATGGGCTGGGCGACTTGGGGTGGTGGAACATGGATAACACTAGGGTGTTGCATGCAGCAATATTATATCATAAGTTGCTAGCCAAGAGGATCCCACAATACCTCATGCGGAAGATACGCTGTAGAACGGATGTCCATAACCTTAATTTAAGATTCAGGGGTTTGTTTGCTCCACCTGCCCATCGTACTGAGCTGTGTAAACGGTCATTCTCTTACCAAGTCAGTCACATATACAATGGTCTCAGGGAAATATGAAAAAATTATCGTTAAACAGTTTTGGGGGAAAGGTGAAGTGTTGTCTGTTTGCTCTCCGCCCTAAATATAAATATAATTTTGTTGCATTTAATATTGTTGTATGTTAATAAAGCAATTATTTATTTATTTAAATGATAAAATGATAAAGATTTTTTTAAACTAAATTTTAACCACCCAGAATGATATTGTTTGAGCAATTAAAACTTAAAAATATGCATATCTGGTTCAGTGAAAAAAAGTAGATATAAGGGTCGTGGGTCGCGAGTATTGGGCCTCAATACCCTGGAGTCGATTTTGTAATGAAGCGACACGTTTCTCGTAGGAAATGAACTTTTTATCTGCGTGACTTCTGACCCCGACGGGTACAAAGAATGGCCCAGTGATTGACAGTTTTTCATTTCGTACTTGTTTACATCTGAAAAGGCGTCGCCCGCCGCGAAAATTGAATACAACACATGTCCTCTCTTTAAAATGGAAAACTTCGAGATAAAAATCCGGTCGCGGAGGACGACTTTGACAGTCCTATTGTGAAATTATTACATTTAGGCTCCCGTAATGCACCAAGATATTCTACCACATTTAACATGGCACTTTTACTGGTTCCAACATCTCCCATTCCCTTACGCCCGGACGACTTGATATGCACAAAACATCAACCCGAGGGTTGATGCGAACCCTATGATAGCACTCATGCCTACTTTTTATACTAAAATTATCCATCATTATCGTTAAAACTCCATTTTATATTTTGTTTATGATATTTGCATTTGTAATCTTATTCTTTCATTGAACGAACGCCACTAAGATTCTTATCATAAAAATGTTATTTCGCAATGAGGATCTTGTCGTTGTTAAATTTTTTTACACGAATTACGAGTCACTCTGTGTTTCAGCGTTTTAACCTTAATATATTGACGTAAATGTTACAATTAAATGAATTCATAGGACTACAAATCTTGAGCATATGCTCAATGTCATCAATGTCAATGTCCTTTATTGTGGTTACATTTTAAAATAATATTTTCACCTTTTATTGTTTACCAATTTGTTATTAAGACTTTTTATCGGATGCTCGATTGATGCGATTATAGAATTAAATTATCAATTGTGTTCATTTTGTGCCTGTATTTTTTGGTTTTGAAAGGTGCCAGTTGCTCATTATACATTAGGCTTTGCTCGATGAACACGAGCTGGAAGTTCTTATAAAAAATTAACAATGTTTACTCCAGAATATTACACAGTAATCAAAATTCTTCAACATTGGTTGGCAATCAGACCAAATCTAAAATTCTAGGATAAAAGTTCAATGATTCTGAAACAAATCTATAATTACAAATAATATTCTTAATAAAAATTATTAATTACACATTAATAAACGATAGAAAGGCAGCAACTTTTCTTGCAATTTATTTAATATCAATATGCTATGGATAAGTTGCCGAGCACACAGGGGTCACAACCGTGGCTAAAGACATAAAATAATGTGTAAAAAATAACACAACCTTATAGTTGACACAACAAACATGAAAATAATAAGAATATTTTAAAAAAATGCCCAATAGCCCACCATATTGTTCGTTAAATTTAAATTGCATTCACCCTGAAAAATCTCCGTTGCTTTTATAAGCAGCGGAGATTTTTTAGGGTGAATGCAATTGAAATTTAAAATAGCACTCAATACCACTCAATTATTAAGATCAGTCATACTTTTAGGTTATATTCTGGCCATTAGAACATTGGTAGAATAAGAAACGATTGTGGGTTGATAAGTGTAATGTCAATTCGAACAGTTATTTACTGCACAAATTTGAGATTCATCCACTGCACAATATAGAATCTCCCCTGCATATTTTCTGGTCAGCAGGGCCCATTGCAAAGATATGGAAAACGTCTTAACACATGGTAATTCCTCCGATTTTAACGCTTTAGAATTGTCTGACGTAAAAGCACTTAGATTTGAGCATCCACATAATTAGTCCGCATTTGAAAATAATATCGAAATGTTTGCTGAATATTTGATGACATTATTATTGAAGTTAATTCAAAACTATCAGTGATTGAAAAAATCGCCATGAAATGCTTGCATCAATATCTCCGAACATATTAAGCTTGGCAGAACATATTATACACCATATTACAGACTAAATTTTTGTGAAGATTTGTATACATGATAAATGAAGAATTACTTAAAAATATTGAAAGATGTCGATTTTGGAGAAGGTAAAAAACAGAGATTATCTCAATATCTATTCTGTGAAAAAAATACAAAAGTTTGCTGATGAGAGATGACTTGACAGAATAGATATTGACATAATATTTCGGTTCTGTACAACCTGTGGTTAGTTTCCATTGCAGATAGCGTTTTTTAAACAATTTTCATTAGTTGGCGAAATAAGTATGATGTACGGCGACAAAAACAGTAAGGCCGGCCCTGCGGTCAGCTGTACGCTGATAGAATGTCTTTCATTTGGTTTGCAGCGGCGCTAATAGTTCGACGTTTCTGGAGACGCTAGACTTCGCCGTCGCGACGGTCTCCGGCGTGCATTCGAAATCTGGCTGCAAATCAATCTTGACATGGATAGGAAGTGGGCGGTCGCCTATTGACACTTTTCCAGTGACCAATCCGGGCAGGTCAGCCAGTCGTCATGGTTACCGTCTTTTGTCTAAGGATTGCGAAAGTTGATTTCCGATAAACGATTGCTATCAGTATTCGTCCTCTCACCGCGGTCAGTGGCTTTCGGAAGAAGCACCCGCTTTACAATCCCCCCAAAATGCGCCTCCCTCGATGTCGACGGTATTGTTCTCAGTCCTCACCCATTTACACGCAAACCAGAACTGAGGAGTCTACCTATACTTCTTGGGATGGATTCCAATTAGGCTTTTTAATCTCCTTCTCATTATATCCCATACATGTTCGACTGGGGTACAGACCAGGAGATGGAACGACCTCCACCATGCTCCCATCGAATTCAAACGCGTCAAAGATTTGACGATAAAAAATTGGTCGTGGACTAATGGCATCTACACTTGCTCTAATTCTATGCGGGCTGGATGCAATTACCACAACAAAATTTAAATGCTCTCCGTGAGTCTGGTGTATATGACGCAATCCGTGTACTGTATCTCCCGTTCGACTGTTCCAATCTCTAATATTAATTGACCTTTGATTGACATCAATAAACAAGACCTATTTCGTGTCCATGTGCATGTGCTGCCGCGAATGACTCCGGCGCCAACGGCCGCAAACTAAACCGTAGATGCCACTTCCCTACGATGACACATGTGCGCACAAATCGCTCCACTTAATTTGTAACTATTAGTTTGCTCATAACTCATTGTTTTTTTTTTGTAAATCTAGCATATTTCAGAAACTGATTCATCTATGAGAATTCCTCTTCTTCATTGCTCATAATTCTCTCATAACTTCAGTCCTCAACACGTGTCAACAAATAATTACTGACAATGAAAACTAAGTGCCCGTATGCTACGCCTCACATTGAAACGGCCGAGCGAATGGTTCAGCATCATCACAAAACAGAAAGACAAGAATTAGTACAATTTTAACGGTTTGTATCTCAAATCAAATAGAATCTTTAGCGGTACCATTGAGGTCCACATTCACGCTGTGGTGCGCCAAAATGTTGCTAATGGTGTCACTAATGGATCAGCCTTTTGTAAGCCCGTGTTTGCCGATTGAAATTTGTCACCTTTACAACAGAAAACCAGTAATAAATGATCTGCGGGATCATTAGCCATTCTCATATGACGAGAAACGTTACAAATTCGGTCATTGGGTAGAAAATCAGTTATTATCGGCGGATAGTATATACCAGGGCCGGCCTTACCATTTTTCAAACCTCAAAAGTGTTGGTGTTTTGACATGGTGTTTTAATTATTTTTTCTAAATCGTGGAATACAAAACACTTAAACACCAAACATAATTCAAAAAATTCATACGTGAAATCCTTGTTTACTAAAAAGTTTTACGTTTTTTATGAGTTTTATATACTTTCCGGGCTGCAGTACTACATAAAAAACAACTGGAAAAATTTCATATCTATACAACTCCTATAAACGCTAGAATTCCCAATCTACGAAGTACTACCGGTAGGCTACATCGTTAAAGACGAAACATGTGGGTACAAGATAAACAAAGACTTACTTTAAAATGTTGAAAGATGTAAGTTTAGGACTTGGGTTTGGAAGACGGTTCAAAAATGGGTTTTCAGAACCGAAATGTTATGTCAAGATCTATTCTGTCAAGTCATCTTTCATCAGCAAACTTTCGTATTTTTTCGACAGAGTAGATATTGAGATAATATCTGTTTTTTTACCTTCTCCAAAATCGACATCTTTCAATATTTGCAAGTAATTCTTCATTTATCATGTATACAAATCTTAACCAAAATTTAGTCTGTAATATGGTGTATAATATGTTCTGCTAAGCTTAATATGTTCGGAGATATTGATGCAAGCATTTCATGGCGATTTTTTCAATCACTGATAGTTTTGAATTAATTTCAATAATAATGTCATCAAATATTCAGCAAGCATTTTGATATTATTTTCAGATGCGGGCTAATTATGTGGATGCTCAAATCTAAGTACTTTTACGGCAGACAATTCTAAAGCGTTAAAATCGGAGGAATTACCATGTGATTAGACGTTTTCCATATCTTTGTAATGGGCCAGTGATTTCATTTTTACTCAGTATAAATATAATATTTTCTTTCAGTTTGGGGATATCGTATAAAAGCTCAAAAGAGTCGTTATGGCAATTTTATATTTCTATCATCAGCTTCTATAAGTTGAATATTTTTAAAGTCTTTATTTGTTGTAGTTCAGTTAGTTTTGCCGCCGTATGCCTACCGCCTAGGTCCGGCCCTGTATGTAGGGACAAATTGGTCTACATAATATCGCTTATAATATGATCTGGGCCATCGATATGAGGCAACGAAGTAAAGAAATATCGGTAACAAAGGCCAATATCTGGTGTAGAGTGTAAAGTTCGAAAAAGCAGAAGCGACCTTTTCCTTCGGCCGTGTTAAAACGGGCCGGCCTCATGCTCGGGCCAGAAGACCCAAGCACAGGCCATCGTGCAAGTTATGTGCGCACAGTTCGTTCTTCGTTTGACCTTTTCTGACCCGCCTGACCAGTAACAAATATAAACCATCAATCTCCACAGGTAATTACTACGCTATAAGGTTCCTAATGAAGAATGCAGTAGTTACCACCGACCAGCTGCATTCCACCAACAAAATTAATAAACCCTCACCGAAAATAAAAAAAAAAATAGGAAAGTTTCATCAAATTATGTTAGAGAGATGTTATCTTTCTTTGTTGTAACTTTGTGAATTGTTAGAACAATTAAAAGTTGCGGAGGTGTGGTTGTGACCGTTTGGCGTTAAAATATGTACTTGTCGACCGAAGAGAGGAGCGAATGGGGATGTTGGGCACCCCCAAATGAAAATTGACAGTTCGGGGTGGCAGAAAAAACTGAGGGAAACGCATTACAAATTGTGAAGTGTCTGTCTTTCATCGTCTCAATTTATCGGAATTGAAAAAGTGTGTTCTATTTTTTGAAGAAGACGAGTCGCGCTCAAGGGTGAAAGTTGAGGTGGGGGGGAGGGGGCTAATGAACATAATTAACTATTCCATAAGAGAAGAGATTATTAACGGCCGCGTCCGGGGGTGGGACTCATCAATTATTCAAACTTTAAAAGCAATTCATACAAAGGTTGCCGCTAAATCAAAAACTGAACACGGGATTAGGCCGTGTGACCATTAGTTGCCTTGCACGCTATTACCTAAATATTTAACGCAACTTGCTTGCTCTACATCCTCCGTTTCCAACCTCTTTCCCTTACAGACAACCTCAATATCAAATATTTAGAGATATGTACTCGTATAATGGCATTTTTTCCTCAACAATAACCCTCTAACCAATCAAAACAATGACCTACATCAATAAAAGATTCCATAACTCAATACTTATTTCACAATCAATCTTTTTAAACTTAAGTTTAATTTAAATTTTCAATTTTACCGCTATCGGTTATATAGAAACGTTATGATTCAATCCAATTATTGCGCTACTCACCGCTAGAGGTACCCCACTGTGAAAGGAAGATCATTGACCAAAGCACGATAGATGTCGCCAATGTTGTGCGGTAGCGCGCCATCTCTTAACGAAGGGTTGAATAAATGGCACCCTGCAGAAACAAGCACGCATCAAGCACGTATCTGTTTTGACTACCATTTGTAGAGGGTGCATTATTTCAAACGTGCATTATTTAAATAGCTATGTGCAATAAAATAAATACTTTGTGCAATAAAATAATAAATACTGTGCATTAATTACATAAATATGAATATGTTGCATAAAAAATTACAATAATACCTATTGATTCAATTAAATATGAATGTGTTACATAAAAACATATTAAAATGAGCAATATTTTATTCATATTGTGCCCTAAAACGAATATCTTGTGCATTAAAATAATAAATATAAGATCTACTGCACATCAAAAATAGCGCTGTTCTGATTTTGACGATATGTATGTTAATGATAGCGCGTGCTAATGATATACTTACTAATTAATTCAAATAGCTCACCCTACATATTATGTTAAACAAAAATTCAATTGTTTTTTACTTGATGTCATCGATATTTTGTTTATATGGCAACCCCATATTTTTTTGTACTGATATAGATAAATCTATTAATTATTTTAAAGGTAAATCACAAGGTCCATTGCCTTACATTTTTACAAAAATGTGTATTTTAACAATTAAAAATCGACTTCAAGGATTTTTAAAAATGACGGTAACGTCATAGAGATTGACCCATGTTTCCAGACTTTATGCGCTCACTGTATGTGCGCTACAGGTTGCAGAACTTAATGCACATTATATTCTATCTATGGCGCATTATAATTTTCTCATGGTACAATTTAGATTGGAAATATATTTCTTTTCAATGAACAATTTCTCGTACTGGTCAATCTTTTATCATATGCCTAAAATAAATGCACGTTTTATTTTATACTTTGCGCATATAATTTGTACTGATTTGTAGATAGCTGTATATTTACTTTAATATTGGAATGCAATATTTTAGACCTAGCTTTGGTAAGAATGAAAAATAAGATTGTAAAAATAATTTATTGTTAAATTTAATATAAATATAAACAGTTTCATCTCGTTCACAAACTTGTACACAAACATAAAATTATTCAAAAATTACCTAAGGTAAGAAGGCACTTGGAAGCCATCAACGTTTAGCCTTCTTGTTGTACTTCTTCCTACAAAAAAAAAACACAAAAATTAAGAATAAAGTCCCTCAAACTTCACCCTCGACATACCAATTCTTCTTATAGAACTTTCTCTTGGTGCCAGCTGAACCACGACGTGGACTAGGATTGTAATCCGACCGGAATGCCTCAAAGTCATCCATGGTCATAGCCTTTTCTGGTTCAAGCTTCTTCAACTCCTGACGAAATTTCTTAGTGACTGCTAAAAATTCCTTTCCGAACTTCTCAAAATTCGCTTTTGTAACATACTGGATTTTCATGAATTCTTCTTCGGTGTCCGGAAGTTGCTCAGCCATTGTTTTGATTGCACTCAAGTTGATAATAGAGGACAGGGTGACGCTACGTTGCAAAGCGAAATTCTTGCAAACTTCGAGTAATTCCTCGTGACACTTGAGTTTAAGATTTGAGATTTTGTAAGCGGGAATTGAGCTGTTTGAGGTCACTGGTAGCTCATCTCTAGAAGTTTCACCATCAGTTTTTGTAGAGGCTGCTGTTATCTCAGATGACGACTTCTTATTTACTGCTACGGTTATTTTTTCTGAAAATGTTTTCTAGTTAGAACCTATATCAAAAATAACATGAATACTTACTATTATCTCTTATAAAACTCTGATATTCGGGTCCAGGTTTAACATAGATAACGGGGAAACCCATTGGCGATTGAACGCAATAAGTGCCAATGATATTCCTCAGCAGGATCTCCTTCATAAATCGCTGTAGATCGACTTTATTATAAGCGGAACCTTTACCATACAGGGGATGCTTATTATACCCTCTATCTAGTAAAACCTTCAACTTTGAACCTTTGTAAATGTCGACAATCATAACCATAGTAACTTTCTTGCTACTTAAATTGTGTGCTAACTGGGCCAATTCTTGGCACGCCTTCGTCACGTCTTGCTCGACGTAGTGGTTAATATTAGCGCAGTTATCGCAGATGCTTTCTCTATTCTGTATGCAGATATTTCGATCGAATTTCTCGCCTAGATGGATTAACTGGAGATACCTGCGACAATCGACTTTATTTTCAGCATATGTCGCCATCTGTTGTAGGTTTTCGAAATGGCCGTCTATGACGTTACTTCGTTCGCGCTGCATTAATTTCTGTAGACGTATTACGTCGGAATACGTGTAGAATAAGTAGGAATACGAAAGGTCGCCGTCGCGACCAGCACGTCCTGATTCTTGGTAAAAAGCTTCGACGGACTTCGGAATTGACTGGTGGATTACAAAACGAACGTCCGGCTTATCGATTCCCATCCCAAAGGCAATCGTCGCCACTATGACGTTGAAATCGTTGTTCATCCAACCCCTTTGAATACTTTCGCGTTGTTTATCGCTCATACCAGCATGGTACGCTTTCGCCTTTATCCCAACTTTTGATAAATATACAGCTAAACTTTCGCAGTCTTTTCTACCCAAAGCATAGATGATCCCTGACTGTCTTTGGAATTGCCGTTTGATAACATTTGCGATCATTTCGTCGCCCAGTTTTCCTTTGGGTTTTTCGACCACTTGGTATTTGATATTGGGACGATTGAAGCTGCGTATGAATACTTTACAGTTGCGGAGTTTTAGAATGTCTGTGACGTCTTTTTGGATTATGTCGGTCGCTGTTGCTGTCAAGCACATGATGGGGACACTTTTGTAGTGTTGGCGGAGGGATGACAGTTGTTTGTAGTCAGGTCTAAAATTATAAAAAGAAATTTTATTATAGTTTATTGTGTGTATTGGTCTCTTACACATATATCAATATTCAGTCCAAGGTTTTAGTTTAAAGTTTGAAATACAAACAAAATTTTGATTTCTTGTCTAAAATCTGCAAACTAACATGAACACAATTTGATTTTATGAATTAATAATTAAAAAATTAAATTATAACACACTCGCTGAAGAGTCAGCATTGGTTCTGAATGAAGCAATGAACTGGTTGAGAGATAATAGACTAACCGTTAACGAAGACAAAACAGCACGAATACAGTTCACCACCAAGAGGAATACCAAAATCCAAAAGACGTCAGCAAGATTACTGGGAATTATATTTGACACTCGCTTGACATGGAAAGATCAGACTGATACCCTATCGTCTAAATTGTCAACTGCCATATATACTGTACTACGAATGTGACAGATAGTGGGACCAGATGCAGCTCTTCTTGCCTACCACGCATTCTTCCATAGTAGAATGCGCTAAGGCATAAGGCTATGGGGCAACTCACCACATGCAGAAGACATTTTGATCCTATAAAAAAGAGCGGTGAGAGCACTGGCCCAGGTGTCGGGAACTCCATACTGCAAACCATTTGTTTGCAGCATCCACAAAATGACCTTACCGGGCCAACATATACCAACAACTTCTAACAGCAAAAAAAGAGCAAAATTTCCTGCCAAAGAGAGCTCAACGCAGTCAGCTTAACCTACAAAGTACCTTCCGAGTAGATATTCCACACCATCGAACCTGCACCACCATGTCTCAACACCACCATTATCAACTACTAAATCTACTTCCAAAAAGGTGGCACCAAAAACCGGATAGACTATTCCAGAGGGACCTAACGAACCTTCTTATCGCAGAGAGCTTCTACGAAATATCAGAGTTCATACAATGAAATATATCTGACCTTTTCGCAGCACTGTACTGCCCTCCAACGGTAAAGTGCCGTATGTGCAAAAATGACATTGATTGAAATAGTTTCCGTTTTCTCTTAAATATGACATTAATAGTTAAAACAAATTAGCATGTTTTACGTACAAATAGTTAGGTAACATGCTAGACTAAGGTAAATTTCTTAAAATGTACAAAATGTGCGTGGTTTTTGCATTGAAACAGAAAAATTGTAGCAATTTTTTGTATGTACATACGGCGTTTTACCGTTGGACGGCAGTGTAAATGTACCTACATTATTATACTGTATATTTTTTTGTTGCAGAATAAACATTCCTATTACTATTGTTAAAAAAAAAAACATGTTATACCACTTCAATCTGCAAAATAAAGCATCGCCAGGGATGTTAAATTACGGTAATTATTTTTTTTGTAAATTACCGTTGAAACTAAAATTATTAATTTCAAATAATTAATAACCACGTAAATAAAAATTAAAAATGGTAAATTACGTTGGCTTAAATTACCGAGTAATTAAAAATTCAAAATGGTAAATTAAGCTAGTTTAAATTACCGGGTAATTAAAAATTCAAAATGTTAAATTAAACCGGCGTTAATACCAATCAGAGTAGGTTATGAATGGTACTTATGTATAATAAAAATGTTAGGTAAATAAAATCCATTATTTCGTAGATAACTAGCAATCTGACCAAGGATGTAAAATTTCCGTAATTAGATTTTTCAGTAAATTACCGCTGAAATTAAAATTATAACTTTCAAATCTAAATTGGCACGTAATTAAAAATTGCAATTGGTAAATTATTTTTCTTAAATTACCGGGTAATTCAAAATGATAATTTACCAATGAGTAAGGTATGTAAACAAAATTGGGTACCGCCTTATATCGCTTCGCTGGATTAGGTAATTAAAAATCCGGAAATACCATTAATTACGGTAATTTATTTAGTAATTTACCTGATAAATTACGCTCTTAAATCCCTAAGTACCTCCCAGGTAAAGCACAAACAACAGTGCACTTGTCAACTGCTTAGGAGTGGTGGGGTACAATCACGCAAGTACTGATGGAAGGTTTTTGAAATTAATTTATACATTCTGGTAAATTAACAACTGTAATTTAAATTGACGATAAATAAAGCGGTAATTTAAGCCTTAAGTTACGGTAATTCAAAGTCGGTAAATTACCATTAATTACGGTAATTAATATGGGAAGTTTCGTGGTTAATTACGGTTTTAACTACTAATAATTAAAGGAATAATAATTTTGGAAAAAATAAATTACCTAAAATCGTGTCCCCACTGCGACAAGCAATGAGCCTCGTCAATAACGAAACGCGACAACTTGCCCCTGTTATACAGCGACTTCAAAGTTGTCGAAACTTGCATATTTGCTACGATTTTCTCTGGAGTTAGATACAGCAGCTTAAGCGGCGGCTCCCTACTATTCAACTTAGTAAATATCGAGTCTGACGTTGCCTTGTTCACGTCTGAGCAGAGATGTGCAGCCGGAATCTGTAAATCAAACATTTAATTAGTATATTCATATAACAGGTTTCTGCCATGAAACCACAGAAATGTATGAATTATAACGTACATCTAGAGCGTTTAATTTATCAACTTGATCCGATATTAATGCTCTTAACGGCGATACAACAATGGTTACGCCTTCAGTTAAAATGGCTGGTAGTTGATAACAAAGGCTTTTACCTCCGCCTGTAGGCATCAAGACGAAGCAGTCGAGCTGTTCTAAACAGGCGTTTATTATCTCTTGTTGACTTGGTCGAAAAGTTCTCAAACCGAACCTTTCGTGCAATAATTCGAGCATTACGCCTGTATGCGGATAAACTTTCTGGAACTCTTTGGTATTATCGGTACGATTGGTGTGATTTGAAGAAACTGCGGATGACGTACTTGTGCTTGGTCCAGCAAAGCTGATATCGTTACACGAAGCATCTGATTTTTCGAAATCGTTTGAAATATCGTCATCCCAGTCTATATTGCTTAGAATAAACAACTCTTGGTCGTCTAATTGGGTCTGCTGTTGCGACTGGCTCTGCTGTTGCGACTGGCTCTTATCAAATTCTCGCTGTTCCTCTTCTTCCAATAGCCTAGCCAATTTCTCGTCTTCTTCTATAGATTGCGGAGAATTAAACGACGAAATCAAATCGTCGACATTTTTATTTGTCGGAGTATCCGGCTCTTTTTGAGGTGAGATTTCGGGGTTATTCAATCTTTCTACTACCGGTGACATGGGTGGAATGACGCTCTTCGAGTTTACCGCCCGAAATTTGAACTTCTTCACCGGTTTATCACTTTTCGGAATCTCCGGCGTTTTTGCGACAACATCCGTAGGCTTGTTTGTCGACAGTCTTATTTTAGGAGATTCGAACGGTTTCGGTTTAATCGTAACTTGAAGTTCGTTGAAAACTTTCAAGGTAGGTTTGGTATCCGTAAGTGATAACTTGCTGGCATCCTTCGTAGGGACTTCGGATTTATTGTTTTCGGGAACCTTGTTTCGTTCTTTCGGGTATGTGATCTCCGCTTGTCTCAAAGGAACTAACTTCGTCGCTAATTTGATAAAAGATTCATCGCGAAATGGTTTTGGCGGTGGTTTGATTTCTTCAACTTTTTTGGGCACTTTTTTGTCTTCTGTTTGAGTTTTTTGGTCGTTGTTTCCTTCTAAACGATTCTTCAGATCGGTCTTGTACTGTTTAAAGGAAAATCTGTTCGTGTTAGATTTCCTAAATCCGTTCGTTGTTTGTGAATTACTTGTGGAAGCCATTGCATGTGTTGACGAGATTAATTATTATAGCTGTGAGTTTCTGAAATGAATTCAATTCGGGCAAATTATACCAGTAAACAAATTTTGAAATCCTAACCACATTTTTACTGGTATGCGTAGGGTTAGCTGTCAGTAGTCGCTACGCTCCCTAGCGGGGAATATAGCAACTAGGTAGTTCGTGGCGTATTGAAGAGATGGCGCTGTTCGGATTCTTGATTTATTTGATTGAAAATTAATTATGATTATATCTGTAAGAATTTTCCTGGCAAAAAATAATAAAAGAAATGGGTAAATTAATATTAAATAAAAAACAAACTTAAAACCGACGCATCCTGGGTTTAGTGTAATTGAATTCTTATCGTAATATTCTTCAGGACATCCTGAAGACATTGATGGGTTTCCGGCCATCCCGAGTGAATAAGAAATGCTTTATAAACATAATTATTATAGATAACAAGGTGTTAAGAGAAAGTTGTTCAATTAGAAGACTAGGTACTAAATAGTAAATACACAAAGTACTAACTTATAATTTGATTAGTACGCAAAATGCGGTTCTGGCGAGTGTGTGAAACGACGAGCTGAATAAAAGTGAACATTCACCGTATTGTGAGCCATATTTAGTCGGAAAGATATCTCTTTATTGGATAATGGTGAACGGAGTGATATTTCTAATCCATACGCGAACATTTGCACCGGCTGCGTCTCTGAAAATGGGTGAAACTGAAACTATATAGTATATATATAGACGCTATATGGTGCCTATAGATAAAATACATCACATCCTTGATTGATTTGTCTATCACCTCGAACCGGTGACAAATGAAAGTTCTATAGTAAATTTCTGAGATACTTTCAGGATAGGAGAAATAGGATTTGAGCAAAAACGGATGCCCAATACGAATAACAAACATATAAATAAATTAATTTCGATCCAATTACAGCTACACCGGTTGTTTAGGATGATCATTCATCGTCAACATCACGGTGATGCTGCATATTACAAGAAGCGCCATAAGCGGTGAATGTTTATTAATTTCGTGTCAGCACAATTCGCGATTTTTCTAAATTGGCTACGCAAATTTGTATTTGAGAATGTTGTGCAACACTCGTGACGTTTCTAGGCCAATCTTTCTATCTGGCCATGCCATAGCTTCGAAGATTACAATCACAATATGTAATTACGGATTTTTTTAATTATTCGTTTCTCCGGCAGAAGCTTTTTGATGGTTTCTATATTTACACGTTGTAGATGGCTTGAGGTGCAGATTTAGAGGTAAGATAGTATCGTTTAGCGTCGCTGAGCCGAGCAACGGTTCCTCAGTGGGAAAATTATAGTGCAGGTATGCACGCTTTGAACTTTATTAATTAATAAATTGCACTTGTTAGGCACGCTCATGTAAATTAGACGCAGAAACGCGTTTACTTCCCATACCAATAAAGCAAATCTTAACTATCTCGAACTTGCAGATACTGTAATTAGCCTATTACCAGATGAGGTATTATCTTTCTTGGTAATACCAAATAAAGCCACTTCTACATAGTATATAAGTGTGTATTCAACCCTTGTAGAAGCGTGCCACCACGTCATTCTAATACTTCCGGATTCAGGGGTAGCGAACCTGAGGGAGTGACTAAACACAACACATATTTATCATCAAACAGGGAAGCCGCATTATAAATTCTATAGCATTTCTGTTCACGCTTGAGTATTCTATTAACACACGCAATAATACTGGAAGTCTAGACTAGACAAATTGATGTTAAATATTGAAAATATCAAGGGACAAGTTGCGTTCGTAGACGCTATAAATTACTTCTGCACCATGCAGACAAAGTTTTCAGACTGTCGCATCACGTTTGTCACGTCACGCCATATATTAATTTGACATCAAATTATGAATACTGCACCATCTCATAATGGAAAACCAAAATTGCTATTTTCGAATGAGGTCAACATTAGACAAAATAAGATTTTGAGGGTGCTTATTTGTGCCAGGCTAATAATAATGCAGATCCTTGCGAATTTAACTGCACTATTTTACGAAAATAGTGCCCTGGATATATTAGGGAGACTCAACCTGCTTAAATTACCTGCGTTTATGCATTTAGTTTAGTCAGCCCTTTAGAGGAAGTGCGTGTTTTAGGCTATGGGGTTGTTAGCCATAAAGGGGTTGAGCTATAACACGCGCTAATTGTCTACTAGAAAAAAAGTTGGGGGTCATTTTTTCTGAGTATTATAAAGTCACCATTTCAATTAATTATCTAGAATTGATTAACTACAAACATACAGCTGTATAGTCTTATTTTCTGAACTGTTTATGGTCTTGATTGTCGACAGAGATCCAACATGTTTTAGTTACAAGCTTATGTAATCTAATCTTGTACACAAAATTAGTATTTTCTAATATGCATCATGGATTTATGGCTTTATTTTAGTTGCAAATCTTGCATATTTTAATCAAAGTCTTAATCAGCAAAAATTTAGGCAATCTTTGACTTTAGAATTTACATAATCAGACATAAACAGTGTTTTAAAACATTGTTTCATTAAAAAGAAACGTTTTTCTTGTTTAAAAACAAACGAATAAGTTTTCAAAAACAACCCTGGTGCAAAACCTTTTAGGACCACAGGACAGTCTCTATTTGGGGGGACATCTAAATATTCTAAATTGACACAACAAAAATAAAACGATTATTTCTATATTTTTGTTTTAGGGATATACAATACACATAGTTAGAAATAAATTATTTGGTGCAATGGGGTTAGTTTGAATTGATTGTGAACGCGGCATTCAATTCTTTGGTGGTTTAGTTCGGCCGCCTGGCGGTTGATATAGAGGGCGCTTGCCTGCGGAGAACCAGTGTTCGCCTGTACGTCGGTCGAGGAGCGTAGTGAAATTAGCAATAATAACGTTATGTTAGGTATGTGAAACACAGTGTCCCGTCTACACGGTCGGGAAATATAAAATAATAGCGTAAAATTTGGTCGTGTAAAATGTGCAGGTGTGCGCGTCACTGCCGGCTCGTGGCTAATTTTCCGTTGAGTTCGCAGTTTTAGTTTAAATGCAGTGATCCTAACCAAACTTTTTGGCGAAACCGAACGAGATAAAAAAGCAGGGATAACCGTCAAAAACATGCAGTAAGTCCGTACCGATATATCTAAATCCGTGGGTTATTTACCGTATCTGTCAATTGCTTGCGACGATTAGGGTTATAAAAATAAACTTGGAGTAGAAAAAAGGATTATTAGTGTAGCCATGTTAGAAATAAAAGAAAAACACGGTCGGAAACAAAACAGGTTCATGAATGAAATCTTATATAACCTAAAATTTGTTACTTCTGTTTAATTATGTAAAAAAAAGAATGAATGAACTTCAACTTCAGTTCAGTCATGGAAGAACTGCTGCGGACACAAAAAAATACTTGATCTCTAATTACTTTTGTGTCAAGAGGCTGACAAGTTACTTTATATTAGTTTAGTCAATCGGATATTGAGATCACCCGAAGAAAAAACAAATACTGACAATACTGAATAATAAGTACCCGGCCATGTCAAAATTATAATATTATTTTTGTATTCATATTAGTTCCCATGTCATTACATGGTCCACCGATTTGGTTTCTCAAGAAAAAACACGTCTTGGTTTGGGTCTGTTGATGGTACCTACCATTCCTTTGCCTGATATAATGGATTGATTCGGAATTGAATCTATTTTATGCCATAACACGATACGTATACCACAATTTTATTGTGTACAATTCAAACTTTTTTTTTATTACATATTACATATATCACTTTCCCCTATAAAAAAGTACAATGATGCATGTCCTCAGTGCAAATGTACTTTCTACATTTTTATAGGCAAGAAAATGTTTATAAAATAATTTTTTCATCTATGCAGTTCAGATGTCACCGTTAAAAATAGCAGCAATAAAAACCTTGAATTTCGTTTTTTTAGTGTCAAGAAAACTCCGAGTTGTTTATTATTTATTTAATACATTATTGCTTGTAATTATTATTATTATTATTAGAGGTACTGATGATTTAATAGATAGTTTGGAAACTTTGATCGATTATCAGCTGATCCGCGATTCTAAGAAAAAGATCAGGATCGGCAACAGATTAAGCTGACCACACAGAAATCATGTAAAATAAATATGCACAAGGCGTTCGTTAATATCTGAATTGGTAAAATTTAATGTTAATGAATATCTCGTTTCAATTATCTCTATTTATGGATGAAGATTTGGGAATAAACAATTACAATGAACGGTAAAAAGTGGTGATAATCATTTCAAGGTCACCGTGGATAATGCAGTTGGTAGTATACTACCAACTTCTTAAAAACGCGTTTTTCGTTTCGCACCTACCCTTATAAACAAATATATACTATGTGATACAGAACGGCGAATCGTGAGTCTTGACAAACTACGTGTCTTCGACATTTAGGTTTTTTTTCAAGTAGAACTAATATATTTCCTACTGACAGCAATCAAGTGAGAATTATATATTTTTTAATTTAGATAATAAAATTTTGTTAAAAAGGGTGTTTTGTATTAAAAAGTTGGTCACTCAGTATATATCGGTATCCAACGTTTACACGTGTTCGGTTTAATTAATGTTATAAACGGGTTATGCATACCTTGTATTCAATACTGTATCGGCAAGGCACTCTCAAGGCGTGTCCATACCTAAGCTGGAGCATGCTCTGCTCGCTCCTATTTTCATAAGAAAATCATTACGCCATTAAGAAAATCACGAACGTCTAGTATAGTTTCTGTAAAACCTATCTAAAGTTTAATTTCAATTATTATAGATCTCGTGCATGCGCAACATCATGTCGCTTTTCTATTGAAAGGGAAACCTAATCAATTCTTTATGCTGCCTGGAGATTCTATTAAAATGACCATCCAGCATAATAGAAAAAAGTTAATGTATTCCAAACACGTAACTTCGTCTAAGAACCTTATATCCGTTTGATGACACATGGTTTGCTATAACCATTGAAGGGTTCACCAGTACAATGTTGTGATTTTGTTTTATGTCTTTGATATGTCGGACCTTCAAAATACCTACTTACATTTTGCGCCTTCCAATGCTAATAATCTCTGACAGATTTGACTTGTATGTATGTATAGGCATGTATCGATATGTAAGCTTATTGTAATCGCAGTGTTGGGACTAGTTCAAGGCCAACGTTACTCCCATTTTAAGGTGAGCGATTATTAATTATTATGTACCGAGTGTTTCGCCATATGAACTGAATTATCGCCAACCAAATAACAGCAACGGTGATTCACGGTATTAGCAATGGTTGGACTGTACACGGTAAAAAAATTACCTCAATATGTATATGGTTACAAATACGACAGCCATCTTGATGTGATTTTACAGTCATGTAGTAAAAAGCAATTCGTTTGTAAAATTACAGTTTCGATTGTAAAATACAATTACGTCTTGTAATTTTCCGTTTTTTATGTGTTCAATTACATGAATAATGGCGTGGTTTTCATATATTTCATGTAAATCTATGGTAGATCTTTTTTATTTGTTGATATGATGTAGGTATATAATAATACTTACCGTGTTATGTAAATAATACGTACAATTTATTAAACTTATTTTAAAAAACTATGCAGTTAATGTATGTATTTACACCAACAAGTTGCTTGATTTTGCAAGTACTAGATATAATTCGATATGGAAACAAACATAAACCTTTTCAACTTACTTAAGTCTTTTTAGTTACTTTATCCTCAACAACAGCAAAAAAAACATAAACGTAAAAGTAAAGAAATTTGTGGCGGATTTCTTTACCTGGATTCAGTGATGTACTACAGAATATAAAATTAGTAAATAGGTAATAAAATACAGCGAAACAGTTTCTTCCGGTTTAAGGATTTTACCATAAACTAAAAAATTAAATATTTTGGTACGAAGCATCTCGAGTTTGTGATGAGCTGTGACAGCGGTAAAATGGTCACTTTTGACATATCGCTTTTTTTAGTGGAAAAGTATTGTCAGAAAGGGCACTTAGATAAAAAGATTCAATTTAATATTCTAAGAATTTGCACTGAATATTTCATCAATTTTGAACAATAAATAACGTCTTCACATGAATGAACATCCATGACGTATGAATTCTAAAGTTATCCAATTTTCTCTTAAAGAAGAAAACAAAAATACGTCAAATTTTTTTATTGGCATCAATATGGAAAATTGAAACATTCTACCTACAAAAATGCAAAATTTTTGAACAATTGTAATTTGTAAGAGCAGGTTATTACCTAATAGAGTATATATTTTGTTTATTATTGATGTCAATACGCACGCTTTGACACCTTTCACCTTTTAAACCGTCAATTTTGGTTTTCTACTTGTAAAATATGAAAACGTTGATCAAGTTTCGGGGTAAAAGATATTATCCAATAAAATATATTTTAGGCGTTTCTAGTATCTTACATTTTTTGACAAAACTGTTATTGTTGGAAGTAGCCCTATATAAATTATGTCTATAAATGTAGGTTTTATTAGGGACATACCTAATAAAGGTATCGCCCACTATACGGTTTATGCAAGAAGTCGAGTGCACGCATACATATAATAACGACATATAAATTCCAAACAAACGACATTATAACGCAACGGTAAAAATAGACGATATGTCGTTGTTGTGTTATTTGCCGATATTTTCTCCTTGAGCGTATGTCCAACATCTGTTTTCTACAGTCTCCAAAGAAAGTAGAGGCAATAAAAATTGATAAATGAAACAATACGGTTGCTCTAAATCACGTCACAATCACCAGTTTTCAAGTTTTATAGAAAATCTTGTACTTTGCCAGTTGCTCATCTATCAACAATCTTACGAATTTACAAGAAGTGTGAAGGATATTTCGTGTTGTGATCGATTCTCTTTAATAACACGGTCGTTATTCGTTATCCTGCGATACAACTGATCAAAGTAGCATCTATTAAACGGATAATTTGCTATTTTCGTGTCTATCACGTAGATAGTAATAAATAATAATAGATTCAAAGAGAAACAGAGCCGATTCAACGTCATTATTAGCTCTAACAGGTTTCCTAGGCGTTGCCAATGATTAATAACTGCTTGTTCGAAACATCATTCAACAGTATTACTTAATAATAATACTAAGGAAACAACTGAGATAGCTAATCAAAAACCGAGACATTTACAAAAAGTTCTTTTCATATAGGAATGCATGAAGAATTCGTCATGATTGCATAATTGGATAATAAATATCAATAGTGGATTTGCTAGAGAAGTCTTATGTAAGCCAGCACACATGGTAACATTTTTTCCTACTAGCTACACTGAGGACATAAGAAAGCTTTGCCAATTGTTATTGGCTTATCTTAAGAGGGCGGTCCAGCAGCTGATCGGTTGGAAAAAATCAGTCGAGAATTGGTCTTTGAGCGGGGATGTTCACGTTTTTGCTAAAGCTAGTTTGGAACAATATACGGTGTAACGTCTTTAACGCTGTTTCAATTTATTTTTGCACACGTAATCAGGCTGGGCTGTATAGTGATCTTTACAATGTATACCAACATAACATGGCAACTCTAAACATTACTGTGATAAATTAACATAACCTATGTTGAGAATTTGAAATATTTCTCATATATTTATATAACTTAAAGATTTGTCTACGGTTTATGAAGTGATATCTGCAAAAACACTCGTGCTATGAATACACTCGCACGTACTATGAATATGTGGAATATTTAAAAGTGTAAGGTTATGTGCCCATATACCTAAAATACGTAGGATTGTGTGTGTGGAGAAATGCGTGTGATCTATCGTAACACCCGTACCAATACCTTTGGTCACAGATTACTTTCTCTTGGTACGATAGATTATGCACTCTTTCTCAGCTGATAATACACTTATGCCTAGCTAATGAAAAACATACAAGTATATATCGACTAGGGCTTCCAATCCCGGAATCACGAGATTTAAAGTATGAACTTTAATCTATAACAGCACTATTTCTGAATAAATTAAGTATCAAGGATAAAATGTTCGTTTCTACCAACATCTTGATATAATAGAAGGAACAGATTTTGCAAGAAGTAGATATAATTCAATATGGAGGCAAACATCATTTTCAGCTTGTTTGCGTCTTTTTATTTACCTAAAAAAATCCAGGCTTTATTTAAAAGAGAAACAAAAAAATAAACGTAAAAATTAGTGGCGGATTTCTTTACCTGTATTCTGTGATGTACTACAGAATACAAAATTTGTAAATAGGTATAAAATACAGCGAAATGAATATTGAAAATAAGTAGAAAATAAAGATACAAATTAATGCCGATATATTTAAGTGTAAAATGAAGCCCAAAATGTACCAAAAGTGATTTGTTATTAATCGTTGTTATTAATCTTTCGATAGTTCTCGCCAATCGAACGAACGATGTCATTTCTTGTACCGATTTTCAAGTTTCTTCCAGTTTAAAAAATTTACCTTAAACTAACGAAATATTTAGGTACGATGTTGTTCCATCCTGAAGTCGCCATAGATTGCGTCTCGGGTAAAACATCTCGAGTTTGTATTGAGCTGTGACAGCGGTAATGTGGTCATTTTTGCCATTTTGTCATGGCACAATTATCGTTTTTTTTTTGCTTTTTTAGTGGAAAAGTTGTGTTAAAAAGTGCACTGTAAAAAATGTATTTTATAATATGGATTGGGCTATGTGAACTTTGACATAACCGAAAGACGTACAAGTAATATTCATTTTGTTCATGACAAGGAATTGAATATTTAATATTCTAAGAAGTTTCACTGAATATTTCATCAATTTTCAACAATAAATAACGGTTTACTTGAAGACGCATTTAGAACTGGGTATACAAGTCATTATATTTTGTAAACAATAATCGTTTTATTTAAAATGCAAACAGTTAGTGTATTTGAATAATAAATATCCATGACGTATGAATTTTAAAGTTATCCAATTTTATCTTAAAGAAGAAAACAAAAATAATCATATTTATTGGCCTTAATATAAAAATGGAAAATTTGGCTCGATCAAATAATTTCTTTTGCCGTGACTATTCTTGAAACATTCTACAAGAACGTTGAGAAAATTGAAGATGGAAGAGCAAGTTATTATCTTAATGGAGTTTAAATTTTGTTTATTATTGATATCAATACGCACACTTTGACACCTTTTAAATCGGTAACTTAGGTTTTCTAACTTACTTGTAAGGTAAAATTTGAAAACGATCAAGTTTTGACGGTAAAAAATATTGTCCAGTCAAGTATATTTTAGGCGTTTCTTACTGCGTTTCTTACTGACTAGATTTGGTAACTTTTGGCATCCCAGGTATCCGCCAATTTTTAGGTTTTTTCATGAACCCCGGGATCCCGTGGTAACAAAATCTTTAATCCCGAAATCCCGGGATCAGTATTTTGTCCGGGATTGGAAGCCCTAGTACGTATATCAATAGCACAGGGATCTGATAACTGATCAAGTATAAGAAAATAAAACACTTAATAAGTTATTCTTTATTTACCAATTTGTAATTCATATATTATTTATAAAAGACAATTAGACAACATAAGCTTTATAATATTATATAGCTTTATTAATATTATATTATAATGTCAACAGAAAATCACAAAAATGTTGATCCTCGCTATCATCAGTCACGCATATGGGTCGTAATGCTTGTTCGGTTCTTCGGGGGTAATTTCAATAGAATCTGCGGTTTGTTGACTTAAACATAAATTCTGCACACACTTTGCACTTGAGAAGAAAAACATCTGGGGTCAGTGGTTTGACTAGTCGACTATGTCCCATTATACAACATTTCTCATATAATATGGATGTCTTCCAGTAATATTACCAAGAAATTTTATAAAAAATCGGTAATCTTCAGCATACCTCGGTGATTTTATTACAAGTTCATGGAAATTATGAAATATAGTGATCAGATCTCTTGTCTAGAAATCCTCTTCGATCAACAAAATAGTACGTCAGGATTTTGATACTCCGCAATGTAATTTGAATCCAAATACAAAACCGGTAATGAGCTTCTGCATCATACCATACTTGAAGCTTGAATTCTCTGGTAGTAGAATTGATAAAACAGCACTTTATATGTACATTCTGGTAGCAATAACAATTGACATGGGCAGCAATTGTTTAAAATTGGCCATGGGTATAATAAATATTGAGCAATCGCGACCAAGAATACTTCATTTAGATTGTTGTAATCTTATAAGATGCTATCATTATTCAATAATTAACCCACCAGAACAGTACTGAAGTTAGGCTGAACTAGCCTCTTAATAATAATACTAAGGAAACAACTGAGATAGCTAATAAAAGGCAGAGACATTTACAAACAAGTTCTTTTCGTATAGGAATGCATGAAGAATTGGTCATGATTGCATAATTGGATAATAAATATTAATGTGGATTTGCTAGTGAACTCTTATGTAAGCCAACACACATGGTGACATTTTTTCTACACTGAGGACATAAGAAAGCTTTGCCAATTGTTACTGGCCTATCTTAACGGCGAAAATGTTACGAGCTAGTTTGAATTGCGGAGAGAATGGCCACCAGAGAATGACTTGTTTGTTGGCTGTGCGTCCGGTCAGGGTCGAAAATATTATGTGACCGACCAACAACATTGTTTTTCAAGCTGTTGAATAAAATGCAACCCGACACTGCACCTCCGGACGTGGAACGCTGAAAAAATAAAGAAACCTAAACGCTGCTTACTACAACTAGCTGCGTTGTATGCCTTCTGCAGCAGCAAGGCCAATGATATAACAATAATCTGGTATTTTTGGAGTGCTCTCTCCGAAACACCACGTATGCTATAATTTAAAGACATAATTCGTGATAATTATTCCTTATGCCCAGTGGGCATTGATACATCGATTAAATCCTATTATCGGAAGATGGGAAAAATACCCGTAGCCGCGGCAAGGGAAAGTGTATCTGATGCTTGCCGGTGCCGCGTGTTTGAGCTTTTTCTACCGACCTGAACAGCGACGGTATTTACCGCATTTTGACAGGTGAGCCTGAGTTATTATCCCTCCTGGTCTCTTACCAAGGCGTATGTTATGCGCAGATTCTGCGAGAATTCTAGAATTGCCATGTTTTGAGTTATTGCCTCTGAATTAATTACACCCAGTGCCTCAACGAGAGCGTTATCTGCGTAAAAGAGCTGCAAAATGAGCCTATAAGAACTTTAAGTTGTCGCCGAGAGCTACTCTGCTAAAAAAATTAGGGTAACACCATTTTTGATTGAATTAAATATCTAAGATAAAATGTTCGTTTATACCAACATGTTGTTATAATAGGAGGAACAGATTTTGCAAGAAGTAGATAAAATTGAATGTGGAGGCAAACATCATTCTCAGCTTGTTTGCCTCAACAAAAAATTCAGGCTTTACTTAAAACAGAAACAAAAACATAAACGTAAAAATTAGTGGCGGATTTCTTTACCTGTATTCTATGATGTACTACAGAATATAAAATTTGTAAATAGGTATAAAATACAGAGAAAGAATATTGAAAACAAGTAGAAAATAAAGATACAAATTAATCCCGATATATTTAAGTGTAAAATGAAACCCAAATTGTACCAAAAATGATTTGTTTGTTATTAATCGTTGTTATTAATCTTTCGATGGTTCACTCCAATCGAACGAACGATGTCATTTCTTGTTCAGATTTTCAAGTTTCTTCCAGTTTAAGAAATTTACCTTAAACTAACGAAATATTTAGGTACGATGTTGTTCCATCATGAAGTGCATGTACGCCATAGATTGCGTCTCGGGTAAAACATATCGAGTTGTATTGAGCTGTGACAGCGGTAATATGGTCGTTTTTGCCATTTTTCATGGCACAATTGTCGCTTTTTTTGCCTGTTAAACGAAAAAGTTGTGTCAAAAAGTGCACTGTAAAAAATGTATTTTATAATATGGGTTGGGCTATGTGAACTATATTTGACATAACCGAAAGCCGTACAAGTAATATTCATTTTGTTCATGACAAGAAATTGAATATTTAATATTCTAAGAAGTTTCACTTAATATTTCATCAATTTTCAACAATAAATAACGGTTTACTTGAAGACGCATTTAGAACTGGGCATACAAGTCATTATATTTTGTAAACAATAATAAGTTTTATTTAAAATGCAAACAGTTAGTCTATTTGAATAATAAATATCCATGACGTATGAATTTTAAAGTTATCCAATTCTATCTTAAAGAAGAAAACAAAAAATCATCATAATATTTATTGGCCTTAATATAAAAATGGAAAATTTGGCTCGATTGTTTATTATTGATGTCAATACGCACACTTTGACACCTTCTAAACCGGTAATTTAGGTTTTCTACTTGTAAGGTAAAATTTGAAAATGTCGATCAAGTTTCAGGGTAAAAGATATTATCCAATCAAGTATATTTTAGGCGTTTCTTACTGCGCTGAATACATTGTGTTAGTCTTATTTTTTCAATATTTTTCATTTGATATTGTAATTTAGATTGTTTATTTTAGCTATACAATAGTTTAACAAGTTTAGTTAGTAATAGTTGTCCAAGAGAATAAGCCAAACCAATCTGCTAGCAGTAAAATAAAACAGCACGCACTGTTTTGCCGCTTGATGCATACACGCCAACCTACGTGATTAAAATGATGAATTTACATAAAGATCCATTCCCACTAAGAGCTTTTCTTGGATGAAAGTTGAATGAGGAGTACCCATTCTAGATTTTCTCGGTCAGTACTGTCAATTAGGTACTTTAGCCGTTATTGATGCGATCCGAAGATGGTTGGGTATTTTGGTTACGATCGTGAGACCGTACGTGCGCCGCTTACTTCCCTTTAGCCGAACGGGATTATAGCCAAAAATACCGAAAGACGGACAGATATAGGCGGTATCGCTTACCAGTAAGGAGACACTAAAATACAGCCGCATTATTTAGGTAACACTATAAAAATTCTATTCCTGCACGTACATGCTATACAAAGATGTGTTCTCCGGACGATTGATTAAAATAGATGATAAATATCATCAAAACGCATCATTTTATTCGGTCGATCGAGGTCTTCGAGTGCTCACTCCTCTCTGGCGATGGCGATCGAGCACAGTGGGTACTTTATATGGCAATTATGTTTATGTTCCTCCAGAGTTGCTTCTTGTATATGGAAATAATGAGCACCGGTAGCCCGAAGCGCAGCCCCGGCAAATAAACCTACTTAGCCCATTTGTAATAAATAGCCACTATTCTGGCTCCACTTCAGCAACGCATCTAAATTCACGCAGAGCCCGACCTACTACGCCAGTTCTTCTTGCTAATTTCAAACCAGAAGGATGCTGGACGCATTGTCCCCCTAAGTATGACTAACCGCTGCAAGCATCCTCATATAGCAAAAGCGTAACTATTTCCAACGCTGGACTTATTATTACACTGTATCGCATGTTTAAACGTTTTGTTTATTTCTTTACTTATCGCGTTTTGCTTTTGGTAAACCTGGTGCGCACTAGAATTGCACTTGCAATGCGTGAGGACTCTTTGAATCAGTGATCTGCGCATCGTCAGTGCAATTCTAGAGCGCACTGTCATAATTGCTTTCTATAATAATGATAATTCATTCGAATAATGACTTCATTACTCAAACGAACTGACATCATTATACGGAAATACCTACCTGCCTACCTGTCAAGTCTATCAAAACCTACGTAGTTGACATTTATTTGACAGTTCGCCTCTCCAACACTGACAAACATATTTAAAATATTTTATATCGCATGGAATTTATGAGTCGTAGATAAAACGTCGTATTTGACTCGCACATAACGGATATAAATCGCTCGCATGTTTACGCGTGACCACATTGGCTTTGTAAAAAATACTGTTGTGTAAATAAATAAAGTAGTAGCAATTATTTTTAGTATGGGAATGTTGTCAACAAAAAGGGCGAAGGGTTTGGTTCTTTTCCTATGAATTTTGGGTTGTTACGTTTTTGTGAATTTTGCAGTTGTTGAAAATATTGGCATTTTTTGTGTTCAGGTGATACAAAGAGACGACATGTATAACAAAAAGGCCTGGAAGGCAAAGGTTCTGGTTCTTTTCTTTTGAAAAGGTATTTTTGGGTAACGATACTATTTAATAGAAACAGTTTTTAACAATTTTTTTATTTGTTTTTAATCACGATTATAAATAAATGTGATTTTATTATATTGAAAATAATTGACGTGATAATTGTGAAGAATTAAACAAAAAAATACATAATGTACTAAAACAACACTATAATAAATAAATAAATAACAAATATGTACTAAATAGTTCTGGCTATAATAGAAATAAGTAAATTTTATGAAAAATTGTTTTAAAGTTAACAATAATCATTTGATTAATAAAATTAACTAATAATAATAATAATGAAAAAAAAAAAATAATGTCAATAAGTAAATAAAATTAAATAACTGACAAACTAGCCATATAGAAAAATAAATAAAATATAATAAAAGAAAAATAAATAAGAAATTATTTTAACCATCTAACTACAACGCTTTAGAGTGTAGTAGGAGAAATGTAGAAGGAAAAAATGCTAAGAGCGTTTTCTTTTGGTAAAACTCGAGCACACTAGAGCACAATTTTGTGAACGCTATAAGATAAGTGGTAACAGCCTAATAGAGCCTATGGTGCCTTTTAAACAAGTTAAATCTTTTTCGACAACGTTTATATTCCAAGAAACTAGGTATTTGCTGTTTACCCTTATACATCTAAAATACATCATTAGAAATGATTGTAGTTAAAGTAGGCGCTGACATCCAATGTAAAAATTTCTGTTTGCCGCTTCATGTGAACTGAATACTACTATGATGCTATTGTTCTATGCGCAACTGTTATATTGGTTGCATAACCTAATGTAAGTTTGATACTTCATTTGTGCTAAGCGGCAGACATGTAGTAACATGGGCATGGCCTACCTCGACTACAAACATTCATAATGACCCTTTATTAAGTATGTAGTCTACTGTCAATTGGAGCTCGCCCAAAAAATTGTACGGGTACTTCTAATCGGTCCATAGCCCCTATGATAGACAAGCGTGTAGAACAGAAGAAAACTCATTCATATCAAACGGCACGTAGGGGCTTGCAAGTGCACTATGCTTGAAGTTACTGAGCAAAATGGTACTACCGTAAATAAAATCTCGAGAAGCTTGTGAATGGTGCTTGTTATCTAGCCCCGAAGCACAGAATCACAATATCTTGCGTAGAACATCTTCTTCATATTAAATCTCAACGACTCAATAGATGATCAAGTATTCAGAAACTTGCATCGCCCCTTGATATTATTAACGTTGGTCTGTACGCAATTTGCATAAGTTTCAATCCTAGATCACATCATAAATAAGAGTCGTCAGGTTCAATTATTGTGATTGATTCATTCCTCTACCTACAGTCAATTCACAATGAGAAACATTGATTTACAATATCATGTAAAAATATCGTACCTTCTTCAAACAAATGTTTTGAGTCCTTGTTGTATCGCAAACTGTCCTTTCTGGATAGCATATAATTCCCACTGAAACCGAACCTTGTACTTTGGTAGTTCTTATATGTGGATCATCTATGGATTATTTTTGACGATTGTATGCTATTGTATATCCGGCTCATTGCTAGAGTTCTAACCTCAAAACTGTGAAATATGAATGACATCCAACATTATTGCCAACAGTAAATTCGATTTGGAGTCTACACGCATGATTGCCAATCTATAATTCCTTTATTTTAAAAATTATTCTATTGATACAAGGTATAGCAGCGTACCGGGTCATCTATTTTATAGCACTAATAACATATCCTAAACTTCTCAACCGAACTCAAACAGGGGACGCTTTAGTAAATACAATCAGCTGATCCGGCGACTCCATCTTGCCCCCGGTAACAGATGTACTCAGAATAGCATTTTCTATAAGACAGTTATTGGAGAGTTATAGAGTTCTATAAGGGTTTCTTATCGAAACCTATATCTATAGGTATATATATATATAACCTATCATTTGTAGTGAGATTTTCTCTTACTGTATACATAATTGATGCAGACAGTGATTTTTCCTCACTGTATGTATAATTGATGATAATAATAAAACCTTAAACGTATTTTAAGGAACCAATTCCTTGTCGATCCTAATATGGCAATTTCCATTTCAGACGTTTGATTTATTTAGTCTCATTTGGTATCATTTTACCCGAGCAAACTTGCCTCAATAAATCGTACATAGTATTACGCTTTCATTTGAGATTTACGTGCACTTGGGGGCCTTTATAGACCTCTGGATGTTGTAGAATTTGATATTGCCCATTTCGCTATTAAAAACAGCTCACAAGCCAAGAAAGTGCTAACTGGCCAAGACTGTCTCTCCAAATAAGTCAGTCTTACGAAGGAAGAGGAAAGTCTTAAGACAAACTTGCACATTTGCGAAATTGTGTGTATCCTTGTAATTCAAATCGACAAGCCGGTAAGGTAGATGTCTCAGCGCGAGAGATAGCCAGTCTTACCTATATAATAAAGGACGTCAATCATTCTTCAACGACAAAATCTATCGCTTCCCTTATTAGGCCTACCTAATTGATAAATAACTCTCTTTATTGTTGCAGATAACCGTACTAGTCCTAATATAATACGATAACGGAAACCGGAAACCAAAATGCCTGTTGGAACAAGTAAGTAGCTATAATTTTATAAAAACTCAAGGTAACAGAGAAAAGCTATTCGAACTTTCACGAGCATAATAAAAGCAGTTGAAATAGTTAACAAGAAGTTAGACATGCGTCTAATTAAGAAATTGCGATCTACATCTTAATACGCGCACATTATTCATTTACACCTGCTTTTTTTCTGTCGTACGGTTCTTTTAATTTGTTTCTTTGCTGGTTAGTTTAATGAACGTGTCGAATTTTTTTTAAGTCCAATAAATATGCATTGACTCAAAGAAATCTGTTGTTTCAATAGAGGCAAAGACAAATTTATTTGCAGATAAAAACGTGTTTGTTTGAAATATTTGTTTGGTAGAAAGAACATTAATTTGTGGCAAATAACTTATGTTTCCAGTTAAAGTTTGAAATTTGTATATTATAAGAAACGAGATTTATTTACTTCAAATAACTTGAACCTGCAGGCACTGTACTCTATAAGTCTATACTGTCCACGCGGCCTTTATACTCTCGATATGTACGAAGTGCGAGGAGAGAGTTTACAGCGCCATCTAACAATACAGTTGGATGAGGTATTCACACTAAAAATGTATTTATTTGAATCAAAATATGATTTTTGGTGGAAGTAAACCTATTTTAAAGCCAAAACAAAAATATTCCTTTAAAGGAATAAATCTCTTCTTGTGTACAAATATATTTAATTTAATCATAACATGATTTCTTTGGCGGAAGTATCCCTATTTTTAAACCAAAGACAAAATATTACTTTAAACGAAATAAATCCCTCCTTATATACAAATTTATATGCTAGAATCAAAATTATATTATGTATTATATTGTGTAAAGAAACGTTTTTTTTTTTAAATCAAAACAAAAATATTACTTGAAAAGAATTTTTAAGTTTTGTTTGTATCCTTATATATTTATTTCACTTAAATAAGTATTTCAAATAAATTAATCTCTGCAAGCAAATAAACTACAGTATTCAATGAAGTAAATATTGTTGGCGTCAAAGAAATATGTTTTGAAAGAAATATTATTTGTTTACACAAAAATATATGTTGGTACGCACATATTTTGCTAATTTTGCAGAAATTAGATTATTGGTATTTTTTGTCATTTATTAACTAATTTGTAATTGTAAACACATATATACATTGTTACGGACATATGTTTTATATTTATTGCAGAAACTATTATTAAATTATTGGCATTTTTTTTCATTTATTAAAGAATTTGCAATTCTTTAAACAAGTATTTTTTTTTCCAAAAATTTAAAATGTTTTTTGTGTTTCCTTTTGTAGAAAATATTATTGTTACATTGTTGGCATGTTTTTGTAATTTGTTACTTAATGTGCAATTGTTTGAACAAATAAATTTGTTTAAACAATAATATACAATGTTAGCACGTATTTCTTGACAACATTTTGTATAGGATTTCTGGTCTTTTTTTATAATTTTGGTGGTTTTACGATATCGGTCAAACAAGTAATGTGGCTGCAACACTAATTATTATTATAGGTTATAATTGAAAATGGGAATTTCTGCCAAAAAGATACGTCAGTACCATTGTATATTTTTGTTTAAACAAATGGTATTTATTTCAACAATTCCAAACTAGTTAATTAATTACAAACAATGCCAACAATCTAATAAAAATTTCTCAAGAAAAAGAAAAATATAGCCGTTACATTGTATATTTTTAGTAAACAAATGGTATTTGTTTAAACAATTGCAAATTAGTTAGTAAATGACCAAGAAAATGCCAATAATCTAATGATAATTTCCTTTAAAAAATAGAAAATATATCCGCAACATTGTATATATAAATATATATATATTTGTTTAAATAAATGGTATTTCTTTAACGAATTGCTAATTAGTTAATAAAACACAAAAAAGCTAATAATTTAATAACTTCTGCAAAAAATGTAAAAATATACCCAATGGTAGTAAAATGTTCGTTTAAATCTATGTTTTAGACATTTGAATACATTTTTTAAATTTTTAAGTATTTTTGTATGATAACTTTATTTAGAACTAGCGCAAAAACGCTCATTTTCTTGATGCAAAGTTGTTATTTCACCCTGTAGATAATAATAGATCATACAATAACTAATACATGAGCGTGACTTACTTTTAATTCAATTAATATTAATGACTTTGGATATGTTTATAAAAGTAGTAATCCATCTACAGAAAAGCGATTATCTCGATATTGCTGATATTTTCAATGAAAACACCCGGACAACCAAATTGCCCATTCAAGCATTTCTAGGATAATCAGAAAATTCAAGCAGACCGGGTCTGTTTCTCACACCCAATCCAGTAAATCAACGGCACATAACATGGTAAAATTGAACAAATATCACCTTTAAAAAACAGGAAATTTATAAGTACACTAAAGGAAAGACACTATGGCATCAGTACCATACCTATGACATCAGACCTGATGCCATAGGTATGACTTTGCCATCTGGTTTGAGGGGGAAATGGAAGAGGACAGATTCGTTTTGAAATCATCAAGCTTTACTTCTAAACAACATTTATTTTTTTAAAGAAATGGATTCTTTGATTCGACGCTGTTTTTCTCTGTGTGTAGTATGCTGTTGTTCTTTTTGTAAGAGGTATTTAAGCATAATTTGTGACACTCTTTATTCTGTACTATGGCTGTAAGTCTGGTTGGTGGGTATAGAAATGTATGGAACGCTGAGCATCTTTAGTGAACAGTTACGGCAAGATTGGAAACGCATCTATTTGATTCGTTCGCGGCAGCATGAAGTCAGGCAGAGACAACTCAATACTGTTATGTAAAATATTTGCCGTCTACTTTACGAGCCAACGCTTGGATAAACATTTAACTCGCCTTGTGTGTTGTGCGCTTGTTTGCCAGTTAGATTTACGTACCTCTACTAATAAACTCGGGGCTTATCGCGCACATACGCGATCATAACATAAATACCGATATCTGGCGCATTTATCACAGCTTTTATTGCGAAATCTGCCGATAACCAAATCCACGTTATTTGGCCTTCGCCCTCATTAATTGCCAAAGTCACTGGCTTTACGCAACTTTCTTACAAGAGATACGAACCTAACGTACTAGAAATCCTGGTGTACGATATACGTGTCTTCTTTTATTAATTAGTTCATTAATTTTTACTACACCGGAATGTTATTCCATTGTATTAAATTATAAGCGTGTATGCCATATTTTATTCTACATTACGAAATAATGTTGAAACTTGACACCCAGAATATACTAAATTGCTTCTTACTATACACTCCTCAACAAAAATTAGGGGAACACTTTTTCGAAACCTGTACCTTTAACACTTAAATATGTAAATTAATAACTTAAAACAAAATGTAAATAAGTGTCATAGTAAATCAAATGTCATTCTGAGTATAATATTTTATATGGTCTTATATGTTTTTCTATTCCTTAAGAAGTTACAGCCGTTTGAAATGTTAACAATCAAAGAAAAATAAAGGATAAAATACATATCAAACAATGCGAAAACGAAAAAATAACATAATCAATACCCATTACAACAATAAAAAGTAAATAAATTTAAGAAACAAAATAAAATCCACATAAACTTTCTACAGATTTTCTTCTAAAAACTCATTGTCATTCCGAGAAAAAAGTTCATATTGACTTATTGGTTTTCTCAATTCCTTAAGAAGTTGTAGCCGTTTAAAATACAGTTTTATTGATATTTTTATCAGCTCTAACTTTTTACCGAATTGAATAAATGAATACTCGAATGAAGTTTATTTGCGGCGAAAACCTTTAGTCTGCTACAGAAAAGAAAAAGATATATTTTTTTATAAATTTAGAACATAACGGGAATTTTGGAATTTATTTCTACAAACCAACTCTTGAATGTTTGAGGGAAAAAGCACTCTCGATGTACCGAATTGCTTCCGATGTTTTCTTTTTGCCCGTATTCACATAATTTCACATTCTATATAACCTGGTGGTTATAAATGCCGCCACCTATTTGGTATATTGTGGTAGTTCCTCCAAGCATCTGACATGTTCGCGGTAATATAAAATAAATATAATAAAACTTTCAAAACCTTCTTAGTTTGGCAAATATTTAGGTAATTTGGCTAGATTCTTTATATTAGCAGTTACGAACCACCTACTGAAGTATTTTTTATAAGCTCATTTTGAATACAACTTTATACTAATCGAATGCTTAATAAATCCGCACATAACATGTGGATGATATGTAGATGAGGGCAAAAATATATATTATCAAAACATTATATTTATTATCTTTATTTTAGTAAATATATTTGAAAATGTTTACATATTTTCAGAACTTTTTATGTGGCATGTGTAGCAGAGCTATACCCATTTTTATTTTAATTGTATTATGTTCTAAACTCTTTATTTATTTTATTCATATTTGTTACTATTTGAAAATTGTAAATGTTTTTTCTACTTTGCGTTAGTTATAAACTCATAACGAAACCGCTTTCGGTGTCATTATGAAAACACTAGATCACAAACTTTAAGCAACTTTTGGTTTTCCAAGATTTATGATATTGACGTCAAGTGTCAAATAAGGTTGACATCTCAATCGCTATTGGTTAGCGTCAGTCGTAGTTGTGAATTTTACACTAACTAGCAACTGTTGAATATAAAATTACTTTAAATTGTAAGGTAACAACCGCGTTTTTCGAAATTTGTATAAAATTAATGTCGCAAGGTACAAAAAATAGTAATAACAAAGAAATCGTGCGCCGATTTTTGTCTTCTAAAACTTGTATTGTAGTAGTAGTAATAATCTTTATTCCAACATCCAGCTTTGTACAGGTTTATTACACAATTAGTTTCATTTAATAAATTTCATTTGGTGTTCGAACGGGCTATTGACCTAGGTCTTTCTGCCCTGCTCCATCAGAGTTGTAACCATGTTTTTGTAATTTAATGTAGTTAAATAGATGCCCTTAAAGCATACCAAATTTGATTTGCTTGGACCTATTATTTAAACAAAGTTTCAGGATTCGAAAAAAAAAAATCCCTATAAAAAACAATAAATCAAGTTTATTTTGTCTTAAATTGGATATCATAAATTTGCGTACTAAAATGTGTTTATTGTCTGAAATGCAATAATTGAAACTGAATGATTACCCGGTCAACACTACAGACACCGAACAAGAATGGGTAGCTAAAAAAAATCTATTTTTTTTTTAAATATCAGTGCTAAAGTTTTTTATTTTCTATGTAGAAGCATAATAACCAATAGAAAATGTATCTTTCCAATGCAGAAGTTGACCTTGTTTGACGACACTTCTTGATACCAGAAAAAAATTATAATTTTTCAAGATAATCAAATGTTAAGATTAAAGTTTATCGATTTTTTTTATTAAGATAACTGTGGCATGCAACTGCTTTATTTTATTTCATTAAAATATAAAATAACTCGCCAATGCGAATGATAATGAACATAGTAATCAGTAGTTATTTTAATATTTCCCCTGACTTGTACATTTTATGTAATGCACCTGCATGCAGCGACACGTAATGATTGCTGTGTCAGTGGGTGATAAGGTGTCAATTGTCGATACCAAACGTTTATTGAGCAACTCCTGAAGTTATTGTTTAATGGCCACACAGAACAGATCGACTCAATGATGGCTTAGCGCTAAAAATGACAACAACGGTTTACAGTTCTCTTTAAAGCGCGCTTGTTTATTATCAGTATTATCGCGGTTGTTCCACTGGCTAACATAATGCATAACTGATCTTTACAATCTTCTGTGGACGAGACGTTTACAGCGAATTTATTTGAGCAAAAGTCGTAAACGCGATGACCTTTGGATCCGCCATTGGCGCCGTTTGTACTACATAGTTAGAAGTGACCAACAGATTCGCGTATTGTTGTAGTTTGTTGTACCGTTGTCAAGTTAGCCCCCCACTTTTGAATTTTAAGCAAATTTGTATGCACATTGTTTGGGAATGGCTAGGGAGGGTTTGGGAGTAAATTTTTTTCGTTTGGGAGTACATGGTTTTTGAGAAAATGAAAATACCGCAAATCAAAAAAAAAAAACTTTGAGTACGGAAGCCGTCATAGCAAATGTATTTATCTACTTTGTTTGACAAAATTGGTCGTATTTCTGCAATAAACCGTTAAAGACCCGTTAGGGAGGATTAAAAAGTCCACTTTTGATGTAAGGGAGTGTATAGTTTGACCGCAAATCAAATCTAAAGATTGAGGTTATATATATACATACTCAACTATTGCATTTATCGCTTATCGGCGTTTTCCCTTCGATAAATGACGCGTATTTCGTCATAAGTCATTAGAAAATCGTTAGGGAGAATTAAAAAGTTCACTTTTGATGTAAGGGATAATTGATAATTGTACAGCAAATCTTCTTTTTAAATAAACGGGACGTATTTTGTTCATAGTCTTCCAATATTAAATTTAATATATTTATTTATTGCTTTTATTGTTATATTGCTACCTATATTACACTTATTTTCGACTGTGATAAGCGCCATCTATGAACACTCGTAAGAATTATACTGTGAACCACGGGAACCACAAACAATTCGAAATTGTGGCAAGGTATGCAGCCAAATATACTTGCATACATACCCATTGGTTAGGGAACTTTTTAATTACTCCTATCTAATAAAATATATTATAAAGAAACTTTCTTCGAACGCCCGAAGAAGCAAAGTTTTATTTAAGACCCCAATTTAGCAGACAAAGACAAAAATGCTTTTTGATGGAATAGTGTTACAAGATGCTTTGATGCTTGTTATTACATATATATCTTGTCTTTATGACTATTTTGTGAACAAACGAAAGACTCATATTCGTGACAAGTTAACATGGTATTCCTCCATTACGATAATCTAACAGTTTTAAAGAAATACGTACAATTTATCTCAAAACAAAGTGGAAGTTGGAAGTATGTTCTTCCAAACATTAAAGTAAACTCCATGACCATCTCCAGGTATATTGCAAGATAACTTGTCAAGGTAGTAATTTTAACTAACAATTAAATTCTTAATTTTTGCATACTTTTGATTATAATATGTGACCCGGTACGAGAGAAATCTCTTCTATCGATTGGCGTTTATGTTTTCTTCAGTTTTATACAATAAGGTTGTAAACAAGGTTTTGATGGAAGCGGATAGATCTAATAATAAGGAGTTAGCAGATTTTCCGATTAGTGGTGAATACTAAATGAAGTTTGCTTGATAAACCCAAAAAATATCTAAAAAGTATGCCCGATTTTATGATATAACTATTCAAACTATTATAACAGTTTCAACAGTTTATTTATTAATAATATTTAAATACATGCACAAACAATATAAAATGAATACAACTCTTGATATATTACGTATATTACAAACGGCAGCTCTGAGCGTATAAAACTTAGAAATGTCAAAAAACTTTTACAAGTTTAGCATCATAAATTTGTAGACACAGATTATTTTGCAGATCGTTCATTAATTTCACAGCGTCGCTGTCGATCCCTTCCCCCGCTCGCCCGAAAGACCGAAGAGCGCCGCGTCAATTGCAGCAATCATGAGATGCTTCAACTCGATCTTTTGTAGGGAAAATGCAAGATAAACAATGATTATGTAATACGCTTTAAACCTATGAATTAGTGGGTTGCCTTTAGTCTATTTCATTATTCTAGCTCTTCTAATAAAGGAATTGCTGGCATTACATAATATAGCTTTTTGTGGGTCAAGCACTAATCACTCTTTAATTTTGATTGGCGGTCAAACTATACACTCCCTTACATCAAAAGTGGACTTTTTATTCCTCCCTTACGATTCTTTAACGGTTTATTGCAGAAATACGACCAATTTTTGCAAAACAAAGCAGATAAATACATTAGCTATGCCGGTTTCCGTACTAAAAGTTTTTTATTGATTTGCGGCAACGATTTCCAAATGATTTGCATACAAATTTACTTAAAATCCAAAAGTGGGGGCTAACTTGACAACGGTGTTTGTTGTCTATCTTCGTGAAAAGACCACGAGCCTCAAGGGACCAAATAAAACCATCCTGCTTTCATCGCACTATAATAATTTGCTCAGTCACGATTCCCTTTGCAAATTACAACTGGAGTATCGTACATTTCTGGGAGCATTACGCGCAATTATGTTCATGTAGGTACCGTAATCGTCTTTTAATTTGCCGCATTTTATCCGCCAAATGAATAAAAATCCTTAAAAATGTAATCCGAGCTTCTCGTACTACCTACTTCATGTCAGGTGTTTAGAAATAATATGCGGTTCAAAGGCTAGCATTATCAAAATAGCAGCATGCTCTACTAATCGAAAATACGTGCAATACAGTTGTTAATAATGTTAATATAGCGATACAGCATGACTCACCATACCAGCAAACAAAACTTTCTACATGCTATCTACAGGAACGATTATAATAAAAAAAAGAAACAATAATTTTAACTAAATACATTTTTGGTGCGAAGGGAAGTAAGTCAACTATTTGCTTTCAATCAGGTTTATCGGCAATTGTTGATACTTATAATAACAGCTGTAATATGAGACGCGATAATTTGTATTTATTGCATCGGAACTCTGGCCTCAAGTACTAATAATGACGCAGATTATAATTATTATAACAGCTGTAATTATATGTGTTTAGGTAGACGCAGAAAAACGTGTCGGTTGTATTAATTTATACCGTAATTGCTTGCTATTGCGTAACGGTTACCTACGCCCGATGTTTGTATGTCAAAAAATGATTTTGTTGAACGAGGTTTTGGTTTTTTTTTACTGTTCAAATTTAGTCTTCACGCTTTGTCAAATTTTGTGCCTTATATGGAATATTGAGATAGAGAACCGCACCTGCAAAACAACTATGCAATTAGCATATCGAAGAATTTGCAAACATTCGGCTAGCAAAAGTTGCAGAGCGACCTCTCTAACAAGCAAGGACATTGCTCGTTGCTCGAAACCGAATTCTAACAGCGATATTGTTTCTCAAGAAACGCTCTGTTTCGATAATTGAGAGAAAGATAGAAGATCTCTTCTCGCCGTACAGTTAACTTCATTCTCCACAGTTGCACCGCTTAATAAACTCACGCAAGAGCAAAAGAAAGAACGCAGTGATTAAGATGGAAATGTTACTCATTTTGCCCTAATAGAACAGTTTTTGTGCAACCCAATGTGAAATCTTATCTCATTAAACAGCTTAAACCTTGGAGGTGTTTTAGTAGGTCTTGTGAATGAGTGAAGAAATGTTTGTACATTTAACGGAAATAATCGAGAACGTCGTCTTCACAGGTGTCCCATAAAAGGTACTACGTAATACACTCCTCAAAAAATTAGAGGAACACGTTGTTCGAAACCTAACCTGTCCTTCGGTTACACTTAAAAATGTAAATAATTAAGTCTAAATCCCGGGATCTCAAAAAAGTTATAGAATATAAAATTTATAAATAGGTATAAAATAGAGCAAAAAAATTTTGAAAATAAGTAGAAAATAAAGATACAAATTAATCCCGATATATTTAAGTGTAAAATGAAACCCAAATTGTACCAAAAATGATTTGTTATTAATCGTTGTTATTAATCTTTCGATGGTTCACTCCAATCGAACGAACGATGTCATTTCTTGTTCCGATTTTCAAGTTTCTTCCAGTTTCAGAAATTTACCTTAAACTAACGAAATATTTAGGTACGATGTTGTTCAATCATGAAGTGCATGTACGCCATAGATTGCGTCTCGGGTAAAACATCTCGGGTTTGTATTGAGCTGTGACAGCGGTAATATGGTCGTTTTGGCAATTTTTCATGGCACAATTATCGCTTTTTTGCTTTGTTAGTGGAAAAGTTGTGTCAAAGAGTGCACTGTAGATAATGTATTTTATAATATGGGTTGGGCTATGTGAACTATATTTGACATAACCGAAAGACGTACAAGTAATATTCATTTTGTTCATGACAAGAAATTGAATATTTAATATTCTAAGAAGTTTCACTGAATATTTCATCAATTTTCAACAACAAATAACGGTTTACTTGAAGACGTATTTAGAACTGGGTGTACAAGTCATTATATTTTGTAAACAATAATCGTTTTTATTTAAAATGCAAACAGTTAGTCTATTTGAATAATAAACATCTATGACGTATGAATTTTAATGTTAACCAATTTTATCTTAAAGAAGAACACAAAAAATCATCAAAATATTTATTGGCCTTAATATAAAAAATGGAAAATTTTGCTCGATCAAATAATTTCTTTTGCCGTGACTATTCTTGAAACATTCTACAGGAACGTTGAGTAAATTGAAGATGAAAGAGCAAGTTATTATCGTAATGTAGTTTTTTTTGACACCTTTTAAACCGATAATTTAGGTTTTCTACTTGTAAGGTAAAATTTGAAAACGTCGATCAAGTTTCAGGGTAAAAGTAAATGTAAAAGTATTGTCCAATCAAGTATAGTTTGCTTCTTCATAACTAACAGAATATTATTGACATAAAAAGCTCCATGGGAAGTTTGGTTTGATTAAATTAAAAAGCAGGTTTGCTATAGTTCCAAAGTTCTTTTTTTGTTTGATTTTCTGGCAATTGGACAGATTATTGTTAACATCTTGTTTCTAAAGTTAAATAATAGAATATCTCACCGTCAAAAAAATGTACGATGGCGGAAAATGTTTGTAGGTTATGTCATTTCTATATACAGTGCTGAAAGTTGGATGATGATAATATCCTCATTCTAACAAAATCTATGCGATAACAAATATCATTCAAACAGTACCTACATAGAAAAGTTTCTAATCCACAAAATGTCACATAAATTCCCAAAGGTTAGGAATTTCTGGTTAACGAAGACACGAACAGCTTCTCGGGTTGTTCCTCATGCAAATCCTGCTGATTTCACTCGAACGTCTCTAACTCTCGGCCATATCCATATTTGATAAACAAGTTTGATTTATTCGATGTTCTTGGCACGGAAAACATTAGTTACTTAGTTACATGGGACACTTCTGCCGGGTGCAACGACCGATATTGCATTTATAACTCAAATCAGAAATTCAAGTTTCATCGATAGTATAGAAAAGATAGAAGGTTATTTGCAGTTTTCTTATGTAACTTATATAACATAATAACCAGTATAAAATATGCAATGGAATTATAATAATCTGTGTGACATTTAAGCCGCCCACGCGCTGGGTGAATATTAAACACTTTGTTAACACTAACACTAATTATCTATAAATATTTATATCACATATTCCGATATGTGTGGAATGCCTACTTGCGTACATTATAGTGACTCACTTTTAACGTCATCAACATATCGGGTATTAAGCCGTTGAAATATTTTCTTAATATCCAGCTGCTTAAATGTCTAGAAGACAAATCTACTCATCTCTATTCAAAATCGAAAAGATAAAGAAAAACCTTTCTAATCGACCGAAGTCGGAAAATTATGAGCTTGCACAATTATGCGTTGGCCTGTGCTTCCTATCCTGGTTTTTATGGGGCATTGTGTTAGTCAACTCGGACGGTTTTGCCTCTCGATTGCTTATTTGATGATTACTCTTGCCTGCAAGCTATAATTCTTTATGGGTGCGTTTTCAGCGTGCTTTATTTAAATAGATATGTGCACTAAAATAGATACTTTGTGCATTAACGAAATAATGTGCATTAAATAAATATGAATATGTTACATAAAATATTTTATAATGAGCAATATTTAATTCATTTTGTGCCCTAGAATGGCTGACTTCTGCATTAAAATAATACATACTGAGCATTAAATAAATATGAATATGTTACATAAAAAATATTATAATGAGAAATATTTTCGTGTGTCATGTTTCCCTAAAATTGGTAAAAATTAACTTAAATCATTAATTACACAATCAGGAGAAAAAATATCGAAACTAACTTTGTTTTTGTATTACTAAATTTAACGTCTACATAGCGATATTAAATATAATATTTTCATTTGTAGGTTCTTTCTCTATTATCGGATTCATAAAATGAAACATGGATAAACCGTGGTGTTATGAACATAACCAAAAAAATATAATTTGAATTAAAACAAAATCTGATGTGGTCGGCACATTACCTACTTTATCATACTATACAGCAGTGCCTCGTCATGGCAATCTCGACGCATCTGCGTGTCGAATTCGCGTGCAACGCAAACGCTGATGTTCTGACAATACCGTCAAAAGAATCAAAATATCTGTCAAATCCTAGCTAACTAGTTTTAATGCAGACAAGATGTCGACCAAATAGAATTTGCTCATACAGTTAAACTATGAATATTAGCAAAACATTTTGTATACCCAAGTTATACAAAATTTCCTATAGTTTAATTTATTGTCTAACTATCTTGACGAAATTACTGAAATGACGGCTCATTTGCAAAATCGTTGAAAAATGCTAAGAGTAAACATCCATTTTACAAGAAATCCCAACCAATCTTTTATGTAATTTAGAAAAGATTTTTTTTCCATTAGAAAACAAACGTAAATTGTTTATTGTAAAAATATTACATTGTTTTTGGGTTGTTATGTATGTTTTGTATGTATTAAAACACCGCACATGTGTTATGTATGTTTCATTTTATAAAACTAATAATTATTAGATAGCAAGTTAAAATTGTACACGGAATAACCGTATTTGAAACTAAACATACGGCGTAATGGCACTTATCTACTGAAATACAGCGGAAAACGTACTACTATTAAACAATATTGATTATCATAGCAACCAAAAGGAAAAAAAATATTGACAATTGTACAGCATGTAATTCTACTAAATAAGTGTGCAAAAAGAATTTTTATTCCTATGTCGTATTACGACAGAAACAATAAAGAATAAAGAAGTATAACGACAAGCAGTAGAACAAGACGTAGGATACATATGATACAACACACATATTCTTATACATATTATAAGGGTTTAAACTATTACTAAAATCGCCTTTCCTCAAACGCGCGCGATTTGGTATATTTGAGGTTATAATTGTAACTAGAATTATATTTACTTCCCTGTCAAACCAATTTTTATGACTCAGTTATAAGGTTTTATTTAGCTGACACCAAAACCACAGAGCAACGACAGGACTAAGCTGTACGATACACGTAAATGCGTTACGGGTTGCAGAACTTAATGCACACTATAATCTCTCCAGGGCGCATTATAATTTTCTCATGGCGCAATTTAGATTATTGAATGCTGTTACCAAATTTTCAAATACTGATTTATTTAAACTATTGAACATATATATTTTTTAATTAACAATTATTTTTTGAGATGCACATTATATTTTTATAGAGGTAACGATTGTATTGCACATTTATTTATTTAAGTGCACAAGTATATTATGAAGGGAACATTCAAATATATAAACGTACAATTATTTATTGTGATGCACATATTATAAATATATTCCACATTTATTTTTTTCAATGCTCGTGGCATTTTTTGTTTTTTGTATTGGTGAAATATTTTATCAAATGCTTACAATAAATGCACGTTTCATTTTATATATTGCGCAAACAATTTGTACTGATTCTTTATTCCTTTATATCGACGAATAACCCAGTCTTCAGTATGGGCGATACAGAAATACTGGAACGGAAACCCTGCCAGTTGAAATGTCAATTCCGCCATAACCTGACACATTACATTATTCCTGTTATCTACTCTTGTATTCAATCGAATCTCTGTTATCTAGGAATTTATGAATAGCCACCATAGACATATTGAGATTTATAGAAAGTCGTTGCCCAAGGAGCGCCACTTTGCAGCCGTTTGTTGAATTTGACAAGATCCACGCCTAGGCTTTAAAAGTGGGTGGTCACTGGTCTGAGACCAGAGTCAGTATGCTGGTCGATGGTTGTGCAAGGTCCTAGAGATTTTATGGACACCGTGGCCTACTCGCCAAGCCATATTGTACACCTATTTGTTCGCTAGCCAAGCATAAATTAGATGCGTGGACTATAAGATTAGCAGGTGCTGAAATGTACCGTCAAGGTTTAGGTGGGCTTTTGTAAAGTATTGAAGAGTTTCTCAGATTTTTCTTTGTTATGTAAGGTAGGACGGGGCATAAGAGGGGGTTCAACAACCGATCGACTGCAGCTTGGCCTGTTTTTTGATAAGTTTGGAAAATCAGTCGAGAATTGGTCTGTGCCAATCACAAAGCTTTATATGAGGGCCAATGGCATGTCACTCTAAAAATTACTGTGATAAATTGTCGAGAATTTGAGATCTTTAGCATATATTTATTGAAGTTATTACCTTTTAAACTTTGCAAAAGTTTGAAGCGTCATAGCGCAAAAGTTTACTTTTTGCATCAGCAACTGAATTATATATTTTTTTAATTTCCTTTTATGGTAATAGGTTTAAAATGATGGAGTACCTTTGACATAACTTATTCTATTCAAAAACACTTATAACTCAATTACAACTGGTCAACTGGTCCCTTTTCATATCCAGGCACACATTATATCAACGTAAAATCACTTTGTCCTCACGCATATCAGTGGTAATGCTTGTTCAGTTCTTCGGGGCTAATTCCAATACTATCTGCGGTTTGTTGTCTTGAATGTAAATTCTCCATACACTTTGCACTTGAGTAGAAACATATTTAAGTTCAGTGGTTGACGTCTTCCAGTGTATTTTGCAAAATAAAGCATATTCTATTCTATTCTAATATTACCAAACAATTTGATCAAAAATAGGCATTCCTCCGTGATTTTCGTAATGTAATTTGAATCCAATTACAAAACCCGTAATGAGCTTCTGCATCATACCATAGTTGGGGCTTGAATTCTCTGGTAGTAGAATGGATAAAGCAGCACTGTTTGTGTGTATATTCTGCTACCTAACCTAACAATTGGCATGGGCTTTTTAATAAAATAATAGTATACTTCTTTAGGCACAAACCTGAATGATGTCTGATATAATAGTAGAATTTTTATGTAATCTCCTAATTTCGATTGGAATACTTTGTAGGTTAGAGCTCTCGAAATTTGTTCAGTAAATAAAAATATGAATTTTAGCGAGTTACAGACGTTTTTTGTGGAGTATGGTTGATAGAAATGGACCCATTACTATCTTCGTCTAACCACATCTAGTTCTCGAGAACATCACACTGTAGATAGATCGCACTATCTAGACTCGAACATGGTTGGAAAAATTGGGAAAAAACGACGCCAATTCTTCAAAGCCATGGCTTTATTTCTTTTCATTTATTAGAATTTTTTTAATATTTTTTTTAGAATAGAGTAGTTAATTCAGATTGTTGTCATCTTCTAAGATACTATCATTATGCAATAATTAACCCACGGGAGCATTGTACAGTTTGAAAAATGAGGTCCACCGGAACCAACCAGAACAGTCCTGACGTTGTGGGGCAAAAAGGAACAGAGAAAAGTTGCTTCATTTCTAAATTTTCTTGAAAGTTCTTTCATTACACTGTGTTTTGTTATATAGCCAAATAACCGTACTTTCGGTTTGCAATATTGGTTTCTTTTTGTCCAAATACTTTCCAAAATATAACCTCAAATGTCAAAAATGGACCTTTAAGTCACCTACAGTCACCTATGTTTACGGTACTATGTAAACATAGTACGTACATACATAAGCCAAATTACGAGTGTGTGCGTATTTGCTGTGGAGTGCTCCTTTTGCGCTGAAATGATGATGCTCAGGTTGAAAGTAAAAGCCCACTTATGGGTTTGCATCGTGCAGGTGAAATGTTCACACCATATAGAGATTCTTAGAAATCCTCGCTCCAATTATTGGTTGCTTGCAAATTTTATTCAATTTATTAACGACGTTCGTCAACAAGAAGCGGATAAGGAAAATACAAATTGAATGAATTCATAAATTAATTGGATAGAGGCGATTTGAAGATGCCAACCTACGCATACCGCAGAAACTGCATGATGCTCTGCGGCTTTCCCTCGACGCATTAACACACCAGAAAGAAATAGTACTAGCAAGAAATTTCCTTAGGAGAGCTTAGAATTACCTCCTTAACATTATTTATTAAAATTAATTGAGACCTGGCAACCCATTCAAGGACAAATCGAGATATTTACCAAGATAACAGCACTTGAAAATGAAACTTTGATGTGGGTCACGTGGTTACATCACAGCGACGTGCCGTACCCTCTTAGAGGTGACAGGGCATTTCCTCTCGGCCTGGTATCATGTTCTAGGCTCGTAATACGCTAATTAGCATGCCCCATATGTCCATCGTACCTTGTAGCCGATTAGGTCCAGTGTCTCCAGCATATTGCGCGCAAAAGGCAACTCTCTGTAAACTCCTCTTAAGCGAAGATTGCACCGACTACGGCGCTGCATGCTGCCACTGCCGTGCTGCTGCGTAGTCAAATGACGCTACGTTATCATCCGTTCAATGGGTATTCCACCAGATACAGCACTGCGCGCGGCAGCACTGCATGCGGTAAAGTCGTTTGCCTTGGGTTTCATTTAAGTCATCATTTTGAAAAATAGAAAGAGATTCAAGTGGGTTTTCTTCGAAAACTGAATTTTTACTTTATCATACGCAGTATGATAAAGTATTGTAATCGTACCGAAAAAATGTCCGCATGTGTGTACCCGATTTTTGTGGCGACGATTCCGGTGAAACTACTAAAGGTATCGGGACGAAACTTCATATTTAGAAGTTTTATGACCAAACTTATAGCTGAAAAGCTTTTGGTTCAAAAGGGTCCAAAGGAACTGGATGTTTCCTCTAAGCATTGTTCAAAGATTTAGCAAATGAGGTGCCATTTCTGTAATTTCGTCAATATAGTTATATAATAAATTAAAGTAGAGGAAACTTTGCGTAATTTATGTCTATGAAATTTTTTGGTAAAATAAGAGTTTAGGTGTGTGAGTTTAGGTGTGTCAAATTGTATTTGATCGAGATCGTGTCTGCATTAAAACCACATAGTAAGCCAGGATTTGTCAAACGCTGATTTTTGACAATACCTATTGTCAATATTGTCAAAATATCTGTCAAATCCTAACTAACTTGTGTTATTTTAATGCAGACGCGATCGATCTCGATCAAATAGAACCTCATGCAGCTAAACTATATTAATTTTATATATTGTATGATAAAGTAATGTGCCTGGCCAGATCAGATTTTTTTGTACTGCGTCGGGGCAATATATGGCAAGGACGTGCAGCTATTTGCTCCAAAACATTCAGAATCAAAGGTTTTTTAATTATAAAGGCTTCTCTCGTGTACTAATGGCAGTTGTATACGCCAATTATAAATACATCATGATTGATGTTGGTGCATATGGTGGTAATATCGATAGTGAAGTGTTTGCTAATGCTTCTTTTGGAAGATTGTGGTTGGCTATATCCAGGAAAAACGCTTTCTGATCGGGATAGGCTTTTCTTAACTTTCGCATTTCACGAGCAAGAATAGTGGTAAAAAAATTCCTTTGGCATCACTGCTAATACCTGCCGTATTCTCTTGTAACGAATCGAAGTTAACATTGAGTTTTCCATGGTAATAACTGTTACATTTTCCACGCAGGAAAATTACTTATTTACGGAAAAAATATCGTAATGACTCATTTAATCCATCACACACAACAACTTTCGTCGGATGCAACGCAAAATAATGTAAATACCATGAACACCAAACAAGAACACGACACACAAGACCTATGGCATTCTATAGACATTCAGAACACCTCTGCTGACTGGTTCACTTCACCGGCAGGCGAGGTTCCATGGCAATATGGAGTCACTAAACATTGATTTCAATTTATACCTAATTAATTAGCTGTATTCATTCATCAATAAAAACATATAAACTTATACCCTTTGACTGCATTTCATTAGCAACTTCCTTCCAAGCATTTTCGCGTGAATTACCACTTTTGCACGCAGATAAGGTCTGCCCTATCTATATTAGTCGATGTGTTTCAACCGTCAATATCAATTGCTCCTTCATATTCAACGATGCAGGCATTCCGGCAAACGCAAGCCAACTGATGTTTGTTTTACTGCATCCGCCGCCCTGCCGCGCTGCGCTGCGCACGCGTTGCTGCAACGGACCCGGTGGACGCATTCACATTGAACGCCATGTAAAATAAAATATTTGCCGTGACGGAGAACGCTGCTGCGGCAGTGCAGCATGCAGCGCCGTAGTCGGTGCGATTTTCGCTTTAGGTATGCACCATGCGGTTACTCCAACCCACGCTCTTGCTTCGATTTGTTTACATCAAATCGACATTATCTCCATAACTTGAACAATAATCCAGCATAAAACTATTGATGGGCATAATCGATATACAATAATCGAATTAGTCGATTATTGAAATATCTCGAGTTAATCGATTATATTTATATTAGTACTACTAATTTTGTTAGTACTACTAATTGACAATATAATTTATTGTAGTACTGTGATCAAATACCATATGCTATGTAATAGTAGAACAAAATAAAGATATTCATTCATTTAATTGTGTTAGTACCTACTACTAATTTCGTTAGTACTACTAATTTCGTTAGTACTACTAATTTCGTTAGTACTACTAATTTAGTTAGTACTACTATTTTCGTTAGTACTACTAATTTCGTTAGTACTACTAATTTCGTTAGTACTACTAATTTAGTTAGTACTACTAATTTCGTTAGTACTACTAATTTCGTTAGTACTACTAATTTCGTTAGTACTACTAATTTCGTTAGTACCTACTACTAATTTCGTTAGCGACCGATATTTGCAAATTTTTCAAAATGAAGTCATGCCAGCGTCAAGGAGAATGTTTCTAAATAACAACAATCCAGAACAGGCAAATGAATTACTCTGGTTCCAGCAAGATGGTGCCCCACCGCACTATACCGCTAATGTGCGTAATTATTTGGACGCTACATTTCCTGGGAGGTGGATTGGAAGAAGGGGAGCAATGGAGTGGCCGGCTAGATCACCAGATCTTACACCGCTTGATTATTTTCTGTGGGGTTATTTAAAAAATAAAGTTTATTAAGCTCGTGCCAACAATTTGGAACACCTTCAACAGAAAATACAACACGAGTGTCAACAAATAACTAAACGACTTGGAAGTTGTTTTTTTATCTATAAAATGACCGCCATATTGTATTAATTTAAATATACCGACCTATAAACCGCTAAATATAGCGTTAATTGTGAAACTATTTGAAGGCTCATTGTGTATATAATTTGTAACCGGCAAAATGTATTAAACGTTATAAATAGAGTAATTGAATTTACTTCTACGAAAAGTATGAATGACGAATAAAAAAAATTGGCGAATGGCTTCTTTAATAACCGAAAAATTGAAATCTGAGAAAGAGGTAAACAAAGGAACCGTTTGGGGGCCTTCAATAAATAAACAGCTGAAAGGCACCGTCGGTTGTTGAAGAGCCGGGAATGGCGACTTGGTGCTCCGGCAGAAAGCCGCAACTCTGTAATGTAATCGAACCAATTGAGAGAGAAAATTACCGCCAATCGCCAGATTAAGTAAGGTTGTTATCTAAAAGCACATAAATTTCGTATAATACCTCGCAGCGTTGTTCGAGCAGAGACATTAAATCAATATTAATCATTTATGGCTCGCGCGCCGGCACTGGGGCTATAATTTCCAATGCCATTTCCCTAGATTCCCAGTCTCTTTAAACAATCTTATCCAACACGTATTTTCTCCCACTCGTCGGTTCAGAATCTGTCTAGATCTACTTCCGGAAAGTCGCCATTTTTCTTGAGAATTTTTGTTTTTGTTAAGAACGGTTTATGGGTTGTTGGAATAACTATGGCAGATTTTATCTTAGTGATAACCGCGGGGCAATATACATTCAGTTTATGTTTACTCAATGGTCAGTGCAATATTCCGCTCATTTTAAACCCTCACAATCGCCGCAACTCGCGCGGTAATTGGAACTATTTATACCTTCATAATTCCGCGAAAAATCGAGCGGAAATGATTCACCCAGATACCTTTCTTCTTACGTTTATTTCGCTCTTAATTTACAATAATTAGCTATATTATACATAATCTTTTTTTTTTCAGGAAAAAGAAGGGTTTGGTTCTTTTCTTATGAATTTTGGGTTGTTAGGTTTTTATGAATTTTACAGTTGTTGAAAATATTGGCATTTTTTGTGTTCAGGTGATACAAAGAGATGACATAGATAACAAAAAGACCTGGAAGGCAAAGGTTCTGGTTCTTTTCTTTTGAAAAGGCATTTTTGGGTAAAGCTACTTAAAATCAGCTTTTAACAATTTTTTTAATTATTTTTTAATCACGATTATAAATAAACATTATGATTTTATTATATTTAAAATCATTGACGTGATATTTGTGAACAAATAAACAAAAAAAATCATAATGCACTAAAACAACACTATAAAAAATAAATAAATAACAAATATGTACTAAATAGTTCTGGTTATAATATGAACAAAATGCTACAGGACAAATTAAAAAAATAGGCAGCTATCAAGAAAAAGCATCCGCGTTAAACTGTTTTAAAATTGTTGTTTTGCCATTTGCAAACTTGTTCTAAACTTAACAATAATCATTTAATTAATAAAATTAACTAATAATAATAATGAATAAATGATAATAATGTCAATAAGTAAATAAAATTAAATAACTGACAAACTAGACATATAGAAAAATAAATAATGAATAATTTTAACCATCTAACTACAACGCTTTAGCGTGAAGTAGGAGAAATGGCGAAGCAAAATTGCTAATAGCCCTTTCTTTTGGTAAAATTCGAGCACACCAGAGCACAATTTTGTGAACGCTATACGATAAGTGGTAACGGCCAAATAGAGCGTATGGTGCCGTTTAAACAAATTAAATCTGTTTCGACAACGTTTATATTCCAAGAAACTAGGTATTTGTTGTTTACCCCTATACATCTAAAATAAATCATAGGTATTATAAAAATACATCATTATAAATGATTGTAGTAAAAGTAGGCGCTGACACCCACAGTAAAAAATTGTGTTTGCCGCTTCATAGGAACTGAATACTACTATGATACTATTGTTCTATGCGCAACTGTTAAATTGGTTGCATAACCTAATGTAAGTTTGATACTTGTTCGTGCTAAGCGCCAGAAATGTAGTAACATGGGCATGGCCTACCTCGACTACAAACATTTGTAAGGACCCCAATCGGTCCATAGCCCCTCTCATAGACATGCATGTAGAACAGAAGAAAACTCATTCATATCAAAGGGCACGTATGGGCTTGCAAGTGCACTATGCTTGAAGTTACTGAGCAAAATGGTACTACCGTAAATAAAATCTCGAGAAGCTTGTGAATGATGCTTGTTATCTAGCTCCGAAGCACAGACTGCCAATATTTGGGTAGAACATCTTCTTCATATTAGATCGCAACGATTCAATAGATATCAAGTGTTCAGAAACTTGCATCGCCCTTTGTTATTATTAACACAAATTTTGGTCTGCTCTATGGAGTTCATCAAACATGGCGAACCCCAAACGTCAATATATATATAGTATGTGCCTAATTTGATATTTTTCGATATTTTTGTGCCAATAGTTCTGTAAGTATTGCAGAAATTAAATGTGTTGTATTGCACTATGTTTAAAGAATGTGAGTGCTTGTATCTCCGCAAATTTATGCTATTTTTAGCTGGAATTTTCAGGAAATATACTTCATTAGTTGGACGTTAAGATGTGCGTAAACAATGACAATAAAATGCCTAAGAAGTGTACGTTGTCCGTTAATAATAAGATGTCATTAAAACATGAGTGTTTAAGATCTTTTTCCGCAAAGCAAGCGCGTATAATTTATCCAGCTACATTCTAAGCTACATTCACTAATAATAATTATACCTACTACGTAGACACAGCGTCTATGTCGTGTTATTTCTTTATCCGCGTGCGAGTGTCAGCAAGACGTGTAAACCTGCAGTAATTAATTATTACATTAATCAATTACGCATAGTAATTTTCAATTAGGGGCGGGTAATAGCCTCCATAAATGTAAGAGGCCACGAAACGAAAGTTAAGTCTATATTACATATTATCATTATAATTACCGTATTTACATTAATCGTTAGAATTACAGCTCTTTATCTGCTATATTTTACTATAGTCGGCGATGCCTGGACCATATAATTATCTCTTCAAATCAATATTTTCCTCCTCTTGTTTCTTTCTGTTTGATTTTGACGACAGACGGGCCAATTTTGCCCGTGCGTTAGCCTTAGCGCAGAAATTATTGCAGTTTGGCCCGATGCTCATACATAATACTTCCATAATCTCCATAAGGCTGGATAATGCATCATTCACAACACATATGGCTATACTTGCTGCAATATAATATCGACAATTATGCCACTTGAAAGTGAAAATGAAAAAGAAATCACCAGGTGGACAATTCTCGTGCCGCGGCATTTCATCGGTCAGAATGTATTGAGCAGTGTCGCCCAGATCTATTTTCTTCATTTTATCAATTGAATCATGATTACGACGTCCATCATAAATTCAAACCTCATTTATAGGCTTCTGGGTTAACTACCCTAACTGGTTTTTGTCAAATGGCGGGGACGAGTGCCATTTGTTTTTGCACGTGGTCTATCCTTTTCTTATTCCAAAATTTGCAAGCTTTGCAGTATTATATCGACGATTATATCGACAGCATTTCTCCAGCTGATAAGCGCCACCAATCATACAGAGATGTTCCATCGTCCGAGGCAGTTACGCCATTCTTTTTTACTATTTTCAGTTGACTTGTAGCCCTCTCTTCTTCTGCTGCTTTCTGCATACTTTGTTGACAAACTGCTTCTGTTGCGACAAAAATGGTGCGAACACCTTTATCGTAAAATGAGTGAAAAACTAACGAGGAAGGTCCCTGAATGCGCAAAACTTTTCAATTCCATCTGCACCTATTCTTATGCGCATGGCAAGGATACTTCCGTTATTCATTTCTTATCATTTTTGAACAAATGTGGATACGTTATCAAGCAGAGGCGACTCTAGTTCCAAACGATTGAATGGTTGCCATATTATGTAGTTCTATTTGAAAATCTGCTGCTTCTTTTCGACTCCTTTCGATCACGATATACTTCGGGAATGCCACTAATTATTTCTGCTATTTTCTCCCAACTAATCAAGAACAACACACGTTACAACAGACAGCTATAACATTGTGCGGTTAGCGTCAGTTCAACGAACGTACCGAGGATATTTCCACAAAATCTTTGTGTTTTATATTATTTTATGTTATATTTCACACCATGGATGTAATTCCTCCAAATAAGATAAGACCGTATAGGTCTCTAGGCGTAAACTCTCACGCTAAACTTTTTGCTTGTACGCTCGGCTAGACACTTGGCCGTATGTTCATCAAATAAGCATTTAAACATTTTTTTCAAATATGAAACGGATTGTACCTTATTTCTAAGATCTCAAGAGTGGCATTGCACCTTAAATCTCCATATTTTCAAGGCAGCATGTTTTGCTCACGCACTAGTGTAAACGGCCTGTATTAATATTCTAATATAATTCAGTTATTTGTGCCTTTCACGATGGCGATTTATTTTTAACCTGTCTGTCTGGAATTAAAATGAATTTCCGTTGGAAATATCGCTCTAGTGCAGTGGTTCTTAACCTTTTTGAAGTCAGGAAACACTTTTGATCATACGAAAAATTCGCGGAGCACTAAAAACATTGACATAACTTTTACTAAAAATTAAAACGATTATTAAATAACAGTTACAAAATCACATTAATTAAAAAAAATATAAATATATTAATTATTATTATTATATTAATAAATATATACCTTTTTTTCAGCAGAATTAATTTTTAGAAATCAAATTTCATTCTGAGTATAATGTTTTAATATGGTCTTATATGTTTTTCTATTCCTTGAGAAGTTACAACCGTTTGAAATGTTAACAAACAAAGAAAAATTAAAGATAAAATACATATCAAACAATGCGTCATTCCGTGTCATTCCGAGTAAAAGGTTCATATTGACTTATTGGTTTTCTCATTTCCTTAACAAGTTGTAGCCGTTTAAAATACGGTTTTATTGATATTTTTATCAGCTCTAACTTTGTACCGAATTGAAAAAATGAATACTCGAATGAAGTTACTTTGCGGCGAAAATCATTAGTCTAATACAGAAAAGAAAAACATATATTTCTGTATAAATTTAGAACGGGAATTTTGGAATTTATTTCTACAAACCAACTCTTGAATGTTTGAGCGAAAAAGCACTCTCGATGTACCGAATTGCTTCCAAAGTTTTCTTTTTGCCCGTATTCACATAATTCCACATTTTGTGTGTGTGTGTGTGTGTTTTGGCTTTCTGGCCCCACAAAATTTTGTTCGTGAACTATCACCTGGTGGTTATAAATGCCGCCACCTATTTGGTATATTGTGATAGTTCCTCCAAGCATCTGACATGTTCGCGGTAATATAAATTTAAATATAATAAAACTTTCAAAACCTTCTTAGTTTGTCAAATATTTAGGTAATTTGGCTACGTACCAACGTACCACCTACTCAAGTAGTTTTTATAAACTCATTTTTAATACAACTTTATACTAATCTAAGGCTTAATAAATCCGCACATTACATGTGGATGATATGTAGATGAGGGCAAAAATATATATTATCAAAACATCACATTTATTATCTTTAGGAAATATATTTCAAAATGTTTACATATTTTCAGAACTTTTAATGTGGCATGTGTAGCAGAGCTATACCCATTTTTATTTTATTTGTATTATGTTCTAAATTCTTTATTTATTTTATTCATATTTATTACTATTTGAAAACTGTAAATGTTTTTTCTACTTTGCGTTCGTTATAAACTTATAACGAAACCGCTTTCGGTGTCCTTATGAAAACACTACATCACAAACTTTTAGTAACTTTTGGTTTTCCAAGATTTATGATATTGATGTCAAGTGCCAATTAAGGCTGACATCTCAATCGCTATTGGTTCGCGTCAGTCGTAGTTGTGAATTTTACACTAACTACCAACTGTTGAATATAAAATTACTTTAAATTGTAAGATAACAACCGCATTTTTTGAAATTTATGTAAAATTAATGTCGCGAGGTAGAAAACATAGTATATAACAAAACAACTCGTGCGCCAATTTTTGTCTTCTAAAACTTGTATTATAGTAGTAGTAATAATCTTTATTCCAACATCCAGCTTTGTACAGGTTTATTACACAATTAGTTTCATTTAATAAATTTCATTTGGTGTTCGAATTGACCTAGGTGTTTCTGCCCTGCTCCATCTCTTATTTTGGGTATCTTCTTGTATTATAATATACTATAATTGTTAGTTTTGTTGAAGTTAAAATGTTTTGTACGTTAATAATAATATACAAATACAAATATTATTATTTCAATCACACACGCTAAATGAGTCAACAATTTCGGCTTTCATTATTTTGCGGAGCACTTGCAACAAGCTCGCGGAGCACCAGTGTACCTACCCAAAGGTGCGAAGGAAAAAGTGTGCGTTTCTAATACACAGGGCGACGACATATCCCGCAAATATTTGCGTATACGATTTGCAAGTTAACAACTTTCAATGATCTGTTGCGTAACAATATTTATTTATGGCATCTCTTGCGGGAATACGGTATCTAACTCTGAAAACCAGTCCACCCTCGGGGTATCTGATTTTTATGTTAAACAAATTGGAGCGTTTAACTCTGATCTATAAGCGGCCATAAAACACTTTATATGATAATAACTCAGTAACCAGAGTTTTCGTTTTTAATTCGATTCAGTAAAGGTTTGCGAACAGCCTTGCGCTTGCACAACGCGGAATAGATGGCAGCACGGTGCGTACACACCCGACCGGGAAAAACAATTGCGATTCTATTTATAGAATGGCAATTATTTACAGACATGATAATTGCAGAAGTCTGTCCGACAAGCTTACACCGTGCTGGTATTAATTCCAGTCTATTGCTCAATCGACTCAGCATCACCAATTATGAAGTGTTTGTTACCTCTGTTAGTTTGAGAATTGAATACCAAACAACGGGATTTAAAAAAATTGTAAAATTGTATATATATATATATATATATAATAGTAGTATCTCGATGTTGCTGATATTTTCAATGAAAGCCACACTGACAACCAAATTACCCATTTCTAGGATAATCAGAAAATTCAAGCAGACTGGGTCTGTTGAAAATTTCTTTAAGAAACACAAAAAAAATATATTGCCGAAAATAAGAAAGCAAGTTTACCAGTGTTGCAAGCGGTAGTCGTGCATAGAACGACTTCGGTTCGACAAATTGCTTCTCACACCCAGTCCAATAAATCAACAGCACATAACATGGTCAACCTGAACTAATATCACCTTTAAAAAACATACGAAATTTATAAGTACACTAAATTGTTTTGGTTTTTTGTTCTTTTTATTTACTATTCTGTTGGTTTACAGAATTATTTAGCTTTTTTTATATCTTCTATCTAATACTCGCATTTTCCACTATTTAGCTGCAATATTTAATAATCCGAATCGCTTTCGGTCCCAAGTTCGGATTGTCGCCGCTCTACTGTAATACATAAATAATAAATAAAACATAAATAAATCATAATTAATCATATATATATATATAAATAAGTTATAAATAAATCCCTTCGATATCGATTCGATATCCCTTTGATTTTGAATTTTTGTCATTCTTATAGTTTATGAAGAGCGGAATCGAATGGTGTTGTTTTTATAAAGATAGAACTTCTATCCAATCTTATTTTCTGCTATTTAGTTGCAATATTTGATAATCCGAAAAATCTCTAAAAACAGTTTAAGATAACCCAAATTGGCCAAAATTAGTATCAAAATTAGAAAACGGTTATCATTAACTCCTTTCAAAGACGATAAATAACAAAAACTGTCACACTAATGTTATTTGGCTTTAAAAGTACCGTCCTATGATGATACATGGCACTATTTTTCCTATGCTGTTTGTAAAATTGGTTCAATCTTCCGACTCTCTCCAACGTTCAAACAATACATTTCCGGACATGAGTTCATTAAAAAAATTGTCTACTATGGTCATACAGACCATTCATACAGCTTATATATAACAACAATTATTATTAACTAGTTACCTTAGTATTGTCGCTTTTTAAGTGTTTACATATAATAGTAATGATAGCAATTTTGAATTTCGTTGTCGATGATCGTTATCTCAGAATTTTCAAATTTGTCAACTTTTCTTTATATTTAGTAGATGTTTTCCGTTTATGTGGCTACATTTTAAAATAATATTTTCACCTTTTATTTTACCAATTTGTTATTAAGACTTTTTATCGGATGCACGATTGACACGATTATAGAATAAATTATCAATTGTGTTCATTTTGTGCGTGTATTTTTGCTTTTGAAAGGTGCCAATTGCTCATTATACTTTAGGCCTTCCTCAATTTTTATAAAAAAATTTACATTGTTTACTACAGAATATTACAAAGTAATAAAAATTCTTCAATATTGGTTGGCAATCAGACCTAATCTAAAATTCTGGGATAAAAGTTCAATGATTCTGAAACAAATATATAAATACAAATAATATTCTTAATAAAAATTATTAATTACACATTAATAAACGATAGAAAGGCAGGAAATTTTCTTGCAGTTCCTTTGATATCAATATGCTATTGATAAGTTGCCGAGCATACAGGGGTCACAACCGTGGCTAATGACATCAAATAATATGTAAAAAATCTGATGTTTAGCTGCATGAGATTTTATTTGATTGAGATCGATCGTGTTTGCATTAACATAAAACGACTTAGCCAGGCTTTGACAGATATTGAAGTAGGTATTGTCAAAAAATCAGCCTTTGACACTACCTACTATCATTAGAATAAAAATATCTGGCAAATCCTGGCTACCTACTATTAATGTAGACACGATTTCGATCAAATAGAATTTGCTCCTGCAGCTAAACTATTAATTTTACCAAAAAATGTTATAGACATAAATTATACAAAACTTCCTCTATTTTAATTTATTATTTAACTATTTTGTCGAAATTGCAGAAATGACGGCTCATTTGCAAAATCCTTGAAAATGCATAACAAAATTGCTATCCGCACTCGAAATACACATTGAATTTGTGTATAACACCATATAGCACATAGCGTATGTGCGCGCGTGTTTCTCCACCTCATCGCATTCTCCATGCATTTGCGTGTTGATTTGACGTTTCGCAACCGCTGACGTTCTGAATACTGTCAAAAGTTTCAAAATATCCTAGCTACCTACTATTAATACAGACACGATCACGATCAAATAGAATTTGCTCCTGCAGCTAAACTATTAATTTTGCCAAAAAATGTTATAGACATAAAGTGTACAAAATTTCCTCTACTTTAATTTATTATTTATCTATTTTGACAGAATTACAGAAATGATCAATGCCATCAATGCCCTCAAATATGTGCTTTTCTTTGTAATTCTTTATTATTTTTCTAAATAAAGTCATTATTATTATTATTATTATTATGTTCGAACCCATACATTATCTTGGTTTGCAGCGAAAGTGTTAAGTATTAAATATCTTGCAAGAAAGTCACTGGTTCCCCGTGTGTTGGTTAATTAATCTATAGTATCAAATGGGCTTGTCTCCGTGGCCCATTGTTTTAATTTCACTTAGACCTTTGCACATATGGGACCGGACTTTCGATTTACATATTTTTACCGAATTAGCTTGCTGTTCGCTCGATACCGGAGATTACATGAATTTCCTTTCTGTGTTTCAGGTTTTGAAAACTCCGCCATGAAGACGAGCTTCTCGTTGTCGTCGCTGCAGGCCAGCGAAACGCCGGAGAAGGGCATAAAAACTCGTCCTTTCAACAGCCTGACCAAAAAGAGGAAGGAAGCGTTCAGGAGATCATGGGGCAGCAGTGCCAGCGTACAAAAAGACGAGTTCTGGTCCGCTCTACAGGCTAATTACAATTACATCATGGATAATCACCTCATCGACAATTGCCAGGTTGGTGTTTGACTTTTTGTTCGCCGTCTACCAAAATTCAACTTTCGGCCACATTTGTATTTTACGCTGCCCAAAAAATTAGAGATAGTCGGAATTTCTGTGGATTTGTGAGGTTTAATACAGTGTATGCCCTCCACGAGCACGAATCACTGTTTCTGTATGGTTAATGGTGGATTAGGGCGCTTGCGAACACGTCGGTCAATCTGATCCCACACGTGTTCAATAGGATTCAGCTCAGGACGTTACGCCGGCCATTCCATGACCTGAATTCCACGTTCTTGTAACAAGTTTTTGGCAATGCCGGCGGTATGTGGCTTTGCATTGTCCTGCATTATGATGAAATTTTGACCGACGCCATATGCAGCAGGCACCACACGGTCGTCCAAGATGTTTTCGAACACTCCAAGTGTTCTAAAATAAAAATATCGAATGGAAGCCTACTTTATACATAAGTAGTTATTGTTTGATGAACCAGAAAATAAAAATATTTATGTTTGAGGAAATGGTGACTTGTCAAAGTCAAAATATCGATTTTTCTCATAAAAATTGACAATGTTTGCTCTATGAAGATAAAAGTATATAACATATTGCATTTCTGGTTCATCAAACAATAAAGGGATGTTTACTTAACATCCAGTTAAAATTTGAAGTCAATCGGTCAAATAGTTTTAGAATTATCATGCTAACCGTTCGCGAAAAAACGGTTTTGAGAAAAACACGTTTGAACATTATAGTACAGTTTATAACGTGACATCGAGTACGTACAGTATTTTTCTGCTAGTATGTTATACCAGGGCCATACTGTATTCCTTCCTCCACATCGTAGAATATATTTAGACATATTTGCTCATTTCTACGCCGTGTTTAAGCTTATTTTGCAGCCTCGAGTGCACGTCTTGAAGAACTCACCAGACGCTGTTTTTCGCGCACATTTGCAACGATCTTCGTTTCCGTGCCAATAACGATTCCTATTGTTGTCATAGTTTTAAGGACGGCACAAAAGCCTTTTTTTCATAAATTCCTGCTGCTGCATAACGGCCTTTTCACACGGGACACGGCGTCCGTGCGTTTTTATAACTGTACGGTTCGAAGTGTATGAGATTAAATGATAGCTTTCACACGTACCGTGCCGTCTCCGTCCACCACGAACGCACGGATTCCGTTCCGACCTTTTCACACGGGGCACGGCGTCCGTGCGTTTTTGTCCATGTACGGTTCGAAGTGTATGAAATTAAAGCATAGCTTTCACACGTACCGTGCCGTCGCCGTCCACCGTATGGTCGCCGTGCCTCACCACCGATTTCGCACGGCGACCGTCCGCTCGGTAGTGCATTGAGTTAAATCGTAGCGTTCACACGCACCGTGCGGTTTTCACACGGTTTGTATTCGAGGACTTGTAACAACCTATATTTTCAGTGGCAATGCGCGTAGATTTTCTGAATCTGTAATCTGCGAATTGCAAATAGGGAACGCTTGTAGTTGCTCACCACGCGAAGGTACTAGGGTCTGATTCGGTCGCTACTATTAATCGCGTACATTCACGTGCGCAGACGACATAATTTAAATGTAGCTCGTTTGACCGGGACTCTAGAAAGCCCTTGCTATATAAGTGTATACAATAGAAATTAAACGATGTCGACCTATGACCGAATTCGATAGTACAGACTGGTTCTTCCAGGTTTGAATTGACTGAACACGGCACAGGAATAATTGAAGCACTTCTCTTCTTCTGCTCGCAGCTCTTCAAATAACGCATAATAACGTTCCAAAATCTTCACGTTTCATATTTATTGGGTGAACCCAAAGAATGCTTTGCTTGCGTTTCTGACGTTGCCGACGTCTACACAAGAACCATAACGAAATAATACGTTTAGGGCTCCATGGGTAATGACTACCAGGGATGTTAAATTTCGGTAATTAATTATTTCGATAAAATAGCGCTGAAATCAAAATTATTAATTTGAAATATTAAATTACACAGTAACTAAAAATTAAAAATGGTAAATTACGCATGCTGAAATTACCAGGTACTTTAAAATTCAGAATGGTAAATTACGCAGGCTTAAATTACTGGGTTAGTGATAGATACTCACGTCAATAGCAATGCGGGCACAACCGTAAAAGTCATAAAAGAACGCTAAATCTGCTGCTTAATATTTTTATTTACTTTCCTTTAATATAATATATTATGTTGTCTATTAATAGATAATGTATGTGTTTTTAATGACCTCTGCACAACGCTGCAAGGGGCTTCTGTAGTTTTCCTTTGCTTTGCAAAGAAAAATTTCTTTTTTATTTGCAAAGCATAAATGGCCTTGTTTTTCTATATTGGGTTGACTTGCAGTGATACCCGCAAAGGGAGTATCCTGGGCTTCAGCGAAGCTCGGTACTACCAATTTGCCCAGATGCTTCATTACTTATCAAAATTTATTAGTAAAATTTTAGTACTTATTGTGGTATCTATATTATATTATCTAGGATCAATATATTTAATGAGATGTATCAGAGCGTTCCAATAAATAATATTAATAATTATAATAATAATAATTATAATAATAATAATTATAATAATAATAATTATAATAATAATAAAGGTTGTTTACACAAAAGAAAATGCAAATGGTAACAAAAAAAACACTTAAAGTCCATTCCATACAAAAAGATTAGCTATACTTTTTCAGATAATATCATTTTGGAAATATCATATCAATCATATCAATTGAAGAGTGGAAAGAGGCTTTGATAATGAAAAGAGTAAATAAAGTCACGGTATTAAAATAATGTCCGGATACAAAATTGTTGTTGTTTGTGAAACCAGGTACAAGAAAAAAAATACAAATAAATTATAAAAAAAGAAAAAGAAGGTATTTTTAGTGGGTAATCATTTTCAGGCATCTGAAATTATTATAAATATTAGTAAATTACCATCAGTAATATATGTGACGGTAAATTGCCTTTGGTAAATATTTTACTGACTAATTCACCCGGTAAACTACGCATTTACCACCCTGAATAGCACTGAATCGCCGCTCAACTCTGCACACTGTATAGGTATAGCCAGCTGCATCCGTGGCCGTGCCGTTTGAAATCCGTGCCTGTGTGTAAGCACACAACAACCGTGGACGGTCGAAGCCGCATGGACGCCGTGTACGGTTCGAAGTGTATGAGATTAAATGGTAGCTTTCACACGCACCGTGCCGTGCCGTTTGAAATCCGTGCACGGACGCCGTGCCCCGTGTGAAAAGGCCGTAAGCCGATATTTTGATAGGTTTTGAGCCACGGTAAAGATGTTTGGGTGCGAGGCACCAGACAGTAGAACTGAAGCTTTAGGTTGTTGTTTTGATTTTCTCCTCCCCAAACACCGGTTCTAGCAACTCTCTCGACGACAAGTTGTTGTAAATCGGCTTGGTGGCATATCGTCACTTTTATCAAGCGTTATTGAATTTATCTAGAGTTTTCTCGGCTTCGGTTTCTCGCATTTGTATCAACACTGTGATCCCGCAGGGCTGTACATGTGTATGCTGGGGATTTTCATTCGTCCAGAAGGCATCTGGATGTCTTCTAAATGGCAAAACATAGAAAGTTGTCTATTCTTTTCAATATACAAGCCGCATCGGACCCAGAACTCCAACCCACAGCCTCGCGGAATATGTATTTGGTAGAATCCATTATTCCTCCAGCTGACCCATCATGTTTGCAGTAGTGTTTGCAGTAGTGTTTGCAGTTGTCTGTATGTACTTCGATACAATTGTCATGTTGCCAGATTCTGATTCCCAAAACTCACAGGTATGACAATAGCAAAATTTCACGGCAAACTCAACCACTTTGTTAGTATATTTCTTCATAAGTAGGTACTGTGATCTCATACAACGGAAGTGTAATCTGTTTCCTTCCATATCCCGTCTCCAAACCCATGCACTATAGTTTCTTCGTCTTCCGCTGTCGACAATATATCGGCAGACGTACTAGCAAATGCTTCTCTTTCACGAGTGTGAATCGAATTTTAACTCGAGCTGAAACATTGTTGAGCGCGCGATCTGACTGATCCGCGCGCTCCGTATTTTTGGCACCTGCACGCCATCGGCTAATTGCTGATAACTTGGCTAATTTTGCAAACATTGCCCTGAAACTTCGTACACACATTCTTAAGACCTCAAATAATAAAATAACGTTGAATTTTTTAGCAGTGTATCTTTGGTTGTACATTCTCAGCGGCCCGGAATACCTATTCGTCGGTATTACTCACTATTGTCTAATTTATTCTCGGGATGCAGTAGCACATGAAGGGTCAAGATCTTATAAGGTTTCTGAAGACTAGAATATTTTACGCCTGTTGGTCATTGCTGGGAGGCTTTTTCTTCCAGGCTGGTATCTGTGCCGGTGCTGCTATAAGGCCTTTCCGGTCGCTTCTTCTGCTTTATCCGAGCTAACGATTTCGCCGCCGCGATCGCGCTGTTTACAAATTGTCTGATTTTATAAATGTGGCAGTGCCACACGCCGCGCTCTCGTCCGATCATTAGCTATGTCACGTATATCGGCGTTCAATGACATCGATCAACGTCGTCCGGCAACCGCCAAAATACATTTCCATTCTCGCTCCGTCAACCTGTGTGCGGCATCCAACACTGAGCGCCATGGAAATAACACCAATAATGGACGTAAACCAGTTCCCAAATCTTTTTGTCCATACCACCCAGTATATTAAGAAGCACAGGACCGGCACGTTCCCCTGAACCCGCCCCTATAAACGATTGTATAAACTATCCCGAAAAAAATAATAATAAAGGTATCAGTAATGGAGGAATAACCAAATTTTCCATCCACAATAACGAAATGAATTATATATAGCAATCTTTCAGAATCATACTCCATTCTTTTCACCGAACTTCATTGATATTGAGGAGAACTTTGATCTGGAGTTTGCAGAACATCTAACAGAAATCTTCCAGCCCCACGATATCGAATCAGAGCCAATCACGAATGAAGATATAACCTATGATGAAGAAGCCATATAGCTAGTTACTCCAAAGGAAGTTGCCAGAGAAATCAAGACAAACCTGAATCCAAAGAAGGCACCTGGATATGCTCTTATCACAGGAGAAGTTCTTAAGCAATTACCTAAGAAAGGTATTGTTATGCTGACGTATCTAATAAATGCATCGTTCAGATTAAAATACGTCCCTCATGCCTGGAAAATAGCAGAAGTTATCATGGTACCAAAACTAGGCAAACCACCGAACGAGGCCAAATCATATCGCCCAATATCACTGTTACCAATGATATCGAAGCTCTTTGAGAAGTTGCTTCTAAAGAGAATGAAACCTATCATTGAGAGAAGGGAACTAATTCCTAATCACCAATTTGGTTTTAGAGAAAAGCATTCCAGTATAGATCAAGTCCATAGAATGACAGATATCATAGAGAAGGCATTAGAAGAAAAGCTTATTTGCTCAACAATCTTTCTAGATGTGAGACAAGCTTTCGATAAGGTTTCGCACGAAGGATTGATACACAAACTAAAGAGTATGCTACCTTTACAATACGTCGAGCTGCTAACATCCTATGTATCTGATAGACTATTCAGAATAAAAACAGATCGATGAATACTCGGAACTAAAAGAAGTAAAAGCTGGTGTACCCCAGGGTAGTGTATTGGGACCAATTCTCTATCTACTATATACAAGTGACCTACAACAGCTGGGAAATGTAACAGTCGCCACATTCGCAGATGACACGGCTCTAATGGCAGTGGGATCAACTATTAGAGAATCTACTAGGAATCTTCAACAAGCGAGTAATAAACACTGCAAAGTATTTGGGTATGACTCTGGATACAAAATTAAGTTGGAAAGAACATGTTAAGAGGAAGAGGGTAGAGCTTGGCCTCAAATACAGAGAACTGTACTGGCTTCTGGGAAGAAACTCTCAGTTGTCAGTACAGAACAAACTACAAGTTTACAACCAAATACTAAAACCGATTTGGTTATACGGCATCCAGCTATGGGGTTGCGCGAAAAACTCCAATATACAAGGAATCCAGACTTTCCAAAATAAAGTACTAAGGAATATGGTTAACGCTCCCTGGTACATACGGAATAGTGACCTGCATCGTGATATTGGTGTCCCACAAGTCATCCAAGAGATAAAAAGATTCGCCACTAAGCATGAATCGCGCCTAAGCCATCACGTCAACGTAGAGGCCATGCAGCTACTGGACAACCAGAATCTAATGAGAAGACTAAAAAGGACTAAACCCTTCGAAATAGTGAAGCACTGAAATGTGCAGAAAGCAGAGCACAGTGTTGTTAGTGCTTCTTGTTTAGGACAAAGAAAATATAGGACATCAGTGGATAGCCTATTAGAGACCAGTACCTAGTTTTATAACCTAGGTGTATTAGTTTCAATATGATAAGCAGTTTTTGCTTATTAATAACAAAAAATATGTACTTTTGAACCAGACCCCGCAAAAGTTTACGCCGGCCCTGAAGAAGTATGAACCATAGAAAACGGATGTGGCGTTTTGTATATTTCGTTAGCGGCCGCTGATGTACTTAAGAGATCAATTTATTTTCGTCAAGTGACTCAACACGCGCATTAATAATAAATCCGTGAGAGTGTGAGACATGAAGAGATCCCTCTAATAATAGTCGCTGCGATTTGTGATCGACCGCTCGTAATAAAATCAATTCTATGCCGACACTAAAATGCGCCCGACGGTCTATTCTCGGTTCCAAAGCGCGTCTTCGGTGACGATTAGTCGCGGAGTCGCGGAAAATGGCCTTAATCCGGCGTGATTTTAGACTAATGAATGGACCGTGGTAGCCAAGCGCCGCCGTCCGCGTGGCGGTCGCCGATCCGTTCTATTTTTGAGCGCCATAAACATCAACAGTCTGCATTCTCACTGGAAGTAGTGGAAGAAGTCCTTTAGGACTTCCACTGTTATATTTTTACTCCGAATATTCGACATTCCTGTTCTACTGGGAACACTTTAAGCTGAAGAAGTTCCAAACGTTGTCAAGTTAGCCCCCCACTTTTGAATTTGAAGTAAATTTTTATGCATGCGTTTGGGAGGGAGGGTTTGGGAGTACACTTTTTTCGTTTAGGAGTACATGGTTTTTGAGAAAATGAAATTTTTTTTTGTACCGTCAAGTTTACATTTTGCGATTTTTTTATTGGAATGGTTGGGAAATCGTTAGGGAGGATTAGGGAGTCTAGTTTCGACGTTTGGGAGTAATTAGTTTAACTGCAAAGCAATATAAATGTTTACTACATAATCTCACTTTTTAGCTTTGTTTAGCTATACATTTAGTCTACCTTTTTTAATTTTTAGAAATCAAATGTCGTTCTGAGTATAATGATTTATATGCTCTTATATGTTTTTTTCTATTCCTTAAGAAGTTACAGCCGTTTGAAATGTTAACAAACAAAGAAAAATAAAAGATAAAATACATATCAAACAATGCGAAAACGAAAAAATAACATAATCAATACCGATTACAACAATAAAAAGTAAATACATTTAAGTAACAAAATAAAATCCACATAAAACTTTTTACAGATTTTCTTCTAAAAACTAAATGTCATTCCGAGTAAAAAGGTTCATATTGACTTATTGGTTTTCTCAATTCCATAAGAAGTTGTAGCCGTTTAAAATACGATTTTATTGATATTTTTATCAGCTCTAACTTATTACCGAATTGAAAAAATGAATACTCGAATGAAGTTTATTTGCGGCGAAAATCATTAGTCTGATACAGAAAAATTTAGATAAATTTTGTAAAAATTTAGAACATAACGGGAATTTTGGAATTTATTTCTACAAACCAACTCTTGAATGTTTGAGGGAAACTGCACTCTCGATGTACCAAATTGCTTCCGAAGTTTCCTTTTTGCCCGTATTCACATAATTCCACATTTTGTGTTCGTGTGTGTGTGTATGTTTTGATTTTCTGGCCCCACAAAATTTTGTTCGTGAACTATCACCTGGTGGTTATAAATGCCGCCACCTATTTGGTATATTGTGATAGTTCCTCCAAGCATCTGACATGTTCGCAATAATATAAATTTAAATATAATAAAACTTTCAAAACCTTCTTAGTTTGTCAAATATTTAGGTAATTTGGCTGGATTCTTTATATTAGCAGTAACGTACCACCTACTCAAGTAGTTTTGATAAGCTCGTTTTTGATACAACTTTATACTAATCTAAGGCTTAATAACTCCGCAAATAACATGTGGATGATATGTAGATGAGGGCAAAAATATATATTATGAAAACATCATACTTATTATCTTTATTTTAGGAAATATATTTCAAAATGTTTGTGAACTTTTTCTGTGACATGTGTAGCAGAGCTATACCCGTTTTTGTTTTAATTGTATTATGTTCTAAATTCTTTATTTATTTTTCATATTTATTACCATTTGAAAATTGTAAATGTTTTAGTTTTCTACTTCGCGTTCATCATAAACTCATAACGAAACTGCTTCGGTGTCATTATGAAAACACTAGAATACAAACTTTTAGTAACTTTTGGTTTTCCAAGATTCATGCTATTGACATCGTGTGAAATAAGGGTGACATCTCAATCGCTATTGGTTCGCGTCAGTCGTAGTTGTGAATTTTACACTAACTACCAACTGTTGAATATAAAATTACTTTAAATTGTAAGATAACAACCGCGTTTTTCGAAATATATGTAAAATTAATTTCGCAAGGTAGAGAAAATAGTATATAACAAAACAACTCTTGCGCCAATGTTTGTCTTATAAAACTTGAGTTATAGTAGTAGTAATAATCTTTATTCTAACATCCAGCTTTGTACAGGTTTATTACACAATTAGTTTCATTTAATAAATATCATTTGGTGTTCGAACGGTCTATTGACCTAGGTCTTTCTGCCCTGCTCCATCTCTTATTTTGGGTGTCTTCTTGTATTATAATATACTATAATTGTCCGTTTTGTTGAAGTTGGAATGTTTTGTACGTAATAATATACTAATACAAATATTATTATTTCAATCACATACGGTAAATGAGTCAACAATTTCGGCTTTCATAATTTTGCGGAGCACTTGCAACAAGCTAGCGGAGTACCAGTGTTCCGCGGAGCACCGGTTAAGAACCACTGGGTTACATTTTTAATTTTCCCGCGGAATGTTGGGAATATTGGCTTTGCTTTGAGATAAATTGTACGTATTCTTATAAAACTGTTAGATTATCGTAATGGAGGAATATCATGTTAACTTATCACGATTATAAATTTCGTTTGTTTACAAAATACAGACAGAAAGACAAGTTATGTATGTAATAATAACCATAAAAGCATCTTGTATACCGATTCCATCAAAATGTAAGCATATGTTTTTGTCTGGTAAATTGGGGTCTCAAATAAAAATTTCTTTAATATCAAGTTGTTTTATAATGTATTTTATTAGGTATGGGTATCATATGAGTATTTAATAACTAAACTAACCAATGGGTATGTATGCAAGTATATTTGGCTGCATACCTTGCCACAATTTCGAATTGTTTGTGGTTCCCGTGGTTCACCGTATGATTCTTACGAGTGTTCATAGATGGCGTTTATGACAGTCGAAAATAAGTGTAATACAAAAATAAAAACAATAAATAAATAGGTATATAAAATTTACAAATTTAATATTTCAAGACTATGAACAAATACGTCCCATTTATGGAAAGAGAAGTTTTTAAATACGTTAGTTCAAAAGGTACAGAACCGCGACCTTAGATATTGATTTGCGATATAATTATCTTCTAATTTACATCAAAAGTGAACTTTTTAATCCTCCCTAGTGATTTTCTAATGACTTATGACGAAATACACGCCGTTTATCAAACGGAGAGCCGATAAATGCAATAGTTGAGTATGTACATAACCACAATCTTTAGACGATCAATTTGTATAAAAAGTGTCATTTTAATCCTCCCTAAGCATATTCTAACGGTCTGTAAAGAAATGGGTAAAATGTATAGCAAAACAAAGCCGTTAGCGTAACTTTCCGCGGGTAAACTAAAAAGTGAGGTTATGTACTAAACATTTACATTGCTTTCCACTTAAACTATGTACTCCCAAACGATTTCCAAACCATTGCAATAAAAAAACACAAAATGCGAAAGTTGGGGGCCAATTTGACGGTTCAAAAAAATCATTTTCTCAAAAACCATGTACTCCCAAACGAAAAAGGTGTAAACCCTCCCAAACGGTTCCCAAACCCTCCCTAACAATTCCCAAACTATTTGCATAAAAATTTACTTAAAATTCAAAAGTGGGGGGCTAACTTGACAACGGGGAAGTTCCACATGTTGAAAGTAAGAACGCTACATCTTCTGAAATACAATAGCAGATCGCCATTATGAAGAAGCTGTAATATTGGGGACGTCTTTCTTTAAGAGAAGTAAACTATCTTGATTATTTGTCTAACTAAAAATACTGTCTTCTTAAAGTGAACTTGTCCCGGTTTGTAGCAGGGCAAATACTTAGATTAATCCTGCTCTGGGATATTAAATTTATGGGTTCTTGTCCTGGAATCTTGTTGGAAAATACTGGCAACAATTAATAATGACGGTAGCGTTAATTGTTTACTAAAATTCAATGCTTGTCTCATGTGCCCCTCGATATTTGACCCTGTGTAACTTCTAATTAAAAGACGGTTGTTCTCAAAACAATATATATTAACAGTCAAGAAATAATAGGATAAGCTCCTTTATATAAACCAATTGTTAAAAACTAATACAAACACGATGTCAGAGAGATTAGCCCTTGTGATTAATCACCCTAGTGGTATTACGACGCTGTCTGAGATATTCTTAAACAATACAACTTTTCTAACCTTTTATGGAGCTGTGGAAGTACGTATGCAGGTAACTCGTCTTGGAACTCTCTCTCTCTCTCTGGAAGCTATAATAACGTTGTGAATTCTGCTATATCTGGTAATCGGTTGTAGTCTCGAATATGGCCCCTCTGGTATGCTAATTGTAGCGGAGTTTTGAACTAAGTCAAGAACTCCTATCGCAAATACGCACGTACAGAAGGAAGCACAAGTAAGCGTTTTAAAATCTACTTAGAGACTAATCCTTGAGGCGCTGTCTCCGTCCCAGGAAGACCTTATGGGCTGCATCATCTACACCCAAACCATCCAATCATTGCAACGAAAATCTAATTAACCAACCAAGGAAACCTTGCAAAAAATGTCCCTTCCTTTGAACCGCCCCTCTCGTGTTGGTTCTCCATGGAATACCCTGTTCCGAGAAGTGCCTAAATATATCACGAAAAAATGGTCAGAACGTGACTTTTAGCAGTTTCTCTATACGCATTTTTGAATATACATAAACAGCCCAAAGTTTGTCTCTGTTGATTCAGACACGAACTGAAACCCAATATTTCCGCTCTTTCTGCATGCAGACAAACACCACCATAAAACAATAAACTGTACGAACAGTTTATAACTGCCTCCAAGACAGGAACCTCCATAAAGTTCTACCATTCTATCTTATTCAATAAGATACCCAAAGTTCCCATTTTATTACATTCCTCGGCGCTTTAGATGAATCATTATTGACGAATTATTCATCACTAATCAAACTAAACCTCACGAATAAAATCAAATCTGAAATTAGGGCCTCTCTCTCTTACCAAAAATACAAAACACGCTACTAATCCTTAATAATATGAAACTTAACTAAAGTTACAATTTTCCGGTCGAGATCATCTTTACACATTAGATCTTATGAGTCTGCCCCGTACACTTCGCTTGGAATTCATCGCACTAATTAAAGCGTCACTGAGTCACTGCACTTATCAAGTGTCCATAATCCAGGGGCGGGGGGTGGTTGTGATGTAGCGGTGTACCGGCATCTCGATCTCGTATGCTTCATGTGGATGTGGGTCCCGATCCGGACGCGCATGTGAAAAAGTACATAACAATTACTTATGAGCAGTATCAACTTGTAGTTGCTTTATACTTAACTTAATTCTTTATTTGCCCAGTCGTCATCGCTTAGACTACTAGTTCCAGCTGTTGCTCTGGCCTTGGTGATCCTCCGCCACCGGGTACAACTTCGGCTCCATCTCGATGCAGATCCGCTCGGATTGACCTCGATCGCCTGCAGGTCATCCTTCTGGCTTGCTGTTGTCCCATTATACTGCTGCCTCTGCTGTTTCTGTTGCTGCTGCTGCTTCAGTTGGTGCTGCTGCTACTGCTACAGCTGCTGTCCGTGTAGGTGGACGTTGCTAATTCATTTGCCACCGCGTCTATATGGTGGTGCACCCAGAAATGTGGAATCTCGCTTGATTCTTCCGGTTCGACCATCTCGGCTCTCGGTTGTTTTATTATACGGGGCTCGTATAATCTCAACCTCGTCAGACTAACATAGGAAACGCGCACAAAAATTTGTCGTACTCTGTCTGTGCGACCTACGCATTCAAATGAGGTAACACCTTATTGTCCCAATTGTTGACCTCGTTCTACATGTTTTCTACCATTTTACGCAATACACTACTACCTAAGTATATACCTTTTTACTTCCTACCTACGCTAAGGACGTCCTATGTTCTACATTCTATTTACTCTACATGTACAATACCTATCTTTATATGCGGCGTTTTAACACCCAGGGATGGTCTGATACGCGGCCATGACTTCTTGTGTGATGTCGCCTTGGGGTTTGAACGTGGACCTCATCTTCTTCCGCATTACCGGAAAACCTACTACCTGAATTATTATTACCTTCTGTGGTTTGTTCGTCGGTTCGGGACTCATCATTGTCGTCAATCTCATCAATTTGGTTGAGTGGACCTGGATATTGTATGTCACTGTCCCTCATAGAGCGCGGTGTACCTATCCACGGCTCATACTCGGTTTCCTCTTCTACCGGTTCTTCCATCCTTGGTAATGGGAAAAGTCCATCCGCGAATCTCAAACCTCTAGGGGCTGGATATTCCTGATCCGAACCGCTACCTTCATCGTCGCTTTCATTCACCTCTTTACCTGAATCGTACTTTTTAAGTCGATTTACATGAACAATTTGTTCTTTGTTGTTATCGAGTGACTTTATTTTAAAAGTCACCTCGCCTAACCTCATTATAATTTCATGTGGCCCCGACCAAAACTTAGCTAATTTTCTGCTTAGCCCAGGAGTACTAGCCGGGTTAAACAAATACACTATATCCCCTACCTTAAGCGTAACTTCCGCGGATTTTTTATTGTAATTCTTCTCTCGCGTTTCAGCTTCCTTTTCCATGTTGTGCTGCACAATATCATATACCTGTTTCAGTCGTTCTGTCATCTCTGAAGCGTAATTTTCGTCGTAATCATACCGGGTTCGAGATGGGGAAAACACATCGTCATTAGGTAAGACCATTTCTCTGCCGTGCATGAGAAAATATGGCGTATTACCGGTCGTCGTGTGTGTTGATGACCTATAAGCCATCATAGCGAAACTTAGCCATTTGTCCCACGATTTCTGCGATTTATCTATGTAATGTGATAGAATATCCTTCAAAACACGATGACTTCTTTCTAAACTTCCGTTACTCTGCGGGTGGTAAGCGGATGTCTGTATTTTCTGGACGCCTAGTATCTTACAAATTTCTTTTATAAGTTTAGACGTCACGTTTGCTCCTTGATCCGTGAGTAACTTTTCCGGCACTCCATGGCGGCAAACAATATTCTCAACAAATGCCCTAGCAATTGTATCCGTCTTTTGATCAGGAATCGCGATTGCTTCGGGGTATTTTGTAAAATAATCCTGAAAAGTTAAAATATATTTGTTCCCATCGTTGGATGTCACGAGTGGACCGACAACGTCCATCGCTAACACTTCAAAAGGGCGGGTTACCCTCATAAATCTTTGAAGTGGTGCCCTTTTGTTATGCGGTGACGTCTTGCGTTCGTTGCACGATATGCATTTTCTTACATATTCCTTTACGTCATTCTCCATATTTCGCCAATAAACCCTAGACTTAAGTAAATTGTAGGTTTTGTTAGTTCCCATATGTCCTGCGTACGGTAAATCATGATATAACCGTATGACATGAGTCCTCATGGCTGCAGGTATAACAACTCGATCCTCTGTATTTAGATTTGCACCTTTTCTAACCAGTAGCCCATCCATGTCAATGTAGTACTTATCGTCGTCTTTGTCGTCCGCTTCCAGGTCCTGGATTACCTTTTGTAATTCGTCATCCAACGATAATTCACGTTTGATGTCCGCCTTTCCAATCACAGGTAGATAGGACACATCTTCGTCTACTATAGCGACGTTCACATACTTGCTCTTTATTTCGTTACTTCTGTTTTTAGGTGGCGCCTTGAAAGTCACCTGTTTCTTGTTATTCTGTCTTGGGTCTTCTGTACAGCTGATATCCGACTTGTTCTCCCTGATTCGGCTCAGCGCATCTACGTTACTGTGTGCTTTTCCCGCTTTGTAGTCGATGGAAAAATTGTATTCGGTAAGTAGTAAGGCCCATCTCGCCAATCTGGAGGTAGGATCCTTTAATGACATAAGCCATTTAAGTGGTCGGTGGTCAGATATTACGGTAAATTCTGTGCCATATAGATAACATCTGTAGTGTTTAATTCCCCAAACCACAGCGAGGCATTCCAGTTCGCTAACACTATAATTTTGTTCTGCTTTGTTTAATTGTCTACTTGCATAGGCAATTGGCTTTTCTACCCCGTTTATACGTTGGCTCAGAACAGCTCCAATTGCCTTTCCTGATGCATCGGTAGACAAAATAAACGGCTCCTGAAAATTCGGAAAGCGCAAAATCGGCGGACTAATTAATCTATTCTTGAAATATTGGAACGCTTGTTCCTGCTCTTCTTCCCATTGGAACGGCTGGTCGGCTTTTGTTAGCACGGTCAGTGGTTTCGCATGATGAGCATATTCCGGGATAAATTTCCTATAAAAACCACATAATCCCAGAAACGCTCTAACGTCTTTTACCGTTTTTAACCTTGGATAATTTTTAACTACCTCTATCTTCTCTGGATCTGGACTCACTCCGTTGCTAGAAACTATATGTCCTAAATATTTCACTTCTTTCTTCATAAACATACACTTCGAAAATTTTAATTTTAAATTGGCACTTCGTAGTCGCTTGAAAACATTTTCTAATCGAACCATATGTTCATCAGTGGTTCTGCTAAACACAATTATATCGTCTAAATACACTAAACACTCTTCACCTGTCATTCCTGAAAGAACGACATACATCAAACGCTGAAACGTACTAGGAGCGTTGACAAGACCAAACGGCATTCGTAAACATTCGTAATGTCCGTCGGGCGTAGAAAAAGCTGTCTTCTCTATGTCCTTGTTATTAACTTTTAATTGCCAATAACCTGCTCGCATGTCTAGCGTCGAAAAATACAGAGCTTTTCCAAGTTGGTCCAATGTCTCTTGCAAGTTAGGCAAGGGAAAGTAGTCGCGCTTTGTTACTGCGTTCAACGCTCTATAGTCGATACACACACGGATTTTATTTTCTCCTTCCGGAGCTTTCTTCGTTACCATCACTACCGGAGCGCTCCATGGAGATTTTGATTCTTGAATCACACCTTGTTCCAACATTTCACTTATTTGTTTCTTCAACTCCTGTCGTTGAGAGAATGGAATTCGGTATGGTGGTTTCGTAATTGGCGGTATATCTTCTGTAATAATATTGTGTTGTACGTCGTCTGCACAGCTCAATTTTAATTCTGGTCCGCTAAAAACATCCTTATATTTGTTTATAAGTCCTGTTAACTTAGTGGCCTGGGTTTTCTCCAAATATTCGAATTTAAAATCGGCGGTCGTGCCTTTCCTTTGTTCCTCGTTTACTGTAAATACGTGTTCCTTTTTTACAGTGGTCCCCACCTGCGAAGAATGAGCTATCATGGTGTTTTTTAACAATTTCACCGGCTCGTTTGATACGTTTATCAAACATATTGGTACCTGCTTTGTTGCCTTCGATAAAGACCTGGCTGCTATAACGCCGTGGAATAAAACTTCTACAGGTTCGATAATTATCTCCCGTGTTGGTGATACAATATCCTGCTTCCCTGTACACATTATTCGGCACCTTGGTGGTACTGTAATTGTTTCGACAAGTCGTACGCTTGAATCCGAGACAATTTTTTCTTCCGGTTTCGGCGTTGTTTCTTCATCTTTCGCCATCCTTCTTGGAGTAGTTTTCCTGAGACAATATATATCTATATTGAGTCCACTATCTTTGAAGATGCGACTTATTTCGTCCCTGATGTCGTCGAATTGTAGATTTCCGCCAAATCTTGGCATCGCTAGGTGCTTTACGTTATTCCTCTTGCATAATTTTAATAAATTGGTGAAACACTTCTTCACGTCCGATAATTTGGCCTGTTCGGTACTTCTTCTTTTGTTTATTAAATAATATACAAACCGATTGATGCCCCTCTTCGTAAAATCGTCCTTAATTACAGCAATATCTCCTGTCTTTCTTCCTTGGTTAATTAGTAGTGGTTTTCTACCAAATTTCTCCCTGAAACTCGCTGCTGAACCTCGTCTCATCTGTAAATCTTCCGCTGCACATGTGACGAGCGAATAGTTATCCGGCGCATCGAAAATATTTCCCTGGACTTCTCTGATGATTGTTTTCTGCGATCTGTCTACAATGATAGGTTTGCTCTTTTCTTGTATCGATTTCTTTTCATTCAAATGATAAACATCGTTCTCCGATACTGTTAACATTTTTAATCGATATGATCCAAAAGCAATTTCGTTCCCGTACATGTCGATTGTCGCGTGCATTTTTCTTAATGTGTCCCTGCCAATTAGTCCCTCTCCAGGTATGGAAACATAATCCGGGCAAATCAAGCACTCGATCGGATAATGGTTTCTCCCAACACTAAAATTAACAATGCATTGCCCTAAAGGCTTTATACCTGCTCCGGAAATACCTTTTAAAAGCGTATCTTCAACTGGGCGCACTTTACATTTTAATTTGTTGACCACTGATTCCTTAATTATACTCCTACTGGCTCCTGTATCTACTAATAATAACACATAATGTCCATTTAACTTAATTTTTACATGGCAACCCATTTCTGTAACTTGATCCATTTGTGATAAACACCCGACGCTGTCTATCTTCGGGCCGCTTCCTGGATCCATGAAGCGGTCCCTTTTCAGTTTAAAGACCTCCTACCGTTTTGTTTATTGCCCTGTCGGTTTCCTCGATTAGACCTATAATTGTCGTTAACTGTTTGGTTATTCTTTATTGCTCGACAATCTTTAATAAAGTGTCCAATTCTACCGCAACCATAACAACCTCGGAAAACGTCCTGTTGTCTTCTTTCGGGTCTCTCTAATCGCTTTTCTCTCCGCTGTTCTCTTGGCGGTGTTTTGCTTCTGCTCGCTGTTACCTGTGGTTGCCTTGTTTCTTCGCACACCTGCAAGTTTGCAAATTTACGCCTCCTGTTCCGGTACGTAAATTCGGCCTGTTGCGCCAACGTGACAATCTGGTCAAACGTGAACATTGGGTTCCTGTTTAATTCGAGACCTATCAGGTCATCAATCCTTTCGTCCAGCCCGTCCTTCAATTGTTTGACGAGATCTTTCTCATGCCGCTTCTTGATGCCGTCCATATCGTCTACAGCGGCGCCCGCTATATTTTCCTCATACAGGTCGACTCCTGCACTCCGTATTCTTGCAGCAAAATCATCCACGGATTCACCGTTTTTCTGGATACATTTCCCCAAATTGATCGCACCTTGACCAGGGATTAACTTCTTTCCGAACCTCTTTGTTATTGCCGCCTTAAACTCTTTAAAAGTAGTAATAGCTGCAAACAGATCTGCCTCCACACGCATATATTGGTATGCCTGTCCTGCGGTTACCAATTTCGCTACGTCTAGCGCTTGTTTTGCCGACCATCCCTCAAGGCGTCCCCTTTGTTCTAATTTAACAAAGAATTCGTCGACATCCTCGCCTTGAGTACCTGCAAAGGAAGGAAGACTCGCGACATTTATCGGGCGTTCGATCGCACCGGCAGCACCTGGCGACACTGCCATTTTTTTCTCCTAATTTTATATTCCCGAACAAAATTCTCAACAGGTCACACACAAAAAAAATAGAGCACACAATAAAACAATCCTGCAAATAAATAAATTCTCCAACGAACAATTCCGGACACGTCGAATACCTAATTATTTGCGTATACACAAAAAAAAAAAAATCGAAAATAAAATATGCAAGACTGAAAAAAAAAAACAAAACACAACAGGTATCTTAAAAGAATGTCTCAGAGCCTTCAACCTTATTCAATGATTTTCCACAAAAAATTTCCCTTTGCAAAATTTTTAAATTTCAGATTTTTCCTTCTTCGCCTACTCAATCTTTAATTACGCGTTTGATAATTAATTAAATCAAATCCCACCAGCTGCCACCAAATGTAATATTGGGGACGTCTTTCTTTAAGAGAAGTAAACTATCTTGATTATTTGTCTAACTAAAAATACTGTCTTCTTAAAGTGAACTTGTCCCGGTTTGTAGCAGGGCAAATACTTAGATTAATCCTGCTCTGGGATATTAAATTTATGGGTTCTTGTCCTGGAATCTTGTTGGAAAATACTGGCAACAATTAATAATGACGGTAGCGTTAATTGTTTACTAAAATTCAATGCTTGTCTCATGTGCCCCTCGATATTTGACCCTGTGTAACTTCTAATTAAAAGACGGTTGTTCTCAAAACAATATATATTAACAGTCAAGAAATAATAGGATAAGCTCCTTTATATAAACCAATTGTTAAAAACTAATACAAACACGATGTCAGAGAGATTAGCCCTTGTGATTAATCACCCTAGTGGTATTACGACGCTGTCTGAGATATTCTTAAACAATACAACTTTTCTAACCTTTTATGGAGCTGTGGAAGTACGTATGCAGGTAACTCGTCTTGGAACTCTCTCTCTCTCTCTGGAAGCTATAATAACGTTGTGAATTCTGCTATATCTGGTAATCGGTTGTAGTCTCGAATATGGCCCCTCTGGTATGCTAATTGTAGCGGAGTTTTGAACTAAGTCAAGAACTCCTATCGCAAATACGCACGTACAGAAGGAAGCACAAGTAAGCGTTTTAAAATCTACTTAGAGACTAATCCTTGAGGCGCTGTCTCCGTCCCAGGAAGACCTTATGGGCTGCATCATCTACACCCAAACCATCCAATCATTGCAACGAAAATCTAATTAACCAACCAAGGAAACCTTGCAAAAAATGTCCCTTCCTTTGAACCGCCCCTCTCGTGTTGGTTCTCCATGGAATACCCTGTTCCGAGAAGTGCCTAAATATATCACGAAAAAATGGTCAGAACGTGACTTTTAGCAGTTTCTCTATACGCATTTTTGAATATACATAAACAGCCCAAAGTTTGTCTCTGTTGATTCAGACACGAACTGAAACCCAATATTTCCGCTCTTTCTGCATGCAGACAAACACCACCATAAAACAATAAACTGTACGAACAGTTTATAACTGCCTCCAAGACAGGAACCTCCATAAAGTTCTACCATTCTATCTTATTCAATAAGATACCCAAAGTTCCCATTTTATTACAAAGCTATAGAATATCATGTTTTTTCGTTTTCGCAGGAGTTTCCTAACGCGTAATTAATAATAGTCCTTTCATCTGTCATCGGTCTAAGACAAACTAACAATGCGGCATTGGATGGATGCAAATCCATCCATCGCTGTTGGTAGTTTTGTTACCGAGGCCAAGAAAGGCCGATCGTAGCCTTCCGATTGAACCTCAATTTCAATTTCTAATTGCCGAAGCCATTCAATAAATAGCGACCGACACTCACCGACCAATTCATTCAAATGCACAGTGCAGGCATTGAGTAAAATTAATAATCGATTACCAGTTACTACACACGTCTGTCGGCGCATTACGTAAGCTAGCCGCCAATGAAGTAGATTCTTTTGCAATCAGTACAAATTATTTGTGCAATAGATAAAATAAAACGTGCATTTATTGTAAGTATTTGTCCAATACAAAAATATTTGAGCAATGCAAAAAATTACTAGTGCACTAAAAAAAAATAAATGTGCAATAAATTTTTATAAATGTACATCAGAATAAATAGTCTTTATAAAGCCTTTATATATTTGAAAGTTCCTTTCATAACAGAATTCTACACTTAGATAAATAAATTTGCGATACAATCGTATAAAATTAAAAATATAATGGGCTGCTTAAATATACCTTTTCATTAGAAAAATACATTTCCATTGGTTTAAATAAATCAACATTGGAAAATATAATCGCTAAATTCATGAGAAAACTATAATGCGCCCTAGAATGGATATAAAGTGCATTAAGTTCTGCAACCTGTAGCGCAGATGTATTAGGGCTTCCAATCCCGGACAATATACTGATCCCGGGTTTCTGGAGTAAGGATTTTGTAATCCCGGGATGCCGGGATTCATGAAAAAGCGAGAATTGCGGGATCAAAACGCCATCAGTACGAAACGTCTAAAACAGTGGTTCTTAACCTTTTTGAAGTCAGGGAGCACTTTTGATCATACGAAAAATTCGCGGAGCACAAAAACATTGACATAACTTTTACTCAAAATTAAAACGATTATTAAATAACACTAATTAGAAAAAATATAAATATATTAATAGTCTACCTTTTTTTCATCAGAATTAATTTTTAGAAATCAAATGTCATTCTGAGTATAATGTTTTATATGGTCTTATATGTTTTTCTATTCCTTAAAAAGTTACAGCCGTTTGAAATGTTAACAAACAAAGAAATATAAAAGATTAAATACATATCAAACAATGCGAAAACGAAAAAATAACGTAATCAATACCCATTACAACAATAAAAAGTAAATAAATTTAAGTAACAAAATAAAATCCACATAAATCTAAAAACTAAATGTCATTCCGAGTAAAAAGGTTCATACTGACTTATTGGTTTTCTCAATTCCTTAAGAAGTTGTAGCCGTTTAAAATACGGTTTTATTGATATGAATATAAAAATGAATACTCGAATGAAGTTTATTGGCGGCGAAAATCATTAGTCTAATACAGCAAAGAAAAAGATATAATTCTGTATAAATTTAGAAGATAACGGTAATTTTTGAATTTATTTCTACAAACTCTTGAATGTTTGAGGGAAAAGGCACTCTCGATATACCGAATTGCTTCCGAAGTTTTCTTTTTGCCCTTATTCACATAATTCCACATTTTGTGTATGTGTATGTTTTGATTTTCTGGCCCGGCAAAATTTTGTTCGTGAACTATTACCTGGTGGTTATAAATGCCGCCACCAATTTGGTATATTGTGATAGTTCCTCCACGCATCTGACATGTTCGCGGTAATATAAATTTAAATATAATAAAACTTTCAAAACCTTCTTAGTTTGTCAAATATTTAGGTAATTTAGCTAGATTCTTTATATTAGCAGTTACGTACTACCTACTCAAGTAGTTTTGATAAGCTCATTATTAATACGACTTTATACTAATCTAAGGCTTAATAAATCCGCACATAACATGTGGATGATATGTAGATGAGGGCAAAAATATATATTATCAAAATATCATATTTATTATCTTTATTTTAGAAAATATATTTCAAAATGTTTACATATTTTCGGCTTTCAAAATTTTGCGGAGCACTTGCAAAATCTTTTACCTCGACGCTTCATCAACGTTTTCAAATTTTACCTTATAAGTCGGTTTTCTCAAATACAGTTCACATTATAAAAAAAATAGATTTTTTATCTACACTCTTTGTGCACTTTTTGACAAAAAAGTCCACTAAAAAAAGCGAAAAAAGCGATAATTGTGGGATAAAAAAATGTCAAAAATTACCATATTACCGCTGTCACAGCGCATCACAAACTCAAGATTGTTCGTACCTAAATATTTTGTTTTTTAGCTTAAGGTAAAATCCTTAAACTGGAAAAATCTTTTTCGCTGTATTTTATTACCTATTTACTAATGTTATATTGTGTAGTACATCAGACAGATAAAGAAGTTCGCCACATATATTTTTTTTATTTTACGTTTTTTTTTCTGTTTTAAATACTTGTATTTGTTGTTGAGGGTATAGTAACTAAAAAGACTTAACCAAGTTGAAAAGGTTCATGTTTGTCTCCATATCGAATTATATCTAGATCTTCTTAGCGCTTGGTTTGATAACTTAGTCCTGAAGATGCCTCTTGCAACAGAGCGCGAAACGTCGACTACTTCAAAGTCCTCAACGCGGTTTCCACCCGGAAATCAATATATCATTGACTCAGACCGCGGAAGTCTACAATTTAGATAGTACTTTGAAAATGTGTTTTTCTTATTATAGCAACATGTTGGTTGGTGTAAACGAACGCTTTATGCTTGTTACTTAATTTAATGAGAGAGGGTGCTATTATAGACTGAAATTCACATTTCGCCAATTAAGAAAGAAATATGAAAATAATTTAGTTTTAACTTTTTCGGGATCTCGATCTTGAACTATAACAGACTCCAACCTAGAAAAAATTGGATTTTGTAGGTAAACGTGTGGCGGATATTATATATATTTTTCGATTATATCCACTGTGGGGGCGACTATGGAATAATTATTTAAAGAATTCAATTTTAAATTTTTTTACGTACATAAATTAAAATAATAATTGTATGCCAGTTATCTAGCAAATATTTCAATCTCTCAAATAAAACAAAAATTTTAATGCACAATATTTATTATTTTAATGCTCAAAGTATTTATTTTAATGTACATATCGATTTAAATAATGCACGCTTTTTACAATGATGAAATGATTAAATTTCTAGTGATGGTGTGAAGAGTCTTGTCACATAAAGAAAATAACCCGGAAATGGCAAAAATTGCGAAGTGCCTATGCCTGTAAAACCTGTAAAATAAATCAATGTCCCTGGTATTACGACATGAATTAAACATGTGGATGTAATATTTCGCCATAGCGGGTTTTCTGTTAGCACCTTTCCCCGATTTAAAAGCCGCGCTAAAGATCTTGGGAATACTGATCGGACACCGTTAAGAGTCTGTATATTGGCGCCTCTGCCGACTTTTGCCGCATAAATACTGGTAATAAATTTATAAAGAACTTACTCCGGCCGTGCAGAAGTGCGAGTATGCGTATTTTTTTTGCCGAGATACCCAATCGGCGACTTTCTCGCCATGATTTTAATGCCACGTCCTATGTGTGATGGGTTCTTAAATCTTTAATCTTGTTATGGCTCTAAACGGCATTAAAGTTATAAAGCCGGTACAGAGATTGAGATTAGTTGGGATGCGTTAGTATGATTGGTTTCACCATTTGATGTTATGGGAGGTTAGGTGCGGCCGATAGTGCAGGTCATTTTCCCACACAGAGGGAAAAAAACAGTGTTCAATCTAAAAATACATATCTTACCAAGTTTCAACGCAATATTTGCAAAATTAGCCAAGTTAGCAATTGCGCGCTCAACAATTTTTCCGCTCGAGTTAAAAATTTTTCAAGCCAAGAGATCTTGCAGTGTGTGGTTTATTATTCTGTGAAATTGTCTCATGAACAGTCATGGATAAGAAACACTCAAGAAAAAACTCCTTCACGTGCTGATAGACAACAAAAAGAAAAATTTTCTCAGAATTCACACTCGTGAAAGAAAAGCATTTGCTGGTACGTCTGCCGATATATTGTCGACAGCGGAAGACGAAGAAATTATAGTGCATGGGTTTGGAGACGGGATATGGAAGAAGACAGATTACACTTCCGTTGTATGGGATCATGAGTTTGCCATGAAATTTTCCTATTGTCATGCCTGGGAGTTTTGGGAATCAGAATCTGGGAACATGACAGGTGTATCGAAGTACATACAGACAACTGTACTGCGAACATGAAGGGTCAGCGGGAGAAATAGTGGATTCTACCAAAGACATATCCCGCGGGGCTGTGGGTTGGAGCACTGGGTCCGATGCGGCTTGTACATTGAAACGAATAGACAACTTTCTATGTTTTACCAATCAGAAGACATCCAGACTGTTGATAATAAGTACAATGCTGTGTGGACCAAATTCTATCATAAGATCTGGACGAATGAAAATCCCCAGCATATGTACTGCCTTGCGGGGTCACAGTGTTGATACAAATGCGAAAAACCGAAGCCAAGAAAACTCTAGATGAATTCAATTCAACACTTGATAAAAATATCGAAAAGGCCACCAAGCCGATTTACAACAACTTGTCGTCGAGAGAGTTGCTAGAACGGTGTTTGGGTGGAGGCACTCAAAACAGCAACTAAAGCTTCAATTCTACTGTCTGGCGCCTCGTACCCAAACATCTTTACCGTAGCTCAAAAACTATCAAAATTGCGGCTTATGCAACATCGGGAATTTATAAAAAAGCTTTTTTGCCCTCCTTAAAACTATGACACCAATACATACAGAGAAAGGAATGCTCAATTCAAATAAAATTGCTTTGCATCAAAACAACGGTTGATTTCCATATCCACGAAATAACTATCCACTTCAACCGAGACAATATTTTCTCAGTACAAATGTGTTAAGTGCTTCGTTCGAGATAAAATTAGTTGCAACGAGTAAACTATTGACTTGCACCAAATAGTCATCAACTCGAAAGGACTATAATGTTGTTTTGAATGAAACTTTGTAGTATTATTTCAAATATTTCAACATTTTGACCAAACTAATATTGTTTTAATGCAACCATATGATGTCTTAAAGAGAGTAATAGAGCTATCGGAATAAGTAATAGGTTATTTTGCTTGGAAGAACCAATGTTTCAGAGAAACATTTGTAATTTTGGTTCAACACCTTTAGTGTTCTGAATAGAGTATTTTGTTCTCAAAGCAAGTAACTGTCATTTTAAACGAAGTGCGTTAAAAATTCAAAGCAAGTAATTTACATTCAACATAATATATTGATTTGAAGTGAATGTTTTTGTTGTTTTGTTAAAACTATCTACCGCTGCTGCAAAGGTTACATAAAAAATAAGTCTATCAAAACAAATGCAGAAAGAACTACACGATTATAATAGCACATTACTTTCTTAATCATATTTACTAGCAAGAATAATTCTTCTGGCTGACAAATTTAATCAAAACATAATATGTGGTATTACATCAAAGTTCTTTAAGCACTTATTTTGTAAGACATATATTTTTTTTAGTCATGTAGCAAAGACAATGGGTAAAAAAAGTTCATATATACCAATACATTAATTTATTATAAAAATAAAAATACATTTCAAACAAGTAGGTGTCATACTGATATAAACCCAATAACTTGTTATACAAGAAAAAAAAAATACATTTAAAATACAATCAAAAATACAAAAAAATGTCATCCTGATACAGTAATTAGTACAGTTAAGAGCTAAGCAGTCAACAAGACTTGATGGGCCTTTCTGCAACTGGCCATTATAATACGGTTTCTCACCTTAGATGTTTCTAAATCTCCTCTTAGCTTCACCGCTTCCCGGAAAACAATCCGATCTCCAATAGCCGGAATAAGTTCTTTTATCTCTTCTTCTGTAAGTTTTGTTATGTTTTGCACAGTTATTGTATGGTCTGCAAACATAGAATGCATATAGTGTATTAATATTCGCATAAAAAGTAGATGATATACGCATATACTTACTGTCAAATATCGTTTTAAGATGATCTGATGAAATTGAAAAATCATCCACGCTGTCCATTATCACATGTAAAGCTGCAGATACAATCAAGCGTATATCAAAGCGACACTGCTTACCACTATAACCAATATATTTGCATGGAGTTAACGTTGTGAGGGTTGTGAGTGAGACTGGACAATGTAGTCCTCATATACTGCGTATCTAAAAACTGTCGCCGTTCTACGTCGCGTCAGTCTGGTGCCACAAACCGCGCAAACTCTTAAGTTTTCCGCACAATGAAACCACCCGATATTTTAAACTAAGCATTTGGTTACTCGGTTCACACAAAACGTCGATTGCATCAACCAACTAATTTTACTTGTTTTGAACACCATATTTTACATATATGATCTTGTTTCAATGCAATAGTTGTTTTCATTGGAATATATTGAATTGTTCAATGCAACACACTATATTCTCAAAAGAACTCATAAGAACTTTTAAAATTAGCCAATGTAGTTTTACTTGGAAACAAAATGTTGTCGCTTCAAAGGAGAAATTTGTGAGTTTTGATTCAAAAAGCTCATCTAAATTGAAAACTTTATTGATTTGTTCGGAGTAAATTTCGGCACGACAACGAATGTCTTAAAGATTTCTCTGTGTGTAGGAATCGTTATTGGCACGGAAACAAAGTTAGTTGTAAATGTGCGCGAAAAACAGCGTCTGGTGAGGTCGTCGAGACGTGCACTCGAGGCTGCAAAATAAGCTTAAACAAGGCGTAGAAATGAGCAAATATGTCAAAATGTATTCTACGAAGTGGGGGAAGTAATAAAGTATGGCCCTGGTATAACATATTAGCAGAAAAATACTGTAAGCATTCGATGTCGACATTAAGAATATTTTGTATTGTGACAGACGCCGTTCTTCAATTTTCTTGTATTCCTTCTAAATCTAATAAGGAAGTCGGTTACTAAGTCAGGCTGATACGATTACGCGAACGTAATACTTAAAATACTCTTCGACAGCGAATGATTGTTAATCGGATCAAGCAAACCATAATAAACGCATATATCTGAATATAACTGAATAATATAATATAACTCAATAATTCATAACACTTGTTTACAAATTGTTAATTTCTTTGCAGATAAAAGGAATCAAATAATAAATTCTTATTATGTTCAGTTAAAGGATTGTGATTTTTTAAGTTAATGAAATCGTTGGTTGAGTTAAATTGCGATATTTTAAGACAATAATAAATAGTCTTAGATTAAAGAAATTATGAATTGATTGAAGGAATTAATGTGGAATTTTTATATTGACATGTACTTAACGGAGAGCACAGTCCAGCAAAATCTCCACGTGTCGCAGCCTTTGAGGATTTCGCCGGCGCACAGTGGCCTGAACTCATGAAAAATTGGCCAAAATTCTGAAACGAAAAACAATATGGCGGACGACTACAATAAAATATGTTTTGATTTAGTTAATACATGGCCATTTTTGGGTGTTTGACGTCGCTGATTATGAATCTGAACTAAACATTTTGGAAAACAAAATGGCGGATCCAATATGGCGAACGACTACATTGATTTACTTCACACGTGTATTTTGGGAGTTTTTGGTCGCAAACTACGAATCTGAGCTCTAAACTGATAAAACCAAAATGGTGGTTTCAATATGGCGGACAATCACTTTAAAATGAGCTTTAATTTATTTGAAACTTAGTTGTTAGAGGGTTTACGGTAGCTGATTATGTATCTGAACTCTAAATATCAAAAGATCAAAAATCAAAATTGCGTATTGCATATGGCGGACGATTACTTTCAAAAAATAGTTAAATTATTAAAAACGTAGTCGACGACGCGTTGTTATAATTATAAATCTGTAGCTACTGCAAATTTTACTTCAAAAACTATTTTGTTTACCTGAAACGTTGCCTGTATGGAATATTCTGCTTTTATTACTATCATAAACGTAAAATGTGCAAGGAAGATACATGTTAGTTAAGTAAGTTTCACCTATAATATATTTGTAGGTAGATATTAACAGTTATTAAATACAAAGTAACAACCAAACAAATAAATAATAACAAAATGTGTACTTAAAAACTATTCCGCATCTAATTCTAAACTATCAAGTAATGATAGATCGATAAACTCGTTGGTATAATCTTCTCTTCACTGTCTGAGTCTTGATTCTCGCAGTATCGCTTCTGTGGAGTCATGGAAAAAAGGCTTAGTTTCTGACGCAAATGGTCGTAGTAAAGAAATAATTTCTTTCGGAAGAAGAATCTTTAATTTATGTTGTCGCTTTATGCGAGTTTTTAAACTAATGTTAGATATTATTGGGGCCGAAGTGTCTATGGATCAATTAAATATAGCTTCTAAGTTATTTTTTCTGTGATTTTTTATAGTATGAAATTCTCGATCTTGTTTATAAAATTTATTTCCGGCCTCAGAGCCCTCCTCTCCAAAATAACCAACTAGCAGTAAATAATTTGCTACTATTTGTTTTCCATGAACTAGTACCTTATGGACAGTAGCAGGCATCAGGTACCATGGATATGTCATAAATAAATTTGTAGTTTTGGAACAAATACTTTGAAATGTTTCTAAGTTTAATTGAATTAACAAGTTTAAATAGCAAAATTTGTCAATAATTTGTTACTTTTAGACCAAAGTGGTATAGAGAGAAGATTATAAAGACTATTTATCTTTAATTTTATGCATTGCTTGTTACTTCATATAAATAAATAATAGCAAAAACTTATTTGAAACTAAGCGCAAGTATTACGTTTAACGCAAGTTACTGATTGCTCGCAAAACGTTAAGCTACCGAATAAAAATAATTAACGGAGAATACGCAGCTATAAGCTGCAAAATATAAGTGGGGTTTGTAGATAATGACTGGAATCATAAATATATCCTACAATAAGTGCAAACTAGTGCAAACATTTTTTTAAATGTCTAACGAAATTTTAGGTTGATTAGCTCTTCTGTGTCTTCTATAATTATGGTGATTTAAAACTTACTTCATTCATATTTACGTAATATGAAATACCTACCTTCAGTAAGATAGTCCAAGATATCACTTTCCGTTATTTAGAGCTTAAATAAGCAAACAATATACTCGGTATTCGATTTTTGCTGAGCGTATTTAATGTAATAAATAGTGGTAGAAGCGCAATATGAGCATTTTTGGTTTATTACTATGACTGAATGCGCTGTAATTAAGCATCAATTCCACGCGTGTTTAATGAATAAACCTGTTTACTTTCATATAGGATACAGAATTTAACTGAATTCAAAACTTGTTAATTTGATTTTTGGCCAACTATACGGTACTTCTAGACCATGCGGTGGTTGGAGTCTGTTCAGACAATACTCAGCAAATATACGCAAAATCGGGATATTCAATAGGCTGCTTCTCCTTGACCCTTTGTTCAATTTTAATAAAACTAACATCATTCGATTATCCTTTTCTTAAACTATAGGAATGTCTAAAAGTCTGATCGCGATTATACAGCCTTAAAATAGCAGGCGTAGACAAAGGTCGGCGTGTTATGCGACACACAGAGAAAGGAATGCTCAATTCAAATAAAATTGCTTTGCATCAAAACAACGGTTGATTTCCATATCCACGAAATAACTATCCACTTCAACCGAGACAATATTTTCTCAGTACAAATAAGTTAAGTGCTTCGTTCGACATAAAATTAGTTGCAACGAGTAAACTATTGACTTGCACCAAATAGTCATCAACTCGAAAGGACTATAATGTTGTTTTGAATGAAACTTTGTAGTATTATTTCAAATATTTCAACATTTGGACCAAACTAATATTGTTTTAATGCAACCATATGATGTCTTAAAGAGAGTAATAGAGCTATCGGAATAAGTAATAGGTTATTTTGCTTGGAAGAACCAATGTTTCAGAGAAACATTTGTAATTTTGATTCAACACCTTTAGTGTTCTGAATAGAGTATTTTGTTCTCAAAGCAAGTAACTGTCATTTTAAACGAAGTGCGTTAAAAATTCAAAGCAAGTAATAGTAATTTACATTCAACATAATATACTGATTTGAAGTGAATGTTTTTGTTGTTTTGTTAAAACTATCTACCGCTGCTGCAAAGGTTACATAAAAAATAAGTCTATCAAAACAAATGCAGAAAGAACTACACGATTATAATAGCACATTACTTTCTTAATCATATTTACTAGCAAGAATAATTCTTCTGGCTGACAAATCTAATCAAAACATAATATGTGGTATTACATCAAAGTTCTTTAAGCAATTATTTTGTAAGACATATTTTTTTTTAGTCATGTACAAAGACAATGGGTAAAAAAAGTTCATATATACCAATACATTAATTTATTATAAAAATAAAAATACATTTCAAACAAGTACCTAGGTGTCATACTGATATAAACCCAATAACTTGTTATAAAAGAAAAACAAAATACATTTAAAATACAATCAAAAATCCAAAAAATGTCATCCTGATACAGTAATTAGTACAGTTAATAGCTAAGCAGTCAACAAGACTTGATGGGCCTTTCTGCAACTGGCCATTATAATACGGTTTCTCACCTTAGATGTTTCTAAATCTCCTCTTAGCTTCACCGCTTCCCGGAAAACAATCCGATCTCCAATAGCCGGAATAAGTTCTTTTATCTCTTCTTCTGTAAGTTTTGTTATGCTTTGCACAGTTATTTTATGGTCTGCAAACATAGAATGCACATAGTGTATTAACATTCGCATAAAAAGTAGATATACGCATATACTTACTGTCAAATATCGTTTTAAGATGATCTGATGAAATTGAAAAATCATCCACGCTGTCCATTATCACATGTAAAACTGCAGATACAATCAAGCGTATATCAAAGCGACACTGCTTACCACTATAACCAATATATTTGCATGGAGTTAACGTTGTGAGGGTTGTGAGTGAGACTGGAGAATGTAGTCCTCATATACTGCGTATCTAAAAACTGTCGCCGTTCTACGTCGCGTCAGTCTGGTGCCACAAACCGCGCAAACTCTTAAGTTTTCCGCACAATGAAACCACCCGATATTTTAAACTAAGCATTTGGTTACTTGGTTCACACAAAACGTCTCTTGCATCAACCAACTAGTTTTACTTGTTTTGAACACCATATTTTACATATATGATCTTGTTTCAATGCAATAGTTGTTTTCATTGGAATATATTGAATTGTTCAATGCAACACACTATATTCTTAAAAGAACTCATAAGAACTTTTAAAATAATCCAATGTAGTTTTACTTGGAAACAAAATGTTGTCGCTTCAAAGGAGAAATTTGTGAGTTTTGATTCAAAAAGTAAATTTCGGCAAGACAACGAATGTCTTAAACATTTCTCTGTGTGGACAGTTTGCGTTCTTAATTTGCACGGCCGGCTTCCAGCCCCCTTATGGCAATGTTTCTTAAGAACAAAAAATCTTTTCTGTTTATTTTGCTTATTGCAAATGACGTCAGACCTTCTTCTTAGTTTAAATCATCCCAACAGCTTCTAACGATGCGTGCATCTGCGGCCATTTTAAAAATACCTTAATTGCAACCGTAGTAATATTCATGAGCTCGTCTTACCAGTAAATTCCGCACTTATAAGAACCATGCAAATTTATAGGAGCTGCCATTCCTGTCTTCACGTTACCATTTCTACCATCCGTGTTCGTAGCATGCCGCCAGCCGCGAAATCCCCGAGGTATGGCGTAATGTACGACCATCCAGCCAGTCTTCTCCAATATCTGGGCCCATCTGGGTGTCAGGGGCTTCATGGTGTTATAACTCAACACCCGGAACAAGTTTGCTCCAAGCAATTTCTAACTTGGCCTCCATCTTGGCAAATACCCGTTGCGTGTTCCTTTATGATAAGCCATTTCTATTCTTTATTTGAATCGTCTCCAATGACAGAAGCGATGGCAAAACGACAGGCTGTGCCTGGGTCGGTCGGAAAAATAAAAATATGAGATGCGGACGATGCGGTGCATATGTTGCCTGCTGACGACTTACAGGTGTCTCGGAAAATGTGCATAAGGTGAACGACCGCAAAAATCTTACAGACACACATTGCACCGAAGACGCATGCATTCCCGCATATTGTTTACGAGTTAAAATGCAAATTAACACCAATCTGGTCGCGTAAGAACTGCCGGGATATCGACAGTAATGGCAGAATTTAAGGTCGCTTTTGAACCAATTAAAATATCTCGGAAAAGCGCAAAACCTCGACCAGCATGCATCGCAATTATGATAATTTGGTATATTGACACACATTTGGCAACTTCGGTGCGCGAAATATATCTGGGGTTCATTCAATCATGATCCGCTAATTGATATCAAGAAACGCATAACACGGTTAATTATGGTCTCACATCATTATAGCAATCAGGCCTCAGCACACTTTCTGCAAAACACAATGACGGGAAGGTGTATTATAACTTCAATAATAATATGTCTTCAAACGGTACATTTAGCGTATTTAATAGTAATATGCACACGCATTCTTGTATAGAAGTATTGTGAGAAATGTTTTTTTTACATTAGAAAGACAGAAGATTCAATTATCCCATTGAATCGATTTAAATATGAAGCTCAAATAGATGTCTACATGAATCTTTCAGGTCAATTTTCTATACTATACAGCTTGACAGTGAACGGTACAGTTTTATGTTGCGTCTGTCCGGTACAAAGTTTGTAAGAAATAATTTGAACCATTAAAAGTAATTGCTAATTGAGATAAGTGGCGTCCCTCAATTAAAGTTATTTGTGGCAGCAATTTCTATCTATCTATCGCCTTTTGAAAATGGAAAAACGAAGACTCGGCGCAATTTCTGATTTTATCAGCAAAATTCTTGTACCGACAGCCAATTATGACGCACAAGAATGTAAACGAAAGTGCAATTCGTGTTTACGATTCGATCTTGGACTGTTATTATTTGTATTCTTCTTTTGTGTTTTTAGGAAGCAAATGGCGAGATGAATGGTGAATCCCAAACTTGGTCGTTTGAAGAATTTTCCACGCAGTTCTCGGAACTCTATTCCTGGTTGAATAGCATTCAAGAGGCAAAGTATGGAACGGAAGAAACCATCACAGACAAAGCTCTACAAACAGTAAGTATCTACAACGTCTCCAAGAAAAGTTTTGACAGATGAGAAACTTTTTTATTATTAATTTCTGAAGAACAAAAATCGTTAGAAAACAAACAAGTCCAGGATCAATTTGAATTGAGCATCATTTTTCGATTTTTCTAATACACTGCTCAAAATAATTTGGAGAACACTTTTTTCGAAACCTGTAATTTTGTAAATAAGATTTCTAGCCAAATCAAATTTGGTATCTTCAACGGCATATGTGACCTGGTCTACGGAAAGGGGTTTTCTGTGCGAAAACCGGTTACCGAGATAAGCGCTGGTAAAGTTTTGAACAACGGTGTGCTCGTTTTCTTCCACAAATCTACACACTTGGTGATCAGCTGTGTTGTTGTCTCTCTGGGTGACGAATGTTGACCCCCGAATGTTAGAACAGGGTATTCTGAATTATCTGGACGAAAGAAATATGGAAGTTGGAAGGATTGTGACGTTTTGAAAAATATAACATTGTACGTGTATCACAAGGTACCTATCTTCCACAGCCATAACAAACCAGTTCCGGGTAAGCGGCCCAGCGGCCCTTGAAAGGTATAACGCAATACAACTATTTTATAATGTGTGAAAATTGAATGGTGAAGATGAAAAAAATTGCGAATAGTGAAGAATTTGAGCAGGTTACTCTTATTTTTAAAACATTGAGCGAAAAAATGCCAGACATTTTCTAACCAGTTGGATTGTAACTCAAAAGGCAGTGGTGCACATTCAACACCGTTCGTAACTTAGCAACTGATGCCAGAAAAAAGGGCTAAGTAGCGCCAGAACCGCTAAAAAAGTTGTAGAAAAAGAAAAGTAAAGGTAACTGCGAAACAAGTCCTCATGTAGGTACATCACAGGCTAAAACTGACCAAACAAAAGTGAAAAAGTAGATGCTAAAGACACCAAGAAGACGAAAAATTAGACAGGTTGCATTTAATATAAATATTATTTCCTATAAGAATAGATTATTTATTATTTTGTAAATTATCATTTGGTTTGTATTTTATAAGAAATTTCATTTCTCTAATTTATTTTACTACGTACAAGAAAAAATAGCTAAAATATTTTTTTTACATTTTGTGATTTTATTGTGTGTAGGTACTCTAACTTCAAATACGAATAACTCGGCCGTTAAGAAAGCTACCAAGCTGGGCTTGGGTTCGTTAGAAAGAGGGGACTTTTCTCTATTCGAATCACACATAACCTCAAAATCGACCTCTTGACACATAAACCCCTTTTTCGTAGACCAGGTCACATATATTTAACTAAATAAAATTACATAAACAATGTTAAAACTTTTAGTTACTTCTTTAAAATGTTCCTGTATGGTTAGTGGTTGATTAGGGCGCTTGCGAACACGTCGGCCAAGCTGATCCCACACGTGTTCAATAGGAATTAGGTCAGGACTTGTTGTTGACCGACGCCATATGCTCCTCCAATATGTTTTCGATGTAATTCATGGCATTTAGTCTACCAGGAACCGCAACAAGATCAGTTCTGTTGTCTATACTGATTCCAGCCCAAACCATCACAGATCCACGATCAAATCTATCCACATCTTGTATAGTAGCGGCTGCGTAGCGTTCACCAGGTTTTGTTGTGCGTTATTAATTTACATTTTTAAGTGTAACTTAGAAGTAACTAAGAGTTGTAACATTCTTCTTGTAGTTTTCTTTAGTTAAATATATACCCTTAAAACATACCAAATTTGATTTGCTTCAAACTATTATTTAAAAAGTTACAAGTTTTGAAAAACGTGTTCCCATAATTTTTTTCTGCAGTGTATCTAATAATTTTGGTTTTTATCGTTACGTATCTAAATTGACCTTGTAAATATCTAATTTTTTCCATAAAAATGGGAATTAGTTAATGGAGGTATGTTTTTATAATAATATAATAAGTTTGTATGTTAAGTATTTATTTCCTCCAAGTTAAAAAATTATAAAAAATTGTTCCAAAACTTAACAAAATAATCATTTGAAAAATCAATAAAAAAATTTAACACATACCAAACAATAGAAAAGCAAATTACATTACATTTGGCACTAATAGGTTCTCTAAACAGCCACTGGCTGATATCGAGACCAAATCATCTGATACAGTAAACAAGTTATATGTATATATAAAAAACTAGCAGCAATTAAACACTAAAGAGAAAAAAACAACAGTTTTCTACATATAATAAGATGCATAATATCGTTTAAGGTTTTCTAATGTTTTGAATGGACTTTGAGTTAATAATAAAAAATAACTAACTACCTGTAAGTAGGTGGAATGATATATCATATCCATATAATACTGTTTCTATGACGAGAAATAAATAATAATTTTTATTCTAATGTTTTCAGCGCTTGATGAGTGGAATGTCGAAGAAGAGCCACCATCACAAATTGTTCAACGACCAAGCGAGTCAGATAATCAGAAAGCATCCTTGCCATCAGGAGGAGGTCCAGTGGAGAGTCTCGCATCTCAACACAAAATGGGAGGCTCTCGAATCTGCGCTGAAGTCATCGGATTGCGGATGCCACGAAGATAGTTGTCTAGGTAGATAGAATTGCAGATTTAATACGATCATAATTTCCGAGCACTAATATATCGTTGCTAAAGCGCTGTGCATTGTTGTGAAGTATTTTTAGATCGATAGTCGGCCATGCTGTTAAAGTTCATGGGATATTTTAGTCTGTTAGCCTTAGCATGTCCGTGGACAGAAATAGCCTCAGCATTTTTCGGGAAGCATATTTTAAGCACCTGAAATATTTTAATCTGTTGACTTCCTCTGTATAATTAATTATGAATTTGAAAGAAAACATCCTGTATAAATAGTTTTTGTGCCGGGTCATTTTTATTATTCGTTATTTAAACAAAAATTTAAATAGATATTTATCCTCTTAGAAAAATGTCCCATTATCATGTTTTCTTTTCCATACAACTTAATTCCTGTGAAAAGTAGTTAATTTCTTAAAAATATAATACAGTACAAATTATATGCTATATTGTGCATATACACATTTTTGTAAAAAGTTTAATTTCCGACCGTCAATTGTTCCTGAGTAATGACTTCATCGACCCTTTTTTAAATGGCAACGTATTTTTTTCGGACTAAATTTGGTATATCATTTCATTGCGTAAATGGCATCGGATACATTTCGTGACCTTACATAAGAAAATTTTTGAGAAAAGGAAAATTTTGGTAACTTTAAGAAAAATGAATTTTTGTAAACTGAATATGAAATTGCGGTTTGGGTAGAATTAATTACCCTGAAAACCAATATAATAAAATAATTTAATTTTCTATCCAGCTAACTTTTCGAAAAAAGTGGGGTGAAAATGCAAAAAACGCGATTTTGGTAATTTTTACAAATTTATACCACCTGTCCGAGTATTCAGCGCAAATAAATCAATCGAAAACACCTTCTTGTCAATTCATAAACAAGTTCTTAATACTATCCTAATTGTTAACTGTCTTTTACCCGAAAATTTTCTTATGGAACGCCATAGATCTTGTAAATTACTTTTAAAATAATTAAGATATTTATAATTATCAGTACAAAAAAAATATGGGGTTGCCATTTAAAAAAAATATCATAAGTCGAAAAGAATTCTATTTTTATTTAATGTAAGGTGAGGTATTATAATTAATTAGTAAGTATATCATTAAAAGAACGCGCATACATTAACATACAAGTCATAAAAATCAGACTAGTGTTTATTTTAATGCGCAGTAGATCTTATATTTATTAGTTTAATGCACAAGATACTCATTTTAGTGCACAATATGAATAAAATATTGCTCATTAAAACATTTTTTATGTAACGTGTTCATATTTATTGGATGCTCAATAGGTTTTATTTGAATGCACAAGTTATCCATTCTAGGGCACGATATATATTTTTTATGGCACATAATCATATTTATTTAATGCACAATATTTATTATTTTAATGCACAAAGTATTTATTTGAATGCTCATATCTATTTAAATATTGCACATTCAAATCCCACCCAATATGATATTCCAAGTTATGTGACTATCCTGGCCAAGTAAGAACAAAATCGAACAAGTGAAAACTGTTTCTAGTATATGTTGTTTTTCCAAATCTGTATCTGACAAATCTGTGTCTAATTTTTGAGAAAAAGTGCATATATGGGTTTTTGGCTGTTTTATAGCACGAGTTTTCTCAAAAAATAGATGCAACTTGGACTTTCTGCCTTCAGAATTAGACCCAATTGGAAAAATCTTCCCAGAAACAGTTATCACTTGTAAGGTTTTGTTCATTGCTGCTCAGGATACTGACGTAGCTTATATTATTGTACGTTGACAAATGAAGTATTTGAAAATATAATAAAATGCTTTGATATAGATATCTTTGAGTCTGGAGACTCTAAAGTTAATTGATTACTTTAGTTTTATTAAATTAATAACTGTGGTATGTAAATTTATTGTAGGAAAACAAAATAAAAAGATTTTTTTTTATTTTGTTTTACTACAATAAAATTGTTTGTTACATTACCCTTATTCTTGACAAAGAAACAAATTGGGGGGGTCCTGCAGAAACAAATAGAGACTACTTTTATGAGAGTATTAATTAATTGTCGATAGTTTTCTCAATATATCGGAATCTGTATTTGTTTGTAGTATAGGCAACTTAATGTGCGGATTATTGATCTCTAGAACTTCTGCTATGTAGGCAACACACAGCACACACATGGCACTACTTCTTGTAAGTTGCCAACCCATTAGGATGTTTTCTGATCATACTAAAGTGTGTTCTTCAATAACTTTTTGATTATTTTTGGGCGCATTGTAAAAAAATTAATATCTTAATTTTTGTTGACGACACGATTTCAAGAAACCTTCAGCAAATTCAAACACAGTCAAATATATTGATGAAACGTTTAATTTTTAAATTACACACTCATTATTAAGCAATTCAAATTATGCGTTATCATTATAAAAGTAAATTCATAAATTCTGTGAAATTTCCTCAATTCTGTGTATTATAATTACCCATTGGATTTTAACTGACAATTTCGTTATCTAAAATATTTATCGCATTCCTAAACCACATCCTCAATTCCGATTAACAATTATTCTATTCAAAGATTCTAGACTTAGTTGGTAACCGTGCGTGGTGGAGTGAAAATGTTATTTGCTTGCAGATTTAGACCACGAAGTGAAGTGTCTACACACATGGATTAAGAACATAGAGACTGTTTTGCAGCCCGTCGATTTTCGGGCCAAATGGACGAAAGCTGAGATCGAGAAAAAGGCTTCGGAACATAAGGTTAGTTTATACTTTTCTTGATTCGGGATGTTTTATCAAGTCTTCCATCTCTTTTGATTTATTGGAATACTTTAGTGTATTAGGAATAATCACTGTTGGTTGTTTCAAAAATTGCTCTAATATAAGAGATCAGAATGCACTCCTTTCCTGAAAAATACTTAGTGTATTTTAACTAGTCATCTATTAGTAATAATCATGGTTAGTTTTAAGAGCATTGAATGCTAATTTACGAAGTTATATTTACGGGATATCAAGACATAGAAGAATCAATATTTCTTCTTGTCTGCAACCCATACAGCTGCTGTGTATGTTCGGTTGCCTGGCCTATAGGCTGACTGTTTCTGCTTGCCTTGCGTGAGTGGAAGTAAAGCCTTGCTTGATTTGCGGTGGGACGTAAAATCATACATACAGCGTTTGTAAAAAGTATTAGAACATTATTTAACAAGCATACTTTATACAAAACATAAGTAGAATTTTGACAACTTAACATAATTCTAATTTTAGTCATGAATATGGTTAAATTATTTCTTAAATATACGTTAATAGTTGTGATAAAAGAAAAAAAAAACGTACCAGTTTATAGCATAGTATACTTTTCTCTGAAATGTGTAACAAAACATTCCCCAGGCACAAGAAATTCAATTGTGTGATTGAATATCAGTTAAATTTTGATATCGGAGAAACTATGGCCAACTTTTTGTTTTATTATAGGCAAAATATTTAGTTTTGATAATTTTTTTTTATTCCCATCTTCCTCATTTTACAATAACGACCGTTTTTTTTTTATTAAAAAAGTATATCTTGCTTTTTGAGTGCTTTTTGAGTAAACAATTAAAAACGAATTTCAAAACACCACCTTGTTATAAAAGTAAAAATCATGCTATAAAATGTCCACCATACACATTTTTTTGATATTCACGTTAATTCTAAATAATTTAGTGGTGATCTATTGATGCAGGAGCTTACATTCAAGCAAAACCCGTTTGTTTTGCCATATAAAAAGAACTGCAAAACAAATGATTCCAAGCTAAAACCACTAAATCAAATATTAAAACTAAACCTGTTTAACATGTTTATTGTACATAACATTTGTTCGAACAGTGAAAAATGTACTAAAAATATACAATAGTGCGCTAGTCCGTTTTTGTTTTCATTTTGTTTTCTTTTTTGTATTCCAATAAAAAAATCGATATTGATGGTACAGAAATTGTTCAACAGATGTAGTCCAATATTGTGGTCATGCATATGCAAATTAGATATCTTATGTCTTGAAATTGATAAATAGAATTTGGTCACAAATCACTTAAACAATCTACTAATAGTCAACTATTAAATCTCAAGATATAATTTGTTTCTAAAACTTGTTTCTTTTTTAATACAACTAAGGCAATAACTGTAGGACTACACTAGTACTGTATGCGCTAAAATTTTGAATTAAAAAATATACAGAAATATGAAACATTCCATTCCGACTCCGGCAAAATTGCATAGCTTCTTTCTGGTGTGTGTAAAAAATTCTTATAAGTGTATATCTCCAAAAATTGGACGCGCTATAATACAAATGAGCCGTCAACATGAAAATTGCTGTGAAAAAAAGGCACTAGAAACAATGAACAAACAACTATAATAAATTAAATTTCTATTCTAGTACTTTCTGTATAAAATGAATAAATTATAACATTTCAAAATATACACTGTGCCTCAGTGTGTGAATTGTATGGATACTTTTGTAAATAATAGTGATAAAAAGTCGGTTAATATGGGTAGATAGTAGGACTTCCAGTCCCGGGATCCCGACAAATAATGAGTTTTTTTCGGGATCCCGGGATTATAAATTTAAATCCCGTGATCCTAAAAAAGTTAACTTTAAATTATTTTCTTATTTTTTGTTAATTAACGAAATGTGGGCACTGGCCTACAATAAATTAATTGAGCTGCTATTTTTTAAGTGCGAACATCAGTCTATAACAGCACCCTTTCTGATTCAATTAAGTATCAAGCATAGAATGTTCATTTACACCAACATGTTCCTATAATAGGAAGAACAGATTTTGCAACCCCTGGATATAATTCAATATAAAGACAAACATGAACGTTTTCAATTTGCTTCAGTCTTTTTAGTTACTTTACCCTCAACAACAGAAAAAGAAAACCTAAACGTAAAAATAAATAAATTTGTGGCGGATTTCTTTACCTGGATTCAGTGATGTACTACAGAATATAAACTTAGTAAATACGTAATAAAACACCGCGAAACAGTTTCTTCCAGTTTAAGGATTTTACCATAAACTAAAACGTGAAATATTTTGGTACGAAGCATCTCGAGTTTGTGATGAGCTGTGACAGCGGTAATATGGTCACTTTTGACATTTCTTTATCGCACAATTACGCTTTTTTTAGTGGAAAAGTTTTGTCAGAAAGGGCACTTAGATAAAAAAATCTATAATGTAGGTTGGACTTTTTGAACCGAAAGACGTACAAGTATCTAATATTTTTTTTAGCAATAAAGCAATAAATAAAGTCGTCACATGAATAAACATCCATGACGTATGAACTTTAAAGTTATCCAATTTTATCTTAAAGAAGAAAACAAAAATACGCCATAATGTTTCATTGACATCAATATGGAAAATTGAAATTTTGGCTCGATCAAACAATTTCTTTTGCTGTGACGATTCTTGAAACATTTTACAAAAATGAAATTTTTTTGAACAACTTTAATATGTAAGAACAAGTTATTAGCTAATAGAGTATATATTTGTTTATTCTTGATGTCAATACGCACACTTTGACACCTTTTACCTTTTAAACCGTTAATTTTAGTTTTCCACTTGTAAATTTTGAAAACGTTGATCCAGTTTTGGAGTAAAAGATATTATCCAATAAAATATATTTTAGGCGTTTCTTACAGAATCTCGGGATCAGTACATTGTCCGGGATTGGAAGCCCTAGTAGATAGCACACATTGTTTCACGATTACCAAAGCTTCTAAAAAAAACAATCTGGTTGTATTAAACATATATTATGTCTTGTACCATATCAAATTACTCAGAAAAATGCTGAACCCAAATGTGTATAAAACCAACCGCCCATAATAAAAACAAATGTTTTTTTTTTTTATTATTTCCAGCTAATTCATGGGCAAAAAGAAAAATAAACTCACTTAACCTGAATGTAAATAAAATGGTCCTGTCAGATGTCGAACCGGCATATTGTTTGGACCACAAAGATAAAAGAAAATTTATTCTACTAAAAACAAAACTAAATCCAAAATGCGGGTTTTAAAATAGTTGTGAGGAAATAGCTCCAACCAAAACATCCTTTAAGGATGCCATTAAATAATTTTTAATTAATTTTAAAGCTGAAAATAATCTGTTTACGCTGACTAGTGTTGTTGGAAATGCCGACACAATTCTGTGAGCATCACGTATATATTTTGGATAAAAGGATATTGCTTTATTCAACTTAGATAAATATCACTGTTTCTCAATTTCATTAAACACTTATTATCTCAAATTTGCTATCTTAATTAGTTAATTGTCTTTTTCGCTTCAATACTACCTACAATAATCGTTTTCTAATCATCACTCATCACCGAACTGTGTATTTTGTAGTTTGGTTATAGGTTCCTACATAATATATATGTAGGTTCTTTTTCCTATGTAGATCCTAATAATGTGTCTAGTTTTGTCAATTTTTATACGGTAAGCAATTAAAAAAAAATTAATAACAAAAATTGTCGAGTTTCCTTGCTGATATATAAATTGGATTTAGCGATTCGGCGACCAGTTCCAGTTAGTCCTTAAACAGCTTTTATGTTTCCTGCTATTGGAATATTTGGATAAGGTGTAATTATAAACGACGGCGAGCGGCGTCGCCTTCGCTCCATCGACGCGTATTTCAAGCCTCAATTACCCATAAGCACCCGCATCCACGCTTAAGTGAGTACAGCTTTAGTGCACTTCCGGTTCTTCAGGATATCGCCTAGCTGTTCGAGCTTAATTACCTGCGAACGATACTCGAGATAAATTTAAATTTCACTGAATTCCACGAGCCTTAGTTCACAATTGCCCGGCTATTGCGCTGAAATTGGCGCAATAATGACCTCGGCAATCACAGACAGAAATAACAGATCGAGGTAAACGCTTGGAATTTGCACCTTTCGATCCTTTCAGCATACGAATGCTTCGCTCCTTTTGCAGAGAAATACAATTCCTATTGTGCTTATTGACTACTGAAGAGTTACTATCAATATCGCGTGAGCAGCCACTGGATTTTTCTCCAGCGTCAAGCGTGAAGTATCGACTCGTATGCCTTTGGTATGAACGAGTAGCCATCGTGACTATCGCGTTGTCCATGCCTCTTGGGGAATGGACCCTCAAGCAATACATCCAAAGCGCAGACACGGACTTAACAACAGATTTATACTAACTTAAAAGCACTTTTCTGATTTGAAGCGAAATAACTTCAAGCATGCCTATCTTTGCAATGTTACTTGCATCTGGATTTTTTTTCGCTTCCTGTCTTATTGCTCTAGAATGATGTTTTTGTCTTTTCTTCTATTTTTTAACAAATATACTCTCAAAGCATTAGATAATAATGTTCCAGAAGGCCTTCAAGTCATCATAGGTCTTTGTGGACATTGACCATAGACTGCGTTTGAAGTCGTTGGTGAAGCAGAAGAAATCTTGCCGTGGTGGATAAGAATCTTGAACCACCAATGGCCAAGACCACAATCAGCGTTTGCCTTGGTGACTGTTGTCACCAGTTGAAGCATGGAGTATCTTCTTAGTTTGCCTTCAAGTCATCATAGGGCTTTGTGGACATTGACCATGGACTGCGTTTGAAGTCATTGGTGTGGCAGAAGAAATCTTGCCGTGGTGGATAAGAATCTTGAACCACCAATGGCAGGACCACAATTAGTGTTTGCCTTTGTGACTGTTGTCACCAGTTGAAGGATGGAGTCTCTTCTTAGTTGGCCTTCAAGTCATCATAGGGCTTTGTGGACATTGACCATAGACTGCGTTTGAAGTCATTGGTGAGGCAGAAGAAATCTTGCCGTGGTGGATAAGATTCTTGAACCACCTATGGCCAGGACCACAATCAGTTTTTTGCCTTGGTGATTGTTGTCACTAGTTGAAGGATGGAGTATCTTCTTAGTTGGCCTTCAAGTCACCATACGTCTTTGTGGACATTGGCCATGGACTGCGTTTGAAGTCATTGGTGAGGCAGAAGACATCTTGCCGTGGTGGATAAGAATCTTGAACCAGCAATGGCCAGGACCACAATCAGCTTTTGCCTTGGTGACTGTTGTTCACCAGTTGAAGGATGGAGTATCTTCTTAGTTGGCCTTCAAGTCATCATAGGTCTTTGTGGACATTGACCATGGACTGCGTTTGAAGTCATCGGTGATGCAGACGAAATCTTGCCGTGGTGGATAAGTTTCTTGAACCACCAATGGCCAGGGCCACAATCAGTTTTTGCCTTGGTGACTGTTGTCACCAGTGGAAGGATGGAGTATCTTCTTAGTTGGCTTTCAAGTCATCATAGGGCTTTGTGGACAATGACCATGGACTGCGTTTGAAGTCATTGGTGAGGCAATGAAGAAATCTTGCCGTGGTGGATAAGAATCTTGAACCACCAATGGCCAAGACCACAATCAGTTTTTGCCTTAGTGACTGTTGTCACCAGTGGAAGGATGGCGTATCTTCTTAGTTGGCCTTCAAGTCATCATAGGGCTTTGTGGACATTGACCATGGACTGCGTTTGAAGGCATTGGTGAGGCAGAAGAAATCTTGCCCTGTTGGATAAGTTTCTTGAACCATCAATGGCCAGGGCCACAATCAGTTTTGACCTTAACCAAGAATCTGATGTCCTATTAGAAAACAACGAAAATGATAATAAAATGGCAGAGATATTTATATCTTTTCCGAACAAAAAGACAATTTGTTCTTTCTGGCAGACAGAAATAACAGATTGAGGTTAACGCTTGGAATTTGCACCTTTCGATCCTTTCAGCATACGAATGCTTCGCTCCTTTTGCAGAGAAATACAATTCCTATTGTGCTTATTGACTACTGAAGAGTTACTATCAATATCGCGTGAGCCGCCACTGGATTTTTCTCCAGCGTCAAGCGTGAAGTATCGACTCGTATGCCTTTGGTATGAACGAGTAGCCATCGTGACTATCGCGTTGTCCATGCCTCTTGGGGAATGGACCCTCAAGCAATACATCCAAAGCGCAGACACGGACTTAACAACAGATTTATACTAACTAAAAACACTTTTCTGATGTGAAGCAAAATAATTTCAAGCGTACCTATCTTTGCAATGTTTCCTGCATCTGGAATTTGTAGTGTTTTTCTTGGCGCAGCTTTTTACTCCTTTAAATATTTCCTTTTCGCTTCATTTCTTATTGCTCTAGAATGATGTTTTTGTTCTTCCTTCCATTTTTTAACAAATATACTCTCAAAGCATTAGATAATAATGTTCCAGAAGGCCTTCAAGTCATCATAGGTCTTTGTGGACATTGACCCTGGACTGCGTTTGAAGTCATTTGTGAGGCAGAAGAAATCTTGCCGTGGTGGACAAGAATCTTGAACCACCAATGGCCAGGACCACAATCAGTTTTTGCCTTGGTGACTGTTGTCACCAGTTGAAGGATGGAGTATCTTCTTAGTTGGCCTTCAAGTCATCATAGGTATTTGTGGACATTGACCATGGACTGCGTTTGAAGTCATTGGTGAGGCAGAAGAAATCTCGCCGTGGTGGATAAGAATCTTGAACCACCAATGGCCAGGACCACAATTAGTTTTTCCCTTAGTGACTGTTGTCACCAGTTGAAGGATGGAGTATCTTCTTAGTTGGCCTTCAAGTCATCATAGGGCTTTGTGGACATTGACCATAGACTGCGTTTGAAGTCGTTGGTGAGGCAAAAGACATCTTGCCGTGGTGGATAAGAATCTTGAACCACCAATGGCCAAGACCACAATCAGTTTTTGCCTTAGTGACTGTTGTCACCAGTTGAAGGATGGAGTATCTTCTTAGTTGGCCTTCAAGTCATCATAGGTCTTTGGGGACATTGACCATGGACTGCCTTTGAAGTCATTGGTGAGGCAGGAGAAATCTTGGCGTGTTGGATAAGAATCTTGAACCACCTATGGCCAAGACCAGAATCAGCGTTTGCCTTGGTGACTGTTGTCACCAGTTGAAGGATGGAGTATCTTCTCAGTTGGCCTTCAAGTCATCATAGGTCTCTGTGGACATTGACCATGCACTGCGTTTGAAGTCATTGGTGTGGCAGAAGAAATCTTGCCGTGGTGGATAAGAATCTTGAACCACCAATGGCCAGGACCACAATTAGTTTTTGCCTTGGTGACTGTTGTCACCAGTTGAAGGATGGAGTATCTTCTTAGTTGGCCTTCAAGTCATCATAGGGCTTTGGGGACATTGACCATGGACTGCCTTTGAAGTCATTGGTGAGGCAGGAGAAATCTTGCCGTGGTGGATAAGATTCATGAACCACCAATGGCCAGGACCACAATCAGCGTTTGCCTTGGTGACTGTTGTCACCAGTTGAAGGATGGAGTATCTTCTTAGTTGGCCTTCAAGTCATCATAGGGCTTTGTGGACATTGACCATTGACTGTGTTTGAAGTCATTGGTGAGGCAGAAGAAATCTTGCCGTGGTGGATAAGATTCTTGAGCCACAAATGGCCAGGACCACATTCAGTTTTGGCCTTAACCACGAATCTCATTTCCTATTGGAAAACAACGAAAACGATAATAAAATGACAGAAATATTTGTATCTTTTCCGAAAAAATATACAATTTTCTCTTTCTGGGCGAAGTCCTTCCCTGTTGTTTTGGAAGGGCTTCTGCATGTTTCCGGTGGTCTCTCGAGTAGCGGGAGCGATGAAAATACGCGCTGGCGCGGTGAAAGTGCAACTAATAATTACATATTTTAAACACAATACGACCCGTGTTCAATAAACTTTCTATCATTTAATGCATAACGAAATACGTGATCATTTCACATGGTTTTTGCACAGCCTAGCCCAACCGTAAATTTTTCTACACCAGAAGCTACAAAGACCATGTTAATTGGATTATTAGACCTATGGCTATCACACCCAACCTGACGTCTCCAGTTAAGCCATGACAAGTATGTCTACATCATTCTATAGTGCAGATACATACATGTATTTGCGATATATGCACGCGATGTAAGCGTGCACACATCTATTTGAATATACTGGGTTATTGGTACCTATATTGAAAATTTGAAAGATTTTTGCTTCTGCTTAAATGATGTCTTGAGATCTTCGAAATAAGGTACAATACGTTTCATATTGGAAAAGACGTTTAAATGCTTACTTTATGAACATACGGCCAAGTGTTGCATATAAAACACAAAGATTTTGCAGAAATATCCTCGGTACGTTCGTTGAACTGACGCTAACCGCACAATGTTATAACTGTCTGAAGTAACCTGTGTTGTTCTTGATTAGTTGGTAAAAGATAGCAGAAATTGTTAGTGACAGTCCCGGAATATATCGTGATCGAAAGGAATCGAAAGAAAGCAGCAGGTTTTCAAATAGAACTAATATGACCAGCATTGAATCGTTTGGAACTAGAGTCGCCTCTACCTGATAACTGATAACGTATCCACAGTCCACACACCTGCAAAAAAGTAATGTTGTAAAATTATCATCTTTTGAACTTTGTTGCTGTGTTTTCTGCTATGTCACAATTTGTAGTGTGTATAACGTGCAAATCAAAGTGGCAACCAAAACTTAGGATTTCAAATCGTGGTTTCTTGTGAGAATTTTGAACAAACTTTTATTCCGAGTTGCCCATTTGTTCAAAAATATGAAATAAATAGCTGAAGTATCCTTGCTATGCGCATAAGAATAGGTGTAGATGTAATTGAAAAATTTTGCGCATTCAGGGACCTTCCTCGTCAGATTTTTCACTCATTTTATGATAAAGGTGTTCGCACCATTTTTGTCGCAACAGAAGCAGTTTGTCAACAAAGTATGTATGCAGAAAGCAGCAGAAGAAGAGAGGGCTACAAGTCAACTGAAAATAGTAAAAAAAGAATGGCGTAACTGCCTCGGACGATGGAACATGGAGCAAACATAGCTTTTCTTCTCTGTATGATTGCTGGCGCTTATCAGCTGGAGAACTGTTGTTGATATTCTCATAAAATCTAAATACTGCAAAGGTTGCAAATTTTGGAATAAGAAAAGGATAGATCACGTAGATCACTAATGGCACTCGTCCCCGCCATTTGACAAAAACCAGTTAGGGCAGTTAACCCAGAAGCCTATAAATGAGGTTTGAATTTATGATGGGCATCGTAATCATGATTCAATTGATAAAATGAAGAAAATAGATATGGGCGACACTGCGCATATAATTTGTGCTGTTTACAAAGTAAGTGGGGTGCATATTTGTTAATAATGTTGTGATTGAGATAAAGACTGATTAGTTGCTCTAAGTGTTACCAAAAATAGAACGCAATTTGTGCTGTTCTACACGTAGGCATTTTGCAACAACTGACAGGAATTTTCCTTGTTTGGAAGGCCTATTTTATTGTTATATGCCAGACTTCGCAGACTGAACAAATTAGGCCCATTCGAGTGATAACTGGTATGTGACAAGTGGCGCCCTTAGCTTTTGAAAAATTCCAATTAGCACGCTTGATTTACGTAGTGCAATTCAAAAATCCGGAACACGTGTTGACATTTCAGCACCTACCTACGTAGTTATGCACCCTGTGCACTATTTTGGGGTGCATAAATTAATTCATACCGACAAAGGGGATGTTCTTTGTCACATACCGGTATTCCGGTTATAAATAGGCTTAAAGAGTGTATGTGTGCTGGGTAGACAATACAAAGACAGGCAAAAACATGCATATTGAGTATGAAACATATAAATGCAAAAACCGACATTTCACATATAACAACTATAGCTTTCCAAGACCTTAAATTTTCTATTTATTATTTTAATGAAGTAAATGTTTTATTCAGATATGTCTGACTTATTGCTAAACAGATATTTAGCTTAAAATATTTCATAAGTCTGGTTTTGCATGAGACTTGCAACTTGCAGACTTGCTTACGCATGTGAGAGAACTACAAATATCTAGGTTTCGTTTGTGTATTAATGGTCCAAACACCAATACCTAAGTTTAGTTTAAGGAAGTTTGGGATTATATAGAAAGACAAAACTTCAAAGAAAATAATAAAAAATTGTATGTAGGTATCATTAACAAGGAGGAATAATAACAGAAGAAATAGCAGAAAAGTTTCGAACTTATCGTAAAAACGGTATGTACTTCTCTAGACAATGTTGTTCTGAAGTTGCATAGAACATTTCAAGTAAATTAACGTAGATCAGTTGAAGTTATCTTTCCGGCCAGTTTGAAAAATGGTGTTTTGAGAAAACACGGTTTAAAGTATTGTGTAACTCTTGTTTCTTTCTGTGTGATTTTGACGACAGACTTGCTGCAATATCCACAATAACTTTGCTCCTTGAAAGTGAAAATAAAATTACCAGGTGGATAATTTTCGTGCTGCGGCATTTCATCAGTCAGAATGTATCGAGCAGTGTCGCGCAGATCTATTTTCTTCATTTTATCAATTGAATCATGATTACGACGAATGGCTAGTCCATCATAAATTCAAAGCTCATTTATAGGCTTCTGGGTTAACTGCCCTAACTGGTTTTTGTCAAATGGCGAGGACGAGTGCCATTAGTTGTTGCACGTGATCTGTCCTTTTCTTATTCCAAAATTTGCAAGCTTTGCAGTATTTAGATTTTATGAGAATATCAAAAACATTTCGCCAGCTGATAAGCGCCACCAATCATACAGAGAAGAAAAGCTATGTTTTCTCCATGTTCCATCGTCCGAGGCAGTTACGCTATTCTTTTTTTACTAGTTTCAGTTGACTTGTTGCCCTCTCTTCTTCTGCTGCTTTCTGCATACTTTGTTGACAAACTGCTTCTGTTGCGACAAAAACGGTGCGAACACATTTATCGTAAAATGAGTGAAAAATCTGATGAGGAAGGTGCCTGAATGCACAAAACTTTTCAAGTCCATCTACACCTATTCTTATGCACATGGCAAGGATACTTCAGCTATTTATTTTTACACGATTTGAAATCCTAAGTCATGGTTGCCACTTTCGGCCAATTTCGCATTTGACATGAACGTTTTACCAACTACAACTTGTGAAATAGCAGAACGCACAGCAATAAAGTTCAAAAGATGGTAATTAAACGTCATCCACTTCAACGTTGTAAAATCTTTAACCGACATTACTTTTTTGCAGGTGTGGACTGTGGATACACAATGCTTGTCATAGTAGTTCTATTTGAAAATCTGCTGCTTCCTTTCGACTCCTTTCGATCACGATATACTCCGGGAATGTCACTAATCATTTCTACTATTTTTTACCAACTAATCGAGAACAACACACGTCAGACAGCTATAACATTGTACGGTTAGCGTCAGTTCAACGAACGTACCGAGGATATTTCTGCAAAGTCTTTGTGTTTTATGTTATTTTATGTTATATTTCACACCACGGATGTAGTTCCTCCAAATAAGATAAGAGCGTATAGGTCTCTAGGCTGTAAACTCTCACGCTAAACTTTTTGCATGTACTCGGCTAGACAATTGGCCGTTTGTTCATCAAATAAGCATTTAAACATTCTTTTCCAATATGAAACGTATTGTACCTTATTTCGTATTTTTTGATCACGTGATTGAAGAATTGCAACCCGATTCGCCCCCAAGACAAATGTCTGATTTTGCACTTGCATGTCGCACGCAAATGTCTGCTTTTTCATCTACATCTAAATTTAAGACAACAATAACAACTTATCAAATAAAATCAAATCATATATCTGCTTTTACATCTATACACTTGTCGGAGATGACTGACTTGAAAAGATTGAAAGGCGATGTCAATTTGCGAAAGATAAGTAAGCAAATGGCTTGGCTAAAGGAAAAGTTGTAATTGTGAAATTTGAGTAAAGAATTATGGAAAGCGGCCTGCTATCATCTGCAACTCGTGGTCCTTCCTCTGCCGTAGATATCATCTACTAATGGAGGTTAATGCTTATTCCTTTATTGTTGGTCTGTTCCTTTACTGTCACTTTATCGTTCAATTACGGTTCCCGTGTGGTTATCTCTTAGCTACCAGCGCTAAGAAGTGGCCATACAATAGTCGCTCTATTGCCGCTCTAGATGGCATCGATCAAAAATGAAAGTACACGCTCTTTTTGTGCGCCGATTTTCAATTCACCTAAACATTTAATTGCCCAGATATTTAGTGCTGCTTTTTCACCATGAGTGTCTAAGGTAGCGTTCAAATTGACAAAAGAACACCACCACAAAGAGCGTGCCAGCACCACTTAAGATACGTGAGACAGCAGTACTCGAAATGCCTCTGGTGGGTTTGTGCATAAGAAGCCGCAAAATTATAGAAAATTATTATTTTATTTCACTTCATCAACATAAATGATATTTTTAAGATAACCCCACAAGAAAAAATCGTTCGGAGACAGATCAGGTGTCTTGGGGGACAACGAATGTCGCCTGTCCCACTAATAAGGCGGTGAGGAAACGCGTTTGTTAAAAACTCTCGCACCCTGGCCGCGTTATGAGCAGGACAGCCGTCTTGCTGAAACCAAACATCATCCTGATCTACTCCGGGAAGGTTATAAACGGCGGGAAGTACTTGCTCTTGCAGCAAAGTAAGGTACTTCTGGGCGTTAAGAGATCCATCGATAAAGAATGGACCAACTAAATGATTGCCTTGAATACCAGCCCAAAAATTTAGTTTTTCGGGATATTCACTATGGTAAGCATATCTTCGGTGCTGATTTTGTTGGGCCTAATATCGAAGAATGGAAGGATTATGTTTACCATGTAACGGAAAAGTCGATTCATCAGTAAAAATAATATTTTGTATAAAATTTTCATCTGCGTTCGCCTTTTCCATTACAGTTTCACAAAACTCCATTCTACGAATACTGTCCTCTGCGAAGGTTTCCTGAGTCTTTGAGTACTTATAACTCCGGAAACCACCTGACCAGACCTGCTCTCCCACCAGTGGGTAGTCCCACTATAATTGGCTGCCCCAATCAACCGACGTTGGCAATGTTGTCGCGTGATGCGGTAGTTTTTATAGACCTATGCCTAATTTTTGCGGACACAATCTGTATGCGGGTTATACGCAGCTTTATAACGATCCAAAAACTAACAAACAGTTTCAGCACTAAAAACTGATATAAATTGACGAGTCGCATGTGTTCGCGAAGCGGTAGGGAAATGTCGAAAACGGGCAATGTTTATAAATAAATCATCCTTCCCAATGTCAATGGTTCGCCATAAGTCGAGCTGGGGCATTGCTTTCATCTTCTCCAAACAAACATCGAGCAGAAATTCCTCGAAAATCAATTTCGAGCAACGGATTGGGAGAACCGACATCGTGTTTCGTCATATAGCCTAGAGAGCCTATCTGGCCCAACGAGGCTTGAAACAATCTCGGTTTTTTCGTCGACTTTTTGCCGGAGCGAGCTCGCGATCCGGTGGTGACGGAGCGTTCATTACGCATGGCATGGGTGCGAAAGGGAAAAGTAGTTCAAATTGTTTAAAAATAAACGACGGTGACATCGGTTTCTCACTCTAGTTGCGTGAGCGCGCGAAAAACCAGGAACCCGCCGAACGCGTGACACGAATTTCGGGACTATTTTCTAGCGAAATGTCACAATAACCAAGTGCCACGTGTGGTAGGTCCACCTTTATCCTCGTTGTCCCCTGCCTCCGGCGAGAGTACGATTTGCGCGATTGTTATTTATAGACGCCCGCAAGAGTTCTTGTGCGGAATCCGCGCTTGTTTCTCACAGCTCACGCCGAAACACATCACCTCTAATAATAAATATATGATTAACATTCACTTTCCACTTCCTTTTGTTCGCACTCCTGCAGGGAATAACATTTCGAAATAAAACAAGATTTACAACCTCCACTCATGTTTAGATCAAATTTTAAAAAATCGACTTTTTATACACTAGTAGTTTACTTAATTTATCTCCCAAGTAAATTTTTACTCTGCGAGTACTTCGGGGAATTTCGTATTCGAAAGTTGTCACTAGTAGGGCTTCCACTCCCGGACAATATACTGATCCCGGGATTTCGGGATTAAAGATTTTGTAATCCCGGGATTCCCCGGGACTGATCCCGGGATTCCCTGGGATTGATCCTGGGATTCATGAAGAAAACGCGAAACTTTGCGGATCAAAACGCCATCAGTAAGATACGTCTAAAATGTACTTTATTTGACAATATGTTTTCCCCCGAAACTTCATCAATGTTTTCAAATTTTACCTTACCAGTAGAAAACAAAAATTGCCGGTTTACAAGGCGTCAAAGTGTGCGTAATGACATCAATTTTACATTTTTGTAAATTGTTTCAGTACATACCTACAATTTGAGGTATGATAGAAATTTATGCAAACATTTTTGCAGAAGTTATAAACATTTTTCTGTGGAAACTGATTGAAATACGTTAGCTATTGGAACCAACACTATCGCGATTTAGGGGAGCAAAACTCTGAACGTCATAGAGATATTAGGTCTCTTAATTACCTACAATTTGAGGTATGATAGAAATTTATGCAAACATTTTTGCAGAAGTTATAAACATTTTTCTGTGGAAACTGATTGAATTACGTTAGCTATAGGAACGAACACTATCGCGATTTAAGGGGAGCAAAACTCTGAACGTCATAGGGATATTAGGTTTCTTAATTACCTACAATTTGAGGTATGATAGAAATTTATGCAAACATTTTTGTAGAAGTTATAAACATTTTTCTGTGGAAACTGATTGAAATACGTTAGCTATAGGAACGAACATTATCGCGATTTAGGGGGAGGGGGCAAAACTCGGAACGTGATAGGGATATTACGTTTCTTAATTACCTACAATTTGAGGTATGATAGAAATTTATGCAAACATTTTTGCAGAAGTTATAAACATTTTTCTGTGGAAACTGATTGAATTACGTTAGCTATAGGAACGAACACTATCGCGATTTAAGGGGAGCAAAACTCTGAACGTCATAGGGATATTAGGTTTCTTAATTACCTACAATTTGAGGTATGATAGAAATTTATGCAATCATTTTTGTAGAAGTTATAAACATTTTTCTGTGGAAACTGATTGAAATACGTTAGCTATAGGAACGAACATTATCGCGATTTAGGGGGAGGGGGCAAAACTCGGAACGTGATAGGGATATTACGTTTCTTAATTACCTACAATTTGAGGTATGATAGAAATTTATGCAAACATTTTTGCAGAAGTTATAAACATTTTTCTGTGGAAACTGATTGAATTACGTTAGCTATAGGAACGAACACTATCGCGATTTAAGGGGAGCAAAACTCTGAACGTCATAGGGATATTAGGTTTCTTAATTACCTACAATTTGAGGTATGATAGAAATTTATGCAAACATTTTTGTAGAAGTTATAAACATTTTTCTGTGGAAACTGATTGAAATACGTTAGCTATAGGAACGAACATTATCGCGATTTAGGGGGAGGGGGCAAAACTCGGAACGTGATAGGGATATTACGTTTCTTAATTACCTACAATTTGAGGTATGATAGAAATTTGTGCAAACATTTTTGCAGAAGTTATAAACATTTTTCTGTGGAAACTGATTGAAATACGTTAGCTAAAGGAACGAACATTATCGCGATTTAGGGGAGCAAAACTCTGAACGTCATAGGGATATTAGGTCTCTTAATTACCTACAATTTGAGGTATGATAGAAATTTATGCAAACATTTTTGTAGAAGTTATAAACATTTTTCTGTGGAAACTGATTGAAATACGTTAGCTACAGGAACGAACATTATCGCGATTTAGGGGGGCAAAACTCTGAACGTCATAGGGATATTAGGTCTCTTAATTACCTACAATTTGAAGTATGATAGAAATTTATGCAAAAATTTTTGCAGAATTTATAAACATTTTTCTGTGGAAACTGATTGAAATACGTTAGCTACAGGAACGAACATTATCGCGATTTAGGGGGCCAAACTCTGGACGTCATAGTGATATTAGGTCTCTTAATTACCTACAATTTGAGGCATGATAGAAATTTATGCAAACATTTTTGCAGAAGTTATAAACAATTTTCTGTGGAAACTGATTGAAATACGTTAGCTATAGGAACGAACATTACTCCCATTTAGGGGGCGGCAAAACTTAATTGTAACACCGAAAACAGTGTTACAATTTGTTCATTGTGAATACAACGTAGTAAAACAGCATTTACTATCAATGTGTAGTTACCTACCAGCATATCTAATTCAGAATAACCAAAATGGAAAAAATCTCTTAAGGGATCGGAACCGACCATGAAAGGTCATTGTCGTTGTTATCTCTTTCTTTTTGGATCCTTACGGTATCTTACAGGTACTCTTAAAGGTATAGAAAACAAAGACACTATTCTTTTAGTTTTTACCTAAGGAAGCCTTTTGAAACTTGCTCGATCGTCATAGACCAAGTCCGGCACAAGGTTGCACCGAAAACGGTTTTTGCTTAGAACCGAGGTCGAGCTGGTTAGAGCAGAATTGGCAAAGATGTGAATTTAATTACGTTTCAGCACCTCTTACTCAATTTTCTCATGATTGAATACCGTCATAATGATAAATGAGCCACTTCCTAGTCAAAGCAAAAACAATAAGAGCCTCTACCAACAACAGGAAGGACTTATTTCACACATCTACCTGTTAAATAATCGCCGATGTAGAAAGTAGAACTTCAAGTAAAGCGAATTATTTTTGAAATGGCAAGTCGAATCGAAGCGTCTTTTCAGCAAAGAGTCTGATGATCGGATTGCGATTGGCATCAATGCAAATTTCGCCAGATTTGCAATTGCAATTCGCAGCTAGATGCTGTTGGCGCAACACTTCGCCAAGTGGTTAGAGACTCGGCACCAAACAGTATTTTTAAATCTCTTACAGAGTACTTGAGTAACCTATTGCAATTTTTCAGTGGCTCTTAATAGTACAACATAAGTGGTTGTGCTTGTAATAGTAAAGGCAAATTAGACACAAATACTGTGTGATGGAAGCTATTCCGATTGTTATGATTCTTTATTTTTGTTAATGTTGCAAATTTAAAACACTAAACCTATTATAACTTAAAAATTAGCGCTATTTGTTTATTTAATAAGTTGTTGACATTGCCAAGTATTAAATTGTGTAAAAAATAGTTATACTATGAGCGATAGGACATAATGTTCCGTAATCAATATCCCCTAGTAATTACCTACAATTTGATGTATGATAGAATGTTACGCAACATTTTTTGTATAATTAATGCTCATACAGAAATAAAAAATATTTATATTTGAGGAAATGGTGACTTATAAAAGTCAAAAATATCGGTTTTTCTCAAAAAAGATACAGTTTTCTCTATGAAAAGAAAAATACATAACATATTGTATTTCTGGTCCATCAAACGATAAAACGATGTTTACTGAACACCAGTTAAAATTTAAAGTCAATCGGTCAAATAGTTTTTGAAATATCATGCCAACCGTTCGCGAAAAAACGGTTTCGAGAAAAGTACCGTTTTTAAACTTTCAAGTATAGTTTATAACGTGACATCGAGTACTTCCAGCATTTATCTGCTAATATGTTATACCAGGGATATACTATATTCCTTCCTCCACTTTGTAGAATATAGTTTGACATATTTCTCATTTCTACCCCTAGTTTAAGCATATTTTGCAGCCTCGAGTGCACGTCTCGACGACCTCACCAGACGCTGTTTTTCGGGCACATTTGCAAATATCTTCGCTTCCGTGCCAATAACGATTCCTATTGTCAGTTTTAAGGACGGCAGAAAAGCCTTTGTTGTAAATTCCCGCTGCTGCATAAGCCGCAATTTTGATAGGTTTTCAGCCACGGTAAAGATGTTTGGGTGCGAGGAGCCAGACAGTAGAATTGAAGCTTTAGTTGTTGTTTTGAGTGTCTCCACCCAAACACCGTTCTAGCAACTCTCTCGACGACAAGTTGTTGTAAATCGGCTTGGTGGCCTTTTCGACATTTTTATCAAGTGTTACATATGCTGGGGATTTTCATTCGTCCAGATCTTATGATGGAATTTGCTCCACACAGCATTATACATATTATCAACGGTCTGGATGGCTTCTGATTGGTAAACCATAGAAAGTTGTCTACTCTTTTCAATGTACAAGCCGCATCGGACCAAGCGCTCCAACCCACAGCCCCGCGGAATATGTCTGGTGGAATCTACTATTTCTCCCGCTGATTCATCATATTTCATCAGTTTTGAATAATTAGTTATTGAAAACGCAGCATTTGACACTGGATAACTTTACAAGGTGTAAGCATGTAGACATGATGCACATTTACGGAGAATGTGAGCAGAATACTGCGTTGTTCGAAGTCTTTATGATGACATTATACGCAGCTGTTTGCAGGCAAATTGGTGGCGCCGTACAGAAGCTGTTTGGAGGCCAATGATGCTCACTTTCAGCATTTTTTGTTTGTTTTTTGGTAAGCATTAAATTAGATAGTGTCATACCGATAATGTTTCACTCATGTTCGAAAGGGTGATACGAATATATTGACAGTCATGAAAGGAAGTTAACTTTATGTTAGAAGATTAAAGTATTTTCTTTTTAGAGTTAAGCTTGTGGAAGTTGAATCAAGAAGATTAGGTTTTGATGAGGTGATCACCATCAGAGTATATTGTGTATACCATAAAATGCGGTTGGTTAGTTAGTTAAATTGGTGGGCTTAAGTCATGTTCTAAAAATAGAAGGGATGCGAACACACCACTCTGTTTCTTCTCGGCTCCGGTTCGGTTTGAAAAGTGCGGGTATGCCATGGCATAAGCAAGCTAAAACTCTGGGTTCTTTATACACACACACACACACACACACACATACACACACACGTACGTACATAAAGTACGGAGAGACAGTCGGACGGCTCCGGCAAAGTCCGGGTCGGCACGATACGAACTTTTTGTTAGGATAACAGATGCTTGGCCGCTCAGCTCAGTAGCGTGTTCAAGCCCAGTTTGGACGAAGCGCGCGTCCGCCGAAACCGACGCAAAGACCGATTCGAGTTTTAGTATTAGTAGTGTGTAGTGGCATTTGTTTTGCGTTACCACATGGTTACCATAAGGATAAACAACCAAGATGCCTAGGGAAGATTGAACTCTCGTTCAGGTAGGAATCGGAAACCTTGCTTCCTTTTTATTATAACCTCTCAGCAGCGGAATACCGTATTTCTTGAAGACGCTATAAATACCAAAGCTAAGAAGCGATCTTCTCAAAGGATGCAAATGCCGCATATTTGAAAACATCCCCAGAACGGTAGAAAGTTTGTGTTTGTTTGTTCGTTTGTTTTCCGGAGTTCAGGCACTTCCTGAATTGCCGGATATTACTCGGTCAATTAAGTCTCCCCCAAACGTAGCAACCCTTGCTTTTGAACCATTTGTTACCTTTGGCAGGTGTTTTAGATACAATCTATAGGGTAATGTTTTCTAAATAGCTTTTGTTTGGACCTTCCTTTGGTTGTTTATGTATTCGTTTGCGATAAAAGTAGTTTTGAAGCACTGTCAGCGTTTCCATGTAGCGATTCGTTCATTTACATACCTTTATAATAATAATTGAATGCAACCAAACGAAACATCTGATACCTTTAGATTCATTTTATATAACAAAATACGCTATCGATTTACTTTATCAGTCGTGATTACAAACAACAACCAATTTGTTTCTCTTTTTGTTCCACAGGCGCAATCTTATCTCCTACAATTACGGTTTGTCATTATTCCATTTTCGTCAATAGCCCCTATTATTCATTACTATTTCCAAACCGGTATCTGCTAGATATAATTAAATTTTTCGCACTCGTTTCGCTTATTTATAAATATGGATATAATTATATTTTGTGTGCTATAAAATGCACCGCCGTTGTATGTCAACTTTTTTCGTTCGCTCTGTCAAAGGTTTCACAAAAAATCTAAACACACCTTTCTATAGGAAAATGCACATGATTTTCACCAGTGCTTTGCATCTAGACTTTCTTGTGCTAGAAAATCACTCCGTGAAGTAAACAAAACTGTTTATTCGGTTTTTCGAGAGGTGTTAGATAAGGCTCGTTATTTATTTCTTATGGGAAACTAAGCATTTTTATATTACTGTTTGAACAAGTTTCAATAGTATATCAATTATCTTATTATCGGGCATGACTTAATTAACCCACGTCAAACCGTTTTTCAGCTATTTATTAAATTAGAGTTAATTTTCGCCTATAATAGAAACGGTAATTCCTATCCAAATGCAAATTAGCTGTTGTGTTATTTAATTAAACCCAATATACACTATAACGTCAATACTTAGAACCTTTTATATATTTTTGTAAAGATAAACTGTATTATTTGTTATGCTTGTTTATCCAGTTAAAACTACATTGTTCTCTTGGTAATCTGATACGAACAAATTCATTTATTAGTTTCGAGTTATTGATACGCACCCTCTTCAATGGTTGCAGTTGTAATTGACCTCACAAGTCATATGCGTTACACGTTTCTCTAAAAAATCTATTACAGTTTGGTTTCGTATTTCTTGGTATCGCGTTCGATCGCCTATAGTTATCAAATATCACATAGCAGTGTTGCTTCGATTTTAAAGTAACAAGCTTTTCAACATTCCAATTAAGTATCTTTAAAAAAGCGGTCCCAGACGTATTACCAGAATAAACCTAAAGTTTCTAAATTCTACCGGGTCACTTCTAATTTTAAATCGGAAATGAAATCAAGCTTTTACTGAGAATATATATATATATATATATATATATATAGTCTTCGGCAGGATGTAACCGCTAAATTAATTACCAATAAAGGCCACATAATCGTATAGACAATAAAGGTCTAAAATTAACACCTGTAACTGAATCGGTTTAGATAATTGCTTAATTAACAAATACAAGATGGATATAGTCGTGTCAAATTTCGACTTTCTAACCGCTCTTGTTTTAGGTGAGAGACATACAATGTAGCGCTACATCAAACATATAATAATGTAAAACCGGTTGTGCGTTTCTTCGCGTGATATACAAGGCAAGCCTTGCGGAGCAATAAATTATTAGGCTACAAGCTGTGATAATCGCTTACATAATTTATTTATAGCGACTGCCGACAGGGCATTTGCCGTATTGATAATAACTCAAATGTTTATTGATAACACGTAAAGTTGCAATGTTTTGATATCCCCTGTACAAGCTTGCCCGCTAATTGATTCAATGTTCTCTTAAATCTATTCATTTATGCATGTGATTACCATATACATCAACCAGGACAATATGTAATCAGTAATCACTGATCAGATTTGACATCGTCCGTGGAAGCTAAAATCATTTAATCACAAATTTTCGGACCGCAATTCCTGTTTTTTCTATTTAATGCGAAATGAGGTAATCCTGCGGGGGTTGCACGCTTCGTTGCTGACCAACTGCACGTAAAGCAATCGTAATACTAAAGTAAAAACTTGCTATTAATTGCAAAGGTATGCGTCACCATTTGCACGTTTCTAGTTTTTGCCGTGGACCTTATTTGAGAACGCCGTACGTCAATCGTAATTAATTACTACTTTGATTTATAACCATAATAACTTCTTGCTCTATATTACGAAATCTAACTTAAATTATTTTGATTATTTTGCTAGTTTGCTGGTTTCCTACTTCTATGGAAAGTTTTATTCTATTAGGCCTTTGTTCAGGCGATGTATAGCGCTGCGACATAATAGAAAAGCCACGAGATATGTTTATAAGTGCTTATTAATGCATTCCAAATAGCAGAGAACTTCGATTATCCTTTGCAGCTTTGCATTGTCCTGCATTAGGATGAATTTTTGACCGACCGCAATGCAGCAGGCACCACATGGTCCTCCAAGATGTTTTCGATGTAATCTGGCATTTAGTCTACAATAGGAACCATAACAGGATCAGTTCTGTTGTCTATACTGATTCCAGCCCAAACCATCAAAGATCTCTGGACTCGTCTGTAAACAGTACAGGCATCCAGTGACGAAGTTGCCAATCTCTGTGATCCAGAGCAAACCTCATTGGCGCTGTTTTGTGATGCTGCGTAAGGCGTGGTGCGCTGACAGGTCTTCTTGGTTTCAAATTAGCTTCTCTTAATCTGTTTCTAACAGTTTAACCAGAAATTTCTATTCCATTTCTATCCCAGTCTCCCGAAACCGATTCCATAAACGCTGAATAATAGAAAGGGAAACTCGATGGTCCCTGGTAGCATGTCGAATAGAGTGGCCATGCTGAATAAGGGCGACAGTACGACCAACTTGCCCTTCACTAAGATGCCTCATTTTACTTCTAATGACGCTTCTAACCAACGTAAATTGACAACTGGATTCATTTGCCATCTTCAGTGGGATTTCCTACGTGAATTCAAAGCATTAGCACGAATTATTATTTAAAAAGTTACAGGTTTCGAAAAACGAGTTCCCCCAATTTTTTAAGCAGTATATTATTTCTCTTCCGCGTGATTTATGCTGTTTCATAGGTGAACTCTCTCCTTGGCTTCATAAAATTGCAATCACACATCTGACCCGAGCACAATGGAATAAATGAGCTGTTTGAGCGCACAATTATGAGTACTAGAAAGGATCACCTTTGCTATTTGGTTAACCTTTCAATGCCTCTGGCGTATTAGGAGTGTTTATGCTAGAGAACCCCTTCATGGCCTTGCTTATACTGCAATCAAACGAAAGATGAAGAAGAAGTAGTAAAAAAAGCGGAACCCGACGAAACGTGGAATACGATATACATTCAAGTCAGGCTCAATTAACATGAGATCATCATCAACACCAAAGGTCGGTTACACCTATAACGGACCCGCTGCACACAAAGAGGCTAGAGCCTCTAAATTACTGTTAGTTGATTCGAAGAATGGACCAAATCTAGATTTAGCATATGTTCTAATTGCCATAGATCGCTCTGACACTCGGAGAAACCAACTTTGCCTTATTTGGCGTTCTTTTAAACCGAATTAGTTATTGCTAATTGCTATATATTTGTTTTCTTTATTTGTGTACCCGCCATAGGCGATGACGTCATTTTTTAATCAGCCTGCTCAGATCCACTTCCAGATCCTACTGATGTCTTGTAGGCTTCTTTGTAGACTTCGTTGGCTTCTCTAATAACTCTTTGATGATAAGCCCTTGACTCGCGACTCATGGCAGTGTTGAGCAATAGCAAACTGTTCAACCTTGCCTAGCCGTGTGTCTCTACCCCTTCGTTCTTTAGGAGTGGTGTGATATCTTTTTGGTTTTGGTTCCTACACACACGGCTAAGTAGCAAGTCAAGTAGTTGCCATGTGTGAACATTGCAATTGAGTCACTTTTTAAAACACTTGTGTGTAGGACCCATTAGGCAAAAGATTGTTCACCTTAGCTGATGCTTGAAACCAACCGTGAGGTGTGAACTAGGCACGTCACGTAGAGTTCTTTGGTAGGTTTTAAGTATTCAGTTAGTTCTGAAGAAGCGAACAACTCGGTTCGCGAAACATTTTGGACTTAAGCCAAAATTATTTATGCATATTTTGGTGTGGACTACAAATTTACAAATGCTTTCCGATGGCAGTCGCGTTTGATTGTTGTCTGCATTATAAAATATACTTCTCTATACTTGCACTCTGGAGTATTGTAGTGCGTGTTTGTAATAACTTGGCAACCATGTTTAGAATAGCGACGACTGTGAATGTACTATATCATCGACTAAGAAACTCCAACCCAACCAAAGGAACTTTTGGGATCTTTTTGGAGCTTTAAAGAGCTTATGGGAGCTTATGGGGTGGGTGCTTTTGGGAGCGTTATGGTGCTTTTGGGAGCTTATGGGTGCTTTTGAGAGCTGTTGGGAACTTTTGGGAGCTTTTCATAGGTTTTGGGAGCTGTTGGAAGCTTTTGGGACCTTTAGGGAGCTTTTTAGAACTTGGGGGTGCTTCTTTGTTGAAATAGAAAGCAAAAACTGCAACCCAACCAAAGGAAGTTTTGGGATCTTTTTGGAGCTTTAAAGAGCTTATGGGTGCTTTTGGGAGCTTATGGGTGCTTTTGGGAGGTTATGGGTGATTTTGGGAGCTTATGGGTGCTTTTGAGAGCTGTTGGGAACTTTTGGGAAAGCTAAAAACTCCAACCCAACCCAAGGAACTTTTGGGATCTTTTTGGATCTGTGAAGAGCTTATGGGTGCTTTTTGGAGCTTATGGGTGCTTTTGGGAGCGTTATGGTGCTTTTGGGAGCTTATGGGTGCTTTTGAGAGCTGTTGGGAACTTTTGGGAGGTTTTGGAAGCTTCTGGGAGCTGTTGGTAGCTTTTGGGAGCTTTTGGGAGCTTGGGGGTGCTTCATTGTACAAATAGAAACCAATACATTAATTTCTTTAGGTTACACCATACGTCAAATGTAATAAAAACGAAATAAAAACAGACATGTTTATAGTAGCACCATCTACATCCGGTGTTTTTATTTTATTTCGAAGCTATGGAAAGAAGTTTGCTACAGTTCGCTATTTGAATTGAGACGGGAGCTCAATAGTCCTTAATAAAGCTAGTAAGACACAATATGTGAAGACTTTATTCCCTGTTGATAAATATATCAACCCTAACAGATACAATAGATATATTTAATAGTATTTTCTTGTTGGTGCGCTGTAAACGCTTAGTTATCTAAAGTGGTACTTGTTGGGCCCTTATGGCTACCAATATGCGGGTACTTCTAAAGTTCTAAAGCTCTATCGGTGTACTTCCTGCTGTGAATGATTGTGTTATGCGGTGCGGATGGTTGTGGCCGCTTATGGGTGCACAAATTGTGGAGTTATAGGGTTAGGGTCGACCGCTTGGAGGCGCAACGAAAAAACAACTCCAGGCGTCCTACTATAAATACCGGGTAATTGAAAACACTACACCGTATGCTATTTAAGGCTTACGTCTAGCGGACTTGTTGGCATCGCTGTGCAGTTCGTACCGTTAGATCAGCCTACAACACATAGATATTGATACCATAAGATAAAAAAGCTGAAGACCTTGATGGTTTGCGGAAAATTTGCTAAAATTTTGTGTGGTATTCGGAACCTGAAACAATACCATGTGAGGTCGTTAAACCTTAGTTTCGCAACTTTTTTCTTTTCGTGTTGGGCAAATTTTGCAGTAATTTCACAGTCTAATCGTTGGATGTGGAAACGTAACTGTTCGGTTGTCATGGGTGAATATATAGCCAGTTTTCGGTGGCAATAAAATATATGTAAACATAACAACCGGTGAGGCAATTGACCCATTTGTTAACCATAATAAAGCTCGAGTTTTGCGAGTTTATTTGAAACTCGAACGGAATATTTTCTGGTGTTTAGATGGCGCCCGGTTTCAGGATATTATAACTCTCGGTAACTTGTAAATATTTATGCCAAATCTCCCGAAAGTGTTTGGTAGAAATCTCCGGGCGTGCATGAATACAAATAGAAATTACGACGGATTCTTTTAATTAGTGCTTGGTGTGCGGCAAAAGTGGTAAAAGCGTTTTCTTCTCAGCGCCGTCTCCGCCACTCGGAGATAAATAAATTTTCTCTCGAACTATGCTAGAATTCTCCTCAACTTGTATTCACCTAGATCTCGGATCGCATTATAAACTAATCAGAGGCGGCCGCCTCTGCCGCTGAAAAGGGAAGCTGGCACGGCCGATTACTCGCGCTGTCATGGATTACAAATGTCAACTCGACGTCAATACTTATTGGTATATCGGTTCGATTCGAAAGTCCATATAAATCATAGCGCATTTGTGCAGACTCGATAATATGTCATTATAGGAAATTACGATTCGTTTCCTCGCATAAAAGCGTTTTCTTATGCATACCAGACAATCTTCCTACCAAACGAAAATTACTATTTTCAAAGGAAAAGTTCTTTAGGGCAATTAAAAAAACTTAACCATATTTCAAGGACAACTTGATAACGAGTTGCGTTTGTCCAGAAACTCTATCTCAATTGCGTTCCTTATTAATTAATAAATTTCCTTTTCAACGCGACGCATCTTCCAATCTGAATGCTTTAAATGTTTCCTTATTTATTTAATGACTCATTACTGCTAATCGCTTTCATTGCTCTCGTCTGATCATGAGACATTTTCGTCTCTCTCAATCTGCGACGATGCTCCGTGCACTAATGAGTCAATGTTGTCACTTTGTGTATTTTGACTTATATTATTTATAGCTTCTTTGTTTGTACTAAACTTTGTTTTTTATTGTTACAGGTATGTGTGCCGCATATGGCGAAAGAAAGTTTAAGAGTCGCTCAATTATTGTACTTGTTTGGTAAGCATAGTTTTGTAAGAGAAAAGTAAATTACTACTCGCTTTGAGAGTATCAAACTACATACAGTATACATACGCACATACTATGGTACATTTAAGTTTTTGTCTATTGATAAATAAGTTGTCCTTGCTATTATTATTAGAGTATAGCATTAGACGGCCAGAATCATTTGGAAAATAAAGTGCTTCCGGGTTATGCCGGGTGTCAAGATTTGTTGATGCTGACGTTTCGCGAAATCTTTCGCCTAACCCAAAGGATATCACACAACTCCTGAAGAACGAAGGGGTATACAAGATAACGTGAGTGTGGAACTTGCTATGTAGAACAGACAGGACGAAGCATCGAATGTCGCGTCAAGGAGCACAGTAGAGACACCCGGCACACTCATGGAAAGATGGATATACCACAGACACACTGCTTGAAATTCTGCAATAGCTATAGGAACATACATCTTTCCATGACTGTACATATCAAATATCTGCATTGTGAACATTTTAAGCACAAAACCAATACACTGAATAATAGCCCGGCCTATTGTCGCCCTCAAAAAGAAAATTGGTGTTATTTCGTGGTAGCCCCGGGTACCCAATTACCGATTTTTTTTTTGTATTCTCTCTTCTATAAAGTGTACCAAACCATGCCAAATTGACCCGAATACGAAATGTACAGAGCATGGTAATCTGATTACAATGTATATCAATTATAGTGGACCACTTCGCTGGACTTAAGGAGCAGCCGCAACTTAATGTAATCATCAACGCATTCCGATAACACACTTCTACGCGCCACGCACGAAAGAAAAAAGCCAATCATGTGATGACCACGCGCATTTCCTTGCTACGGAAATCTACTTACTCGCCTTTTTTGGTATTCGAACCAAGGAGGATTTTTATGTCGACGCCCTTTTTGCCTTTGGCAGAGTTATAGAGAAAGCTCAATCTGCATTGGTATGCATAAAGAAAAGTGGTTCATTTTTAGAGGTCTCGAAAATTTGATAAGTTTTCGTCTGGTATTGCTTGGAGACACACCAGATTCCGTTGTTATGTCTCTATACAAGTCGAACACAATCTGGCCGTTATCGTAAATTTTCATAGCCAGTCCAGGAGCGACTTCTTGCTGTTTATTCCTTGAAGGATATCTCGGGCAGCAACCGGATCAAACGCTGGTAGGATCATGCCTTTTATAATAGGCAATCATGACATCGATGCGAAGTATGTTTACACATGCCTTTTATATACGACCGCTTATAAGGGAGATGGGAGAAGAGTTCATTCAAGATTCTTTTTGACCGTAGAGTCAAATTGTTCTTCATGTCGTAATTGATTTATTTTCGCGGTATTGTGCCGAACAATTTGTGTGATGACTTTGCCACATAATAGCAAGCGGCCTCCTCTATGGGATTGTGTTTGTATACGAAGGCAAGTTTCCTTATACGGTAAGGACGCTGACGCGAGTTCTTAGAATCTGGCGAACATTCGGCGATTTTGTTTTGTTATGCTTTATTTTTGTCTACCAGACCCAGACCCTCGCTCTTCTAAAACATCGTAAATACTGTATTAGCCGGTATCGGAAATAGGTTATTATGTAGATTAGCAATAATTGCTTGTTACCGTTTAGCTCGAAGATTTGTTATCCGTCGATAATCTAGAAAGGTGTCAAACGAAAGCGCGTACAGTTGTGTTGAGTTTCTTCCTTTTTCCTTCCTGCTTAAATCGACAGCTTAACATATTAACAGTTTTACTTTCGTGTCGGTAGCTCTCGACGACTGCTCGCATGCATTATTCAAAAACGGGGACCTGGAAATCTGAAATGCCAACTCGCAATATTGTTTCTTCTCGTCTTACACACCGCGTCTGGATAGGTGCCAAAGTGTAGTGGATTTTCGCAACGTTCAATAAACCCGTGATTAACGAGAGGACCTACTTTAACTTTTTCAACCTGAATGGATGAGATATTTGTAACTTTTTGCGACTAAAATACATCTTCCCGTTGAGTAAATTTAGTTGTGATGCCGATGTATGAATAGTAACTATTAGTAGTACTACACCGGATATGCTGTGTAATAATCCAACAATAGCTTGCGTTCGTGCATATGCCGTTAAAAGGTTGCTTCCTCAAGGGCAAAGATGAGTTAAACTTAATTTTCTTTAGTCAAAAGCGTTAACCATATTCCTTACTACTTTATTTTGGATTCCTTGTATATTGGCGGTTTTCGCGCAACCCCAAAGCTGGATGCCGTATAACCAAATCGGTTTTAGTATTCAGTTGTAAACTTGTAGTTTGTTCTGTACTGACAACTGGTTCTTCCCAGAAGCCAGTAGAGTTCTCTATATGTGAGGCCAAGCTCTACTCTTTTCTTCTTAACGTGTTCTTTCCACCTTAGTTTTGTATCCAGAGTCATACCCAAATACTTTGCAGTGTTCGCATATGGAACTATGGCGTCGTGAGGTATGTCGACGATTGTTTTGTTTGTAAAGTTAATGTGGACAGATTTCAGTTCGTTGTCCTTGGTCTTCCATGTTTTGGTCCATTTATACATTTTATTAGTAGCTTGTTGAAGATTCCTAATAGATTCTCCAATAGTTGATCCCACTGCCATTAGAGCCGTGTCATCTGCGAATGTGACGACTGTTACATTTTCCAGTTGTTGGTCACTTCTATATAGTAGATAGAGAATTGGTGTCAATACACTACCCTGGGGTACCCCAGCTTTTACTTCTTTTAGTTCCGAGTATTCATCGATCTGTTTTATTCTGAATAGTCTATCAGATACATAAGATAACCCGTGATTAACGAGAGGACCTACTTTAACTTTTTCAACCTGAACAGATGAGATATTTGTAACTCTTCACGACTCTAACAACTATTAAATGCTGTGTAATAATGCAACAATGGCTTGCGTTCGTGCGTATGCCGTTAAAAGGTTGCTTCCTCAAGGGCAAAGAAGAGTTAAACTTAATTTTCTTTAGTCAAAAGTAGCACGGACCCCTATTAGCAAGAACAGCGACAAAACAGCTTGTTTTACAGCGTAGCGTAAACGCAGTCGAGCTCGACAGCACGCATAAATATTAATGAAATAGCGAAATTAACGTACGGGAGTAAAAAGGAAGCTTACGACTTGCATGTCGCGATTAAAGCTATGACTCATTGCGGAGAGGCTCGAGTTTCGTAAGCGTCTCAATTTAGGGAAATGAGGAAAGATTTTATAATTGTCTTGAAAATAGTTGTGTACATATAAAACTGTTACGTCTTGAATATCTTCGTGTAGCGTGTGCACGTAGGTGTTCCTCGGTTTATTTGAAATTAGAAAACCCACGTGCCTTGGTGTTAATCAGAGAGGATGAAGATATTCTAACCAGTTTTAGTAGTTCCAGTTTTATCTCGACTATCTTCTATTTGAGTACAGTACACTTTCACGCGTCTTCATCAAGAGATCTACCTATCTCGACAATATCGTATGTTTGACCTTGCTGCTTTGGTAGGTACTTTACACTTTTGTGCCGTTAATTATTTTCGTTGGAAAAAAATTGGACCCGTGCCGCTTAGCACGTGGAGACCAGTTTTGTCCCACTAATTGCCCTGTGTTCATCGTGGGCACGTGGAGGCAGCATCTGCTGAGTGCTCCACGAACGCCAGGTGTAGGACGTTCCTCTTAGGGACAAAGACGAGTTTTATTCATTTTCCAGACACGAACCCCGTGTCTATATACCACCTGGTGCACTCTTAGAGAAACAATACCAAATAGTTCGAATTTCCTCCATAATTCATACAATGTTCCTCCGATCTGTTGAGAGGAGATACGGTTGAATTTAATATAAATGCAAATATTGTAATGGTTCAAAGATCAAGGTGACCGATAGAGCGTTAATTGCTATTGCATGTACGCGAACCTAATCCAATATTTGCAATTATGCGCGATACCTGCACTAGTAATAAACCGGCGATTGCTGCGAGAAGCTGGCAATTTGGTAGTTCGGTAAAAAGGCGGCTACCCAGGCTCATGGAGATGTGGCACAAGCTCGCCACGCTTGAGAGACGCCCGCTCAATCATTCGTAATTAACCAAAAGATCGTCGAGAATTCCAAGACGACTTCACCAGGAAATTAATTGATTCTATTCAAGAATGGGAGTTATTTCGTGCTTGGACACTGACAATCCTTATTGTTTGATGATAAGATATTATTGATAGGACTGCGCGCGTTCCTGACCGCAACATCTCGGTGTCTTAATGACGGCTATCCAGCTTGTGTATAGCAATTTTCCGTAATTTACATTAACAACATTTACTTTCTAAACGTTGATTTAAATGGACCAGACGTTTCAATCTTCGTGTCAGAGAGTGCGAGACGGAAAGGCTTTACTCGAAAAGAACGCTTGCTTGCTTAAGCCTGTGCTACACCATGCGACAAACGTTGGACTGAAACAACGATGCTTCTCATTCTGGAAAAATTTCTTTAACTCTGGTAAAAATACCAACACAGGCTCAAACGTGACCAAATCTGGACGTTGGACACTTGGCATTATTAGCGCGAGGCTTCAACGTCTGCCAAACGATTTGACGAACCAACTTGTTTGACGCTTGTTAGCTTAAGCTGGTGCCGCATCATGCGACAAACGTTGGACTGAACGACTTACGATGCTACGAACACCTTCCAACCTGGAACGATTGGTACTTGAACAACGATGCTTCTAATTCTGGAGAAATTTCTTTAACTCTGGTAAAAATACCAGCACAGGCTCAAACGTGACCAAACCTGGACGTTGAACGCTTTGCATTATTAAGTCGAGGCTTGATCATCGGCCAAACGTTTTGACGAACTATCGAACGTTCGACGTTGTAGGAAAGGATTGTTGCCTTTATGATAACAACTTATTTAAATAGCTATGCTAGGTAGGTCTTCAAATTGGTATTACGGTATGAAGAAAACTTGTTTTACGCTTGCTTGCTTAAGCTGGTGCCACACCATGCGACAAACGTTGGACTGAACGACTTACGATGCTACGAACACCTTCCAACGTGGAACGTTTGGTAGCTAAACAACGATGCGTCGAATTCTGGAGAATTTTCTTTAACTCTAGTAAAAATACCAACACAAGCACAAACGTGACCAAACCTGGACGTTGCACGCTTGGCATTATTAGCTCGAGGCTTGATCATCGGCAAAACGTTTTGACGAACTATCAAACGTTCGACGTTGTAGGAAAGGATTGTTGCCTTTATGATAATAACTTATTTAAGTAGCTATGCTAAGTAGGTCTTCAAATTGGTATTACGGTATGAAAAGAACTTGTTTCACGCTTGCTTCCTTAAGCTGGTGCTACACCATGCGACAAACGTTGGACTGAACGACTTACGATGCTACAAACACCTTCCAACGTGGAACGTTTGGTAGTTAAACAACGATGCTTCGAATTCTGGAAAAATTTCATTAACTCTGGTAAAAATACCAACACAGGCTCAATCGTGACCAAACCTGGTCGTTCGACGCTTGGCATTATTAGCTCGAGGCTTGATCATCAGCCAAACGTTTTGACGAACTATCAAACGTTCGACGTGGTAGGAAAGGATTGTTGCCTTTATGATAATAATTTATTTAAATAGCTATGCTAGGTAGGTCTTCAAATTGGTATTACGGTATGAAAAGAACTTGTTTCACGCTTGCTTGCTTAAGCTGGTGCTACACCATGCGACAAACGTTAGACTGACTGACTTACGATGCTACGAACACCTTCCAACGTGGAACGTTTGGTAGTTAAACAACGATGCTTCGAATTCAGGAGAAATTTCTTTAACTCTAGTAAAGATACCAACACAGGTATCTTCAACGATTCTTCGAATTCTGGAGAATTTTCTTTAACTCTAGTAAAAATACCAACACAGGCTCAAAAGTGACCAAACCTGGTCGTTGGACGCTTGGCATTATTAGCTCGAGGCTTGATCATCAGCCAAACGTTTTAAGGAACTATCAAACGTTCGACGTTGTAGGAAAGTATTGTTGGCGTTATGATAATAACTTATTTAAATAGCTATGCTAGGTAGGTCTTCAAATTGGTATTACGGTATGCATAGCAATTCCATATCATTGAAAAAATTACGTAACAGAACTCTGATGAGATGAAACTCGATGGGAGGAAATTGGTTTGCTTGGTATTCGATCGAAGCCGGCGCGCCATTTTATTCATGTGTAATGAAGCGAACCGCAATAATTTGAACTATTTCGCTTTATGCAATACAAAGGCAGAGCGGAACGGCAAGAAAAACTTTTCGGTTTGGGCCGGGCGGCCAGCGCGCGTTACCGTTACCGATCTTCACGACAAGACGAAGACTTGCGTTTGACATGCAAAAGTCAAATCTTGTAGCACGGACCGCCGAACGGTTCATTGTTTTTGCCGGTCCCGAAACTTTTGCCGCAATGATGACAGTATAAATATGTTTTTGTGCCATCGCAATGAAACCAGAAATTACTGATAAATCGATTACTTGGTGCTTTTTCAATTGTCCGAAGCAAAATGGCTTCTTCAGCAAGTTACCTGGCATCATGTTTGTCCTATTTTGGAATTCCCCTGATTGTAATAATGATACCTCATAAAAGGCGTTGAATATGTATATTTTGTTATCTCGTATGACAACAATGATTCACACTCGGGCAGGAAAGTTTATGTTTGGTTGTGGAGGTGTAGGGAAGCCGCAAAATATAGCACATATCTGCGATAAAGTGTTGGTTAAACATACGCGGTTTATTAAATATTGATCCCCTGTATCTATAGTTGGTTATCAGTGCTTGCATTAGATTACGGTCCATAACAAATTGTAATGTTGGTGGATAAGAAAAACTCACGTACCCGCTAGAGTTGTATCCGTCAGTCATCGCAGTGCGCGTATGTCATAGTTGGAAGTTTAACCTGGTGGTAACCTTCCTCATTCCTTCACGATCTAGCTGTGATAAGTGCATTTGCCATATTCCGCTTCGGGAGAAAGAATCCTCTTCACTGCCCAAGGTCAGGAGATTAAGGTCGCTCTTTTCTGTATATGGTCAACTCACGGAGCCAGGCTTGAGGAACTCTAGAATAATTTTCGATTTTATCATATTTTTGCTGTATTCTCGATAATTTAGAGAATTGCAACTTCTGGCCGTCTCCAATCAATATTGTAAAAAAGCAGTACTGAAATATCCGCTTTCCTATAACTATTATCTAAGTTCAAAATCGATTTCCCCGTTGAACAACGATTCCACTTTTGATTTCGTCGATAGACGCCGATAATAAATAATTTACGTACCCAACGTACTATGCGTGTTAGATACTTTCTAACATGGGTGAAAGATGCTATAAATTGCCAATAGTACATCTGCAACGCTATAGCCACAATACCGATTAGCAAAGGTTAGGCTTAAAAACATAAATAGTCGTTATCTATTGTTGGTGAATGTGCACGTTCTTTTCTCTACGTCTCAAGAGCTTGTACGTACACAATCCAAGAAGTCGTAATGCATGAATGCACTTACCAACCTTCAATTGCGATTTTACACTAGTTTTAAGGGGCGCACACACCGAACAAAACCGCGTATAAAGCAAGCGCTACACCTTTCTACGAGCACCTTCCGACGTCCAGTGTTTGAACGCGCCTTGGGCATTTTTTGTGGGGTTGCACCACGTAGGGCTGACAATTTGCAATTCTCTGACCACGCTTCAAATTGCTCACTTCCATCAATTATAATAATACTGGGACCAGCCTCTAAGCGTGGGTGCTTACTAATGTGCTGAATAATCAGTTGCTCTATGGCCACGCTCTCCGCGCGGACCACCTGATCTATTGCCAATTATTTCTTCACAATGGAATTACAGGACACTGAATTTCTATTGATAATTCTGAAGATAATTTTTGCTTCGCCACTAGCCGCCACTGTGGCGAAAATTTCAAAACGTGTTAGAACATGCGTGAATCAGACCTTCCGCTTAATCTATTCTAGTTTTAGCTTAGTTAGTTTAACGTAATCATTGTTTACGTGTGATTAATACAGTTTCAGTAGAATTGCTAGACATGCTGGATAATTGCCACTCGCCGCCACTGTCGCTAAAATTACAAAATATGTTACAACGTGCGTGGATCAGAAACTCACCTTAATCTATTGTATTTTTAGCTCAGTTAGTTTATCGTAATCATTTGTTTACGTGTGATTAATACAGTTTCAGTAGAATTGCTAGACATGTTGGGTAATTGCCACCCGCCGCCGCTGTGGGTAAAATTTCAAAATATGTTACAACATGCGTGGATCAGAACCTCCGCTTAATCTATTGTATTGTTAGCTTAGTTACTCTAGCGTAATCATTTGTTTACGTGTGATTAATACAGTTTCAGTGGACTTGCTAGACATGCTGGATAATCGCCACTCGCCGCCACTGTGGCTGAATATTCAAAACATGTTACAACATGCGTGGATCAGACCTCCCGCTTAATCTATTGTATTTTTAGCTTAGTTACTTTAGAGTAAACATTTGTTTACGTGTGATTAATACAGTTTTAGTAGAAATGCTAGACATGCTGGATAATTGCCGCTAGCAGCCACTGTGGTTGAAAATTCAAAACATGTTACAACATGCGTGGATCACAACCATCACTTAAACTATTGTATTTTTAGCTTAGTTACTTTAGTGTAATCATTTGTTTACGTGTGATTAATACAGTTTCAGTAGAATTGCTAGACATGCTGGATAATTGCCACTCGCCGCCACTATGACTAAAATTTCAAAACATGTTACAACATGCGTGGATCAGACCTTCCGCTTAATCTATTGTATGTTTAGCTTAGTTACTTTAGAGTTATCATTTGTTTACGTGTGATTAATACAGTTTCAGTAGAATTGCTAGACATGCTGGATAATTGCCACTCGCCGCCACTGTGGCTGAATATTCAAAACATGTTACAACATGCGTGGATAAGACCTTCCGCTTAATCTATTGTATTTTTAGCTTAGTTAGTTTAGCGTAAACATTTGTTTACGTGTGATTAATACAGTTTCAGTAGAAATGCTAGACATGCTGGATAATTGCCACTCGCCGCCACTGTGGCTGAATATTCAAAACATGTTACAACATCCGTGGATCAGATCTTCCGCTTAATCTTATGTATTTTTAGCTTAGTTAGTTTAGCGTAATCATTTGTTTACGTGTGATTAATACAGTTTCAGTAGAATTGTTAGACATGCTGGATAATTGCCACTCACCGCCACTGTGGCTAAAATTTCAAAACATTTTACAACATGCGTGGATCAGACCTCCCGCTTAATCTATTGTAATTTTAGCTTGGTTACTTTAGAGTTATCATTTGTTTACATGTGATTAATACAGTTTCAGTAGAGTTGCTAGACATGCTGGATAATTGCCACTCGCCGCCACTGTGGCTAAAATTTCAAAACATTTTACAACATGCGTGGATCAGACCTCCCGCTTAATCTATTGTAATTTTAGCTCAGTTACTTTAGAGTTATCATTTGTTTACGTGTGATTAATACAGTTTCAGTAGAATTGCTAGACATGCTGGATAATTGCCACTCGCCGCCACTGTCGCTGAATATTCAAAACATGTTACAACATGCGTGGATCAGACCTGCCGCTTAATCTATTGTATTTTTAGCTTAGTTACTTTAGAGTAATCATTTGTTTACGTGTGATTAATACAGTTTCAGTAGAATTGCTAGACATGCTGGATAATTGCCACTCGCCGCCAGTGTGGCTAAAATTTCAAAACATGTTACAACATGCGTGGATCAGAACCTCCGCTTAATCTATTGTATTTATAGCTTAGTTAGTTTAGCGTAATTTTTTGTTTACGTGTGATTAATACAGCTTCAGTAGAATTGCTAGACATGCCGGATAATTGCGATTTTGCGTCGATGGACCAGTGGGCGGCCGCGCGACTTATCTCGGCGTTTGTCTTTTGTTATTAATAGCACTGGAAGTTTCAACCTTGCTCTTGAGAAGTCGAGACTAAAGCCACGCCAAGCCAAGCCAGATCAGCATGACGTCTACCGTTTACCTGTTTCGCAGGTTTCATTATTTTAAGATAATTACCGTGTGTCCGAAATTAAATGTATCCGTGTTCTTGAGTTCTCTCGAGTTAGAATTAGTGGTTCGCGTGACAAGAATCTACTCGAAATAATCAAATACCTACGAGGTATTTTTCTAGAGACAATGGTTTTCGTATGTGTATAAAAACGCTAAATTGCCAGAAGCATTCTAACAATAGGAAATAGTTTTATTGTTGAAACACATAACCTGTAGGTTTTCATATGCTATTATGAGGTGGTGTGGTTATGTGTGGTTTAACGTCGAGTTAATTATTTGCAATTATATCTAATGGCGAGATGCATACACAAAATTAATTGAATAATTGCGAGTTAATGCCTCTTTCTCGCGAGTGTATAGCGAGCGTCTGAAAACAAAACAAAAGCACCAGCCGCGGCGTAATGGAGTATATATGGCACACTTTGTATGGTCCGTTGAATTTTCTAAATTAGCCGTAATTAAGAGAAAGAATGCGAAATATCCTCTCCTGCTAATCAGATCGCCATTTGCGCAAATTCAGCGCCACATGACGTAAGGTGAAATTACGATTTCATCAAGCTCTAGTTGTGTTGTTGTTGCCGGCAAGCGAAATGTGTGAAAGTTTGCGTTGCGGAGCATATATTCTCTTTCTATATTTGATACCCGCTGGTTCCCTGAACGAGATATGCAAAGCTTGTTAATTAGCTTCCAATATTTACTTATACCTTGCTATGCCATGTCCCATAGGACTTAAAATTAAACACAAAGTGAGGAAGTAATGATCGGCAAACCCCTCTGCATCTCTTCTGGAACCTACTTATTAAAACTTCCCCCTCCTTGACTTCATATTAGGAGAAAAAACGAAATGTGTAGATGGCAAGCCAGTTGCCCTAAAAGCACAAATATCTCGCTCAGCAGTACATTATACAGTTTAGCGGAGGTGGCCGAGTGGATAAGGCGAATGCCTTCCACTCAGAAGTCCAGGGTTCAAGCCCAGGTTAGGCAGGGGATTTTTCTAATACTTCGTCTCCCCGATTGCCGCACAGACAAGCCACAGGCTTTGTGCACATGGCAACATCCCCAAAAAAAAAAAAAAAAAAAAAATGACAAAAGGCATAAATCTATTACCAAAAAAAAACCTTAAATGCATGGGTATAAAAACCATTAAAAAGTTTCACAGTATCGCATTATATGCGATAAGGATACTCGTGTTGAATGTCTCTCACAGACCAACGCGCGGTAAAGTTGATCCCGCCAACAAAATAACGCCAATTGTCACACTATTTCCTAACCGCTTTAAACCTTCAACTCGTCAAGAAAGTTCACTTATTATTACAACTTTTTTTTGCTCAACAAACCATGAAGGCGATTGAAAAATTGCTCAGTACTTCCTACTTGTAAATTTTCCATTTCTCATTACTGAGTCGGACGGCAAAAAAGCGCATCATAACACGGTATACAATCAATTCGATTCATATGCTTGGTTTTTGCGTCCTTTGGGTTCCTATCGACATTCTTTCTATAGTGGCTTGCAAAACTTACAATTCCCTGTTTCCATTTGTTATCCGTGTTGTCAAATTACTTAAGAGCAATGCTAGCATACACGATGCACACACACTTGTGTGTGCCGCCGTGTCACCGAAGGGCGATAAATGCAATAGGTGAGTATGTACATAACCTCAATCTTTAATTTTGATTTGCCGTCAAACTATACACTCCCTTACATCAAAAGTGGACTTTTTATTCCACCCTAACGATTCTTTAACGGTTTATTGCAGAAATACGACAAATTTTTGTAAAACAAAGCAAATAAATAAATTAGCGTCAAATAATGCACTCTCTGATATAAAAACTGGCATTTTTAATCCTCCCTAACCATATTCTAACCATCTGTGAAGAAATGGGTAAAATGTATAGCAAAACAAAATCAAACTTATTCCTTGTGTGTCACCTCCTTTTGTACATAAATGAAACTGGTCATATGATTTATTTCAACTGCTTCAAAAAGGAGAAATTCTTTTCCGGTCCAGTATGTATATGTAGATATAGTGGGAAGTACTTCTTTCATGAATCTCAACTTCTTGTAGATCCACGCAGCATCATCTGGAGAAAGTGGCAGATTACTTATAAGGATGACTTATTCGTTTCAATTTCAACAAATTCAGAGATTCGTCGATGAAACTTTGGTTCGAACAGTTTGTACTTCCGATCACGTAGCAAAGGCAAAAAGGTTACTAAATCGAAACTGTGTCTAATGAAGAATTGTTGTTGCTCTCCACGTTTTGAAATAGCTGTCGGAATGCTTGGAAACTCTTTGCTTTTGAACGAAACGTGTACGCTCTAGTTTTCACGGTTCGTTTGGCTGTTGGTAGGTGCCACAAAATTAGAAAATAATTATTATTTGCGGTCCTCGTGCTCTACCGTGTAATTTCCCAGCGGTTTCTGATGTAACCTTCCGCGTTCTACCGTGCAGCTGTGTACATACAGTACCCTGTTGTATGTTTACACACTGCTCTCTATTTGTATGCGAACCCTATATTTTCGAGACAAAAACTAGTACATGTGGTTCATACCGTTCAAACTAACTGCCATGTGGTAAAGTACACTATGTCATAAATAGCAGACAAAAAATGTGAACACCACATAAAGTATACTGTGTATTATACTCCCATAGTGTTATGGTACTGGTGAATCATGGCTTCTTGTCGTTAAAGAATATTCCAGCTAAAATATCCGAATACAATGATATCTTACGTTGGGCTCGCAAACCGGAAATTGGAGGATTTCTGGTTCAAATCCAGGCGGCGGTGCTTTTTCCAAAAATTATCCTCACCTGGATTAATTATCATTCGCTTCGTTAGTTGATTCTATATACTGACGAGTTTACGTTATAACCATCTTCCCTTGAATGTATTATTATTGCTCGAATTGAACAATACATGTCGTTTCTGAGTTATATGGGATAATATTTTTGGGGCTGTTATGTTGTAAGAAAATCCAGGAAAAAGTTTTATATTTTAAGACCAGTGGTAGAGGAAGAAAATGAAAGTTTACACCAGTCGATATTGTGTATTGAAACGGTACATACGCTATTCATGCTATTTTCCGTTCGATACATTCCTTTTAAGACGTGATAGTAGAGGCAATTAAGAACCTATTTAACCATATTTATCACTATAAAAACTATTATCTTAAGTATTGTTTCAAAATTGTCTAATACTTATACTTATTGTTTCCATGAAAACATTTGATCATCCTTCAAGCTGAAACAGTCGTTTTTTTAGTGGCATGACTCTAATACGCATGTTTTGAACCCGTATTCGCATTCCGCATAAACACATTTATCGAAAACGCCTAACCAGTTTCTATTGACAAGCTAACCATTGTGTCTCCTCAACAATAATCAATTGTAAAGCAGTGATTTATAAGCAGTGGTTTATGGTTAAATATGTTCTAAAATACTTATCAGTTTTGGATTTTCCTTTACAACGTGATAGAAATAAATTCACAAAAACCGCATCCGCACCTATCCGCAGCAGATTTTGCAGTAGTTGTAATGTCAAATATGTGTACTATAATTTGAACCACTTTCAAGAGCTCAATTAAGCTTAACTCTAAACTAAAACACTCAAATTCTGCATAAAACTGTTTTGTTTTAATAATAGCTAATGTTCTCGGCCCTGTAAGAAACAAAATTGTGGGTAAATGTTAAGAAAAACAATGTCGAATGAACGTTTATAGTTGGTTCTAAAGAAGGTATAACAAAAGAGTCACATTTTTTCTTAAAACACAAAATTGCAACCGTTTTCAAGAGCGTCAACTCTGTGGCATCTATGTTCAGCCATAGTAAAATCTAAGTTTAGACTGACCAGGACTAGTGAACCAGAAACTGGTTTGCTTTTTGGAATTTAACAATTTAGAAATTTGATTATGGCCAGCTTTTTGGGTCAAATACCCCAATGTGCGCCCTTTTACGTACAACCAAAAGCAACACACCAAGCTGAACAACAAACGAATCTACTCTGCAAAAAATATAGACAAATTCCAACAGCTAGTGCAACATGAAGACTGGAACTTCATGGCGACTGAACAAAAGACGATGGACAAATTTCTCTATCTCCTAAAAAAAAAAAAACGTCATTCCAAAAGAACAAACAACCAGAAGGACACGACTCTCACCACAAACAGCGCTGGTACGACAAAACATTGAAATTGATGAGAAGACTTCAAGATGAGAGGGGTGACAATGAGACCTACAACTTAATGAAAAGATATGAGAAGTTTTATGTCAACCTAGCTGAGGAAGAGCACAAAGCGAAGAACACTAACAAGCTCATGGACGCACACGACAAGAACAAGATGGTATGGAAACTAATTAATCAAGAGGCGGGACGCCAAAAACAAAGCTATCATCACGACGTTCCATCCTGTGAAGAGTTCAACAAAGTCTTCACCAGTATGGCCCCAACACTTCTAACGCACATGATACAACTCCACCTGAAACAGCCTATGACACTATGACACCAACTGACCATACGGAGATGGAAAACATACTCCAGGTATGAAACCAAACCAAAGCGAGGATGTTTTTGGTCTCTGAACCCGAACCCTAAAATGGGTCAGTAAACACATCTTCCAACCACTCGCAGCAAACTTTAACATGACCCTCGAAAACGGGGTCTTCCCGGAGAAGTTAAAGATCCAGAATTACTCCCGTCTACAAGAAGAAAGGCAATAAGAGGAACTGTGCAAACTATCGTCCAATTTCAGTTTTGCCAGCAGTCTCCAAAATATTAGAAGAGGTAATAAATAATTAGAAGAATCCAGGATTTCTTTGAAAAGAATAAACTCTTCGCACCCACCCAACAACGCGGCAAGTCCGCGATCAGGAACTTATGGCCTATGGCATAGAGAGATCGGGCACAGCCCACATATCAGGAGCATCTTCCTCCTGGCTATCAATCTGAGGGGTGTGAGTTCGATCCTCGCTCCCTGCTTTCAGAGTGAAGGTTTTTCTGTGGTTTTCCTTTACTCCTCGGCGAATGCTGAAAGCCAAACAACTAAAGACGTGCTACAGACGCAGGCCATAATAATGATAATTCGTGCCTGCCGATGCCCCCGTAGTGGCGAAAGCTGTTGGAGGATGTTTTTATCCATGATGTGTCTCGATGTAACTCGATCCGAGGACAAACTGAAGAAATGCTTACGTAGACAACAAATTAGGAAGAACATAATAGTAAAAGTAATCTCACAAACATTTATTTCTATGGTTTCAAGTTTAGATCAATGCTTCGACATCAAATCACGCGAATCGGTCATTCCGAAATAGTTCGCGTGTCTAAAGTCGACCGACTGCCTCTGCCGGGCCTTTTTTCGATTTTCCTTACTCATAATAATAACCATCGTAAACTGGCATTCGCTCGCGTTTAGATGCCTATCTGTTGATTGCTCCCGCCTATAAACTCGGTAATTTTAATAAATCGCTATTTAATCGAGTTTTAATTAGTTTGGGGCCGCCCCTCCCCCCACACGATCTCCACATGAACCGAATGGCATAATGTTATGCCACATCTCTAATTCTTACGGAAGTATTACAAATGCCCTACTTCTTTAACCTGGTAAAATTGAACAAAAACAACTAAATTTCCTGTTATGGTTGAGTTGAGTTTTGCGTATATGTCGTAGGCAAATGGTTATTTTAGGCAAAAGTTATTTGCCTAGGCAAATGTATTTGCCCAAGCCGATGTTAGACAAATAGCATTTTGTGTAGAAATCGATCGAATTTGATGTTCACTGAGTCGTACATTTGTTCCGCATGATTTCCGTATGGAAAATATGAGTTAGGTGATGATCATCATCATTAATTACTATTAATTATGACGTATTTGAGAACTAACATGCACGGATTGCATATAACCTCACATAATTTTAAAACAAACGCTATTGAAAACTAAATGCTATTTGCCTGACAAAGGTCTTGGCAAATACATTTGCCTAGGCAAATAGTTTTAAAAATATAAATAAAGGTTCCATATCTATTTGCCCAGGCAAATAGCTTTTGCCTAGGCAAAATCCTCGGCTAAAATAGCCATTTGCCTACGACATATAAATAAGCATAACAAATACAGAAAAGTGAGGATATACATCGTGTTGTAATATTGCCGCATTTTGTAGCATCGTATGCAAAACAGAACTTCCCATTAAAAATAATCCCATTCAGGGCGCGCCAAGTTGGTTGGAGGAGAGCACACCGTTGCACGTGTTTACACCAACACAATAAAATCTTTTACCGGTCTGGCACTGGTGGCAGTGTTGGCTGGCAAGTCCAAAACATCTAAACAACCGGGTTCAGGAACCGGTGTGTATATTTTGGTTGCATTTCAAAAATAATTTGTATGTATATAGTGCATTCCGAACGCAGACGCCGCTAAAACACGCGTAATGGGCATGAAGGCAGAGATTCCGGGCTGATGACTGATGAGAGTGATGAGGTCTTTCCTGTGTTTTTAAAACATTGAATTGGGTCAATAGGTCTCCTTTATTTTTTTGAGTGACATTTAAATGTATTAGGATTGTTCCTTATGTAGGCGTCAAGCCATGTAGGCGTATCAAATAAATTTGACTGCATCTCATGATGTATTTATGTAGAAGCTCCTCGGGCACTTCCTTATAAAACATGATTAACATACGGAATAAGAACTGAGGCCGAACGTAATTCTCTTTATGCCTGGATAAAATCTTTGTGGAAAGTTTAATGGTATTTTTCTTCGCCAACCGCTCATAAAGATACAGAAACGATTACCGGGACCCAACAATGGGCAATATCGTCAAAATCGTAAAAATGAAAGGCAAATTGCGGCATAAACCGACCTACCAATCGTTGGTTGCAAAAATAATCACTTCTGCACCAAATCGCAAACTTGCTCTCACTGCCTTTCTTCAAAGATTTGTTCTTAAATAAAGGATCAGTAACGGAAACCATATCTCCATCCGTACAGTATGAATGTCAATGCCCTAATTTTATATATCCACTACGGAGAAAATTGCAGGTGTAATATCAGCGGATGCGAAATGCTAAATTATGTATAATGAGGTTAACATCCTTTGGCGCGCTTACCTCACAATTCGCGGTTTATTGCCTCGCGATTGCGAAACCCACGTAAGAAAGATGAAATTATTTTCCTTCCTTTTGTTCTAGGTGCTGCATTGTGACATAGAAAACCACCGAAAAATCGTAACGTCCCTCATCAAGTTGTGCCAAAGGAGCGATGTCAGCTGCAACAACATCAGCGCGAAAAAGATCGCCACTCATCTCGAGAAACGATTCCTTCTAGTCTTCCTAAAGTCTATGGAATGGCAGTGTCACATTGAGAACCTCTCCAAGCGAGATTTTGTAAGTCCAACCCCCCTTACAAATTACATATTGTCTAGAATCAAATTCATAACAAATGGTTATTATATTACCATTCATGAAGTGAACCGTGGACAACAGGTACACTATCCTGCAATTATGCGTGATTGAAACTGATACTTAGGCCAATTATGCATATGCACTGGCGGAAATGGCTGCGCCAACCATACTTGCTTATTTGCTCGTAATGTGACACCGCTTTTTTTGTTTTATTCTAAAAGCGGGCAGAAGCTTAAGCCATTACGAGCGATGATGATAATCTTGGGCCATATTGTGGCGGCGTCAATGACTCCCATTCATAATTCACTATGCAGCAGCTGCAGCTGCGAATTATATCAAATTATTTCATTGAACTACTCACGGTCGTCTGTTTACAGAATCAAAGCTACGAGCACCTATCCGACACCGAGTTTGACGAACCTGTCAGCAAGCAACCTAGGCTGACCGTGTCTAGCTCCAAGTCGTCACCAGCCTCCATTGGGAACATTTCAAGTGAGGTAATTGATGACGGCATGCAAAAGAAATCATTGGATAACGCCTGGGTTTGGTTGGCTTCGATTGTTTTATGTTTTTTCGTCTTTTCAGGATCAAATCGATGGGAATGATGACGGATTCTCGTTCAAATATGAAGAGAACAACAGAATGAGCAGCGATATAGAGAATAAAATTGTGTTTAGAGAGTATAGCCATTTGGACGAGACTTCACAATTTACACAGTGAGTTTTCAGTAATTTGCTTTAGTTTCAGAGTTTTCATTTTCTTTTAGTGTTACTATTAGTCATAATCCTTTTACCCAACATGTAGTATAATCTAATGTGTCTGATTTAAGTGTGCATTGTTTAAATAGAAATTCACGTTAAAATAAATACTTTGTGCATTAGATGTAATAGTTTGAGCATTAAAATAATAATATTATGCATAATATGAATATGTTACATAAAAAATGTTTTAATAAGCAATATTTTATTTATATTGTACAATACTTGTGCATTAAAATAACTAAGTATATAGGAAAATAAAACTCTAGCGTTAAATTATTATTTAAATTATTGAGCATTCAATAAATAAGAAATGTTATAATAAGCAACATTTTATTCATGTGAAGCCCTAATATGAAGAACTTGTGCATTAAAATAATAAATATTGAGCACTAGCATCTACTGCGCAACAAAGTTAACAATTTTGACAATTCATATGTTGCAAATTTTTAGGATCAGGATTCAGATTAAGGCTTACTATGCGACCATTTTTAGTGGTTTCTTAGATTACTACAAAATCTATTTTTTCTAAACATAAAATGTTTCCGATGCCACTTACAGAATTAATAGATCTACCAAAATCCGTAAGAAAAAACTGGCGTTGGCATTTAAAAAAGGGTCGATGAAGTCATAATTCAGCAACAATTGACAGTCGGAAATTTAACTTATCACAAAAATGTGTATTTTAATAATTTAAAATCGACGTTTTCAAGGATTTTTTAAAATGACAAAACATCTTTGAGATTTTCCAATGCTTCCGTACTGTAAACGTTCACTGTACATGCGCTACAGGTTGCAGAACTTAATGCACATTATATTCGTTCTAGGGCGCACTATAATTTTCTCACGGTTCAGTTTCAATTATTGTTTTCAATGAGTAAGTATATTTTAAGCTGCTCATTATATTTTATAGAGGTAACCATTGTATTGCACATTTATTTACTTAAGTGTACAAATATATTTTTAAAGGAACATACAAATATATAAATGCACAATTATTAATTCTGATGTACATATATATGAATTTATTGCACATATATTTTGTTTAATGCACAAGTAATTTTTTGCATTGCTCAAATATTTTTTGTTTTTGACAAATATTGCATGTGTTTTATTGTGCACATTGTGCGTATAATTTGTACAGTAATCTAATAATTGTTTGAAAATTTCTAGTTCAAATCGAAAGGGACCGAACCAGGCAACGTACTATTTTAAGCACGTTGACACGGATTCCGACATGGACAAGATTGACCCCAAGGAAGATAAAACGGACGATGGCCACAACCACGAAGACACATCCGAGGAGGATGAATGGACATACTCGGCCTCGGACATGAAAAACCGCAACGGATCAGACTCCAATTCGCAAAGCAGCAAGATCGGAAAACCCTCGACGGAGAACATCAACTACCTAGTCCAGAAAGCCGAGGAACTTGTCAGGGAATCACCTGCAAAACGCAGAAGCAGCATCCAAGCACCGGTAAACAAAACGACCCTCGTTAAAGCTTGGCTGAACATGGATCGCCCCGATGATAGTTGCGATGCGAGCGGAGAAGACGATGAGAGAGAATCGCAGACCTCCGAGGAGAATAACGAGAGTATAATCACATATCGGGCGCAGACTTCGAGTTCGCAGAATGCATCTTACGTTGATTTGGAGTCGACGCCTAAAGTTGTAAGACGAGGGAAGTTGAGCACCGATACCCGACCATGGAGTGTTTCTTGTATTTCGCAACTAACGCCGAAGGTGGCCGATGAACCAAAAAGTCTTTCAACCTCGGAATCAGCGCTTTATAATCTGTCGAAGAATTTGCAAGAGATGAGTGGGTGTAACGGCCAAGGGAATAATTCCACTTCCTCTACGGTTGAGGAGAGCTCAACAGTCCTCTTTGAAGAAAAATGTTCCGCCATACGAAGGAAGAGATACAAAATTAAGAAACACGTAAGTCCTTTTATATGATTTTTTTTACCAATTGCTAACTGAAATCTTGCAATTTCAGCAACGTAAGAACAAGCATAATTCCCCGTATCATTCAACGACCCTTGTAAAATCAGGTTCCTTCTCGGGAAACAGCTATGTTCCCTCCAAAACTGACAGGCATAGTGTGAGCGATCCGTCTGCTTTGTCAATCTGCCATTTCCTCTGCGATTCCACCAGCGGTGCAGACAGTGAGGATGACCGAAAATTGAAAAGGTACTTTCTCAACGGATATACTGAGTAACTAAAATAAGGGAAAATACCATAGAAACAGTTACGTATAGGACAAGTAGGTTGTATGAGGTGACAATTACGGACTCTTTTGTTTAGTGTTGTTAAATAAAATAAAGATTTGGTTGGTTTTGAAAGAGGTATCCTATGATGCTCCACACAATCTACTTTCCGTATGTTATTTTCCTCGCATTCTTTAAGTTCGTGTTGTCTAAGTAAAACCTCAAGCAGCTATGACTAATCAACCTGCTCCGGAGCTTTGTTCCGTTATTTAGTGTCACCCTGTATAATACTAACTGATGGCATTCATTTATATTTTTTTCTGTTTGTTTTTCGTAGAATTTCAAGCCTTAAAGCTCGTGCAAAGTCAATTCTTCAAATGGGGGAGGTGCGCGACAATAGCCCAGGAAAGAGCAGCTTAATAGCAGCAGAAGAGCAGTCAAGCTCTGTATCGGAACAAGCATGGGATGGATTTCAAGAGGTACGTTCGGTTTGTTGCAGGGATGATAGAATAATATTACCGAATACTGGCGTTGTTGTGTTCACTGTCATGTTTTGTTTAACTGTATTGATCCGTTGCGTCTGCTTTATCCTCGTAGGCCGTCTAGTCTCCGTTGCTGACTAGGTGTTACATTGCGTTGCGTTCCGTTCCGTTGCGTTGCGTTGCTTTATTTTGCTTTGCTTTGCGTTGGTTTGCGTTGTGTTGCTTTACGTTGCGTTGCATATATTTTCTGTTGCCGTTTAGAGCCGTGGATCAAAAAGTGTATCCGATATGTACTGGGATCTCGATATTGATAGGTACTCCTCAGAGGTACAACAATTATATCAAAGACTAAATATGTTTCGTATGGCTCTAATAATTAAGGACGTTTCACACTAGCCGTGCTGGTCACGGTCAATTTTGTATAGACCAATCACAATCGCAACTATCGAGCTATGATTGGTCTATTCAAAATTTACCGTGACTTGACCGTGACCAGCACGGCTAGTGTGAAACGTCCTTTACTAATGGTCAAGATTAAATGTTCCATTCAATCTACCCAGAGCAAGGCAATCAAAAATGAAATCTAAAGCATCAACACCAAGGGTGTGTTTTATTCCATTGTATGCTTTCTCACGTGATTTGTGGATAACCCATTGCTTAAGCAACGATTTTGAAATAGAACAGACGTGGGAGAAAGGGTGCTGTCTTGCTTCTGTTCTATTTTAAAATTATTGTTTAAGTATCGTTTGTAGCAATAAGTGCAAGTCAGTTTATGACGTTAACACTTCACGTGTGAGTAGTGTGGCCGTAATAATTTTGTAACGTTACATGTTAACACGAGTTAACACGCACCTGTGAATATGGTGGCCATAATTATATAGTGACTGATGTGTTAACACGACTTAACATGTCACATGTGCATAATGTGTCTGTACCTTTACTCTCACTGGGGTGAGAAACATCTTATTTATTCTCTTATTTAACCGCTGATATGTATACCTTTTTTTTTTGCTTTAATAAATTATTTTATTAACTTTTATTGTCTTATTATTGTTAAGAATTAATATAACATTCAAAGGATTTACAGTAACAGAAGTCATGTTAAACAAGACACAAATGATATAGGGTTGCCAGGGAGTGTTGGGACTTGGCGAAAAAATCTGGCAAACCCACTTTACAATTTTTTATCATTATGATCTGGCAACCCCATTTTATAAATCGTCGTAATCTGGCAACCCTACCTTTCAAATTGGAAGGTAGGGTTGCCAGATTACGAAGATTTGCAAGAAGGGTTGCCAGATCTTGAAGATCGAAAATTAAAAGGTAGTGTTGCCAGATCACGACGATTTGTGAAAAAGGGTTGCCAGATCATGATTATCGAAAGCTTGGATAGCAGGGTTGCCAGTTTGTGTCCTCACATTGTCAAAGCCTATCATGATCTGGCAACCCTAGCAGAATTTTTGGCGGAGTCGCCGGCGAAATTGCATGCCACAAATGACTAAAATATAGTAAAGGATATGTTAAAAATAACTAACAACAAATAGATTCCATATACACTAACGTCTAACATTTATTTTCCAGGAAATATATCTGTCGGAGCAATACAGTGAATCGCAGGACTCTGATGCTGCTAGGAAGCTGCTCGAATTTGGAGAGGACTACGGCAATTTCTTGGGAAGCCAGTCGGATTGGTCAGCTTCGACGAACCCTGGGTTCTCGCCTCCGTTCGCCAGGAAGATGCTGCAGATGCCTATAAAAGAGATAATGTTAGATTCAGATTCCGACTGTGACTCGGAGATAAAAGATTTGCTTAGGTCGCATCGACAAGACCTCAGCTCGATGGACCAACTGTATAAAAGACAGTTGGAACGTGGGTTAACAGACTACTTAGTTAGCAACGACGTGGTTAGTTATAAAAACTGTGCCCGCGCTATCATTTTCGATAACGTGTCATTTTCTGTTGCAGACGGACGTCTTGCATAATTGCAACTGCGTTATAGAAGTGTTAACGGAAGCGCTAAGCAGGGATAGCACAGCGGCCATAAAGAGCGAAGTCCAAGGTAGGAAACTGTTTCCGATTTCTTTGTTTGACGCTTGGAACTTGTTTACTGGCTACCTGTTTGATAAGTTTTTGGATATAGTTAGGTACATCTTGTGCAGGGTGGGCATTGCCACCAGTTTTCGCATTAAGGGCGACGATAAGAAACGCAAATAAGAAAGTGCGTGCGCTTTGAGAATCCTGTATTGAGTTTTTTTCTTGTTGCTTTAATATTATTATACATACAATGATGGTTTGTTTTGCCAAATATATTATTTTCTCAACCCTGCATTTATTTTATTTCGTAGTTTGCTGCTGCACAATTAACACAAATAATAATATTCACGAAGAGTTAAAACAAGAAAACACATATAAGCATGATTTATTTGAGTAGATAAAGATGTGTGAGTATATAAAACAGGTGTCCCATAAAGATTGCGACAAACTGATAGGGGTTGTAGGGGACACCTAAACAAGCATTTTTTTTGTCATCATTTTCCTAACGGATGGATTGGTCGACGCAGTTCTTCTGTGCAGCAGTTCTCGCAAGAGTGATGGCCGCTTGCACTCACGTGTTCATGGTATTATTCCATGATGTCTGAAGATCCATGTCTGAACATCCCTAAACTGTGCCAACTTTAGTATCAAACTGTTTTTGGGAATATTCAAGAAAATAATGATTTCTTTTTAATTGAGCATAGTGCTAAAGGACTCTGTTCCGGACATAACTCAATAGAGTTATGTCAATAACAAAAGATGCTGGTTTAGGTGTCCCCTAGAACCCCTATCAGTTTGTCGCAATCTTTATGGGACAGCCTGTATAAGCAGTTAGCAGTCATGGATGCAACATAGTAATTGAGACACCAGTGCACTCTGTGGCCATTGCTGAGATGTTAGTAGTTGTTAGAAATGGTAAGTCAATCAACATATTTCTATCAACATATAAATAAAACACAGGATCATATAGTGTTTTCTTTATATGGCAAACTGGATTTGTAATTTGGGTCTAACAAGAGTAACAGTGTTGACGTTGACACTCTAACCAGGCGCTCATTGTTTATGTTATTAACCATCATTACAATAGTTGAGGGTACCTGGAGAGTTACTTAGTTTACTTGTCAATACGTCACGATCAAAGCGAAAACCAAAAATGCCACAATAATATTGAAGAAAGTAGTAGCAATTGTCCAGGCATTCTTAAATAAGGGTAGATCACTCGTCGTTTTGACGGAAATTCATTGGGGATTAATACGGGACTAACAAAAAAAAAAACAGGGCATTAGATTAAATATGTTTTTGTGATATCTCTGTTATCCCTATCAGAGAAAAGATAAGATAGTGTATTTCTGATAGGGTAAAGTGTAAGGCAAAAAAAACTTAAAAATTCTGGGGGCACAGCTCATTTATTTGTTCAAGGTAATTCATCCACATTTTTATTAGCTTAAAACTAAAGCATAGCTTTCGGTCATTTATTCGTGGCAAGTAATTTTTTAGACAGGTGTTACTAAGACAAGGCTTTATTACTATACAGTGTGATCTAAAACTCAAGGCGAAAAATCAAGCACCAAACTCTGTATCAAAGCGGTAGTCAAAAAAGCAACGTAACTTTTTTTTGATCGGCCTTTGTTTTGCGATATTTGACTTTAAATTATTGTGGCCGCGGTAAAGTAATAAAGAAAAGGAAACGTAGAACGTGGAAAAGGAATTGATTGCTAATAATATTTGGTTATTTACATTACAGCTCCATTTTTCGTCTCCAGTTTTGAATCAACTATATACGAATGATGGTGAAAAAGAAAAGTCCTTCTTCTGCGAACAGTTGCTTTAAATATATGCTCTGGTTATTAATTTCGTACAATTATGTTCATCATCAGACCAGCTGAAAAGACAATAGAATAAGACAAACAGTTTTTTATCGTACAAATTAAGATGTTATGGCAAAATCTCTGTAAAACTTACGTCGGGTTCAACTTCGGTGATACAAGCTAAACTCAACTGTGAGTTTTACAAAGGTTTTGCCATAACATTTTAATTTGTACGCTAAAAAACTGTTTGTCTCATTCTATTGTCTTTTCAGCTGGTCTGACGATGAACATAATTGTTCGAAATTAATAACCAGAGCATATAAATAAAACAACTAGTTCGCAAAAGAAGGACTTTTCTTTTTGCCCCTTATTCTGAATTATTAGCAACCTAATGGATGCATTCATTGAAACCATTCAAAACTATACGGGTGTTTCAGAAATAACGGCAAACCTTCAAGGAGCATATCCGCCAAGGACAGAGAAGCAATTTTGGTCAAATAACCTATAGTATATTTCAAACTTTTAAGTACCAACAAAATTGTATTGAAGAAATCGTCTAAGGCCTGTCCTGGTGCATAGCCGTGCGCGCATGACTGAAATACCATTGCAAACAACCACGGCAAACAACAAACATTTACGAGCATTTATCAATTGAAACATAGAGAGATTAGTACGTACCTAATCCAGATGTGATGCAGATTTACAAACACTGTGATTGCAAAGCGAAATCCGTCGAACAAAAATCGATTTAACACAGCAATTGCGTTTCACAGCCGATCAAAGTGATGTCGCATTCTAGCCATACAATTGTCATCCATCCATGTCTAGTACTACACAAACACACCCCATTAAGATCCCACAGTCAAAAAGATTCTTATTGTTAATAAACCAACAAACAGCTGATCACTCTTGTACGTGACGTACGAATGTAGGTCATTGTCGCTCTGAGCGAGAAAGGCCGGAGTGGTGGGAGGCCGATATGTTGCCGGCGGCATTGATTTGTCACCAGTTGCAACACAACTGTGGCGGAGTGTAGTCCATTTTCTTGCTCTGAACAGGGACGGACTCCGTCTTCCTTTATTAATTTTCCCAAGAATGCGTTAAGTTAGACCATACGTTATTTGACAAAATATGCTATTACGGCCTTGGGCATATGCTCCTTCAAGGTTAGCCGTTATTTCTGAAACACCCTGACTAAGAAGATATAAAACAAAAGCAGTTTATTTACCTATTTATTTACCTCCCGAGAAAGACGGCGTCTCACACGTGGCGGTTAAGAAGCTCGTATCCACCTAAAGAATAAAAAGGTGTTATTAAAAAAAACACGGCAAGGTCACACAAAGAATCGTTGCATAAAAGCCTTCTTTTTTTCTTACGCACATAAAAGAAACACGCCAGATCAAAAGAGTGGGTGAGAGGCAGATATACTGAAAGAGACAGAAGCGGGAACGCAAGGCATTCCAACTAATTTGAATCACACTATCGCACACACATAAACTATCAACCAAACCAACAATCTCAAGTAACAAATAAGCATAAATAAACATTATACAAGCATATGGTGTTCGTTTCATCACATCGCCGTATAAATAAATAATTTACAAATAAAGCGAGACGCTGCCGTGTTACGCGAACTATTACTGCACGTCCTGTTCTTTTTGCCCCGCAGACCTGTTGACCAGTTGGCGGAACCTCAAGGAACGCGTCTTGACGATGCAGGAGTACCGCGACCTCCAGAAGGAGATATTGCTGCTCAAGGATACGCTCAACGGCGTCAAATCGAAGATCCCGACAGACGCCCTAATGGTCAATTCCGTCGACGATCTCACCAGGGACATTGATTTCTACACCGTAAGTACACATTTGCTTGCATTTTTCATTAGATCCGTCTCTATTCCACCCCTAACTATAGACTTAATTACTGATTAATGGTGTTTAGGGTTTTATAATTGTGTTCTCACAGTTTTGATAACCAAATTGCTCACGCTTCACGAGGATTTAATTTCATGAATTACCTAAGAAAACCACACGAATATCAAGTTCCGAAAAATCCTTGAAATGCTGCGGTTTTCTGACGACGATTTAAAATTTAACTAACAACAGTTACGTTTGAATTATACAAACTCGGATGGGGAAAAGAGATGTTGACGACCGCTGCTTGTCCATCAAACCACCCCTCGATATAATAAAGAATTCCGATGATGGGGTCACTATTTCTTGACCGGCTGACATTGACGGCCCTATCAATTATTTAATTTTACGAGTTCGACCTAAGTTTACAGCTTTCGTTACATTATTCAAAATAGACACTCCGGAATCTTGCCCTTCTCCGTCCCCTCCTAGCCGCGCAAAAATATACAAATCCCAACTTCCAGGTGGAGCTGAACAATCTCCTGGACCACAAAGCCAAACTACTTACGCTCAACGTATCCGTCCATAAGTTCATCGCATCCGATAAAGATTACACCTCATCATTTCTACAGTGTGACATCTCCGAGCTTTATCGGATTTGGTACGACGTCCATAGCAGGTATTTTAACCCCCTCCTTTTTTTAAAGAAGAACCTAATAGCATAATTGTTTGTAATAATTAGCGTCCTGGATAAGTTAACCCTCTTGAAGAACTTAAAACAATCTTGGCAAATGTTGGAGAAGCGCTTGGATAAACTTCAGGTTGACCTCAGAGAAGACGAGCAAACTTTAGAGTTCTTAGGGCAAGCCTTGGAAGGCGGTTCCTTGTCCAATCAGGTTATCACGTCCTTGAAGGACGTGGACAAGCTCCTGTCTGAATCCTCGATGCAGGACAACGACTACACGAAAATCTCCGAGTTTTTCCTGGAGGGATCTTGCTCGGACAGTGGGATGTCCGACGAAGGGTCCGAGCACGAGCTGGGGGAACGCAGGGAGCACAGGCTGTCCCTCATAAGGAAGCTGGTGCGTCAGTTGGAGACCGTAATGTCTCCAAAATGCGAGGTAAGGATTCGAATGACCGAACGGTTGGAGGCAGCCGAAGAGGAGTTGCAGAGTCTGAGGAAGCGGTGCCGATCGCTTGTCGATAGGTCCGCGACGCCGGAATGCCCGTACCTGAAGTAAGTAAAGTTAAATTTAGCGTCATTAAAATATTTATTTCTCGAAATGGGAAAGTATTGCAAACGCGCGCGGTGAAGCCAACGTGGGAGGCTGGTTAGAAGCGCGGTCGAACGTGGGTATGCGTTTTAGTACTCTCGCAGAAGTGCATTCGGAAAGACTATGAAAACCGAACTATTCCTTCGTGTTATTTTCGGAGCCTGTTTTATGAGGTAGGCGCTCTTACTTCACTTTTTTCACGTCGACAAAGCGGTCTTTCACAAAACCTATTTTTGGAACGTTCTCGGTTCCGACATAATTAAAACTGGTTAATCGTGATTCAACAGCATCCACTCAGAAGGGGTTAATCAGATGATTCGCGAGCCTGGTACGCAGAACGTAATTGTATAAATTTTTCCACCAATTCTACTTACACCAACACATGTTCAATCTAGGCGAGCTCCTAGAATCTAATAAGCGACCTACGTCTACGTCATTATCATATGAATAGTTCATTTTGATGGGGGTTTCGGGACAAGGGTTAGCCGGGGCAAGTCGGGCAGAAAGAATGCAGTTTATTATCGGCATTAGGGCTTGTTTCCCTCTCCGACGCCCTATTTGCGCCTCCGGAATAGGGACTCATCAGTTCGACCTATACACCGGGTGACACGTGGAACGGCCCAGTCCGAACCTGCTATTTACTCTCAAACGAAATCATTTCTACGCGAAAGTGCTGTTTATGCGATACAATGAGCGAGATATATCGAGGACATTAAATTTGCATGCACAATACTGTATATGTAATTCAAAACGGGATTTATTTTAGAAAGACCATCGACCTCGGTGTTGGTAGACAAATTGCGTAACGGCTGCTCTGGATGAACTATTGGAATTGCAGCGTTCGCTCTGGCGTCCTGCCAAATTCAAGAACTTTATGAATGATGATAGGCATCCAATAAAAAATGCAACTTAAATAGTTAGGACGAATTCATTGCGCGATGTTTAATATAGGGCGTTGGATATACTAGGTCCGTCGCGAATAACATGGTGTGAATTTGAAAATCTTTATTGAAGTGAAACTTCTTACGGAACGGTGTGAAAGCGGTTGCTAATGAAACAAAGTAAGCAAACGCCGGGTTGCTAAGGGGAGTTGACCTATCGAATCATAGCAGCCAAACTCGCGCGCAATTCAAACCTTGCGTCTTATTGAGACATCTTTCGATACAAATTCAATGCCTTTTTTAATTTCGTTTTCTTTTCAGTGGTGATGCTTTGTCATCAGCACCTGATGGCGGTGATCCGGATGACCCATCGATGACAGCAACGGCGACTTCGTGGTTGAAGCGAGTGACGCGTATTTCGTTTCCTCTGCAAATAGCGTTGATGGCCATCTTATGTGTGGCTTGTTTGCTGGAGCCGCATTGTTGCGACAATATGAACACGTTCTCGTTGTCGCTGACGCCGCATTTGCAGTACGTCCGCGGCCCTCCCCCTGTCTAGGCGGGCAATTTGAGAATAACGTAGTTAGCCAATCCTCCTTATGCGGCAAGAATATTTTTTAGAAGACTCGCCGTAGTTAGGAGTTAAGATACTTTTTTTAAAAGGATAATGTAGTTTATAGTGATATTTCGCCGATATCATTAGTATAATACGTATAACATGTTGTTATGATTGTAAATATTAGATATGTTTTGAATTCTAAAACAAGTTGCGATCTTAAATTAAGAAGCCTTACTGGAAAAGTGGATTTGGAAAAGATGGCCTCCCACACCGCGTGCTGCCTTTTAGAGAGAAAGAAAGAGATATAGAATATATTTTCTTACTGTTCGTGTAGTATACTACTACAGATTTTTTTATATATAATATATACACCCCAAGTATTGGAAGCACTTTTGCGCCAGGAACTTACTACTACAAGAACGACACGCCCTGAGCGTACTGACCGTGCCTATACTACCCCCTTTACTACCCTTTACTTAAATGATAATTTTAATGCATGTTGTGACTTTTTTAATTTGATATTAAGCAATTCTAAGATAGAGTAGTTAAGGTATACTTATAAATAACTAATAATGTCTTATTAGATAGTTATTTAAGGTAGGCAGGATATTTTAGAATTGAGTGGTATCAACAATTTTAGGATATATTTTAATTATTTTATACCAGTTTTATGCCGATTGACACATCGGCTGCATTTTAACAATTGACTTAAATTTTTATTCCACCATATCTACAGCTGGTGTCTAGCTACGAGGTTACCAAAGGTATTAGTTAAAGAATCTGAAACCATTGGTCAATTTGCAGCTATTCACCTTTTTAAACATATTTTAAACTGTTTTATATCGCATTTATTGTACCGAGAAATCATGAACCAATCTATACATCACATAATAACTATTATCCAACCCATCTTCTGTCATTTTATTATTTTAGCATTTATAGGGGCATTTGAAATAACAATATACTTGGCGACGATATAAAAAAATTTGTTTTTGTTTGTTTTTTTTTTGTTCGTGTTGTTTCTTATATATTTATTATTACATAGTGTCATATTATACCTGTTTTAGAGTGACTTTTATATCATATATTTTTATTGTGGCGCACTGATCTGGATGCGCCTCAACACATATATGCGTCCGTTTTTGTAATGTTTTATATTACATTATAACATTATTTACAATAAAAGTTTTATTTGAAAAGACCATTACTGAATTATTTGCTAATATTTAACCTGATAGACAACCTTTGTAATAATCAACACTAAGGTAGGTAAGTACAGTATTTTTCAATTATCGAATTTAATGAAAGTTGCAAAACCCGAAAAGAAAGGAAACAAATATCGTTTGTATGCCATCAGCTTCTAACAGTCTATAGCAACTAATAGAACTAAAATAATTGCAAAGCTGGGTATAGTTAATCAGAAAGTTACCTAACTTTGTTAATCGATAATCCGTTAACAAAAAAGTTAACTTCGTTAACCAAAAGTCTGTTAATTTGATATAAATGTAACGGAAGTTAATATTAATCGTTAACTTTTTATTAAAAAAATAGGTTATGTTGAGTATATAAAATATAATAACCCAACTAAGGTGGTTGCAGTTAGAAGAAAATCATTTTCAGAAAGTTTCTTTTTAAGTTTTGATTTATATTTGCCCAGCTTTGTATAATTGTGTAAGTCATAAAACAAAAGAAAGGTGTACACAAAGCTGCTAATATGGGCCACGCTATCGTTCGTCATCATAGGCAACTTAATGTGTCCGGGTGTGTATTCGGTTGCCTGCTCTCAAGGAGAGTAACCACATATGGAACAAATGACTTTCAACTCTTGTAGTTTTTAATCGGATTGGAATAAAGTGGTTAGTTGAGGTGGAATTAATTCTTTGGAACGAAATGTGAGACATCGCTGTCTCAGAACGAATAAATAAGTGGACACCTGACGCACGGAGACAACTTCCACGAAGCCGATAGAATCAATAGTTTACAGGAAAGAATGAAAATTCGGCACGAAACCTGAATACAAAAGCGCCAATTAACAGTAAAGTCGATTTTATTGTCGACTTCTTGTGCGGTAGAAGCCAAGAGGGTTTTTTTTTTTCATGCAAATTCGTCTAAATACGAATCAATATTCAGTAAAGTCAATTGTTCACAACCCCCATTCCTGCCAAATTAAATTTTACAAAGCATTACCTCTGCGTGACATTTATCTTCTCGGAGATGGTATATTTCTACTGTTAATTGAACTTTGATATCAGTAAATAAAAAAAAAAAACAAAAATTCTCACGAACAAGAGACAGCTACATTGCTCGTAATTGGACAAAACAAAACTATGTTTACAAACATAAAAACCCCAGAATAGAGTAATAATTTTCAGTATGATCTTGAATGATCTTTGTCTCAGTTTTGGGTAGACTAAGCGTTTTGGCCCAAGCCGTCCCTGTTCTCGGGAATCGAGCATCTCGCGCGGGGCGAATAAAAAAAGAACAAATGTCTACACCGAGTTGCCCAGTGAAGCGTCAAATTAACTTTGAAATAATCAAATAAATTTTCGTATAGGTAGTTCTAAACTTTGGCGGCGGGTGATCAGGAGAGAAATAAAGCGACCTCGACGAACAACAAAAGAAGAAACAAAAGAGGAATTCAGCAAGAGGTAAGTGAATATGAAAACGTTTCAGTTCAAGTTTGATGGTTCTCGAGTTCCCATCATATTCACATATGACAAAATGGTTACGGTATGTTATAAGAAATATTTACATCGTGGTCATTGACTCGCTATATTAAGTACTTAATAGAAGTTGTTGTAGTACAATCAGTATATAAGTTAATATGTATATGGTTTCATCTGAAACATTTTTCAAACTAACTGTTAAGTTTGTTATTTCTTATTAAAATTCTTCAGTACAACGAATGAAAACGCGGCTTAATTTCACTACAAATCACAAAAAACACACTACTGCTTCTACAAATTTACGCACAACAACAACATTAGTCAACACCTTACAGGGAACAACCACGTGGGTGATTACTAAGGAGGAAATTGCATAAAACAGCGCCCCTTCGTCTTGATTTTAGACGTGTCCCGTAGTAAAACAGATGGGCTTGTTGTATGCCCACCCGATACATATAATAAAATTAACTAACTTCTGGCCTGACTTTATGGGTTAACAACATTATAGCTTATTTGAAGAGAAAGTTCATACATCGATTATGAGAAGCAGCAAACTTGTCAATAATAACCTTTTGATTAAAATCACGTATGCTTTGGATTATGTCCTCTTCTTGAGAAAGCATTGCCTAAGCAGAGAGTTTGTTTTCGCCCATGGAGTTCTTTAAGAAAGTTTTTATCTTTTTAAGGGTTGAAAGCCAACGTTCTGCTTCAGCTGATGCCAACGGAAATGCTATTGAAATTTTTTAAAGTTTTATAGTTTGACTGAAACTCTTTAGATTGTTTTATTTGTTCATTATGAAATTGGATATTCCGTTGGCATGTACTGTAGACCTTCTAAGTCTACGTAGTTACGTAGAATTTAAAAAATATTTTTGGGATGCTAAAACAGAGCTCTTTCCAGCGATAGCCACAAGATCGTATGCAAAGATAATGTTTTGTCAAACTCTGACTTCTTTAAATTTAGTGGCAAACATTTTCTAGGCGATAGAAATGATAAAAGTGCGTATTCACGCCAATGCGCGACGATAACATCGTTGCGTCATTTACCAGCTGTTTAGCACACAGACCATGCGGTATAAACTAGGAAACGTTACAACAGGATAATAGCAGAATACATATCACAAACTTAATTTGAAACTTTATCCAAAATCAGTCCAGTCCAGACTTGAATATTTTCCAACATTTGAAATACATTGCTCAAAAAATTAGGGGGAAGTTCACTCCATTCGACATGTTAGCAGGGGCCTTCGAGTTTCCCCTTCTGGTATTCAGCGTTTATGGAATCGGTTTCGGGAGACTGGCCAATATGTTAGAAGAGCTGGACAAGGTCAAAATCAAAAAACTACTTAAAAGCAAGACGGATTTCTTGTCCTGTCCTCCCTACGTCAGCGTACTGCCACACCACGAGACCTCCTAAACGACCGAAGACGAACACATGGAATAGAAATTTCTGATCAAACTGTTAGAAACAGATTAAAAGAAGCGAATTTGAAACCAAGTAGACCTGTCCGCGCTCCACGCTTTACGCAGCATCACAAAACAGCTATGAGGTTTGCTCTGGATCACAGAGATTTCAACTTCGTTACTGCACGCCTGGTAACCGCTACGCAGCCGCTACTATACAGGAAGTGGATAGGTTTGGTCGTGGATCTGTTATGGTTTGGGCTGGACGCAGTATAGACAACAGAACTGATCTTGTTGTGGGTTCTGGTAGACTAAGAACGTGGAACTCAGGTCATGGAAATGCGGGCGTTGAGTCCTGATCTAAATCCTATTGAACACGTGTGGGATCAGCTTGACCGATGTGGTCGCAAGCGCCCTAATCCACCACTAATACAGGAACTGCCACAAGCCCAGGTGTGAGGAAGTGATTCGTGCTCGTGGAGGGCATACACTGTATTAAACCTCACCAATCCACAGAAAACCCGACTGTCATCGATACTATGACAGTCATTTCCATTTTGTTTTGCGTTATTAATTTACATTTTCAAGTGTAACTTAGAAGTAACTAAGAGTTGTAACATTGTTTTTGTAAGAAACAACGAAGAATCATATTGAAAAAGAGTCATAGAGAAAATACGATGAAAATCGTCGACCAAAGCACGTGGTGTCGGCGTCAGATCGAGGAGCGACACGAGCCCGACGAGAGTAGGTCGTCGACTGGCGCGCGCTTGGCATCCTCTTCTGCGTCCGGAGTCCGGAGCTTGGCGGTCCAGGTGTGTCGGTTCGGTGCCCGCCTTGAGTGGGAGTATCGCAAACAGAGGAAGGGCTGCCAAGTGCCAGCGAGCGCGAAGAAGACCGCCCGCTCGATCACATGACCCGCGGCTACGCACGCGGCACCGCAGCAACTCCGCCCCCGGAGGCACCCAACATACACCAACACTCGCACACACACACACACACTACAAGAGAAGAGTATCGTAGAGTACTCTTTCAGCGGCACCAGCAGTCATTCAGCAGCCCGATTGTGAGAGGCAATCAATGGCTCTCCTCAACACACGTGCTCAGTACCAAAACAAAACAAAACAGACTCTACTCAAAATTACCGAATCGAATTAACTACATCAAGTGCGGATAATCGGATGATAATTTAATAATTTAATCAAAATGTGTGAGTGATTTTCCGAGGAGAGAAAGAAGAAAAGTTTTGTGGCGAGTTAGAGTTAGTTAGAGTTAGTTAGAGTTGGTCGGATGGAGCATCCAGGTGGTTTCGCGTCTTCGCCGTGGGCGGCGGTTTTGGGACACCACCATACGGCGGCGGTGGCGGCGGCGGCAGCGAACACCATGATCCAGGCCGGGGAGCACCATAGCTACGGAGGTGGCCATCATCCACCGACCCCTATGGACCTCCACATGCCGCAGGCGTTTTCGTATTACCGGTGAGTGACACTTGTTGCTCATTTGCATCGCAGGGGCCACTCGCCAGCCACGTGATAGAACCATTAGACACGTGCTGTGAGCGTCGTGGCCCCCCGGGGACCCATGCCGCCCCCGCGCTACACCCCCAATTTTTATCAAATTGACCGCGACGCGACGTTTCGATTGCTTCTTGCCTCATTGGCAATACTTATACTCACTTACCCGCAAGCAATGAGCCAAAAATGATATAATAAAATAAAGAGAATTTAAGAACTGCATCCAAAGTAAACCCTTAGCGCCCTTAGCCAGGACTAACGGATTTACGTGCCTTCCGAAACACGGCGGACGAAAATCTTCGGCTGTATAGCCTGGGTGTCAACTCCGGTACTTCGAGTCAGTAAAAACCAAGTAAACCACAAAGTGGTCTTTTTAGTCACATGGACACTGGTAATTTGCCACTTGATTAAAAGATAAACAATCCGATTGGCAAACAATCCAAACTCACTTCTTCACAGTTAAATTTAAAATGTCATATTAGAAAAGTTGATGATAAATTGAATTTAATGCTCACATATCAAATTTGAATGCTCTTTATCTCAATTGTAACAAGTTATTGTTACTGTAAAGTGAATTATAATAATAACAATAATAATCACTGCTCTTGCAGGGTTTTTAATTCATTTTCTCAGAACAAGTATGTAAGGCGAATGAAACAAATAATATGAAGACATCTGAAATCTTGGAATTGAGAATTAAAATAGAAGAAGTTACTACAAGACTATGTCATACAATTATAGTTGTGATATGTCACACAAGCAGTCAAACAGTGCTTTTTAACACAATTCGAAAATATTTAACGTATGAAAAGTTTCCAAGAGCGTAAAGTAGGGAGAAACAGTGAAAACTAATTTTCCATCAGACATTCCTAGCAAATGTCTATATTTCCAAAATAATTTGAAGTTTAATTTAAAGTTTTTGCTGTCATTTCGGTTGTTTTGTGAGGCTTTGTGTGCATAGGATTTATTTATAAACATTTAACATTCTGTGAAGCAAATTAACAAAGAACAACGTATTCAAGTCACTGTTACTTAGAAAAGTTGTTGCAGGTTAGAATTATGGCTAACGATAATTCTACACCTTAAACACTATTAATTTGTAGAATGACATGAGAAATAAAATAATAAACGGATTCTGAACTTATCGAAAAGTATCTCGAAGATCGTTACCGCGGCCCGGAGAGAAGTAACAGTTCCGGTGCCGGTACCAGTTCCGCCATATTGATTTCCAGTAGGAATACGCGACCAGAATACAAAAAGGGCCGAAGAGGCCGACGGGCGAACGCGCGGCCGTTTTTGAACTTGACACGGACGCGTCAAAATGCGCCAAAGAATGAAATTCAATTTGTCGTACGACAAACGTGCTTAAACGGCACGCAAAGTCCGGAACGAATCCTTCGACAACCATTTAATGACCATTATGATCTGTTCAGTTTGTTTTTCACCGAAAGAAATCGAAATATCGTGTAGAAAGGATGTTTTTGTTTCATTTTGTAATTGAGGGATGTTTAGATACGTGTAGATGTAAAATACCTAGCTGCAGATATCGTATAGGATGCGATAACAAAGCTTTATGATAACGGTCTGTCGATGGTCCTGGATTGGTACCTATGGACGTGAGCAGCGTCCTTAAACGAGGTCGAGGTCCTAGCCGGACCTTTGGCAGCAATTTCCATGAACGTTGTGTCACAGAGGATAGTTTTCTCCTAACACGTCCAACTTTCTCTCCTTCCAGTTTCAAGACTAATTTTGATCATGTTCTTTTGTACACTTAGTTACTTAGTTACTTCTAAGTTACACTTAAAAGTCTAAATTAATAACGCAAAACAAAATGGAAATGACTGTCATAGTATCGATGACAGTCGAGTTTTCTTTGGATTGGTGATACAGTGTATGCCCTCCACGAGCACGAAGATTCTTGGCGTATGCTTTCCCATTCCTCAGTTCCTGTATGGTTAGTGATGGATTAGGGCGTTTGCGAACATGTCGGTGAAGCTGATCCCACACGTGTTCAATAGGATTCAGGTCAGGACTTAACGCCGGCCATTCCATGACCTGAATTCCACGTTCTTGTAAAAAGTTTCTGGTGATGCCGGCGGTATGTGGCTTTGCATTGTCCTGCATTAGGATGAAATTTTGACCGACGCCATATTCAGCAGGCACCACATGGTCCTCCAAGATGTTTTCGATGTAATTCATGACAATTAGTCTACTAGGAAGCATAACAAGATCAGTTCTGTTGTCTATACTGATTCCAGCCCAAACCATCACAGATCCACGACCAAATCTATCCACTTCCTGTATAGTAGCGGCTGCGTAGCGTTCATCAGCACGTCTTTATACACGTACTGATGTGCATAAAGACAGTATTCAATTAGCTTTGAAGAAGCGAGCAACATGGTTCGCGAAACGTCAGCATTAACAAATCTTGACACACGGCATAACCCGGAAGCAGTTTATTTTCTATACCAAGTTTGATTTGCCATGATTTGTTATAGGTTAGGAAAAAAGTGTTCCCCTAATTCTTTTGAGCAGTGTATTTCTAAAAAAAAATGTATAAGTCCTGCAATGTTCGAGTAAAAATGACCAATCCACGCGAAGACTAATGTCGTAACATCTTCTCAAGATTGTAGCCAATATATCTCGTCCCGGAGTTAAATAAATTGATTATGGTGACGTCCAGAGGGTTCTCGAGCTGCTTCCCACCGAAACTATGCCTCAAAGGCCGGTATTTAGTCCAGGTTGTAAGTTGTAAATGATAGCTGGACCGGTCGGAATAGGCGTTTTGTTAAAACTGGACGTCGGGGCGCAAAGGTGTCGCAATGGACGTGTAATTGAAATCATATCTCAAGTATTGCGGTCAAAGCAGACTGCAGGGAACCAAACTCCCGCTGTTTTCTGGTTGTGGCTGTAAACGGTCCAACGCGTCCGCAGTACCGGACTACGGCTTTTAAGGCCTTCGATGAACTATTTTTAAAGAAAATGACGCTGTTTTTGGTAACTAAAAGATGATTGAACAGGTCAACAATGATCTGTCATAAAATATTACAAGACGTTAAATTGTTCATGGTTGTCCAACGCTTTGGCAAACTAGATCGCCTGATTTAACCCTTTAGATTTCTTTCTTTGGAGACAGATTGAGGAAGAAATTAACGGAAATATTTCAAATTATTTTTATAGAAACCATGGAAAATGTAATATTTTCACGTATAATTCGAAGTTAGACTCAAACTGAAATAATTATTATAATATTCAGTTTACAGTTATCTATTTATTTAATTATTTCTGCTTATGGTAATATTATTGTCACTATGTTATGTGTACAGAAATGCCAGGGTTTCTACAGAAAATACCACATTTGTACCCAACCACTACTAGATTTTTTTTTTTTGCTGTAGTAGGTAATTGCAACGTTCTTCCTTAACATGTCTCGAAATAAATAAGTGTAACAACCGATTTGGAATAAACTAAAAAAAACTGAAATAAATTACAGTTTTTCTTAAGCAATTTGGTTCAGTTTCAATCTATCTAAGCAATTATATGATCCTTGATAGCCTCGAACCATCTCGAACATATAATTGCTTAGTTAGATTGAAACTCAACAATATTGCTTAAGAAAAATTTCCAAGTTGGATTTTGTACCATGACACTTTCATCCACTCGCGTCTGCAAATGAACATAACGTAAATAAATAATAAAATTTTAAAATAATTTTTCTCATTATCTTAGAAATAAGTGTAAAGTATAATTTTTTTAATAAAAAAGTCTGATGTGGCCAGTCGCATGACGTTATCATACTATACAGCAGTGTCAAACGCTGATGATCTGACAATACTGTCAATAGAATCAAAACATCTGTCAAATCCTGGCAAACTAGTTGTAATGCAGATACGAGCGATCTCGATCAAATGGAATATTATGATGTGTGTACTCGGGTTAGGCGCTGCTGGTTTCAATAAAAACTGCTACTGCTTCACTAAACTGTTTATTGTATATGACGTAGGCAAATGGTTATTTTAGGCAAAAGGCTGTTTTTTCATCGTATGAATTAAATCAGCACAGAAAAATAAAAAAAATATTGCTGCAATGTGTATGGCAATGGCTGCTGTGAAAGAGTTTTTGTTATACAAATGAGCAAAACCGACAGTGCCGATCGATTTCTATACAAAATGCCAACGGCTTGGGCAAATACATTTGCCTAGGCAAATAGCTTTAATTATATAAATGAAGACTCAATATCTATTTTCCATGGCAAATAGCTTTTGCCTAGGCGAAAGCATTCTGCCAGAAATAACCATTTGCCTACGACATATATACAAAATGCACAGAGCGGTGAGCGACCAACAGAGTCAACTGCTATGCATTAATTTCAAAGTTTGTTCATACAGTTATAGTATTATGTTTACCTAAAAATGACATACAAATTATACAAAATTTCCTCTACTTTTATTTATTATTTTAACCATTATGACGAAATTACAGAAATGGCGGTTCGTTTGCAAAATCGTTGTAAAATTCTGAGGATAAACCTCGAGTTTCTTTGGACCCTTTTGAACAAAACTTCTTTCAGCTCTAAGTTTAGACATGAAACTTCTAAATATGAAGTTTCGTCACGATACCTTTAGTAGTTTCTCCGGAATCGTCGCCACAAAAAAAAACAGGTACACACGCATACACAGCATTTTTTTACCTGGGTCAAAAATGTTCATGGGACCCTAAAGGACATATTTCGTCTAAAATCTTATTTTTTTTTTCGACACGATCACAATAGCTTACTGGCTTTTGATATAACATGGCTGATTTATAACTAGTGTTAAAAACATTTAACATTTAATTGAAAAACTAGAATAAAATAATAGAACTTAATAATAAGATAATTAATAAACTTCTGAATTTACACATAAAAACGTTCAATTACAAAAAAAAACAGAAACAAACAAGTGACAACTGATTATAGTATCAGTTTTTGCATAAGTTGACCGATTGAAATATGTTTGCTAGTCGAATGGAGATTATCGACATTTACCAAAACTCCGAAAGTCGAAGGGCTACTAACTAGGTCTTTTAATTACCTTCAATTTGTGGTATGATAGCAATTCATGCAACAATTTTTCCAAAGTTATAAACATTTTTCTGTCGCAACTGTTTGAAATACGTTTGCTATTCGAATGGACATTATCGCCATTTAAGGGCTATTGTCCTTGGGCAAAACTCCGAGCGTCAAAGGACTACTAGGTCTTTTAATTTCCTACATTTTGAGATATGATAGAAATGTATGCAACAATTTTTGTAAAAGTTATAAACATGTTTCTGTAGCAACTAATTGCATAACGTTGGCTATTCGAACGGACATTATCGTCTTTACTAGGGGTTGTTGTCCATGGGGCAAAACTCCGAGCGGCTACTAAGTCTTTTAATTACCTACAATTTGGGGTATATAGAAATTTATGCAACAATTTTTTTCAAAAGTTATAAACGGTTGGCTATTATACCAAAAGTGGAACGGTAGCTCCGGTTTCCCTTCAACCTATTTTTTGGAGTTGGCAACCCAACCCAACCCATGGCCGGCTTTAGTTTTGCACTCCCTGGAAATATTTCTGCGGGCGCCCATGTACATCGTTGTGGTATGAATTAAAATAATAAATTTAAAAGGCCAATAATGTACTGTGGCTCTTGCTTGGGACAGCCTGTAGAGCCGATATATTAGATTAATTGCCCAGTAAACATTTTAAACAAGCAGTTATTTCCTGAGAAATTCACAAAGAATTCGATTTGGGTCGGGAGAATTGGCCGGGAGTCCCAGAGCTACTTAATGAAAGAACCTTTCAAGCGGAGGTTAATTTGAAAATTTAAGGCCGCCGATAAGTCGAAATTAAAACTATGCAAATGCGGCGCCCGTCGCGCGGTGCTGGTGTTTCTACAATTTGCTGCTGGCGTTGCTGCTCTCTTCTTAAAATTATTTAAAATAACTCATCGGGGGCGAGGCGCTCGGCGTCAGGGGTCAACCCCGCGAACACGGGGGCTAATGTCTTTACGGGCTGCCAAGGGTCGTGAGTCGGGAGCGACAAAATTTGCAAGTCTGATTTTTTTCTCTCTCCCGGCCCGGTATGTTAGCTGATTATTCTTTAAAATAGTGCACCCTCCCCCTGTACAAGGGTGCCGGGGTCGTAACGCCACGGGAGCACCCATAAAGGCGAAAGTATTCGCAGGGCTCCTGTTGTCCTACAAGATGTCACTGTAATTGTCCTTTAAGAGCGCATTTTTTTGGCCTGCAACCCTGCATTATTTACACCCTTTTTTCTTAATTAAAAATTACTCCGCGGAAATTTTTCAAACCCGTCAATTACACTCTTGGTACTTTCTTCTGAATTGCTCTTATTAATCCAAAGAAAAATAAATAACATATTATGGAAGTCATAAAAAAATCAGTCAAATATTTATCCCACAAGAAGTCACTGTAATTATCCTTTAACAGCGCACTTTTTTACACGAACACTGCAACATTTACACTCTTTTTTCTTAGTTAAAAATTACTCACCAGACATTTTTCAGACCCGTCAGTTACACTCTTGGTACTCTCTTCTAAATTCCTAACTAATATGCTCTTATTAATCCAAAGAAAAAAATAAATAACATATTATGGAACTCATAAAAGAAATCAGTCAAATATTTATCCTACAAGATGTCACTGTAATTGTCCTTTAAGAGCGCACCTTTTTTAAACAAACCCAGCAACATTTACACTTTTTTTTCCTAATTTTTCCTAATTTTTTCCTAAAAAATTACTCCGCAGAAATTTTTCAATTCCGTTGATTACACTCTTGGTAGTTTCTTCTAAATTGCTTTAATTAATCCAAAGAAAAAAAATAACATATTACGGAAATCATCAAAAATCTGTCAAATATTTATCCTACAAGATGTCATTGTAATTGTCCTTTAACAGCGCACTTATTTACACGAACACTGCAAAATTTACACTGCTTTTACTTAATTAAAAATTCCTCCCCAGAAATTTTTCAGACCCGTCAGTTACACTCTTGGTACTCTCTTCTGAATTCCTAACTAATATGCTCTTACTAATAAAAAAAAAAAAATAGGTAACATATTATGGAAGTCAAATATTTATCCTATCGAACACTGCAAGCAACATTTACACTCTTTTTTCTTAAATAAAAATTACTCCCCAGAAATTTTTCAGACCCGTCAGTTACACTCTTGGTACTCTCTTCTGAATTCGTAAATAATATGCTCTTATTGATCCAAAGAAAAAATAAATAACATATTATGGAAGAGTCAAATATTTATCCTAGAAGATGTCACTGTAATTGTCCTTTAAGTGCGCACTTTTTTTACACGAACCCTGCAACATTTACACCCTTTTTTCTTAATTAATAATTACTCCGCAGAAATTTTTCGGATCCATCAATTACACTCTTGGTACTCTCTTCTGAATTCTTAACTAATATGCTCGTATTATTCCAAAGAAAAAAATAAATAACATATTATGGGAGTCATAAAAAAATCAGTCAAATATTTATCCTACAAGATGTGACTGTAATTGTCCTTTAAGTGCGCACTTTTTTTACACGAACCCTGCAACATTTACACCCTTTTTTCTTAATTAATAATTACTCCGCAGAAATTTTTCGGATCCGTCTATTACACTCTTGGTACTCTCTTCTGAATTCTTAACTAACATGCTCGTATTATTCCAAAGAAAAAAATAAATAACATATTATGGAAGTCATAAAAAAAATCAGTCAAATATTTATCCTACAAGATGTCACTGTAATTGTCTTTTAAGGGCGCACTTTTTTTACACGAACCCTGCAACATTTACACCCTTTTTTCTTAATTACTCTCTTCTGGATTCTTCTGGATTACTCTTGGTACTCTCTTCTGAATTCTTAACTAATTTGCCCTTATTAATCCCAAGAAACAAATAAATAACATATTATGGAAATCATAAAAAACCAGTCAAATATTTATTTATTGCCTGTGCGACGGCTCTTCCGACAGAAAAACTGCCGCAGGCAAATATTTCGTTGTCAATTAGTTCTTTTCTAACGATTCTCAACACCTCTGAAATTACTTGATAATACGAACTGCAAACAAACTAAGAAGGAAGAAATGTCATTTAACATACAGTGTGTTATACTTCAAGAAAACCTAAACAACTCTTTCGCTTTAGAAATATTTGTTATTTTAATAATAACTGCACCATGTTAAATAACTTTGGCAATTTTTGCCCGATTTTCCTGAAAAGGACACAACTTTTTCAGCACAAGTTTCTCAACTTTCTTGTGTTTGATTTATCCCAATGCCTTAATATTTGTAAGAGATCAGCTTTACAAGTAACACTTTGTAATTTGAGCTTTAATGTTTAATAACATTTGTGAACTTTAACCGATGTTGATCGTTTCAGCTCATAAGAAAATGGATCAACAGCGTCTCATTTGTTTGAAATTTAAAAAAGAAACAAACTTATTGAGCTAAGTTCAAGTTGCGTAGACACTTGCGTGTGCTTAGTTTAAACCAGAGCAACAGATGGCGACTGCAACAGGCAACAACATTGGATCAAATACATTGCTGTTGTTGACAATTCAAATAAAACTCTAAAAAAATAACATGCCGCAAAATTCTAAAATTCCTTAAAAATACCTATATTATATTTAAAATATTATCGACTGCCAAATAAAAAAGAGTTATGTTTGGTTAATGTTACGCAATATTTGAATCCGAATTAAATATCAATTCGTTAAAATTCAAAATTATATTTATCAACAATAGATAATGCAACCAATGCACAAAGAATAAGTATTAGGAAACCTATAACAACAATAATAAATACACAACAACAATTCACAATAATACCCAACAGGTACCTGGCTTCACCTTTTATTCAAGCAACGCGCTAATAATACCTCCCCACTATGCCGTGTTTTGCCGTGCGTTTGCAGTCGGACCGTGTTTTTTGTGTTCGTCCGTGCCAAACCGTTTGTACCCAGGTACGTAGTGAAATGACAGCGTCTTACAATTTTTACGCGTCTCTCTGTGTTTGCTATCAAAGCTATCGGTGTATTGATTTAAAAACGTGATAAATAAGTGACATTTTGTGTTAGTGTTCCCATTGACTATTTGTTCATTCTTCGTCGATTTTGAAGAGACAAATTGCCGTTATAAGGTAGGATGTTATTCTATTATTATTGCGTAATCGCTGTTGAATTTTGTTTGAATGCTGGTGCGTTTAAGTCGGTTTAGTGTTGATTGTCGATAAATACCTGCCAAAGGAATTCCTTAAACAATACTTTTATTACATTGAAAATATTAACGACTGTGAAATAAAGTAGGGTTATGTTTGGTTAATGTTGCCTAATCTTTATTTTAACTTTAAGAATCAACGTGTGCTTGTTGTGTGGTATTTAATAAAGTAAAAGCCCATTTAAGTTTGCGTGTAATACGCGTTTGTTTATTAAAATCGGTTGAAATTTAACAGAATTAAACAAGAAATACAACAAAACTTAAAAATGTTTACTCGATCTCCGTCGTTTGTACAATACATCATATGTTTCGTGTTTAAGTGACCAGCAGAAGTCTGCGATCATGTTGATGGTGTTTTCCTTGAAAACGGTTTTTCAATACCTTCAATTTCCTGATGAAATCGTTCACCTGGTTTGTCACTGAGTTGACCAAAGACTGTCAGGAAAAAAATTCAATTGAAAATGCAAAAAGTGAATGAAATTTGGTGATACTAAAGACCTACATCGTCCTAATAGTATACACATTATTGTAATAGGTTAAGACTGTCGATTAATGATTTTACGATATTTTGGTACAAGTCGAATAGTACTTAATAACATATTAGATAGACTAAAATACAATAAAGCAAGGTAATACAAGGTTTGGTACTATGTCTCAGCTAAAATTCTTTACTGGAATTTATATCAGTACCAAATCACTCAGATCAAAAGATTGATTGATTATTGTCAAACTAGTGAATCAGGTATTATTTTTGATCAGTAGAACACATCTAGCTTTGAAACTTGCAAATGGTAGAATTTTGGAAATCTAAAAACGTCACAAGTCATATGTTCTTTGCCAAGAAAAATGCTTTCACTTTACTACATTTCGATACTTATTGAAAGATAAACAAAATAATGTTGATTTAGTGGTAACAAAGTTGTTGTAGTTGCTAACAGGCAACAGAGCGACTAGCTGATTCGTATTGTTACAATATTAAGTATCGACAGTCGAAGAAACAGAAAGTTGACTGCTGAAAATTGTTTATAACGTTTTAAAAATTACTGATCGACGATATTCCATACGTCAAAATGTAGACTACCTATCTCAATTAGTTCGTCACTATTTCCCGTTCTGTAGCAACCACAATAATTTGCATATACTTTCTATGCAAGGTTTCAGAATACTACGAAAAACTCTACAGAAAAATTGTTATAACTTTTACAAAAAATAACGTATAGGAAATGGAAACAAATTGTTAAATATGTTTGCTTCATATGACAAATTAGTAGGTAATTAATCGTTGTATTTACTCATTTACGCTGAGAAATTTTTTTGGTGGCATACAACCCCTAAATCACAGTAATTTTGTCTACTACTTATATGAGTTGCGGTACAAATTACATTCATATTTATAATAGAAAAATGTTTCTAACTTTTACAAAAACTGTTTAAATCCTTTTCTCTTAGGCCAAATTGTAGGTAATTGATTGGAATATCTTTAAATGATTACATTAAGAGCTGAAAAGCCTCCACATTACGATATTATGTATGACACCAACTGGAGGGAGTTGATATTTTGGTTGGCTGTGATAACATGTTTATAACTTTTTCAAAAATTATTATATAACTTTCCACCATATACTAAACTATAGGTAATTAGAAGCGGTAGTCCTATTCATGAATGCAAAATGTTTTGCTCTGAGGTAAAGAACCCCTAAATAACGATATTGTACTTATGTTGTGTGGCTTCAACTGAACATTACTTTATTCTGCTTTAGCAAAATGTTATAACTTTTCTAAATGTTGTTCTATAATTTTCTGTCATGCGTCAAATTAAAGATCATTAATGGGGGTTAAATCCTTTGGTAGTCGATTTCGGAACATTTTGTAAATACTTGCTATGATTGTTACCATACACAATTTAATACTCTAATAAATGTGAATATTTATTTTATAAAAAAAAACAAACGTAAATTTTTTAGGTGTAAAGGTTCCAGTGCTTTAAATTTGCAACGTTTTCAAAAAAATAATTAATAAAATATGAGTATTTCTAACGGCTTCCGAGATGACGCACTATTTCTGTCTTTATTTAACACCAATAGTAATAGCAATATTGTTCTGCAAAATAAAATTTGTGAATATATATATAATAGTCTGTATTCCCCCTCTCAACTGCATTTTTTATTTTGGAAATCGAGCAGTTTTTTTAGAAAAAAATCGAGATATTGGAGGTGTTTGGAAAATGTTGTATATGCCATTATGTTCAGTTCTACCAGATCAATAACTTACACTATGTCTCGTGAAAATTTTTACCTTAACACAGTATTATTAAACATCAAAGTCTTGCCAAACACTTGGTTGTATAGAATCTTTTGTATATTATCAACTTGCCTTCGTGATTTGACGTTCACAATGGAGATGTTTCCACTATCCGTATGTGGACGAAGAACCTCTGTATATTCTGTACTGTAAATCCAAATGCTCCACAAGCCATAAATGTGAGTGGAGCCAGTGCAGCGCGGCGCTGGTTCAGTTAGAACAGGTGCTACTCCAAGAGCTAATATTTGAGATTAGTAAACATTAGTGAGTTGTCTCTGCCTCGGCCACTTTGTACCACAGGCTCATACTTAACGGCGACCAATAATAAGTAAAGCAAGGAAATTAGAGAGTAAAATTCCGAAGTATTTTTCATCTTATATGTATGTGAGAGAGACTTTTGGGGTAAAGATACGTCATAACATGGACGGCAACTTTTACGTTACATAAAAAAGACATTTTTCATTAAGGATTAAGTAAACATCGTAGGGTAGTAGAGGGTCCTAGAACGTGCCATGAATTTTATAAAAGTATACATAGCGACGTCGGCGTCGGCGTCGGCGTCGTTAGAAATGACGTCCTAAAAATTGCTTCAAAAATGTTTGCTTATATCTAGATTATTTGGGTATCAGTACAAATTATTTGTGCAATAAATAAAATAAACCGTGCATTTATTGTAAGCATTTGATAAAATATTTGAGCAATGCCAAAAATATTTAAACAATACAAAAATCTGATGTGGCCAGGCACATGACTTTATCATACAATATATAAAATTAATAGTGTAGCTGCATGAGATTCTATAGAGATCGATCGTGTTTGCATTCAAATAAAACGAATTAGCCAGGATTTGACAGATATTGACAGTTGGCATTGTCAAAAAATCAGCCTGACACTACCTACTGTCATTAGAATAAAAATATCTGGCAAATCCTATATTAATGCAGACACGATCTCGATCAAATAGAATTTGCTCCTAGAGCTACACAATTAATTTTACCAATAAATGTCATAGACGTAAATTATACAAAATTTCCTCTACTTTAGTTTATTATTTAACTATTTTGACGAAATTACAGAAATGGCGGCTCATTTGCAAAATCCTTGAAAAATGCATAACAACATTGCTATCCGCACTCGAAAGACACATTGACTTTGTAAACACCATGGAAACATCAGGCTGTTTAAATATTGTTTCACATAGCGTACGTGCGCGCGTTTTTCCACCTCATCGCATTCTCCATGCATTTGCGTGTTGAATTGACGTTTCGCAACCGCTGACGATCTGAATACTGTCAAAAGTTTAAAAATATCCTGGCTACCTACTATTAATGCAGACACGATATCGATCAAATAAAATTTGCTCCTGCAGCTAAACTATTAATTTTACCAAAAATGTTATAGACATAAATTATACAAAATTTTCTCTACTCTAATTTGTTATTTATCTATTTTGACGAAATTACAGAAATGACGGCTCATTTGCAAAATCGTTGAAAAATGCTAAGATTAAAAGCCAGTTCCTTTGGACCCTTTTGAACCAAAAGCTTTTCAGCTCTAAGTTTGGTCATAAAACTTCTAAATATGAACTTTCGTCCCGATACCTTTAGTAGTTTCTCCGGAATCGTCGCCACAAAAATCGTTTACACACACACAGACATACATACACACAGACACACACACACAGATTTTTTTTAACCTTTTGTACCCATAACGACCTATTTCCGCTAAAATCTCAATTTTTTTCGGCGCGATTACAATACTTCATCATAGTGCGTATGATAAAGTAAAAATATTTAAGTAATGCAAAAAATTACTTGTGCATTAAAAAAATAAACGTGCAATAAGTTTATATAAATGTACATTAGAATAAATAATTGTGCATATCTATATTTGAATGTTCCTCTCATCATATTTTTGTACACTTAAATAAATAAATGGGCAATGCAATCGCAAAAATGGCAAAAATATAATGAGCAGCCTAAAAAATGTTTGTTCATTGAAAAAAATATATTTCTGATGCACAAGTTATCCATTCTACGGCAAAAATGTAATTTTGTATGTAACATATTTATATTTATTTAATGCACTATATTTATTATTTTAATGCTCAAAGTAGGTATTTATTTTATTGCACATATCTATTTAAATATTGCACGCTTAAATCGCGACAAATAAGTTATTAATACTACCCTAATTTTCAACTATTTTATTCTCGAAAATATTTAAGGCCATACTCATAGAAATTACCTTTAAAACAAGTAACAGATTTATCAGTTTTAAAACAATATATGGTTACCATTCAAAAAATTGTCGAGATCTAGTGCTCAATCTTTATTACTTTAATGCACAAGTTATCCATTTTAGGGCACAATATGAATAAAATATTGCTCATTACAACATTTTTCATGTAACATATTCATATTTAGTGAATGCACAATATTTTTTTATTTTAATGCTCAAACTATTAAATCTAATGGTCAAAGCATTTATTTTAATGCACATATCTATTTAAATAATGCACGCTTAAGTCGCACCCTTTGTTTATTTCCTTATTAATATAGACAAGCGACATAAACCTGCTAAATATCCATTAATTTAACAATAAGCAGTAAAAATTATGCATGGTATTCCAGCATAATAACCGCTAATATAAAGCGTAATGGTGGGGAGCCGATTTAAGCATCAACAGCAGCAGAACGGCTCAACCTAAGGCTAATTCAGATCAATTATAGTAAAGGGGAAATGAGTCCGTCATCTCCAGGCATGAGTGACAGTTTTGCAGTGCAATTTATCGCGGTAGTGTTCGCCGAGTGTGTTTGCGGCTTAAACCCTTCGCTTACGATAAGTTAATTAGCGATGTTCGGCTAGAGAGAAGAACACATGAATGACAAAATCAACAAAAAGGTACGACTATAGATAACATGATAGAGTCAGACTGTAAACACAATTATGTCTTCCTCCGCGTGACGTCATGTCGTTGATATAATTGACATACCGTCAAGGTCTTGGGTTCATAGTAAGACACGATGGAAGTCCGGAATGCTCCGGAAACTACTGCGATATTTCCCCCTCCCTGTCTTGAATTGTGTCAACCGAGGCGATGCCTTTGCGAAATTAGTCAGTGGAGTATCGAATAAGTTTTGATAGATTCGCTATTGAGGTGCTTACTAAGTGACTCATTTTGTTTTAAACGGCATAATTACGTTTATGATTATCCAAGCCAAAATTCTTTCGAAGTTGAGTTACGACCTCACTGTCATGCTTATTTTTCGCTTAGGGGTAATTCCATGTCAAACCAATACAGTTTTATTCCTCGCCACCTTGGATTTTGATGAAATGTTGTACAAGTGTTGTCTTCATGTAGTTATAGAAAAATGCTAAATTTTATTAATGTTAACCCGTTTTGCAATTACGGGTATGCAAAATTTTTTAAATTGTTCGGACATGATATAATTAAATGCCGATTGTCGCTCCCCTAATTAATCTAGAGAGGTGGGTAGATAGGTGCCATTTTATAGTTTCTTCCATGAGCTTTCTCGTGATAAACAACACAATAAGGCTTGTGGGGACATTAGTTTTCTTATTTACAAATTTAAAGTTTTATATTGATTATTTCAAAATGCTCATTTTTTAAATTTAAAAAAATCAGATTATAGCTCACATTGTTTTTAGTTAATTCCCGAAGTTTGATAGTGGGACGGAAATGGGTTTATGTCTTAAAAAAACTAAATGTCTACATACATTATATTTAGAAGGAGAAGTCGAATTGTATTCAAACGGACCACTTCTATGGTTGCCAACATGGTCATTTTGACCCGGAGACTTCGGGTTTGGCAACCATTCTCCGGGCTACGGGAAATATCCCAACAATATATTTGCGTTTGGCCAAGGCAGTTCACAGAATAGTATCATACTGGTCTGCCATAAAACAGTTTTTTTTTCAATCATGGAGATGGCGACAGCGATACCTTTATTTGAAAATTGTATTATTAGTTGGACTATATATTTACAAAGACTGACAGATATAGTTATCATTTTTTTCTAGAGATACATATCATTATGGGGGTTTATAGAAAACACCAATATTGTCGGAATAAAATACAAATTTATAATTAATTAGGGAGCATGTGGATAATTACTTCAAGCAAAAACACATTATCCCTTAAAAAAATGCTTATCAAAATTATGCTTGGTTTAGGTGGTAATATTGGCATTTTGTCTAATGTTGGTTGTGTCGTAAAAAAATCAACTAGAAGAGGCAGAAACGAAAAGAGGGAAAACTAGTAGACAGTAATTGAAATAAATTAATTAACTGGTAATTAGCGTCTAGCGCTCATCGTTTTCTACACTCCCTATATCCAAATTTAACCCCAAAGCGTTGCTAAAAAGTATGTGTCCAAACCGCACATTTTTGGGGCGGCTGTTATTAATTTAAACTTATGTTCCATAATATATTTATTTTCCTCCGTGTCAGCATAGGCACAATGTTGGCCCTAACTACTTCTATGATTTAAAATTAATAACAGTATTAAAATAAATAACGTGTATTGTATTCACTTGGTTGATATATTTTTTCATTCAACATTATGTTGTAGAAATTTACTTTTTGTAAAAAATGAACCCATTTCCGCCCCACTTTCTAACTATCGGAAAAAACTACAAACAGTGTAAGATATTAGTTGATTGTTTTTCAAACTTTTAAAAAGGAACAGTTTGAAATAATCAAAATTAAACTTCGTATTTTTAATTAAGGAAAACAAAATACCCCACAAACCCTATTGCGTTGTACATCAGGAGAAAGAGAGGAAAACATCAGGTAATAGCTTACACTGTTTTTAGTTATTCCCAGAGTTTGAAAGTGGGACGGAAATTGGTTCACCTCTTAACAAAAATAAATATAATATTTACTAAAAATGGTATACCAACCATCAAGTGAACGCAATACACTGTGATTTATTTTAATATTAGACAATAAATAACTGTTCAGTTTCAATACAATTTGATGTTATAGGTGACTTCTCCTTCTAAATATAATGTATGTAGACATTTATTTTTTAAGACATTAATCCATTTCCGCCCCACTATCAAACTTAGGGAATTAACCGAAAACAGTGTAAGCCACTATCTGATTTCCTTTAAATTTAAAAACATGAGCATTTTGAAAAAAAAGAACAAATTAAACTTTTAATTTTAAAATTAGAAAAACAAAATTCTCCCACGAGCGAGAAAGAGAGATAAAATGCCACCTATAACCACCTCTCTAGATTAATTCGGTGATCAAATGCAATTTAATGCGTGTAAAATGTTATAGAATAGGTCTTTAACTAACCAATTTTAATATGAATATTTTTTTACTCATAAAGGATTAAACAAAAAAAAAATTACAAAACGTCGGTCATTCACTCTATTCAAAGACATTTTGTTAAAATTTCCAACGTTTTTTTTTCTTAATACGAATGAAATACGTTTCCTGAAAATTGCATCAAACTGTTGACTGGGTGTTTATTTATTTATACAGGCAGTATACGGGGTTAGCCAAAATTACCGGAACACCTAAATAATTCTCCAACCGTAATTTTTTTAAAAAAATTTCACACAAAACTTTTTGGCTTTAAAGAAGCTATTGTTTAAATATATTTTTAATATACAGGATGTTTTAAAATAAACATAATAAAATTTATGGAAATTTGGTAACGTTTCCTTTTTCAAATAGAACACGCTATATGTTTTTACATTTTTTAATTCTATTATTAATTCTATGAAGTTTTCATAGGAATCATTTTTAATTATAAGCGGATCGCGGTGGTCCCTTCTCTAGTTGGATATACAATTTTCTTCTTTGGATGCGTTAATTAAATATGTAATATTTTTTTATATGTAATAACATGTAAACGATCTAATAAGTATAGTATCAATTTTAAATTGTACTCTTCAATGAACGATATATATTCTTGCGTATATATAAAACAACCGTTGTTTTGGATTTCCAAAGGTTGCTTTGAATTGAGACGTTTTGTTGTGTGAACAGGATGATTTAAATTTACTCTGCAATATTCTACGGACTTTTCATTTGAGAAGATTGTAGTTAAAAGTTTTCAGCTTAAACAGCATACGAAAAAATAGAGCGAGGTATCATAAGATAGATCTTAGAAACTTTCGTCTGAAACTTTTTTTTATTTAACCTTAGTCAATTTTAAAAATAACAAACAGTTTGAATTTTATTTTATACATGCCGCTCACTGCATGTACAGAGTGGTGTAAAATTTAAAAAGTTATGATGTTGGTGTCGATTGTGTCAAGATAGTGTCATTTTGCATATTCGCATCGGGTAGGCTATATTCCCCTATATTATAAAAACATGCTGAGATAAGAGACAGCGCCCCGAATAGGGGTGTGCTGCGGCAAATTGAGCCGCAATGTCATCTTCTAATCCAACACTCCGCAGGATTAAGGGTTTAAGGGTAGCTCCTTAAGTGCGCTGCTTCCTCGCCTATTAAGGCTCGCGTGCGTCGCAAAAGTTTATTTTAATTTTGCATCACGAACCTATGCATTTTGATTAGCTACACCCCCATCATATCCGTATTAGCCATTATACCGCGAACGGGGGGTGTAAAAAATCAAAGCGTCTCGTCGTGAAACATATTCATGAGGTTTTTTTTTCTTGAGCCCTCGACAGATTTCTTTTCGCCGCGGCTCGAGGCGTAATAGCGGTGGTCGTTTTAAACCGAATAGGGGGCCACCTTATCCCATTAATAAACATTACTGTAGTGTAGATTTCATAATGCTAAACCATTCGCACCTACCTCGGCGACGCTCGCGCCCTCAAAGTGCATAAAAGATGAGGGTTTCTATATTTCCGACAGCCACGCTGGATAAAAATTTTCCCGCGAAAAGAAATCTCATCATTTACATATTGAACTTCTCTCGCGGCATAAATATTACATTAGGTTATTTAGATACCTCCCAAACCTCGGGTGATTATTATACAGGGAGAACCAATATGATGCAACCTAACCTGTAGTGCTTCGCACTAGTCTGCGATGAGACTGTTGGTGTATGCTTTGTATGCTTTGCGCTTGCGAACACGTCGGTCAAGCTGATCCCACACTTGTTCAATACGATTCAAGTCAGGACTTTCGCCCATGACCTGAAATCCACGTTCTTGTAAAAAGTTTATGGCAATGCCGGCGGTATGTGGCTTTGCATTGTCCTGCCTAAGGATGAGATTTTGACCGACGCCATATGCAGCAGGCACCACCTGGTCCTCCAAGATGTTTTCGAGTAATTCATGGCATTTAGTCTACGAGGAACCACAAGCTCAATTCTGTTGTCTATACTGATTCCAGCCCAAACCATCACAGATCCACGACCAAATCCATCGACCGTCGCAACGAGTTAAACGAAATCTGGACTCGTCTGTAAACAGTACAGGCGTCCAGTGACGAAGTTGTTAATGCTTTGTGATGCTGCGTAAGGCGTGGTGAGCGGAGAGGTCTTCTTGGTTTCAAATTCGCTTCTTTTAATTTGTTCTAACAGTTTAATCAGAATGTTCTATTCCATGTGCTCGTCTTAGGTCTTAGGTCTCGTTCTGTGGCAGTACGCTGACGTGGAGAGGAGAGGACAAGAGATCGGTCTCGATTTTGGGTAGTTTTTCGACTTCGACTTTGTCCAGCTCTTCTAACATATTGGCCAGTCTTCCGAGACCGATTCCATAAACGTTGAATAACAGAAGGGAAAACTAACGTCCCTGCTAACATGTCGAATAGAGTGGCCATTAGGCTTCCCATCCCAAAATTACGGGATCCCGGGATCCTAAAAAAGTTCAATCTAAATTATTTTCTTATTTTTTTTTAAATAATTGGCGAAATGTGCGCACTGACCTACAATAAATCCATTCAGCTGCTATTTTTTAAGTATGGACATCAGTCTATAACAGCACCCTTTCTGATTAAATTAAGTATCAAGCATAAAATGTTCGTTTACGCCAAAATGTTGCTATAATAGGTAGAACAAATTTTGCAAGAACTAGATATAATTCAATATGGAGACAAACATGAACCTTTTCAACTTGCATAAGTCTTTTTAGTTCCTTTAGCAATCAACAAAAACAAAAAACAGAAAAAAATTAAGAAAATTGTGGCGGATTTCTTTACACACTTGGATTCAGTGAGTTTCTTCCAGTTTAAAGATTTTACCATAAACTAAAGAATGAAATATGTTGGTACGAAGCATCTCGAGTTTGTGATGAGCTGTGACAGCGGTAATTTGGTTACTTCTGACATTTCTTCATCGCACAATTATCGCTTTTTTGCCTATTAGTTGAAAAGTTTTGTCAAAAAGTGCACTTCGATAAAACAAATCTATATTATTAATTTTTTTCATGACAGGAAATTAAATATTTAATATTGTAAGAAGTTGCACTGTATATTTCATCAATTTTTAACAATAAATAACCTCTTCACTTAAATAAATTTCGTCAAAATGTTTTATTGGCATTAGTATGAGAAATTGAAAATTTGGTTCGATCAAACAATTTCTTTTGTCGTGACCATTCTTGAAACATTATACAAAAATGCAACATATTTGAGCAAATTTAAGATATAAGAGCAAGTTATTATCTAATAGAGTATAAATTTTGATTGATTTTATTGATGTCAATACGCACACTTTAACACCTTTTAACCGTCAATTTTCAATTTTGGTAAAATTTGAAAACGTTGAACAAGTTTTGGGGTAAAAGATATTGTCCAATAAAGTATATTTTAGGCGTTTCTTACTGACTGGATTTGGTAACTTTTGTCATCCCAGGCGTTTTCGCTTTTTTTCATTAATCCCGAATCCCGGGATCCTGGAATCACAAAATCTTTAATCCCGAAATCCCGGGATCAGTATATTGTCCGGGATTGGAAGTCCTAGTGGCCATGCTGAATAAGGGCGACAGCACGAGCAACTTGCACTCTACTAAGATGCCTCATTTTACTTCTAATGGCGATTCTAATCAACGAAAATTGACAACTGAATTCATTTGTCATCTGTGTCATATGTGAATTCAAAGCATACATGACACTTTTTCCATGTTGTTTTACGTTATTAATTTACTTTTGAAGTTTAACTTATAAGTAACCAAAAGTTCTATAATATTGTTTTTGTAATTTTCCTTGGTTAAGTATATGCCCTTAAAGCATACCAAAACGTGTTCCCCTATTTTTTTTTAGTGCTGTATTAACAATATCAAAAATTGTCACAAAGTTAGGTGGATGTCTTACTGTGTCTTACACATTGGAAACGGAAAGGATGCGAACATGAATCTGATCTTAACAAATGTCGAGATCGCTCAGATTAAATCTTGACGTTTCGGGAAATCAGCCGAATAAATTACTCTTGAGTGATCACTTGTTACAATACACAAGAAGACATTTAGTGTCTTCATGAATTTTTAGTGGCAAACTGCCAGTGAAGAGTCAATTGACCGTATCTTCAAGTGTGAATATTGTGTCAGCTTAATATACTCCAATCGTGAGCGCCGTTACAAAATGTTACAAGGGAGGAAAAGACACGTATTTTTAGTATTAAATGGCGCAGCTTAAATAAAAAAAAAAATGTACAGGTATTTATATATTCCAAGTTCAGTACTCAATATCAAAACTAGAAACGTTTGGATTATAAAACAATATAAAACAAACTAACACACATAGATAAAAACTTCTCAGGCTGATATCTTACATGGTGTAGAATCATCAGGGATGTTAAATTACGGTAATTAATTTCTCTCGTAAATTACCGTTGAAACTAAACTCATTAATTTCAAATATTAAACTACCACATAAATTAAAATTAAATATAATAATAAGATAATTAAAAATTCAAATTGTTAAATTAAACCGGCGTATATAATACCAATCACTGCAGGTTATGAATGCTACTTATCTTAATAAAAATGTGTGGTAAATAAAAGTCATTATTTTGTAGATAACTAGCAATCTAACTAAGGATGTTAAGTTTCCGTAAATAATTTTTTCAGTAAATTATCGCTGAAATTAAAGTTATTACTTTGAAATTTAAATTACCACGTAATTAAAAATTGCAATTAGTAAATTATACTTTCTTAAATTACCGGGTAATTCAAAATGGTAATTTACAGATGCCAGTAAGTTCATTTATAAAATGAACAGTCAACAGCATAATTATAGTATAAAATACTAGAATTGATCACATTTTTGAAATTAATTTATAAATTCCTGTAAAATATCAACTGTAATTAAAATTTTCGGTAAATTACTGGTAAATTATCAACGGTAATTTAAATTGACGATCAGTTATTACTATCGGTTATTTAAGCCATAACTTACGGTAATTATAAATCGGTAAATTACCATTATTTACGGTAATTAATTTGGTAATTTACGCGGTAAATTATGATTTTATATCCCTGAGAATCATTTGTTTAGTGATTTTAGTCAAATTTCTACATGACCGTAATAGCCCATTGTTGACCAGGTTTTTTTTTTTATAAAATTATAGTATTTTTTTAACGAAGCAATGGTTTTAAACAGTTTACAAAAAATGGGTGGTTTTAACATGAAATAAAACATGTTTTAAACAAGGAATAAAACTTGTTTTAAACATGTTTTAATTCACACATAAGCATTTTGATCGGCATCTTTTCTTCTTTACTTCAGTTGCGTCAACTGTTATTATATTACTATATTTTATGAAAAACTTTAAATACAAAATTTAAATTGTGTCTGTTTTTTTCTTCCAATTATCTAAGCATACAAATCTTGAAGACCAGCATACAGCTTGCTTTAATATCCTGTTCAAACTTTGGCAGTTTAAAGCACGTTTAAAACAAACTGTTTAAAACATGTTTAAAACAAAATAGTTTAAAACGAGTTACATTGTTGTAAAATAGTGTTACAGTTGAGTTTTAGGTCAACAACCCTGTTGTTGACCTAAAACTCTCTAAGGTCGTCATGAGAGTGCTAAAACTTGTATGCTCAACGAAGCTTAATACAATGTTGTTTTCTCACTAGGTTTTCGGGTTTGACCACTGTACATAGACTCTAATCCCAGAATTTGCTATTTTGTCTGATTTTAAATCAAAATTGTTGCTTTATTCGTTTATTAAAATGCTAAGAGTTTATCATATGGGCTCAAGGAGAAACTAACATGCCTTTAACTTAATTTTATCGAGGTGCCACTATAGAAATGCAAGAAGATAAACTAAATCGAGGGCGATGATGTAAAACTGAAAATACAGTCACTAAATGTCCGTATTTAAGGGGTTACATATCTTTTAAATTAATTTTTATGATTTTTTTGGTTTTATTTTACGTAGTATAAGTGTTTAAGAATGTTGTTTTTAAAACTATTTTAAAAAAATCAAAAGACTAAAGAAGCTACAATATTTTTTGTTACCTGGAATAAATGATATTAGTAAGTTGAAAAGTTTTAATTTTATAACGCTGTAAACTTGCTTCAAAACTTTAAACCCTGTTTTCTCAAAACCATGCTTCAAAATCGGTACCAGTGATTCTTTCTAGACGGATCAACCAACTTCGTTTTCTTTAGTGAGAGCTAGTAAAATTCGCTAGTCCTTGTCGTATCCGAATGTTGTTTTCTTCTAGCGAAAACAAATGAAATTTGTTACAAAAATTGGAATTTTAAGTTTGCAAGTTCACTACTTTCTAAAAAAGAGGTAAGAAGAGGTCAGAAGAGGTGAGGGGGGATTATGCAAACAACTTCTCGATAAGCGTTTACATTATTGCAGAAAAACCTCCACCTTTATAGTTTCCCTCCTTTTTTTGAAAAAATATCTTGAAAATAGACAATATTTAGTCGGGTGAAAGGTATATGACCCCTTAAGTAATAATAACATTAAAAGGGGTCGTGTCAGGTATCATAGGATGGCTATTTTAAAACCAAGTAACTTTTGTCACAACATTATTTAACTAACGTCTTTGAAGAGAGTGAATTAGACCTGATGTATTGTCATTTTAGTACCAGTTTTAGGCTATATTAATTAACTTAAGAGATATTAAATATAAAAATTATTTAGTTTTAAAAGTGCTGTTCTATGGTACTTTCCACTTTCCCAATATAACTAAAAAGTAAATAATCGATATACTATCGGCGGGAGTTTCGCGTCTTTCTTCGCGGAAACCGCGAAACCGCGGACGCGATTGAGTAAATTTATGGATATCGGTTTGGGACTGTACTTCCACTCGAGTCGCCATGACGACGGCTCAATAACATGACAGTTCCGTGTTTGACATTCTCAAAATGACAACGCTGTTCGTCTCGCTGCTATAGTTTTGCTCGAAATGGCTTAAATGTTGTCGCAGTTTGTCAGGTTGATGTCATATGTCCTAAGTAGTTATTTGTACAGTTGCAGCTTGGATATAATAAAATTAGTTTTCAAGCTTAATTAACGAGATATGTTGAAGAAAGAGAGAGAGAGAGATTGAGAGATGTAGAAGTTCTTTGCTTTGTACGAAATAGACGACGGATGGGTGGAAATAAAAAGTGGTAGCGGTGTGTCCAGGTCGACTGGACTTCGGAGAGTAGTCCGTCCGTCTTTGGACCATCGGCATCGCGCCGTATCTTGGCCGTTCGGAAACGCCGTTGGACCGAACGCTCGCTGGTCCGGCTCGTCGCTCGCTGTCCACCGGCAAGACGTGTTTCTTATAATACTTGGAATTCCTGTCGAGGCAGCCTGTTCAATATTTAAGCCAAATTACGGGAATACAAGATTGCGTCGCATCGCGTCGCGTTCATCTCGCACACGAGCACGACTTTTATGTGATGCCCGTCTGACATATCAGCGCCTATCTCCGATTAATTGAGCCGAACGCGACCGCCGACTTCCATCCGTCATCAAATCATCATAATCCTTCCCCACCTACCACGATCGCAAGCAAAACTAAGGCAAGCGTCCCAAATTCAGAGACTGTCCTAAATTGTCCGACACATTTCCGTTTAGTTGGATAAAATAAGAAATCTACAACATTGAACTTTATTTTAGGACGTCCGGTTTGTTGATTTGACGTTACACTTATCAACCCACAATAGTTTCTTATTCTAACAAAGTTCTAACGGTCGGAATATAACCTAAAAGTTTGACTGATCTTGATAATTGAGTGTTATGCTAGAACAGTGGTTCTTACCCGGTGCTCCGAGGAACACTGGTGGTCCGCGAGCTTGTTGCAAGTGCTCCGCAACAAAAAAAAACAAAAATTGGCGCACAAGTTGTTTTTTTATAAACTATTTTTTCTACCTTGCGACAAGAGTTACTAAAAGTCAGTGATCTAGTGTTTTCATAATGACACCGAAAGCGGATTCGTTATGAGTTTATAACGAACGCAAAGTTGAAAAAAATATTTAGAATTTTCAAATAGTAAATATATGAAATAATAAATATGAATAAAATAAATAAAGAATTTAGAACATAATGCAATAAAAATAGAAATGGGTATAGCTCTGCTACACATGCCACATAAAAATTCTGAAAATATTTAAACATTTTGAAATATATTTCCTAAAATAAAGATAATAAATATGATGTTTTGATAATATATATTTTTGCCATCATCTACATATCATCCACATGTTATGTGCGGATTTATTACCCCTTAGATTAGTATAAAGTATAAAGTTGTGCGGATGTATTACCCCTTAGATTAGTATAAAGTATAAAGTTATTAAAAATTATCAAAACTACTTGAGTAGGTGGTACGTAACTGCTAATATAAAGAATCTAGCCAAATTACTTAAATATTTGACAAACTACGAAGGTTTTGAAAGTTTTATTATATTTAAATTTATATTACCGCAAACATGTCAGATGCTTGGAGGAACTATCACAATATACCAAATAGGTGGCGGCATTTATAACCACCAGGTGATAGTTCACGAACAAAATTTTGTGGGGCCAGAAAATCAAAACATACACACACACAAAATGTCGAATTATGTGAATACGGGCAAAAAGAAAACTTCGGAAGCAATTCGGTACATCGACAGTGCTTTTTCCCTCAAACATTCAAGAGTTGGTTTGTAGAAATAAATTCCAAAATCCCCGTTATGTTCTAAATTTATACAGAACTACCTATATCTTTTTCTTTCTTCTTAAGGAATTGAGAAAACCAATAAGTCAATATGAACCTTTTTACTCGGAATGACATTTAGTTTTTAGAAGAAAATCTGTAAAACGTTGTATGTGGATTTTATTTTGTTACTTAAATTTATTTACTTTTTATTGTTGTAATGGGTATTGATTATATTTTTTCGTTTTCGCATTGTTTAATATATATTTTATCTTTTATTTTTCTTTCGTTTGTTAACATTTCAAACGGCCGTAACTTCTTAAGGAATAGAAAGAAACATAAGACCATATAAAACATTATACTCAGAATGACATTTCATTTCTAAAAATTAATTCTGCTGAAAAAAAGGTAGACTATTAATATATTTATATTTTTTCTAATTAATGTTATTCTGTAACTGTTATTTAACAATCGTTTTAATTTTGAGTATGTAGTAATGTTTTTGGTGCTCCGCGAATTTTTCGTATGATCAAAAGTGCTCCCTGACTTCAAAAAGTTTAAGAACCACTGTGCTAGAAGTTGGTTTTTCTTGTAAGGTAACTGCATTTCGACTTCTTTTTACATCGCTACAGGATAACAATAATTAAGAAAATTGTAATAATATCTATTTAGGCTTTATATTTTCATAATAATACGGTGTACTACTCTTTTAACTATTATTATTTACATATTTAGGGGTGTCGGAATTAGGTACATGTAAATATAGCACGTCCTTAAATCAGACATGTGTGTCGGAATTGTGTACATGGTTAGAAGTAATATACAGTGTGCGCCAAAAAGTTAGAGCCATATGGGAAACTTTTTTATTATTCATTTCTCAGAAAATTTTATTCTTCTTAAAACTTTCTGCTTGGCTTAAAACCAAAAATGCAGTTGTTGTCCAACTTTAAGTTTTATTAGCCATATACAGGCTGGTTCAGAAAATATGAGTTAATGATAAGAGTAAAGTGCCTTTATTTTCATTATTACCGTCAAATGTTATTGGGAAAAGTTGGTTACAAGTACAAATTATATTCAAATTTAAAATCCCAAACAAAAACAGAATATCTGATGTTAGATGTTTATAATTCAAAATGGCAGCGAGTGCAATCTGGCAGCCATAATAATTGAACGTGAGTTTGCAACTTTTATTTTCCTATTACCTGTAACAGAATTATGCAGCTGTCAGATTTTGACACTTATGTCAGTTAAAAATCCAAATTTGCAAATTCAACCGGACGACGTATAAAATACAAATAAATCAGATAGAATCAAACTAATTTAAACGTTTAACGATAAAAAATAAACATAACTAGGTACACAAAACATGGAAATGCAATCACCCATAATGTATATAAAGAGTACATTAAAAGAAAAGTTTTTCTTCAATTTTTCTATTTTGTATATTCATTTTATTTGTTTTTTCAAACACTGCCGCCGGAAATCTGTTCACGTAAAAATTTAAACTTGAATTGACAAATTTACCAAATTTCATTTTTGTTAAAAACATTTAAAAAAATTAAAAAAATTATCATTATCATACGGACATTTGTTTGTGCCACTGTATGTGGCAACTCCGTAATGCGCTGGAGCGTAGCGTGATATCGACAACTGGCCCCTTTTTCTTTCGCAATAAAAACGCATTTTTTCATGCGTTTTCAATCGCAGACGGGATTCAGACGAACACATCTGATAAAAAAATACATTAAAGAGACTAATTAGCGAATAACACAACAATGTGTATTTTGAACCAGTTTAACTTTATTTGCGATTATCTTTGCGTGTATCTAGAAACGGGCAACTGGTCCCTTTTCACGTCCACGCACACATATGGTTCTACTGCTGTCTTTCCACAAGAAAATAAAACATATTTTACATCAAATTCCGACACGAGTGTCGGAATTACGGATATCAATAATCCCTAATTATTACACTAGTAGCAGAGAGTAGCGATTTTGGCACTAATACACCACCTTTGGAGATAAAAGTTGAACTCATGCCATCTCCATTAGAAAAATCATTATTCTGGCCTGAAACACCCAAATAAAGTAAAAAGAAATTGTTTATCTGTAACATTATTATCTAATATTTGTTGATAGAAAAGAAATAAAAAAAATCATTCTAGAGATGTCTAGAAGTTCTGCCTGCATTTGAGACGTTTACCTTATATATGAAAATTGTCCATACTTCCATACACATAGAGGAGAGTGTGACGTGCAAAAAAAGACTAAAGGACTGAAGGTCCCGTTGATTGAAAGAAGTGAGTGTGCGAAATTCCCTGTATCCCCACAAGAGGGAGATAAAAATGGGGAAGAAAAAGGTGCGAGACCGTGACGACTCCGGGCCGAGGCTCCTCTCTTTCGAGGAAGCGTTGAATGTGGGCATTGAGGCATCGAGAGAGCAAAGGTCTAATGCATATCAATGGAATAGCTGTCCGTGTAGTGCAGAGTCAAGTGGAGCAATGATGGAGATATAGGACAATCGAAAAGTGCTTTATTAAATCCGTCCCGGGCCCCATTGTGCGACAGATCTAATAGCGCCCCTCCTCCCCCGAGATTGACGGCAATATCCGGATACAAGTCGGAGCGGAGCACCAAGGAAATTGTCAAGTGCAAACATTTGCCATTATACCATTCATCAGTGTCGAACGACCATCTTTAATACTTTATTACAAATTGCCCAACGCCAATGATCCACACATTTACTTAGAAATCGAAAGCTACAATAATATACTAAATTATAGCCGTTTTACACTACGCAATTTTTTTTTATTCAATGGGAGCATTACAATCTAGTCATAATTGACTAATGAGTAACTTAATTCTAACTTATTTTAGTAGTGTCACTTAACCTAACAGGCACCCATCGATGTCTCTCAGTTAGTCCTGGTATACTGGGCACGTTTTTCTTGCGCACTACGTAGCACTGACTCTGCTTTTGGAACTAACACCTACAACCAGCACTTACTCTGCTTTTCCACTAACTCACATTCACACTAACTCAAAAGGCTTCTTTCTCTTGAGTCTTCGGATTAATTCGGTGTTGTCGAGGAGCTGGATGGCCTCAACGTTCACGTGATGGTGAAGCCTTTGCTCGTGACTTCTTGCTAATTTTTGGATTTCTTTGCAAACCAACTCCATTTTAAGGTCCTTGTGGAGATCATCATTCCTAATGTACCAAGGCGCATTGACAATGCATCTCAATACTTTATTTTGGAAGGTCTGGACAATTCTAATGTTGCTTTGTTTCGTGCAACCCCAGAGTTGAGCACCATACGTCCACACGGGTTTTAGAATTTGCTGGTACAAGAGAAAGAAGCCTATTACGTACAGACAGCGTAGAGTTTCGTCCTAGCAGCCAGTACATCTCTCTATAACGGATTCCTAGTTCCTCTCTTTTCTTTTTGACATGGGCTTTCCAGCGGAGCCTGGCGTCTAATGTCATGCCGAGATATTTGGCTGTTTGCGTACGGTACTATTTGGTTATTAATAGTAACCGGGATGTGTTATATCTTCTTGTTGGTGAAGTCAACATGTACTGACTTGAGTTTGTCCAGTTTGATTCTTTTTTTCTTTGTCCAGACCTGAAAATGACCAAGAGCTGTTTGGAGTTTTCTCGTCGTTTCTTCATTGCTGTTCCCAACAGCCAGGATAGCCGTGTCGTCTGCAAAAGTTGCGACAGTATTAGTTTCTAATGCTGGGAGGTCACTGGTGTAGAGTAGGTAAATTAAATTGGGTGGACCCTGGGGGAACCCCAAAAAAAAATAAACAATATTCTTGCCAATGGCATTTCGAATATTTTTTGGCAGAGAGAAAAACGTGTAAAGCAGTTTGTCAAGTAGCCAGATGGGTCGTTTTTTACAAATCATACACCTTTTATGACGTCACATTTTAGATTTCGCTTAAACTTTTTTTATAAGTTGCATGCACTAAATAAGGTTATACCTGTATCAGGAATTAGTCAAAAAAGATATTCTCAGAGATATGAAAGTTTTAAGTTTGGATTATTTACGATTATTTTTCAAACCTTGCCATATCCAAAATTCCATATCTTTGGTTCTAGTAATCGTATCGAACCCAATTTATATATGTAAAAAAACATTGAATTTTTAAAATTATTATTACATAGAAATAATACAGTCACGGGCGGCGTGTCGAAACTCAATGAAAAACGCAACAAACGACTACTTCAGGGGTGTGGGCGACGTCCTGGAACATCTGAACAGCTTTTTTCGTGTTTATTAAATTTATTTTCTTTAATATAACAGCTCTTTCAAGTACACATTACCAAAAGAAGGAAACAGAAAATACAAATGAAACAACGAAAGCACGATAAATACAAACAGTATCTTTTACAAACAATTAAATAAATAAATTCATTATTCTTTTTATAAATATCATTTGTCAAAATACAAAAATTAAGAAAGATTTATTCTACGTAAAAAGTTTCATATGGACCTATTGATAATAAGCTAATATTCATTAAAAAGTTAGGTCCATTTAAAATATTGTTTTATTATTATTTTAATAGAGAATAATAATTTTTTTTAATAGAGAATAAATAAATATTATTATCTATTATTATAGAATAATAATTACGTGCTGAGAAAAAAAGTGTGGGCATAAACACCCAAATAGATTTGTACTCAATAATTTCATCTATAACAGATGATTTCTAAATTTTCTCTTAAAATTTGTTAAATAACAAAAAGGCTTGCCCTAACGTACACAATGTTGAAAACTGCACTAACACTAGATAATTTATAACTCGAGGCGACAAATGTAAAAACCAAATTAAAAATAATAAATGTGAGGAACTTGTTTGCGTTGTCAGAATTGTTTAAATTGTTTGCGTTGTCAAAATTAGTACTTACTTCAATTTCATTTAATTATTTTTTGTTTAATTAAATGCAGTCGTGAAATTTTAAATTGCACTTAGTTTCCTGTCCGCATAAATTGTCGCGTAGAATTGCAAATCACTCTGTATATTTATTGATTTTCTATGAATGGGACCGACATAATTTTTGTCATAGAAGCTCAGAACTTGTCTGGTGGTAGGTTAGTAATCTCATCTGGTATGTAAGATGATATTGAAATCCACCACCAACTCCATTGTTGTCCTAAAGTACCATTATGAGCAGCAGATTTAAATTATATTTTGTTTTTATGTAACAGATAATATTGTAAGTAATATTGTAATATTGTAATATTGTTCTTGTCCGTTGGTTGTAATATCGAAATAACAGTGGTTTATTGGGTTGGAAGGCGTTAAAATTGTTCATGGATTGACCTTGTTTATTAATAAAAATATTTAAAATAATTATCCAATATTAAAATAACACATAAAACTGTGTATAGTATGGTATAACTCGCCACCATTGGGTCGTTTGGCATCTGTGCCTTTCCATATATTTTTGACCAGAGAGATCTTTTGCATTTCCCTGATACTTTAGAGCAGGGCTTCTCAAACTGCTTGCGCTGTCCTTCTCCCGCTCTCGGCTGTCGCATAACTCCGCTCCGCTCCAAGAGGGTCGCGAGCCACACTTTAGAGCCCTGCTTTAGAGTACTTCGATATGGAGATTCGAGTAAGGAGACCTGCCCATGGCTTTGGATTGAGAGAAATCCAAAACAACAGTTGGTTTATTATACCACAGAAAATCGTTGTTTTGACCGGTTGTCTTATTTTAAAATGCATTGACATAAGAATTTGATCTTTTAAATCAAAAGGTTGGGTAATTAGTGAGCTCATTTGTTAACAAATGCGACCAAACCTAGGTTCGCGGGTCATTATGGACGGAAGGCATTTTCCCCCATAACTAGGGAAATCCACAAATATTTGGTGTTCTTCGGTTGGAAGCGTTTTCTTGCCTTGTGTGCGTCATCGTCAACCGAAGACGAAGAAAGCAAGAAACCAGGAGGAGAGTCGAGTCGGCAGTGCGCTTTAAATGTCCGATTCGGAGTTAAAAGTTTTTTGCTCATTATGCAGTCGAAGCGGCTCGCCCTTTCTACCGGCTAACAAGGAATATTCGTCAGCAAGAGGGCCAGCGCGCAGCGGCTGAGCGGCCGGGCGGCTCAGGAAGTGAGTCTGAGAGATGGGTGAACAAACTGACAACTGAAATGTCCAGCCCGCCTACCAAAAAGACGACATGCCTATTGTCTTCCACCGGCCAGCGGACTCACCTCAATTTCGCGCAAAATATCTTCAATTATTTCTTCTTTTTGTACGTCGCGCGACAGCTAACCGCGCACTAGCCACCGATTGAGGAGATTCTTCTGGGGACACCGAGTTATTCATAGTCAAAATGAAGCAATTTCCTGGAGAAAGAGTTCATATAATCGCTGTTGGTAAAACTTGATAAGGTAGAAGACCAGATGGGAGATAGAAGGGATTACCTATAGAGACGTAGTGGAGGTGAATAAAGAAATCAGTTCGATCGGTTGCGTGTCTGCGAGAAGCGAACCCCGCCCGGGGTTTGTATAATAATCAGCACCTCCAATAAATCTATAATCTCATTACTAAACGTGTCGCTTTAATTGAAATCTCGTGTCTTAATGAACAAAGCGGTGTGGCGGCCGTGGATGTCGAATGGTGGATGCTGGCTCCTGCTACCACGACACGACTATACCTGGGCTGGCCCCAGGCTCGAACTGGTCCGGTGCTCGTGGCGCCGTTCGTACGTGTTCCATATAACTTGTCACAACAAAACATTCTTTTCACGCCTCACGTACCCAACTATCCGACATCCGACGGCCGCAGCGGCGGCAGAGAGGATCCACCGTGTGCGAGGTGCTTCCCCTGCTTCTCCTGGCCAGTAGTGCCAACCCGGGTCATAACCAGCCACGTCACGTTCCCCATTCACAACTCCTATGACACCGCGCCACCTCGTCTCTCAAATTAGAAACTTTTATTGGAACCAAGATGTTCATCAACTCCATGATGGTTATGCTATAACACTTTGGTGATTCTTTTTAGCAAGAAGCCTTTTTGTATGGTTCAACAACGATGTAATGCAGTTGAGAGCATCACAAACGGTGGTCGCAATACCTCTGTGTACTTATTCTAAAATATTGATGCGGATTTTGGGAATGGATTGAAATCGAACGCAAGAACCGAAAACTGATAACATAATCCGATGTAATGATTCCAATAAGCGGTGTTCTTGCTATGTGGTAATATACGGCCGGCCAGTTTTTGGCAAAAGTGATAACAATAACCGATTGATAACATTAACCGTGATTACAATAAGCGGCGTCCACTGTATAACATGAAGAAATTAATGTATTGCTTTCTATTTATTTATTTATACAAATATTCATACTGGATGTGTTTGAGTTTTCTAGTCGATGATATAGTACTTTCACAATCGTCGCTATTGTAAACATGGTTGCCAACTTATTCCAAACACGCGTTACAATACTCCAGAGTGGAAGTCTAGAGAAGCTCAGAAGAACATAACTTGTGCTCTTATAGTTAACGTTGGATTATATTTGATAATGTATATAGTCGAAATGGTGTGATTAACACGTTAGTGTATTATAGTGAGTTTCATAAAAACAAATTGGTTTTCCGGCTATTTTTTTTACGACAACACCCGGTATATCTTATGACAAATTCCCATGGATCAAACTAGTTTATGAGTTCAACACTGCACCGGATAAAGCACAAGAGGGAAAACTTCGGGTTTGAGTACAATCTAATTTGAATATTTCATAAACTATTGGGACCCTTTATTGCTCAAAGGCAAAAGTTTTCCTTTCCTCCGGTCCAGTGGAAAGTGGAAATTCCGAGTTTTTATACGGAAATAAAAAGGCGCCTATACAGAAGGGACTTAAAGGAAGATGTAAAAGATAAAACTCGTAACTTTGTTAAGGAGTAAAAGCAAATATGAGAACTTTCATTAGATATATGTGCGTGTAGTACCTATATATACTACATATAAAATAGAGATGAGGCAATAACACTTTAGTAAACGTATCGCGGTTTATTTCTTTTATGTTGTAAGTGTCATTATAAATAATTGGTGTAATTGTTATTACACCAGTAGATTTACCATTATTTTTTTATCCATGATGAGTCGTATGAATCATTGAACTTTTATCCTAGAATTTTAGATTTGGTCTGATTGCCAACCAATATTGAAGACTTTTTATTACTTTGTAATAGTCTTCATCGAGCAAGGCCTAAAAACCAAAACACAGGCACGAAATGAACACAATTAATAATTTAATTCTATAATCGCGTCAATCGAGCATCCGATAAAAAGTCTTAATAACAAATTGGTAAACAATAATAGGTGAAAATATTATTTTAAAATGTAACCACATAAACGGAAAACAATGACTAAATATAAAGAAAAGTTGACAAATTTGAAAATTCTGTGATAATGCTCATCGACAACGAAATTCAAAATTGCTATCATTACTATTATACGTAAACACTTAAAAGGCAACAATACTAAGTCAATTAGTTAAAAATAATCGTTGTTATATATATATATAAACTGTATGAAAGGTCTATATGACCATAGTAGACAAATTTTTGAATGAACTCATGTCCGGAAATGTATTGTTTGAACGTTAGAGAGAGTCGCAAGATTGAACCAATTTTACAAACAGCATAGGAAAAATAGTACCATGTATCATAGGACGGCACTTTTAAAGCCAAATAACATTTGTGTGACTTTTTTCTATTATTTATCGTCTTTGAAAAGAGTTACTGAGAACCGTGTTATATTCTATAATATATTAAGGCTCTATGCAGTACCTAAACGGTGTCAGGTGTGTGGACATGAGTTCGATATCAAAAGTTCAGTATACTTTATCTATATTTTACACTTATTTTTAACACCCACTATATTTGAGATAAACAGCTCAGCAGTGCAAAAAGGTGCGAAGTACAGTAGAGCGTCGATAATCCGAACTAATTGCGGTCATTCGGATTATCGGATTATCGGATAGTAGTTCAATCTTAATCGAATCAATCTTAATCAATCGAAGGGATATCGAAGCGATATCGAAGCGATATCGAAGCGATATCGAGGCGATATCGAAGCGAGATCGAACGGATTATGATTAATTATGACTTATGATTTATTTATGATTTATTTATTATTCAGCAGGCGGGGGGGGGGGGGGGGGGGCAAGCGCCCCCCTGCTCATATGTAACGGTGCCCCAGGTCGTATGTTAGCAATAATGCGAAAAATGGTTGCGGTCAGAATGAATATTAGATGCAATAATAGTGTTTATGAAATATTTTACGTTTTAGAGTAAATCTCTTAGGTCGGAGGGTTGAGAGTCGTGTTATCTGTTGGGATTCCTGCAGCTTCTCGGATTTGTAATTTTTCGCCATTAGAGCGGTATCGGTTGCGTGTCGATCCGTCACCGCGGCTATCGGCTACTCAACACTTGCTTTTAGAGCCGGACAGATTCCCGGTATAAATTAAGTTATTCATTTATTTATTCTAGACGGTGTGGTAGTAAGTGGTCGGCTACTCTAATTACGTTTATTTATCAATGATGTAAACGCCAAACGCTCGCTCTGGAATTTCGCTAGCACGCTCCGTCGACTCTACTAGCAAGGCTGTATTCCATCAACATCCGTTGATACGCCACATTTGGAATAACACCGCAAATAATAAATAATAAAGTTGTTTCGAATTAAGAAGAGGGTCTGAAAACGAATAAATGTACAATAAATTTATATAAATGTACATCAGAATAAATTATTGTGCTGTTATATACACTGTGGGCAAAAAAAAACGAAGAATTTTTTGAAGGAATTTTCTTAACTGTTTTACATATTACACTTATCTGGCTGTAGATTTTTTGAAAATGTTTGTGTTTTTGTTTTTGTAGTGATTGGGAACAAAATAAACATCGTTTTTTAGTGAACTAAAATTACGACAGTTTGCTTTCACTTGTCTGATGGTCAGGTCGGTACTGTTCCTTGTCATGTAGAAATTAAATCTTCAAATGAAAAATATCGGAAAAGGAGCAACACAATGTTTTCAGTTTTCAGGCTGATGTTGGAAGTGCTCTTCATTTCAACATGACATAAAAAATAAGACCTGGTTTCAAGTGATTTGACATACTACAAAATCTGATGTTGCCAGGCATATGACTTTATCATACTACATACGACAGTAGGTATTGTCACAACATCAGCGTTTGATACTAGCTACTGTCATTAGTATGAAAATATCTGTCAAATCCAGGCTAACTAGTTTTATATTAATGCAGACACGTTCGAAGGCCGATTGAATAGAATTTGCTTATACAGCTAAACTATTAATTTTGCCAAAAAATATCATAGACAAAAATTATTCAGAATTTCCTCTACTTTAATTTATTATATAACGAAATTATTTTGACGAAGTTTCAGAAATCACATTTGCTAAATCGATAAAAAATGCTAAGAGTAAATATCCAGTTCCATTGGACCGTTTTGAACAAAAAACATTTCAGCTCTATGTTTGGTGATGAAACTTCTAAATATCAAGTTTCGTCCCGATACCTTTATAGTTGTGCAGGAATCGTCGCCACAAAAAATGGGCACACACATACATACACACACACACAACCATTTGTAAGTACCTTGGTTAAAAATATTCAGGGGACCCAAAAAGAAATATTTCCGCTAAATTGTCTGTGCCTGTATACGATGCTATAGAATATCTACTGTCCTTTTTTACTAACAAGACAAATGTTATTGCGAATATGGTATGGTTTCAATCTTCACACTACAAGCAATTCGTGTTTAAAGAAATATTTGAATTCACAAAATATTATTGGAAATACGAGTGATTAATAATTTGTACCGGTTTTCTTTGGTCCACAGTATATTTGAAGGTTCCTTTCATAATATGTTTGTACAATTAAATAAATATATGTGCAATTCAATCGTCACCTCAATAAAATATAATGATTTAAATAAATCAGCAATTGAAAATATTATAAGCGCATTAAATAATCTGAATTATACCATGACAAAATCATAATGCGCCCTAGAAACAATATATAATGTGCATTAAGTTCTGCAACCTGTAGCGCACTTACAGTGGTCGCGTAAAGTATGAAAATATTGGAAAATCTTTGAGACGTTTGGCATTTTAAAAAATCCTTGACGACACCGATTTTTAATTATTGAAATACACATTTTTTTGAAAAGTTATATTCCAACCGTCAGTTGTTACAGAGTTATGACGTCATTGGTCCCCTTTTTAAATGGCAACGCCATTTTTTTCTTACTGAATTTGGTAGATCATATAATTGTGTAAATGGCATTGGAAACATTTTATGGCCTTACATGAGAAAAAGACAATTGAAAATTGCAAAATATTGATAGATTTAGATTTGTATTCATTTTGTGTATTTATTTTAGTGCACAAAGTATTCAATTTAATGCACAAATCTATTTAAGATATTGGTTTAAGATATTAGTCGGGTAATTCTTATTTTATTTACTAAATAAATTTCAGTTTATTGTTAGTCGAATAACTTCAGCATGATTTTGCAACTCCAATAGTTTAAACTTTAGAACGTCTAACATAAACGACACTTTTCTTCTTTTTGTATCTTTCAAAATCCTAGTTTTAAACATCTCTACTACTTTATAAGAAAAAAGCATTTATCTTCAAATGCCACTGCTTAAAATAGCGAGACTTCCTTCTGCAACACAGTATATTCGTTAAAAATGTGTAATAGTTAATCTTTGACACCCTGTATATTTATGTATGTATATAAGCCAATTTTCGGGGAAGTTTTTAAGTTATATCAGGGGTTATAAGAGGGGTTGTTCCAGATTAGGGGTGCCGCTCGAATAAAAGAAATATTAAGCGAGGAAATATGTTTCCCGGCTAAATTACATATAACGCAAAAGTAAATGATCGTAACGAAGTGGAGGTGCGTTTTAAAATGATCCACGCACCCTCTTTGTTTCCCTTCTTTCATTTTTCCACATTTTTTACGCGCAACAGACTTCCTGAATGAGCAACGAGCGTGTAAAGTTGAGAGTTTATTAGAAAGAAATGATGTTGAGGGATCAATGACAGAAAACGAATAAATTTCATAAACCCAAACCTCCGTTACGGTTCAGTTATTCTAAAGTAAGAAAGAGACGGGCATTTGATGACGGCCACAATCTCAGTCACCGGCTGTTGATTAATTCAGGTTTTTAAATCCCTCCGATGCTTAATAGATTATGGTAAACGGCGCGTGGTGCCTTGTAATTAGGGGAGATCCATATCAAACATGACAACTACAAGTCACGGTTGATAAACAAAGCGTACATAAAACCAACAACACACGAATAACTAAATAGTGATGTACATTAGTAGTTAAAATTGACAGAAATTTACATTAAAAAATTGACATTCAACAATTGAAATTCATATATTCTGAACTACCTCGCGTATTATTGATTAGAATAAAATTTTCAGGCGAATTAATAAGAAAATGTAATTGCGTGTCCAACATTCTGCCGAAGTCTGTATGTTGTTAGTTACAGTAACTTGTTACCTTGTTATGTAAACAAACATTTTACCAATAATGATTTTCATAATGAGAACTCAAAATGATAGCAAAACATGAAAAACATACCTTTCCCAAAGACGCCGGTGTTTTCCCTGCATTTGTTTCAGTAATTCGGCAAGGTTCGTTGAAAATCCGAACTTGAACAGCATAACGAAGTGGAAGCCAAATCATCTGCAATAACAAACACAATGACAAACCAATTTTATTGGAAAAGTACCACCCCTAAGATTACCTACCCAGATGCCACTATAATATAAGAAATTGGCGCGCACTTCGACTAAGAAGGTTCCTTAGATATAGGTACTTTCGCTAAGGTCCTTCGACGCGCTGAGCAAGTAACAGTGCGCACGGCACAGTGGGGACGGCCGCTCGGAACGTGCTCGAATACAAAGGCTGAGGGGGGATGTTACCCCAAAGATGACCTCTTTAATGGCCCAGGCATGGCTGAATAGCAAAAACATCGAAAGTGTAAAATCAAGTAAAAATACGATTTTCGTCTACCGCGAACTTCAATCGCATTTTGCTCGGAATTGGTTGGTCCGAGTTGGTGCGTGAAATTTTTCAGCGAGTTTTCAACCTATATGAATAAAAAAAATACCATTTGAAAAATAATTTAATCAGCTAGTCGACATACCTATTGGATTTGGCAACAAAATATTATTTAACCACTTTTTTGCAATAATAATAAAAAACCTTTAAGGAAAATATTGCAATTAGGAAAATTTAATGGTATGCTCAAAATTCTCAAGAAAGTACAGTAAAAATTTGAAATAAAAATATTGCATAGTTTTTTCAGAACAAAATCCCAAAGTTTTCCTAAGTTTTTCGCCATCTAGACAAGGGTCCCCCCACCTTAAATGACGATAATGCCCGTACGAAAACGACAGCACCGGCAAACATATGTCAGTTGGTTGTTGCAGAAAAATGTTTATAACTTTTGTTGAATAACTTTCTGCTATATATCCAATCGTAGGTAATTAAAAGGGCTTCTCGTCCTTAGAAGCTCTAGGAGTTTTGCTCCAGAAAAATGTTTATAACTATTGCAAATATTGTGGCATAACTTTCTATCATACATCAAATTGTAGATAATTAATAGGGATTCTCATCCTTCGAAGGTCGAAATTTTGCTCCACAGCGGACAACCCTTAAGCGACGATAACAAAACTACAATATTTGCAAAAGTTATAGACTTTTTTTGCAGCAACCACCCAGCAATTCCTTTATTAGAAGAGCTAGAATAATTAAATATAGGGTATAGGCTACCCACTAATTCATAGGTTTAAAGTTTATTACATAATCATTGTTTCTCTTGCATTTTCCCTACAAAAGATCGAGGTGAAGCATCTCGTGATTGCTGCAATTGACGCGGCGCTCTTCGGTCTTTGGCGCGAGCGGGGGAAGGGATCGACAGCGACGCTGCAAGTAGTGGGGGATCGCACGTGCATTAGTTACTAGAAGAACAGTGTTTACGGACACAGTATAACGAAACGGCGATTATACCTCGCCAAAGAAATTTGGATATCAGGCGACAGATTACCGAATTGAAAAAATAATGGCAAAATGGGTCAATAAGATAACAGAACCACGAACAGGCATTTGGAAGTCCCATGGGAATTCTTGGCAATTTAAATTGGGTGTCGGGATTACCATTTAAAATTAATGAGCGATCTGCTACTACGATGCTAAATTTGTAAAAGTTTTTTGATATTTTTAAGTTTTATACGCTCAGAGCTGACGTTTGTAATATATGTTGTATATCAAGAGTCGTATTTATTTTATATAGTTTGTGCTTGGTGGTATTTAAATATTATTAATAAATAAACTGTTGAAACTGTTATAATAGTTGAATATTTATATAGCAAAATCGGGCATACTTTTCAAACATTTTTTGGGTTTATCAAGCAAACTTAATTTAGTATTCACCACTAATCGGAAAATCTCCTAACTCCATATTATTAGATCTATCCGCTTCCATCAAAATCTTGGCTACCCCGGTTCTCTCAGATGTGTCGGTTCTCTCCGACATGACAGCACCCCTAACGCCTCCCTTCCCCACAGCACACTAAAGACCGTAGAGCGTCGGAATTCACGCGGAGTTTCAGCACGATCTTTTAGATGAAAAATGCAAGATAAACAATGATTATGTAATAAACTTTAAACCTATGAATTCTTTTCCTAATAGAATCACCTTAAAACTTCTTGACACATAACCCCCCTATCCGTAGTCCAGGTCACCAGGTTGAAAACGTCCAAAATGTCCTGTTTCTCATTAGCTGTCTTCAAATACGCAAGTTTCAGATGCTTTAAATATTTTCAGGTTATTGTAGTTCGCCCTGTATAGTTCGGTCCATCTGAGGCACAGTGTATGTATTTAGAATAGGTAAGAGGGTAATTTAAGAGCCAATTTCCGTGGCATGCGACGGCGGCGCGGCGGTGGTTTAGAAAAACCGTCTCACTAGTACGAGTGCGCCGTGCAGTCGAACCGACATAGAGTCAATAGGGTACAGAAAGCAGCAGGTTATATTATGATCACTGATCACTGTCATATAGATTTGTTTAGCGGCGATCTCATGCACCTTGATGCGCGGTCTTCCCGTTATGGACATGTCTGGTTATTAGCTGGACCTCCACTATGAATACACCCCGAGCCACGAGCATGGCGTAAACCTCATTTTTCCCAGTTGGCGTCTCTGCGAGCAACAATGCGCTTTTTACTCGAGTTTAGCAACCCGCAGACGACTATCTTTATATCGCATTCAAGTGTTTCTTTTGGTCTCCTGTTTTGTTCGCCTTTTTGCTTACCTTTGGGGACTAAACAAATTGTGCGCTACCTGTCGCTGGCTAATTAACTGTTAATTATTCATCACCATAGATAGTCCGGATGGATGTATATGCGTCCCAATTACCATTCATTCGTACTGTACGTGGTTTACTTAAATATGCAATGACGAAACCGACTCTCAATACTAATTACCACCGCGATCAATGGGAATTATTTTTATAGCCCAATTACCACCGCCAATGTCGACCAGCACCATCTTTGAAACCCAAAAAAGACTCCATCCACACGCAAAAAAACAGGCTCCAGCAGTAACAGTCTGATGACACCTAGTCTGATGACTATCTAGCTATATTAATCTAACCTAAATTGCAACGTATAAAAAGTGTTCGATATTAAGTGTTCCCCATTGGTGTAACTTAAATTTAATTTGGATGCTGGCGCTTTAAACTTCACACACTGCACGTTGCTCTGCTTTGTTCACCTATCAGCTATCACTCGCATAACACTGTGCTCTGCTTTTCGAACTTCACTTCACCAACTCAAAAGGTTTGGTTCTTTTGAGTCTTCGCACACTGTCACAATTGTCAAGAAGCTGGATTGCCTCGACATTCGTGTGCTGGAGAAGTCTGTTCTGATGATTCTCTGCAAACTTTCCAATTTCGTTCGTTACTAAATCCATTTCAAGATCCCTGTGGAGATTTCTGTTTCTTATATACCACGGTGCACCCACGATGTTTCTTAGCACCTTATTTTGGAAGCGTTGAATGATGGTGATATTGCTTGGTGGTGATATTTATTGTAACTGGAACGTATCGTATTCGCTTGTTGGTAAAGTTTATGCGAACGGATTTGGTTTCGTTCAATGTAATTAGCCATCGTTGCATCCAATCACTAATATCGTTGACAGCATTCTGCAGTTTTAGTGTTGCTCCTTCAACATTTGTATCTACTGCCAAGATAGCAGTGTCATCGGCAAACGTGGCAACGGTATCACCATCTGGTTGCGGAAGATCATGTGTATAAAGAAGGTAAAGGATTGGGCCAAGTACACTACCTTGTGGTACTCCAGCTTTAATATATTTGAGGGTTGAGTACGCATTATCTTGCTTTATGCGGAAGTATCTGTCAGAAAGTAGCCGATCCAGCTTATAGAGTAGAGTCTACTCAGTAGACCTTCGTGCCAAACTTTGTCGAAGGCTTTTGCCACATCCAGGAATATGCAGGAGCATACTTTTTTTTTCTTCTAAAGTTCTTTCTATGATCATTGTTATTCTGTGCACCTGATCAATTGTGGAATGTTTGTTTCTGAATCGAAACTGATGAGTGGGTATGATGTTTCTTTCATCTAGATTGGCTTCAGTCGTTTTGCAAGTTGCTTTTCAAACAGTTTTGACAATTAGGCAGTAAAGAAATTGGCCTGTAGGAGGATGCTTCATTTGGTGGTTTTCCTGGCTTGGGAATCATCACTACCTCCGCAGTTTTCCAAACAGATGGCACATATTTAAACCTAAATCCTACGTTGCAGAGGTTAGTTATCTTTGCTATGGCTTTTGTAGGCAATTCTTTTAAAATCTCGCCTGTTATCAGATCAAACCCAGGTGCCTTTTCTGTTTTAATTTTTTTAATTTCATTTATTACCTCTTTAGGAGTAACGGGAGATATTCGATTTCCTTGGATTATTGTAGAATTAGTAATTCCTTCTAAAGCTCTGTCTTCATTTGGAGTAAAGGATTGTTCCAAGTAGTCGGCAAAGACTATGGCTTTGTCTTTGTCATTTCTAGCCCAGGATCCATCCGGTTTCTTTATAGGTGGAATTTGGATGATTGGTTTCTTAAGTCCTTTAGTCGCCTTCCGGAGAGAATAATCAGTGCTTGCGTCATTTGTCAAAACTAAATTAAATTGGTTAACTCAGGAATTACGCAGAACGATTCAAGAGATTAAGCAATAGTCAATAAACAATAAGCTAACCAAATGAAATTAAATACAGTAGTTCACATTACCATTACGTCTTTTCGCCCCATGACATAACGCCCCATTCAAATTTTCAAATAAACTAAAAACGAAACACCCCTGCCTGCATAATGCGAGGTCGTTGGATACACACGTTTCGCCAAACGCGAGAAAAAAAAAGAAATTCGTGTATCCGCGTCTAATAGACGTTATGTTTTATGGGAGTTTTTCGCGGCCTGTTAGGGCGCCCTTATCACCTAGAACGAGCATCGAAATTTTACAGTTACACGTTCGCATATCAGCGCCATCTGTCGCCGGTCTTGTATCTTATTCGCAAGCTCATATCGCGAAAATTGGACTTCAGCCGGCTACAGCTACGAAGGGAGATAATTTAGTTCTACAGATGAAAAACGTGACCTGCTGTTACACCGGCCCTCAGATGATGTATGGTGTAAACAAGGGATTTTCTATCTTCCTGAATTATTATTTTTTCAAACGGTCTCCCATTGATTTTCTTAATTTTGAATAAAACTTTAGTTTTTGAATTTCATTTTCATTCAATTCCGCTAGAAACAAGGTAGGTCTCGGTATTTCATAAAACATACGATTTTTTTATTGCTAACCAATCAATATACATCTGAATTCTTTAAACTAGGTCTTGGCTCAAGCTATCCACTGATGTCCGTTGTTTACTTTGTCCTACACAAAAAGACAAGAAGCACCATTCATCATTCACTGTGCTCTGATTTTTACACAATTCATTGGTGCACCAGTTCGGAAGATTTAGTGAATTTTGGTCTTCTCACTAGGTTGTGGTTGTCCAGTGGCTGTATCCAGACTTATACCCATGTACTTTGCAGTGCGCGCAGTGTTCGTGGTACATAGCGTCGTTTTTGACATGAGGTATGTCGTCGATTTTTTGTTTGTAAAATTAATGTGGACAGATTTCAGTTCCTTGAGCTTGGTCTTCTATTTTTTGGTCCAGTGATATATTGTATTACTAGCTTGTTGAGGATTCTTAGTAGATTCTCCAACAGTTGATCCTACTGCCATTAGAGCACTGTCATCTGTGAAAGTGATACATTTTCCAGCTGTGGTAGGTCACTTGTATATAGTAGATAGAGAATTGGTCCCAATACAGTACCCTGGGGTGTCCCGGCTTTTACTTCTTTTAGTTCCGAGTAGTCCATCGATCTGGTTTTATTCTGAATAGTCTATCTGATATATAGGATGTCAGCAGCTCGACGTAATGTCGAATTCTGAGTAGATGTTTTGAAAACGTTGATCGTCCCGAACAAATTTTTCTGGAACGGAACGACACGCCCTGTATAATATATTGTATAGAAGCATAATATGATAATATGGTCCGAGGTTGCGTAATGGTCTCTCGTATTCGTAATCTTGTTCCCATGCGTGTAGCATTTTGTCTCCGAGCATGTTTCAGGCGGTCTTATCTTCGCGCGGACGTAAACTCGGTATAATTGCATTTGGCGGTTTTATTTTGTACCGCGCGCCAGCCCGCTCGTGGAAGGAAGAGGGAAGAGCAGAGTGTTGCTAGCAGATAGGATCGCCACGAAATGTCGTGATGAATTACACTCAAGATTAATTAAGCGTGAATATGCATATACATCTCGTCGCTGTTTTATTATACCGCCGCGTTAATTACATTTGTTTTAAGCGGCCTTTTGTTTTCTTGTATGCCGTTTTGCGCGACTTAGTGCCGATGCGCTTTAATGATGTTTATGCTCCCAAATGACTGATTATACCACGCTCGGAGCCCAGCACGAACCCATCCTAGGTCAGTGATAAAGTGATGAATAATGGACTCCTCTTCTCTTACCACTTTTACCACGGCTGCTCTTGCTCTATTTTCCTCACTCATTTATCCTGATCCTCTCCAACATTTATCCTGATCCTCTCCACTGAAGACATTGTTCTCATGTATGTACGATTAGTGCATCATTAGATTTCTTTTTATCCAATAAGAGCACTAAAATCTTGTCATAACTGACTAATGAGTAACTTAATTATAACTTATTTTACTAGTATGACTTAACCTAACAAGCACTCATTGGTGTCTCTCAGTTAGTATACTGTGCACGTTTTTCTCTGGTTTTGTTACTGTGATGGTAAAGCATTTCCTCGTGGCTTCTTGCACTGTTTTGTTTTTCTTTGCACATAGACTCCATTATGAGGTCCTTATGGAGATCATCATTGCTAATGTACCAAGGCGCATTGACAAACAATGCATCTAAATACTGTATTTTGAAAGGACTGGACAAGTAACTTTTTTTTGGTGCAATCCCAGAGTTGAGCACCATGCCACCACACGGGTATTAGAATTTCCTGGTACAAGAGAAGCTTATTATGTAGTGACAGACTGGAGTTCCTTCCGTCTTTTTTGTTGTTAGTAGTAACCGGGATGTGTTGTATTTTCTTGTTGGTGAAGACATGTACCATGTTTCTTCATGTACTGACATCAGTTCGTTCGGTTTAATCCTTTTTTTCCTCGTCCAGAGCTGAAAATGACGAAGAGCAGTCTGGAGTTTTCTTGGTGTTTCTTCATTGCTGTTCCCAAAAGCCATGATAGCCGTGTCGTCTGAAAAGGTTGCGACAGTATTATTTTCTAAAACTGAGAGGTTGCTGGTATAGAGTAGTAAGATTTTAATAATTGTGCGAACTGTTTCAGGACTATAATTCCAAGTTTATCGTTCAGTCTGCTGAACAAACTTTTCTCCTTAAAGGCTTTTTCCTTAGATGTGCTCATTAGCTGTGGTCTACTCTCTCTGCTTCCGGCTGTTATTGTACGTTATCGTACTTGCGATGGGTGAAATTTGTGGATCGCGTGGTGGAGTTCGGAGAGTAGTTTCGGTACTTTGGACGGGCCGGCCGCGGCAGTTCGTCAATATCGTAGCTACGTAATGGGAATATTAAGTTTGGACGACTTTGACACGCTCATCAGTTTGTCATTACACGCGCGACCTCTCATTCTGAATGCGCCGCGAGTAGGGGCTGTTACCACCACATGCCCACTGACAACTTTACGGCGCTTACCACTTGAAACCACATGTTACACTTCGGGTTGGTTTATGCCCATTACATGACGGCCCCAGAGCCCCTTTTGCATACCCACCCTCATACACATACACACACACCCACATACACACCGGAACGGTAACTTCTCTTACCCCCATTTCAAAAACTCGTTCCCAATTCCTTCTTTACTAATTGCTTCTTTGTTTTTTTTTCAGGTACCGTGAGGATGCGTTGTGTTGGACGGAAAGGTGAGTGACTAGATTTACCCGCCAAGCATGAATCTGGAGAAGCTCGTGATAAAGGGGTTCGGTGGGCGTTTAGCGGATCAAAACGGTTGATTGGTTTCATTAATAAACCCGATCTTTGCGGGTAGAGGGGGCGCCGCGCTGCTGCGGCCGAATTAAGGTCAGATGCGTCGGATCGGGCGGCCCATCGGGTTTTTGTTGTGTCACAACCATTACAGGACTACAGGTATGCACCGATACTTGTCGATGGTTTTTCCTCTCCTCCACACTCGGGCAAGAGTCGAAGACAGCGCACCGCGCACCGACCGGTGACCGGTCGGCTAATGAGGGTGCCAAATAAAACAAAACTGTAAATTATCCTCGTAGTCGATTGGGGCTCCGAAGTCTATCAGACTTCAATCGGAACCTGTTATGAAATTACCGCACATGATTACAACGGGCGGGGCAGGGGGGCCTCAACGGGGATAATTTGTTTAAATAAGTGTAGGCTTCGCATGGACCCTAGTGATGGTCCGTCCAAAATCCCAAAGATAAGGTCACATTTTTAATCAGTTTATTAAAATTAATCGACGCAGGAACCCGAGCATACCTTTATTTTAGTAGTTTCAAGAGAGAGAAGAGTAAGAAGCAGACAATTAAGAGAAAATAGTAAAATACGCAATAGAAAAAAACAATGTTCTTTGGACTTGGTGAGTCATGGTAATTACTTACGCCAAAATATAAGCTAAAGGAGATGTTTAAAGCGTATGGGTTAGGTATTGTGTGGAATGCGACAACGGGTCAATAAAGCAAGTAAAATTTCGGGACAAAACAGAGTAACGAATAAAATGCGTCCGCCGAGGCAAGTAATTGCATATCTGCGAAATTGGCGGCCAATTTATTTGAGCGGAGAAGTTCATTAATCCATTAATGTAATAGCTCGACTCAGATATTTTAAATGCTGTGATTATCCGCTTGCGCGAAGACACGGCTCGCGAACCACCAGCAGCTGCATCTGCCTCTCCCCACTTGCGGTCCTCGCTTGCGTTGTCCTCCGAAAATTTTAATGCCAACAATGGCTAAATTATATACCAACTCGGCTACTCCACTTGTTACGTATGTATAAAGCCTCCCGGCGCTCTCTGATCATTATAATGCGCTCCACTCGAATTGATAAGACCTCGATCTCCAAACCTTGGTGACGATCTTCCTTTTGGAAACTGTAGATCTTACAGCATAATTAGATCTGACTCCAGTTGGAGTCAAAATACCCTTACAAGCGCGCCTGAATTGTCTTGTTAAGAGCGGTATAAGTGGCGGTGTGTGATTCATCGGTATAAGCGTACCGCTCGCTGCGCCATCTGTAATAAATGTGTAAACATTTACAAGGTGGCTATCTCCGATCGGGCTGAATAACCCGCGCCTGTAAAGAGATGGAAGGAGAGAGAAACAGAGAGAACGAAGCGAATACGAAATGAAATCGCAAAAATGGAAAGGGTTTAGCAGCTTGCTTAAGAACAACAAATTATACGGTATAAATCACAAGAGGGAATAATAAAAATCCCCCCTCGTCTAAATAAAAAAGTTAACACCAGGTTTAATTATCGGCGTTTTTACAACCCTCGGTTACAGCTTGAGACGAACGGAATGATACTCGGTACAATCCTCTTGGTTAGGCGCTTTATCGCATTTGTTTCTGAAGCGAGGTGATGAACTGCTGAAATGTGATGGTGGTCGTTAGGCGTTGATCTGGTCGTCCGTTTTCCTAAATGAGTTTCGATTCGATACCGGGTGTGGTATCGAACGGATTCGTATATATACCTATAGATAGACACAAGTGCTCGTGGTTTTGAAAAAGTATAACCATTGTTTTGCGGGTTGATGCGTCCTTATTAGGAGGTTGCATAAATTAACGGGCAAGGCCCGTCACCGTCACAATAGAAGCCCCGTAACAAACTGATGTACCTTTGATATCTGCTCGAATAAATCTGGGATGATTTTTTTGTGCGAAAATATACGGTTCGGCCGTATTGTTGACTAGATAGATACAATATTTATTGTGTCCAGCAGGCGGGCAGAATGCGACGTCGGGCCGGCGAAGTTGCATTTCCACATTCCCCACATACATGGGTTTTAATGAGCAATCCCCTAACTCTGATCCGCGCGCGGTCTCAGCTTTTTACATCAATGAGCGGCCCTCCTTTCGGTGCCGTGTCCGACGCACAAGAGAGGAGGACTTGCCTCTCTCAACCTTCTTGCTATAAAACACATATGGACCGAAGATATTGATGGAACGCGCACTTGCTCCTACAGCAACCGTCCACCAAACCTCCCATCCCTCTCTTCACTCTCCTCACCACACTGATAATCTTCTCGTCATTTCTTCCTTCATCACAAAATTACCATCCTCCAATGCCCTACGGAATTCATCCTAACCATCCGCACACTTCAGAGACCTCCTTCATTCTCTTCACGTCACCTCTTTTCCTTCTACTTCTTTCAGCAAGGATTTCAGCCTAATTATGGTAATCCAGAATCAGTAATCCAAATATTTAAATATATTTTGTGAATGAAACTGTATCTTAACCGGTAAGGATGGCCTCACCGGTGATAATCCTTCTTGCTATAAAACACATATGGACCGAAGATATTGATGAAACGCGCACTCGCTCCTACATCAACCGTCCACCAAACCTCCCTTCCCTCTCTTCATACTCCTCACCGCACCGATAAACTTCCCTTCATTTCTTCCTTCATCTCAAAATTACCATCCTCCAATGCCCTAGGGAATTCATCCCAATCATCAGCACACTTCAGAGACTCCTTCATTCTTCTCAAGTCACCTCTTTTGTTCTACTTCTTTCAGCAAGGATTTTAGCCTAATTATGGTAATTCAGAATCAGTAATCCAAAAATTGCATACTTTCGGTGCCGCGTCCGACGCACAAAAAGGAGGATTTGTCTCTCTCAACCTTCTTGCTATAAAACACATATGGACCGAAGATATTGATGGAACGCGCACTTGCTCCTACAGCAACTGTCCACCAAACCTCCCATCCCTCTCTTCATTCTCCTCACCACACCGATAAACTTCTCTTCATTTCTTCCTTCATCACAAAATGGCAATCCTTCAATGCCCTAGGAAATTCATCCCAACCATTGGCACACTTCAGAGACCCCCTCATTCTTCTCACGGCACCTCTTTTTCTTCTACTTCTTTCAGCAAGAATTTTAGCCTAATTATGGTAATTCAGAATCAGTAATCCAAAAATTACATGCATTCGGTGCTGTGTTCGACGCACAAGACAGGAGGACTTGCGTCTCTTAACCTTCTTGCTATAAAACACATATGGACCGAAGATATTGATGGGACGCGCACTTGCTCCTACAGCAATCGTCCACCTCCCTTCCTTCTTTCCATCTTCCTCACCACACCGATAAACTTCTCTTCATTTCTTCCTTCATCACAATATTGTCATCCTTAAATGCCCTAGGGAATTCATCCCAACCATCAACACACTTCAGAGACCCCTTCATTCTTCTCACGTCACCTCTTTTTCATCTACTTCTTCCAGCAAGGATTTCAGCCTAATTATGGTAATTCTAAATCAGTAATCCAACAATTGCAATACCGATTTTTGGTGAATGAAACTGTCTCTTAAACGGAGGATGGCCTCGCCGGTGATAATCGTTTGCGAGCGCTATAAACGTTTCTAACAATGGCCTTCACGATAGCGTTTGCACCACTAACACACAATCTGATAGAAACTCGCATTCTCGAGAAGGCGGTAGATGCGTTCGAATCGAAATTTAATTGTCGCAGAATTGCTTGGATTTAATCATCGCTGTCAGCAGTGGACTGGATCACACTCCCACAGCTTCGGACCGTTCCGATTGCTTTCTACTTTCAAAGATGCTCGTCTTGGGCTTTAATTGTTATTGCACCGGCCGCGGCCCCAAAACTATCTCTTCACTTGACGATATTGCTTCCGATTAATATGTGTTAGAGGGCCAGTTCGCTCCATTATGATTTTCGGACCAATATATTATACCAAATTTAATAAAACGTCGTAATCTTTTTTTAGGTGGACATTGACTAATATCGTGTGATATCTGGACACACATGTGGTCATTTTTAGTTGACAGGGGCGGGGAATCAAAAACGCATTACTTTGGGGCGGAGTATAATTGAAATCACTAGAGGCAGGAATCTAAGAAAGAAGGAAACAAATTGTTGTTGGTACGTTGGATATTGAGGATCAGGAAAGGCCGTTTAGTGTTGATGTGTTCGAGTGGCTCGCGTGCCGGAGGCGCACAGGCTGTAGATCTAGAAGCTAGAGGGACCGCAGCCGATCATATCATATCGGTGTGGCTCGCTGAATGGTTCCATGAAACAAACACAATGCCTTTTACGTCGGTGGCCTACAACAATCCTGGCCGGCCGACTATGGTCTAATTGTTTTTCAGAAGCGGCCCAGAAGCTGAAAACTCCCGAGCCGCTTATTCCTATATCGATATCGGTGGCCACTGGCCGGCGCGGTACAGCGCAGCGCGCGCGCCAAAAAACTTTTCGTTATTTTTATGCGTAATAAAAATAATGGACAGCGTCATATTTTTTTCCACCCGGCCGGACCGATATGGCTTAAATGAGGCGTAGATAGACGGCTATTGCTACCCGGCCGCGTACCTAACCATACCTGTTAATAACAGTATTAATTTTATGCTTTTTCTCGTATGCATTCTGACATACTTGCAAGACTTTTACATTTCATTGCGCCGTCAAACTGCGACGTTAAGACCGAAAAAGAATGCTGGAATGATGGATAACGAATGCCTCAAATTAACCGGAAATACTGGTTGACAGCCAGCCTCTAACTCCTACTATACAGGGAGAATCAATACCAATCTACCTCTGATGATTTCAGCTGTCCTGTCTTAAACCTGTTTTTTTTTTGTTAACCCTGAACTTTTCTAGCCTTGCACTCTGGAGTATTGTAGGGGAGACCGGGGCAGATGGGGACACGGGCCACATTGGGACACTTTAAATTCACCGCCTTAATGACACAGAATACGCGTCAGTGAATGTAAACAATATCCAAAACAGTTTCCAGCGCGATGGTGTCGAAACTACGTTTGTTGACAGTTTTCGGTTTTTTGTTATTTTATATTAATTTCGCGGCAATGTTTGAAATTTTATATCTTTGTTGTTATAATGAGTTTCAAAGCTTGGTGGACGCATGGCTAACAATATGATCGTACTTCATCATTATAATACAGGATGGTTAAAATTAAGTTAAATCATCAAAAGGTAAGACAATCGAAATAACTCAGATATGATATGTAGGTACATATAGGGAAACCTGATGTATTTTGATATCTGGAAACCAAACGTTGAATAAAAATCATCATTTTATTTTAAATAAAAATGTTGATCTTTGTTCCCATTAGAGTGTGAGTATATTCTAAAATATCAAATACAGGTGTAGTCAAAATTACCGGAACAACTAAATAATTCTCCAACCGTAAACAATTAAAAAAAGGTCAATCAAAAGTGTTTTGGTTTGAATGTATTCTAATATTCAGGATGTTTATTTCATTATGAAAATTTCGTAACCTTTCCATTTTCTTATTTTCTTATTTAAGACTAATCACCAGAAAATCTAAGCCATTTGCGCCTCGGTGGATCATATTTGAGGTTAAAATCGTAACTTTTCATTATCGGCCGAATATTTGAATACTAATTTTAAAATATTGTTTTCTGGTTTTGAAGAAATTCCTCAATAGCTATTGTAGATAGGTTCATAAAACACTTTGACCTTCACAAGGTCATACCATACAATCAAGTCACCGTTATGTTATATGTTCGCCCCTCCAATATTCGCGATGGAACCACACAGTCTGTATAATAATATAAAAAGTAATTAAATTTTAAGTATATGTGTTTATCAGGTATAGTCTGGAATGACAGAAAACATGATTTTTATAAGTTTGAAAATATGATATTTGTGTTACAAATTTTGAACGCCCTGTATAACATATAATAATTAACCTAACGGCATTTTGTTTGTCCTTGTTGATTATTTGTACTCACCAAACATCAAATTGGTATCTTCAATAATAACCAAGATATTCACACTATCTCAATGTGCACAAACTGCAAATTTGACAGAAGTTATTATAATTCCAAAAATACTTTATTCAACTTACAATTTCCAGTGTATACCTGGATAAATGTATATATTAAGTAGTATTGCCATTACCAACCAGTTATTTTGAAAAATAAGGCATACAGGGTGTTTCAGAAATAACAGCTAACCTTCAAGGAGCATATCCGCCAAGGACAGAGAAGCAATTTTGGTCAAATAACCTATAGTATATTTCAAACTTTAAAGTACCAACAAAATTGTATTGAAGAAATCGTCTAAAGCCTGTCCTGGTGCATTGCCGTGCGCGCATGACTGAAATACCATTGCAAACAACCACGACAAACAACAAACATTTACGAACATTTCTCAATTGAAACATAAAGATATTAGTACGTACCTAATCGAGATGTGATGCAGATTTACAAACATTGTGATTGCAAAGCGAAATTCACAGCCGATCAAAGGTATGTCGCATTCTAGCTATACAATTGTCATCCATCCGTGTCTGGTACTACACAAATCACGACACAAACACACTCCATTAAGATCCCACAGTCAAAAAGATTCTTATTGTTAATAAACCAACAAACAGCTGATCACTCTTGTACGTGACGTACGAATGTAGGTCATTGTCGCTCTGAGCGAGAAAAGCCGGAGTGACGAGAGGCCGATATGTTGCCGGCGGCATTGATTTGTCACCAGTTGCAACACAACTGTGGCGGAGTGTAGTCCATTTCCTTGCTCTGACAAAATATGCTTATTACGGCCTTGGGCATATGCTCCTTGAAGGTTAGCCGTTATTTCTGTAACACCCTGTATGCGGATGTAAAATCCGTCCCGATGTGCCGCGGTCTCCCCTAGTTTTTTGGGCAAACAAGCTTTCTTTAGGTTAGCAGTTATTTCAGAGACAGCTATATTTCAGTTTGAGTTGATAAAATAATTCTAATGATGCCAGCACGTTGAGTTGCGAGACGTTGTGTATTTTGTCTCGTGTTCTGTAAAATGGTTGGCAATTGGCATCATCAGATAATCAGTTGAATGAGAAATGAGATCGTGAACGGTAATACGGTTGGTTGGTAATTGAGGGGCAGTTGGTATATAAGAAACGGTGACTGGCCGGGTTTTCATTCAGTTCAAAATGGTAATACTATCTCTGCGATCTACATTATTTTATGTGATACGCTATTAATTGGTTGGCGAGGTAAAACGTTTACGTATTTGTGACAGGACAATGATCTAAACCAGGGGTCTTGCCTGTAGAAAAGAAAAACATTTATAGGCGCGCACGCCCGGTTTTATATACCTATAAGAACACAATAAATTCAATTAGGATTTAATGATATCCCGCACTCATTATACAGCTGAATTAGTTGTATGTTTGTAGATGCGGCTCTGGATAAATCGGCTCGTCGTCGAAAAATGGTCGCAATTCAGTCTCGTCTTTATATAATTAACAAAGGCACATAATTCAGTTTTAAAAGGAATATATTTATCGGGGTCGGATCGGCTTATCTTGTATCTTAAATTGTACCCTGGGATCGATTGAAATTATTTTACCGCTATACCGGCACACCGACCTTTGTCGGTAACTTCGGTACTACATACTACCCTACATGGTTCCAAATTAAACCGAACCTTTTTGCACCGCAACACGTAAATAAACCCACTACATCTCCAAATTCGCAAACCACATGAAATTCTGAAAACCATTTGATAAATTTCCCGTTCAAAACTCTGGCGTAAACTATGTGAACAAATCTATCGTTTGCATGGACGCCGTTACAATATGTTCCAGGGGGGCAAGATTTCTTTTAGTAATAAAAGGTGACGTAGTGTGAATGACTATACTATTAATTATTTTGTAGCCTTTTCGTTGTTTTATTTGTTGTAAATGGCATTGATAGAGACATATTCGTATTTATTAGTCAGGATTCTAAAATTGAGACACAACAAACATGAAAATAATAAAAATATAAAAATAGTACCCACTAGCCCATATTGTTCGTTAAATATAAATCCATGCACCCTGAAATATCTCCTTAATAACAAATTGGTAAACAATAAAAGCTGAAAATATTATTTTAAAATGTAACCACATAAACGGAAAACTAAATATAAAGAAAAGTTGACAAATTTTAAAATTCTGTGATAACGATCATCGATAACGAAATTCAAAATTGCTATCATTACTATTATACGTAAACACTTAAAAGGCGACAATACTAAGTCAACTAGTTAATAATAATTGTTGTTATATATAAGCTGTATGAATGGTGTGTATGGCCACAGTAGACAAGTTTTTTAATTAACTCATGTCCGGAAATGTATTGTTTGAACGCTGGAGAGAGTCGGAAGATTGAACCAATTTTACAAACAGCATACAAAAAATAGTGCCAGGTATCATAGAACGGCACTTTTAAAACTAAATAATATTTGTGTGACTTTTTTGATTATTTATCGTATTTGAAAGGAGTTAATGAGAACCGTTTTGTAATTTTGATACCAATTTTGGCCAATTTGGGTAATGTTGAATTCTTTTTAGAGACGTTAAACAAATAAAGTTTTACATACAAATTATTTATATGTTCTATAATATATTAAGGCTCTATGCAGTACCTAAACGGTGTCAGGTGTGTGGACATGAGTTCGATATCAAAAGTTCAGTAAACTTTATCTATATTTTACTCTTATTTTTAACACCCAATATATTTGAGATAAACAGCTGAGCAGTGCAAAAAGGTGCGAAGTACAGTAGAGCGTCGATAATCCGAACTAATTAGGACCGAAGGTCATTCGGATTATCAAATTGTTCGGATTATCAAATATTACAATTAAATAGCAGAAAATAAGATTGGATAGAAGTTCAATCTTAATAAAGCCAACACTATTCGATTCCGCTCTTCATAAACTATCAGAATGTCAAAAAGTCAAAAGCGCCCCCACCCCCCTGCCCATATGTAACGGTGCCCCTGATCGGTTGGTATATGTTGCATTAAAAAATCTATACATACGTTATGGATATCTTTTATGGCAAGTTTACTACTTGTTTTCAGTTTATTTAATAATGTTTATTACCCCATTTGTCAGCACCATCAATCTCATTAAGAAAGAAATACTAATATTTTAATGACTCCACATTAACTTAACTAAACAAATAAACAAAAACGTTCTTCAGAACTGATTTTTTACAAATGCCCTACAATGTTGTAATTTGGGGATACCCGAAAGTTGTGATAAAATCTCGAATGTCGGCAGTAGTTTTTCTCTCTCAATATGGGAGTTATTTGCCCGCGCTGTGGTTGATTTATGTAATGAAATTAAGGCGACGCCATCCGTCATTTTTTAGAATAAGTGGAATTTAATGAAAGTAGGTTTATTCACGACGAGCAAGAATGTATGATGGGCCATCAAATATGACAGCGGGCATTCCTGTCCCTACGAGGCGCTCTGTTTATGAGATATCTAACGGCCCCATAAATCAACACCCTACTTACAATCGTTTGTAATTAAATCGAACACTCGTCCACACCACACCGTCCTCCTATATCTATCTCCGTCTTTTGTCACTTCTTCTACGCTCGTAAAAATAAAAAAAAACATCGTTTAGCCTAGAAATAAATAAACAGTGTTTGTTTTCCCGCTGAGGTTGTTAAATTACGAAAGGCTCTCGGTAACTCTGTTAGAAATATTCCGGCGAGATCAAATTAATTAACATAATAACTCAATTTGGTCTTGTTGAGGTCTATTGATAGGTCAAAAACCCAACACGTCATAGAAGCCAACCTATTTGTTCACCAAAAATGTTTAGTAGATACCATCAGAATAGTACATTATTATACAACATTTATAAGACGTTAAATTGGCGCAGAGTTGTTTGGGGCACGAGGAGCGCTAGCGACGAGTGCCCTAAGTGAACGAACGCGCCAAGATTTATTATAAATCGAGTGTAATATGTATACTATCTCCTCCCGAATATACTATATTTTTCTACTTTGCCTTATTAGTTTTATATAAATTTAGGAATGGTGGTTACTATATTTAGAATCTAGGGTATTTTGCTGGTACCATGTTGTAGTACTGGTAGTAAACTTTATACTTTTTGATATAATGGCATTTTTATGGAAAAACAGCTGTATGAGAAAAGCAGTATATCTCAATATTTAGTATTTACTTATTTATCAAGTTTTTAATTTTATTGCGCACGCTTTGATTATGATTAAGTAAGAAGCGTTCTATTAGGGTGATTACCTACCATATCCAAATTGTGTACAGGGTGGTCATAATCTGCAACAAAATATAGCAGTTTTTCCTAATAAAGTTATTTTTTTAAATGGAAGATCCTATATCTAATTATTTTTTTGGATTTTACGCATCGTTCTGCACAAAAAGGTACCAATACACACTAGTGCTAAAAGAAACCATTGCAGAGATAACTAGTCTTCTTCAAAAAATTGTGATATTGTTAGTGTTATTATGTTAGATTTGCATAACTTTGGGAAATATGGCGAACACTTCCCATGAGGATCTAATTGACATGGTGTGGGTTTTTGGCGAATGCAACAAAAATGCTTTATTGGCAAGTAGAGTTGACAGATACCACTGACAGATGCCTTAATAAAGTCTTTAGCACAGTTTTTCACAGCCTGCAAGTCAAAAGTAAAATTTTATTTCAAATTATAATATTAAATTTCAAATGAAAATGTTTTATTTTATTTTAAAACGATGAAATTATGCGAGAAAACAGTAGTTTAGGTAAATATTTAACTGGTTTAAGTGTTAATGTAGGTGTAGAAGCACTTATTGATAGAAAAATCGAGTTTTTTATTAAGATGACTAGTTATCTCAGCAATGGTATATTTTTAGTGCGTACTAGTACTTTTTTTGTGCAGAGCGATGCATAGAATTCAGAAAAAGAATTAGAAACAGGCTGATCCATTAAACTACTGTTTTTCCATAAAAATGCGAATAAATTAAAAAGTATAAAGTTTTTATGGCATGTGCTAGCAATGTGACGAATCTTAGAAAGAAGTTACTAAAAACGGTGTTACAATTTGTTAATTGTAACACCGAAAATAGTATTACAATTAATCATTTATAATTTTTATATTTTGGTTTTGACAGGAATTGAGTATTATTAACTGACAACAAGCCCTTAAAATTATTACCATATCTTTTCGAGGACCCTGTATAATAATTATAGCGAGAAAGGCAAAACCACTCACCACCTATAATTTCCACTGAAATTTCAATTTGAGATAAGCATAATTATAATTATAACAGGATCGCAGGATCTAAACCACATACGATGCATGTACTATGTATGCACTACCTCGGTTATGTTTACTCAATGGCGAACGACACATAAATTTCCATGTTTATAATTGGTAAGTGCATAGAGCTGTAAAATAGTAACTACAATCGCAAATGGAAAGCACGAAAGAAGCAGTAAGGAAGCCTTACCATACCTACGGGTAAGGGTTGTAAATAACTGATAGCAACATCCCTGTCGTTATGTATTCTCTGATATTGCGGGGGTAATAATATATGTCGAATGCTGTCGTAGTCGCGCATACCAGAGCAGTATTATCACTGCATTATTTACGCTTGACAGGGGAGGACAGTCTAATATTCTTTAGTGCATTTTGGCCACAACAGCACTTACGAAACCAGCAGACTTATCTCCCGTTTTCTTTTATTTTCCTGCCAAATGATGGAAACGAAAATAAGGACGTGAATCCTCGGAGTGCTTGATTGATTTTTGGATTATTAAAAATTGGATTATTAAAACGCCGATATCCATTCATTTTATTAATGAAGAAGCCGACATAATGACCAAGCAAAAGCGAAAGATGAAGATCTCTCTCGATAAATCGAGTTCATACAACAACATTTGAATACCGGTGTACGTGAACACAATTAACTGGCGCAAAAACGACGGCAATAAATCAAAATTGCCATTAATTCACGCCCGGTATAATAATTCAGCAAGAACGAAGTAGAAGAAGAAGAAGAAAGTGTTGTGATTCATTCGAAAGTAATTAGTGTTGCTTCGGGCTAATCGAATCTGGACGATTAGCCCAGTACGTGAGGGGCCCAAACCTGACCTCTCGAAGTTCTCATTTGTACGGTCATTTTTATAAAATTCCACTTGGCACATGTAAATTTTAATAGTAAGGTAAATGTCTCAATATTGTAGGACAGCCGGTTTGTTGATTTGACATTACATTTATCAACCCACAGTCATTTCTTATTCTACCAATGTTCTAACGATCAGAATTAGTGATGGAAAATGGTACCATAGTAAGAATATTAAATTAAACATTAGAGTAGTCTTGCCTATGGGGCCCCAAAGAGAGTGGACGCAGTTTTAGCAGTTAAACTCATGTTTTTTGCAATAAAAGAAACTACATCTAATACTGTACGGGACTAATGAGAAACCGTTGGCTAAGTTAGAAGAGAAAAACTGTATAAATTCTTCGAAGATTTTTTCAGTCGACACTTTTCCTTTTGTTCTGGAACTCTGTAAAGATGAATGGTCCAAAAGATGTTGTAAAATAAAAATTCCGATCTGCAAAATGCTGTAAATCTTTCAAAGTCCTCTTTCAAACTCTTTCAAAGTCCACAGTATATAAAAAACGTAACCACTCAACATATTTCTTTCTAAAAAGTTGACAAGAAATAGAGTCCAATCAAAGTTTTAGGAAATTGCTTAAGCTACAAATTTAAAAATATATACGTGACGTTATATTTAAAAAATGGAATTTCGTTTGCTTCTTACAAATACATAGCTCTGTATATTCAAAAGTCATTCAACTTTCTAGCTTAAGTCTTTTCCTAAACCTTTTATTTGGTTACTTTCTTCTGAACTCTGAGGACCAGATATATAAGAAGGCATTCGGAATAATTGTATTTTTTAATGATATGGAATCGGAATCTTAGGTAATGTTAAAAAAGGAAATAGGAAATTACATTTTATTAAAAGTAATATCTCAAAAAAACTATGAAAACTGCACCAAAAATTTAATAAGTACATATTCGAATTTTGTTTTTTAAATTGTTAAGCTTTATTAAATTGCTTTATATTTTGATAATAATACGGTGTACTACTCTTTTAACCACTACTATTTATAAATTTACTATTTACAGTTAGAAATGTAACAAAAATTCCTGAATTTCTGGCGCTTACCTTATATATTTTTTCTGCTTCTGGTTCGTTTTCTTCTAGTAGTTTAACAGCACGAATTGGTAGCTGTATAAAATGATTGTGAATGTCCAAGGCGAAAAGAGGTTTATTTTCTCTTCGGTCCCCTGCGTTGGAAAAAGAAACATGTAGGCGATCAGGACGGAATAATTTCATGATGTCGCGCCTGACTAGATACAAATTGCCGTAAACTTTTACCCGTGTAAGTGATAATATATTTCGTATAGCGTTCTGACAAATGCTCTGTCTTGTAAACCACAGCAGGTCCGCGGCCAACGAGACATCTCACTACCAAAAGAATAAATGTTATGTGAACCCGATTTGCTTCTAGAATCGGTTCCACAACGAAACCAATAAATCAACGTAGCCATTTATTTTGATTATTTCTTTCTTGAAAAATTATCTTTAATTATCTTTCAAGTTTAAAGACGAGGATATCCGGGTCATCTTCAAACACCTTCAAACGTATGATTCCAGATTTCGTGACCAGAATGCAAAGCCGACCCCACTATAATTTGATGAAGTTCCACTCGTGTGTCTTACAGATCAATTAATCGAGTTCCCATATTTTCAAAATTACGTGAAATTAATCTAAGGTTAGTGTATAGTTGATGTTTAGAGTATGTCAGGTTGATGGGGCGGGTAACAAGTACAACCAGAGGTGGGGGAGGCTTTCATGAAGACAGATATAGTTATTTGGGGTAGTCTTGCAGTCAACTAAGGGGTGTGAACGCGAGAGTGTTAAGGCACCGAGCCTCCTCTACTACACTACTACCCTCCGTCAAGTTAAAACCATGCTCTGTGATGTGCACTACAACATCCCTGACTTTTGGTTCCATTCCAGGAAACCCACCGTTGACGACGTTGGCAATCCCTCCTCGGTTAACGCGCGGTGAGTAACTTTATTGTATTGTTTTACTAACTTTTACCCCAACAACCTGCGACTACCACAAAACAAAATCAACCGTTACTAACTTTATTCTTGTTTGGGATATTGGTAATCAGCACACGGGGTGGATATAATTACCTAAGGACCCAAAACACTAAAACACATACTACATCCCCTAATGGGGATCAAAATCAAATTTTTACGAGGAGGCAAGCCGATGTTTAAAAAGGCTTAACCATTTTAATTTGACCGCCCTTTTAAAGTGAAACCGGACATCGCGTGTCCGGCCACCCCCTAAACGGGGGTTATGCCCTTTTGGCCACTAATTCCCGACGCGTGACCGCGGCGCAACAAGTAATTAAAAATCCGGAACCCCCCCATAGTGACCACTCGATTTCCATACGGCAAATTTGCTACCCTTAAACCCTGACTTGTGTTCGGATTATACGCTAACTCTTCGATTTGGGATAGGACATATTTATCATTTCCAAATTGCTTATTTGTACCCCAGATCAGGAAGATCTTTGTCCAAGCCAAGAGGTTCCTCCAAGGAGACTTCCTCTTCTTCACTAGTTCCTCTTCTGCATACTGGTTCTTGTCTTGGTTGTATCTATTTGAGGTATGCCGAACGCTGGTCTTGTCCAAATTGTTCCTTAGTGCGTAAGTTTTGGTTAGAAGGACGAAACTAAGTTGGGTGTAATGTTTTCGCAACAACAAAAAATGGTGGTAAGGAAGAATTTGATCGATTGCACTTGATATTCATTAATCGGTTTGGAGAATTTGGTGTGAGTTTTTGCGTGGTTGGCTAATATGGCATAACGAAGGTAATTTATAGGTCGTGGTAGCGTCTGTATTGGCGCAAAAGGCCAAATACAACCGGGGCTGCCGTTTATATATTAAATGCGCCAGTTTTTGTTGTTGTCCCGACTCCGCGCTGGTCGGCGGTCCATCGCGGAAAATCGACCAACAAGAGAGGCTCCGGCCTGGGCACAGGAGCTCGCTGAACTCGTAAAAATGCCTTTATCGCCATCAACGTTTTGAATCGGAATTTAACAAAGTACACTTAGACGATAGTAAATTCTTATGTTAATATCCGATTTCGATGCAAGCAAAAACTGCCGATCAGTATTCGCTGGGCTGCGGGCTGCAGTGTGTCCTATCCAAGGACATCGTCTGTCGCCCGAGGTGGCCTCACACCCAGACAACTGGGGGCCACCGTTGACCGCTCCACTCAACGTCAATCCACATACTCTTACCATCACTACCAACTACCATCCACACGGCATCCACCACAATGAGACTTAAGGCTTCCGTCTCAATTCAAATAGCGAACTGTAGCGAACTTCTCTCCAAAGCTTTGAAATAAAACAATCACCAGATAAACAGATAAATATGTCTATTTGTAAACATATTCAAACTGGACTGTGTCTGAGGTTTCTAGTCGATGATATAGTACTTTCACACTCGTTGTAAACATGGTTTCCAACTTATTACAAACACGCACTACAATACTCCAGAGTGCAACTCTAGAGAAGTTCAGAAGAAAATAACTTGTGTTCGTATAGTTAACATTTAATTATATTTTATAGTGTATTACTGCAGGCAATAATCAGACGCAACTGCCATCGGAAAACATTTCTATATTTGTAGTCCACACCAAAATTTGCATAAATAATTTTCATAAATATTAAAAATCCGTACCGATGGCAGCTGCATAAAGACCTTCAGAATCGAATGGTAGCGAGCATTACTGGAGTAAAAAATGTTGAACAACCTGTGTATATTTCCTTAAAAATAACAAGTAGTTGAAAGTGCATTCTGATAGGCCGGAAGTGACACTTATGAGTATTTTAGTTGTAAAAGTTATCATCGAGTTTATTTGCGTGTTTTGTGTGTTTAATAATAGTTATTTAACCAGCAAGTATATTAAAAAGAGCGATTAATCATCGAGACTGTTTAAAGCACGAGCGATAAGCGAGTGCGTTAAATGTCAATATCATATAATATCATATAATTTATTAATCTTTATTAAATAATGTTTGTCGTTAAACTTGTGCCTTCAAAAAAAGTGCAGTAAAAATGACTTCTATTTTAACAATCTTTTACTATCTACTTTTTTTAATGATTGTTAAATGGTCGATGACCCATCCTGGGAGCCCTTCCGTTTTTTTTTAAGTTTTATTTCTGCAATTCTTAGACGTTTAGTTAGATTCAAAAAATACAACCCCCTATAATAGTTTGGTGAACGGATGATGGGGATATTTTTAATTAGCGACGTAATGGTTCCCTGGAGCTACGCTCCCGCTCGGTGGCAGCAAAAACGGTCGATTTAACGGTTTCTAGTACTTTGTACGGCGCGCGAGCTGTAAAAAGAGGAGGTGAGCGTCTGAAGACAGTCAAGACACGGGACGGGACGTTTTGTCTTCTCTCGTCTTAAAAGGCAGCCGGAGGAATGCCAAGCCGTGGCAGCCTTACCTTATCGCGTATTTTATATTTAGTAAATTGGTTTTTGCCGGTCTATCCGCCTCGGAATGGGCACCAACGACCGATCGGCAGCTTTCCTGCGGACCAGCTCCGGTTTGACAATGGGGGGACCCCGCGTGCCCCGTCGCCGCCCGCCGATCGATCGATATCGATCGATTCAAAATTACGCGCATTCGCATGCAGCACGCGCGCGTCCTAGGTCGGGGCAGGAGCAGTTTGTCATAAATGTTAAATAATTCCGCTACATAACGGTGCCATTTGCAATCGAATGTGCCTTCGACACATTGTTTGACACTTCCTTGCCACACAAACAACCACATCCATTTTTATATCCGATCTATCATCGAGAATTGTTAACACCACTGGCCTTTGAGAAACTTAGACTCAAATATGTCTCTTCACACCAATCTACAACTTCTTCTACTTTAAAAGTCTACACTGTGTTAAAACAATAAAAAAGCAGGGATATAGGTATGTAGTTTTTACGAGACATTGGGTCGTATGAAAAAAAAAAAGATTCTGATACCGTTGTTTAGAATATGAGTTCGTGCCCATTTCTTTTATATTCCATTAAAAAAAAATCAAGTTAACAGATCTTCACACCAATCTACAACTTCTTTTACTTTAAAAGTCTACACTGTGTTAAAACTATAAAAAAAACCTAATTTTTAGGAGGTCAATATCTGCAAAAACTTAGTATTTACGTACTTTTTAAAAAATACCCATAATACCAAATTTTTTGACCAACAATTGAATATCTCAGAGATTATTTTCTTTACATGGATAAAACCTGATATGATTCGAAATAATATGGTGGGAAAATGTGTTATCGAACATAAAATAAGTATAAGAAAAGCTGTCACCACGCCCTCTACAATATGGTAACATACCCCCCCCCCCCCCCCTCCCCATGATATACAATGTACCCAAAAGCATAATTTGAGTACCAGTTTTTAGCTTGTTCGATTATACTTCTTAAATTTTTATTCTTATTTAGCAGCAAAATCTAATCTATAATCTTCTATAAACAGTATATTTTTACTATATCCGGTTGTGAGTAAATTTCACAAATATAGTCAATTGATCTAAATTTTCAAAATTTCCAATCTCTATTATAGTTAAATGTCGAAAAAATAAATAAAAATAGTATCTACAAAAGTTATTATTATGGCCCATGATTTTCTACAACGGAAAATTATTTTGTACCCGTGTAAACTAAATGTTTCTGAGATATTCATTTGTTTCTTAAAAAATCTTAAAAACTAAATTGTTTTCAGATATTATCTTACAACTCTATCAGACAATCACCAAAACCGATAGATAGATGCTGATGTTGAAAAAATGAATACACTATCATTTTTAACATATTCAAATGTCTTTTTCTTGAGCTTTTTTAAGTGGAACAACCACCTGTATATCTGGTGGCTGCAGTTTTTGTGATTGCATGTTAACAAAAATGTTATGTAATTTTTCTAATTCTTCTTGACATCAGCATCTAGCTATAGTTTTCTGACCAATTTTTAGGACAATATCTGTAAAAGTGGAGTATTTACGCAGTTTTAAAAAAAGATCTCTAAATGCAATTTTTTTACGAATTATACGAATATTTTAGAAAGTATTTTCATTACATAGGTACAACCTGATATTGTTGGAAAGACAAGATAATCTCTAATTAGATTTGACCAGAAAACCGTTTTGAATAGCGTGCAAATAGTTGGAAAACGTTGTCAAAAATGTGTTAATGAATGTAAAATAAGTACACCTCCTTTTCGCAAAAATAACATTTGCATCATCAATTTTAGTCACATTTAATAACAATTAAGAAAATATAAAAACTACAAAAAGCTGTCGCCAGATTTACTTCTTAAATTTTAATTCTTATTTGCCAAAAAATCTAATCTACAACCTTCTATAAACTAAGTACGTAGGCTTTCACGGCCAGAATCATTTAGAAAATAAAGTGCTTCCGGGTTATGCCGTGTGTCAAGATTTGTTAATGCTGACGTTTCGCGAACCATGTTGCTCGCTTCTTCAAAGCTAATTGAGTACTGAAGACCTACCAAGAAAATCTCCCTTATATACCTGTATTTACACCTCACTGCGCACATCTGGACCTACCGCTCCCATGTGCTTTTCCACCTGACCGCGTTAGGATCGATTTCCAGACCCTACTAATGTCAGTACCATCCTCGAGATTGATGTTGTTAAGATGTTTGTAAATTTCGATGGCTTCTCTAATAAACCTTCAATGATAATTACCAAACCCTTGCCAACATCTTTACGTCATCGAAAATCATTGTGTGTCCCGACTCGTGGCAGTGTTGAGCAATAGCGGACTGTTGAATCTTGCATTGCCGGGTGTTTCTACTGTGCTCCTTGACTCGACATTCGATACTTCGTCCTGTCTGTCATGTTCCACACTCACATGTTATCGGTTTCACGGTAAGGTACAGAGCACCAGCAAAGGTAAAGGATGTTTTGCCTAACCCCCTTCCTGAAGAATGAAGGGATATACAAGATAACATGTGAGTGTGGAACATGCTATGTAGGATAGACAGGACGAAGTATCGAATGTCGAGTCAAGGAGCACAGTAGAGACACCCGGCTACGCAAGATTCAACAGTCCGCTGTTGCTCAACGCTGCCACGAGTCGGGACACACAATGATTTTCGATGACGTGAAGATGTTGGCAAGGGTTGGTAATTACACACGGCATAACCGGGAAGCAGTTTATTTTCTTCTATAAACTGTATATTCTTACTATATCCGATTGTGAGTAAATTTCCGGCTGCCCTTGGCTGTATAGGAGGTATTATAGGCGAGAAAAATATCGTTAGGGTGACATATTTTAGAATTGCTTGGAATAATAAGCGATGCCGACCCTTCGGCTTGGGGCGTGAGGGCCGCGGGCCGCACCGTGACCCCCACAATCCCACTTAAATTAAAACGGATTTGACGACAGGGTTGGCCGGACCAGGGCAATACTCCCCATTAATCCTGGCATTGGTCACGCGCCCTAATAACAGATTTACTTTTTAATGTTCCACCCTATGGACATTTCCAATCGCTCGGGCTTGGGCTTGCGCTCGAACTTGGGGTTATGAGAAGGAATTATGAAAAGGAATTTGGGGCTAGGGGATACGTAGGTGATGTTACCATTACACCCCCGATATATTTAGATCTATTCGACGTTCGTCTCACCCCTTGAAAGGAATCGTATGTCCCTTTATGTCCTTTTAAACCTGCTGCATTGCGATTTTATTTAGATACACTCGGTTCTTCCGTTTTTATGCGCCGGAATGAGAAATTTAGATAAAGTCTACATACTTGCTTAGCCAATTTATATGCAAGACCTACCTCGCGAGATGTGTATTTGCATGTTTTAACAATATTATTAAGGCGTATCGACAGATTCTGTTCGTCTTCTTCTTGCTTCTTCCCCAGTTTTTTCGCGATTGTTCGCTTAAGCCGCAATTGCGTAATTTTTAATGCCAATTACAATGTTGTATGGTACGCCATTAAGGGGTCATTTGCGACTTTTTATTGCTTATGTTTCGTCAGGAAGGTCATGACCTGTTCTATTTATGTCACAGCGAGAGAAAACGAGAGTGACCAGGTAATTTAATTTAAGAATAGTCTCGGACGAAACGGCTTTAGAAATTGTTGAGTTTTCTTTTATTGCACATTACCTTCAAAGGTATACTGTAATATTTTACCAAGATTTTCGGATAAACCACTTTTATTCGAGATAGTTCTGTTCATTATTGTAACAACCCTTGTAACGGTAGAGATTTTATGGCATCGTATACAGGGTGTTTGTTTCGTATAGTCTGAAATTTTGAGACATTGTTTTTTATAATTTTTACTCAAAACGCAGGAGAATTGGACTTTGGAACAAACACATGGTACCTTTAAAGATAGTTGGGTAATTCCATGTTAAATCAATACAGTTTTATTCATCACCACCCTGAATTTTGATAAAATTTTGTACAATTGTTGTCTTCCTGAAGTTATAGAAAAATACCAAATTTTATGATAATATGTTATCCCGTTTTGTAATTTTTAGTTGCAAATTTTTAGAAGGCTGATTTTTTAGCGGTTTTATCAAATTGTTTTAACAAGGAAGGAATAATTATAATTTGTTGAAACTTAGAGGGCATTTTATTAACGGTTTGAAGTACATCTCATATTTTTTTTAAATAATTTCTTCCAGAAAAATTCAGAGATATACGCTGCCGTCTATGGGAGGTTTTCATAACAACAAATAAATAGTGTATTACTTTTATTAGTAACTTATTTTCTCAGAACATGAACTACACTCCCAATCAAAAAGCTGAAAATGTAATTTTTAGGGGCATTTAAACAAATTGTTATGATTTTTTGCCCCCCTTTTTTTACAATAAAAAACTTATTATAGACATATCATCCGCGAACTTAGTTCATGTCAATTGCATGCAATTGAATAAAGAAATGTTGTACAAATTTTTAGAACGATTTGTAAATAAGTTTTTGAGCTACAGTTCCAGCAAGTTAAAAACAAAATTTTGAACCACTAAACTAGTTTCCCCCCTTAAAGGCCAATTGTTGATTACCTAATTAATCTACAGAGATGGTATATGTGCTATAAAATTGCCTATTCCAAGAGCTTTCTCCTGACATACAACACAATACGACTTGTAGGGGAATATTGTTTTCTTAATTAAAAATTAAAAATTTAACCTTGATTATTTCAAAATGCTCATTTCTGACAGTTTTGAAAAATACAATACAATTTGATGTTATAGTTGACTTCTCCTTCTAAATGTAACGCATGTAGAATTTTAGATATTTATCTTTTTAAGACATGAACCCATTTCCATAAGCTATTATGTGTTTTTTTTTTCAAATAGCATTTTGAAATAGTAAAAATTAAACTTAATTTTGCAATATTTTGCTGTAAACATATCCGTGCAAAAAACTTTACTTAAATTACACCAATTGTAAGCGTAGCGCGTCACTAAACAAAATGTCACACGTTGACACTGTTGGTAGGCCTACGCATGCGTCTATGCTAAGAAATATAATTGCTTCCACTGCGCATGCGTCTATATTAAGAAATATGAAAAGTAGTGTAGTGCATTCACGTTATAGGCTATTCATCTTTTAAAGAAATACTTGAACTTATTAAATAATATTCTTAATACGAGTAATTGAAAATTGTAAAAATATTATACCGTTTCTTTTTGCCCACGGTGTATATGTACTACGTATCTATGCATGGCGTATTATCCTTAGTCCTTTGGGATCTCCCGCGGCGTTAAAGACACAATCAGAGCTGAGGAACGAACGAAAAAAAGAGTAAAAGAAAATAGTCGGTCCATGGCGAAGCGAAAACGCCGACTGGGACAGTGGTAATAATGAAAAAGTATTACGGCTCGTCGTTCCATTCCAGTAATAAGATAATGCCCGACGCAATTAAAATAATTGTCGGGTCGCGCGTCGGAGACTCGAGCTTACGGCCAGCCGTAATAAAAGGTAACAATTTTGTAATTTGGGAAAACGTGGTACGCCATTTTTATTCACGCTTAAACAAGATTATTGCCGCGGCTTGCTCGCACAGGAATCCAATAGAAAATTGATAGGTATTGTCTGTTGATAATGTTATAAATCACAGAGCGGCCGAAATCCAATAGACAAGTGAATGTAGAATCGCCCGATCATCAATTATTATTCAGACCGCCGCTGGAGGCCCTCAATTTGCTTACTTTACGCGTTATAGGCAACCAACTATACAACCAACGCTACTACAGTACATTTAATTAAGAGGGCAGTCCAACAGCTGATCGACAGCGGCTTGGCTGTTTTTGATACGTTGGGAAAAATCAGTCTCTGAGCCACGTGTCCTTGTCAGCCAAAAGTTATATTTCACTATGGCTGAATATAGATGCACATAAGTTGACGCTCTTAAAAATGGTTGCAATTTTGTATTTTAAAGATAAAAGTGACTTTTTTGTTATACATTCTTTAGAACCTAGTATGAACTTTCATTCGACATTATTTTTATTAAAGTTTACCCACAATTTTGTTTATTGCAGGGCCGAGAACATTCGCTGTTATAAAAGAACAGTTTTATGCAGAACTTGAGTGTTTTAGTTTAGTGTTTAGCTTTGTTAAGCTTTTGAAAGTGGTTCACATTATAGTATACATATTTGACATTACACCTACTGCAAAATCTGCTGCGGATAGGTCCGGATGCGGTTTTTGTGATTTTATTTCTAATACGTTGTAAAGGAAAATCCATAAATTGATGTACCGGCTTATATGTAATTTGGTGCAATTTCTTGATACCGTGATAGTAGAGGTAATTTAGAACATATTTAACCATATTTAGCTATATACAAATGGTTACGGTTATCGAGATATTGATAACTTTATGTTCAATGCATCTTGTATGTTGTAAATGCCGTTATGTACGTATATTTTTTCATTTTGGATCATGTATAGCAAACAACCCCGATGACCTAGACTCTTAAAAATCATCCGAGAAAAACCTTAAACTTTGTACTTGTATATGCATTTCTTGGAAATTGGTTGCTTGAAGCCAATCGGATTCAGCACCTACTCGCATACACAGTTCACTGGTTTAAATTGGATTCTTGTTGAGGAGAGACAATAGTAAGTTTGAGAATAGAAACTGGTTAGGCGTTTTCGATAAATGTGTTTATGCGGAATGCGAATGCGGGTTCAAAACATGCGTATTAGGGTCATACCACTAAAAAACGACTGTTTCAGCTTGAAGTATGATCAAATTTCGAAAGTTTTCATGGAAACAATAAGTATAAATATTTAAATAATACTATAAATAACAGATCACGTCTTAAAAGGAATGCATCGAACGGAAAACAGCATGATTAGCATATGTACCGTTTCAATACACAATATCGACTGGTGTAAACTTTCTTTTTCTTCCTGTATCACTGGTCTTTAAAAATAAAACTTTTTTCAGGATTTTCTTACAACATAACAGACCCAAACATGTTATCTCATATAACTCAAAAACGACATGCATTGTTCAATTTTAAATCCGTATATGCTGCGTATTTAAACTGGACATGCCATATATTATTTTATGAATTTGACACGGTAAAACAAAATAGAAATAAAATCACAAAACAATATTGATGACAAATGTTGTAGCAGTAATTAATTTACAATAGGTGTAGTGCAGTGAAGAACAATTTTTAATACAGTTTGCTTTTTCCTATTTTGTACTGTTTTGTTGTGTTTATTAAGTTATTAACCTTCAAATTCTTAATATGAAGGTTAAAATGTTATACGTAAATAAAACAACACATGTAAAGCCTGTTTAGGTGAAAAAATAATTTTGACCAGGTTTTCAGGTCAAATACCCCACTGTCTAGACTCGAACATGGATGGAAAAATTGGGAAAATACGACGCCGCTTCCTGAAAGGCGTAACTTTATTTCTTTTCATTTATTGGAATTTTCTCAAATATTACATTGACGTAAAGTGAAACTACGTCGCACCAGCGCCAAAAACATAATTCAGATGTTATTCCAGCAGCAATATTGTGCATGGGTATAATCAATATTGAGCAATCGCGACCAAGAATACTTAATTTAGATTGTTGTAATCTTTTATGATGCCATCATTATTCAATAATTAACCCATAAAAGCATTGAACAGTTTGAATAATTGGACCAATAGGGGACCACCAGAACAGTCCTTAACCAGGAGGAAGTTTTCAAACTTCTTTCTTTATATTTTCATCTGAATTTCAGCATCACGCATATTGAAAGCTAAAAAAATCACTACACCAATATATCAGTTCAACTTTGGCCAATGTCGTAAGAAAATAGAAGTGATATTGGTCGGTGTGGCCGGTTTTGTGTGTGTTTGTGCCTTGGGGATATTGCATGTATAAAATAATAATAAAATAAATGCGGTCGTCTTTCGAGTGGACTTGGGGGCGATATTATTGAGGAATCGATTACCAGCCTGGGACACTTACGTACGGTCACTGTCCGGCTGAACCACGATCATTATGTAAACAAGCAGACAGGGTCACTACACAGCGTACGGACCAGAGGTCGTTTTAGGTGAACTTATTGAATCCACTCGGCCAGATGTTAAATTCAATAACTAACACGGGCCAACTTTTATTGCAACTCGCAAATAAAACTCATATGACATAAATTAAGACAATATTTATAAGCAATATTACAAATCCGGTGATGGTCGATACTGGATTTATCTTAAAACTTATAAAAAAAAATATTTTATACTAAAGTTGTTTGGGCCAACATTTTCTACAATAGAAATTGGTTTTCATTTATACAAGAGCAGGTAGGCGTGAACATACTGAACATTAAATAAATTGTCTTTTCAACTGTATCAGATTGTACTCATTCAAAGGAAATAGTTCCTGTGATATTCAACTGTTTGTCAAAAAATTGGCAATTGCAGACCTTTATTAAAAACTATATAAATACTATTTTTTGCAGATATTGTCCTAAAATTGTTGTCAGACAAGACAGTGTATGTCTTGTTAGCACAATAAAGAATTAATCCCGAAATATTTAAGTGTAAAATGAAACCCAAATTGTACCAAAAATTATTTGTTCTTAATCGTTGTTATTAATCTTTCGATAGTTCACTCCAATCGAACGAACAATGCCATTGCTTGTTCCGATTTTCAAGTTTCTTCCAGTTTAAGAAATTTACCTTAAACTAACGAAATATTTAGGTACGATGTTGTTCCATCATGAAGTGCATGTACGCCATAGATTGCGTCTCGGGTAAAATATCTCGAGTTTGTATTGAGCTGTGACAGCGGTAATATGGTCGTTTTTGCCATTTTTTCATGGCACAATTATCGCTCTTTTTGCCTTTTTAGTGGAAAAGTTCTGTCAAAAAGTGCACTGTAAAAATGCATTTTATAATATGGGTTGGGCTATGTGAACTATCTTTGACATAACCGAAAGACGTACAAGTAATATTCAATTTGTTTATGACAAGAAATTGAATATTTAATATTTTACGAGGTTTCGCTGAATATTTCATCATTTTTCAGCAATAAAAAACGGTTTACTTGAAAACGCATTTACAACTGTGTATACAAGTCATTATATTTTGTAAACAATAATCGTTTTGTTTAAAATGCAAACAGTTAGTCTATTTGAATAATAAACATCCATGACGTATGAATTCTAAAGTTATCCAATTTTATCTTAAAGAAGAAAACAAAAAATCATCAAAATATTTATTGGCCTTAATATACAAAATGGAAAACTTGGCTCGATCAAATAATTTCTTTTGCTGTGACTATTCTTGAAACATTCTACAAGAACGTTGAAAATTGAAGGTGGAAGAGCAAGTTATTATCTTAATGGAGTTTAAATTTTGTTTATTATTGATGTCAATACGCACACTTTGACACCTTTTAAACCAATAATTTAGGTTTTCTACTTGTAAGGTAAACTTTGAAAACGTCGATCAAGTTTCAGGGTCAAAAATATTGTCCAATCGAGTATATTTTAGGCGTTTCTTACTGCGTTTCTTACTGACTAGATTTGGTACCTTCGGTTCCTGCTATGGGTTCAGCATTTGTTTGTGAGTAATTTGATATGCACTTAATACAATCAGAATACTCGAATAGAGGATTAATTTATTAAATTTGTTTCCTGTTTTCCTGTTCAGTTTTTTTTTTCTTTGAAAACAATTTGGTGTGCAAGAGGAGAAGAATTGGTGTGGAGAGAAGTAACGACTTATTACAGCCAACACATATTATTCAACGTGTTCCATTTAAAAACCTCAATAAACCCCCATTTGAAAATGTTTAAAAATTAATACGTGATAGGATCACCCTGTATAGCGAGTTAATTTTTACTTTATCATACATAGTATGATAAAGTTTATTGTTGCCGTTTGTTTTGTGGTGACGATTCCGGAGAAACTACTAAAGGTGTCAAGACGAAACTTCATATTTAGAAATTTCATGGCCAAACTTAGACCTGAGAATTTTTCTCCAAAAAAGTCCAAACGAACTAGACTCTTAGCATTTTCTATGGTCTAGAAAATGAACAGCAATTTCTGTAATTTCGTCAAAGTAGTTAAATAATAAATTAAAGTGGAGAAAATTTTGAATACCTAATTTATGTTTATGACATTTTTTGGTAAAATTAATAATTTAGCTGCATGTGCAAATTATATTTGATCGAGATCGCTCATCGTGCATTATGAGTAGTTAGCCAGATACAAATATGTTGATACTATTGACAGTATTGTCACATGAATATCAGTCACATCAGTATGATAAAGTCATGAGCCTGGCGACATCAGATTCTAATCAATTTTGTTGCAATATCTCAGAAATGACTTATTTTACATAGCTACAATAACGAATGAGTTTTTGATTTTATTCCATAAAATAGTAAAATTTTCCTTCACGGAACATGCTGTTTAGAAGAAAATAATTTTCCTTTGTAGAAAGTGATTGGCGAGATAACTTCTGTATACAATTTTTGGAGATGTCCCCTTCATCCTGAGTCCTCAATTATAGACAAGCTTCAGAGTGACAGATGAGTAAATTAGTTGTGGTCCCGACCTGGGACAAGTTTTTAATTGCTTCCTACAATTTTTTCTGTGACCGGTGCTGCGTAACAAGTGCCGCCTTGTAGCAGTTGATTGCTAGAGGAGGTGGTCTGGTCCCGTGAGTGTTTGTCTTAATTATTAGCGGGACGTGAGACAAGCTACTCATTAAAACAAAGCCCCGAGGACCTGGGACTCTGCATCTCATCGGCGACTGCTCTGCCTAATCTCGTCGTTTGTATAGAGCCGGCCAATATGTAGGGATCGCGTGACAGGGCATTCATCGAAACGCGCGACGAAATTTCCAATAAACTTCGCTAAAGATTGATTTTTCTAGCGCTCGGTTAGCCCATAGGGAAGCACCCTCCTCCCATACGCCTCTAGGCTAGTAGACATCCCGATACATTCTTCATTACCGACTTGAAATTAACTTGATCCCGCTCACCCTGCGATTTGCCTCCCCTTCGCCCCTAATGTCGATATTAGATACTTACACTTTGCAGATCTTTATTTTGTAAAAATTCCAACTGAATAATGGTCATAGGTACTTTTGGATGATGAGGCTTTAAACTTCACACACTTGCTCTGGTTTAGTCACCTATCACTCACAGACAACTGTGCTTTGCTTTTGTGAAATCACTTCTTCAACTCAAAAGGTTTAGTTCTTTTGAGTCTCGCACAACGTCACTATTGTCAAAAAGCTAGATTGTCTCGACATTCGTGTGCTCACGAAGTCTGTTCTGATGATTCTCTGCAAACTTTCCAATTTCTTTCGTTACTAATTCCATCTCAAGATCCCTGTGGAGCTTCCTGCTTCTTATATACCAAGGTGCACCCACGATGTTTCTTATAAGCACCCTGGAAATGTTGAATGATGGTGATATTGCTTGGCTTAGTGTAGCCCACATTTGGATACCATAGGTCCACATAGGTTTAAGTATGTGCTTGTAAAGTATGAGTAGGAAGTCGACAAAGCCGTTTTCCTACCAATAAGCCAGTAGATCTTATGCCCAATTCTTCTCGTTTTTTTTCACAGTGTGCTTTCCAGTGAATCTTGGTCTATTAGCACTGGAACGTATTGTATTCGCTTGTTGGTAAAAGATATGTGAACAGATTTGTTTTCGTTCAGTGCAATTAACCATCGTTGCATCCAATCACTAATATTGTTGACAGCATTCTGCAGTTTTAGTGTTGCTCCTTGACTATTTGTATTGACTGCCATGATAGCACTGTCATCAGCAAAAGTGGCAACGGTAACACCATCTGGTTGCGGTAGATCATATGTGTAAAGCAGGTCAGAATTGGGCCAAGTACTCCAGCTTTAATGGTTTTGAGAGTTGACTACTCATTATCTTGCTTTATAAGGAAGTATCTGTTCGAAGGGTAGTTGAATATTGTGGATACAATCCACATGGTATCAATGATGGCTATAGAATTGTAGAATTGCCTCGGGCTATAGCTGGGATTGTTATGGTCAGGCATATTGGGGAGATAACGTAGATGGTAGATTGGGAAGAAGGGGATCTTCGGTGCTCGATTCGCTTTAAACAATTTTTCCCTTTATCTGGATTACAATTGGAAATTGAAACGGCTCTGTAAGTTGGAAGCTTATTGCGGCTATAATCGGACATTTAGGTGTTGATGGGGCAGCGCTGCGCCGCAGATGATGGCGATAGGACCGAAATTCAACGACCTACCGGCCTCGTAGTGTAAGGTAATAGCTGATAAATGATTCAAGGGCCTCGGCCGGGGCCTTTTACGAGTGCCGGCCGATGTTACTATTACCGATCCTGATCAATATGACCACTGGACCGGACCCCCTTGCGCCGGAATCCATCTTAATAACATCAACGAAATTTCATTTTTATGAATCCTACAACGACCCCACAAACGCACCCCAAACGCTGTCAACCGCCGAAAACCGAATGCATTATTAATGCGTATTCCATGTTGCCCTTTTTATTCCCACAATTTCGTCCAGAGAATTCAAAAAATCTTCGCAGTTTCTCAAACCACTGATCAAGATAGGCAAAAGTAATTTCTTCTACTGTACTTACAATAAAATAAAATCCACCATCAATTTTAAATACCGGAAGAAAACAGCCTGCAATTTGCCTTCTTCGGCTTGGGGTGCGTTTTCCTTTAATCCCGTTTCCCTGTTATTACCGTTTTCTGTAAACTGAAAAATTGCGAGCAAAAATTGTGCCTTGTCTTCCAGACATCCCCCTCCCCCTATTCTCCGTTCACGGTCCACTTTTGCAATTGTATTTATGCAGCAATTGAGCGCGAGAATCGAATCTGCCCCCTCTTAATTGCAATTTTTCTCCCCTAGCTGCGCTAGGCTAGGGCTAGAGTCGCACTGCAGAGACGTTAGTCTTTAAGGGTCACAACTAATGCACTAATGAAAGAATTAAAAGTTCTTACTGGCCCCGGAATTGAGTTTCGGAATGTCCTGACGTTCTTCCAGGGGACTCCCACCACACTCTTCTACATGGTCCGGAATTAATTACATATGTGTTTTAAAGACGATGTATAACACGTTATGGTCAGCCCAATTAATCTACCTACCAACTTAAACACTGAAGTTTATTTTTCCAAAATTGGTGTTTGATGCCAATCGTCAAATGATGCTGACATCACAATCGCTATTGGCTTGCCTCCATCATATTCCGTCAGTTTTACCACAACTACCAACTGTTGAACATAAAACTACTCTGGCTTGTAAGATGACCACCGCTATTTCAGCACTCTTTCCATTTCAACAACAACTCATGCGTTAATCTCACAAGTGTTCAATAGAATTCAGATCAGGACCTGAATTCCACTTTCTTGTAAAAAGTTTCTGGTGATGCTGGCGGTATGTGGCTTTATTGTCCTACTGTCAATTTCTCGTTGTATATAAACGATCTTCCCGACTGCAAAATTAGCGGTAAAGTAACAATGTTTGCTGACGACACAAGCATTGGTGGTCAGACGGGAGCGTGCGGTCGCTGGTCAGCAGAGGTTCTGGAAAGCACTGATTTCTTGGGCGTAGCTCTGGATAGTTCTCTTAGATGGTCTTCCCATGTGGGTCAACTACTCGCACGATTAGGCAGAGCACACTACGCGGTTCGTGCAGTTGCGAGGGAGCTGGGTGAAGCTTCTGCTGTCACTGTGTATCATGCTTATTTCGGAAGCTTGATGCGGTATGGTATAATGTTTTGGAGCTTTTGTTCGGCTGGTGAGATGGATCTGATATTTAAGCATCAGAAGAGGACCATTAGGTCTATTGTTGGGGTTGGACAGAGAGATAGCTGCAAACCATTTATTCAAAAGTTGCACAGTCTACAGTGCAGGCGTCCAGGGACGAAGTTGCCATTCTCTGTGATCCAGAGCAAACCTCATTCGAGCTTTGTGATGCTGCGTAAGGCGTGGTGCGCGGGCAGGTCTTCTTGGTTTCAAACTCGCTCTTTTCATCTGTTTCTAACAGATTGATCAGAACTTTCTCTTCCATGTGCTGGTCTTAGGTCGTTTAGGAGGTCTCGTGCTGTGGCAGTACGCTGACGTACAGACGTACTGACGTACGGTCTTGATTTTGAGAAGTTTTTGGTTTTCGACCTTGTCTAGCCCTTCTAAGGTATTGGCCAGTCTCCCGAAACCGATTCCATAGACGTTTGGAGGTTTTGAAAAACATGTTCCCCTCATTTTTTGAGGAGTGTATAATTGTTTCTGTAGAAAGGTTATGGATCGGAAAAATCACGTACTGTCAGTGCGGCGCGGCGCGGCAATTCGATCGAATTGAAGAATTTCACTGCGCGGCCATTAAGCGAAATAAAGAATTTGCCAATGCGATTCCCGTTTCGGTTGACTAAATCGCGGAACTCCGGTCCGGGCCGTTAAGAAGCAGCGGAGGAGGAAGGAGGACGCGAGCACGACGTGACGGCCCGTGTCTATAACTCTTGCGGCCCGTCGGTATTTTTAATTATTCCTCTCCGCTCGATGTTACGTTTTATCATCTGTAAATTTCGTTCTCTGGCCCACCACCGACAAATTTCCCTTTTTACTAATTAAAAGGACTTACGGTCTTTTTTTTTTTCGAGTTCGCGTTCACGAACTCTTATTCCAGCCGCGTGCTAACCATTTATTCCGACTCCCGCAATACCTTTCGCTTTTCTTTTGTCTACCCCACCCTTCTCGTTGCACCCCATTGGGCCGCTGATGACTCCAGTGGCTAAACTATAACAGGTTGATCATATTCGCTCGTAATCCGACATAAAGCGAAAACCACAACAGTTTTATATGGAAATATAGAGACATATACGTTACTCTCCTATCGAAGTGATAGGAAGAGTATTGTATATTCATGGGCAATACATCAAAGAGATTCGATGGCAGGAGATGGAATTCTCGGGAAATATATATATACATATATGTGTGACGTAACAAAACAATGCCCCCATGACAGGAAGTCACGTGTGCCTGATTCGGTATTCCACCTGGTGCATCCAGCCAGCAACAAGCTAGAATGTTAATTTGGGTATTTATTCATGTTTGCGCATTAAAATTCCGTGAGCCTCCCGTGAAAAAGGCTATTTTTGGTATCTTCTTCTTTCTTCTTTTTCCATCAGGACAAAGGACAAACACCTTTCGTTCTCCACTACAACAATCCATATTTCGACAATTATCATCACCCAGCTATTATAATAACAGCATGAATCGGATGGAGGATCAGACGCACTTGCGCTTAATATTTATACAGCGTCCGCAGAGGAGCCGACATAGGACATGACTTAGAACTAGCAAGAGGATAACAGGTTCGAGATAGCCATCTTAAAGGCTTAATACTCGGAGCAACATCTACATACATCATGTCCCCTCGTGGTTCCCAGGGCTACTATACTGCTTTTCGCTTTTCACATTGTTTTACAACATTTTAAGTGACATCACTCATAATGAATACGAAAATCGTCTAATTCAAGCTCGACATTTTACTGTAGCTAATAATGGACGTTCGGTTGGCCGCTTCTTTCAATATCGGGATGGTGCTCCCGTAAAAGAGTTGCTGCTCGTTTCCCACGATGAGATTGCGTTAGTAGGGGTCATCGTGCATGACCCTTGGTAGACATATTCCGACACGAGCCATCCCATCTGGCTGGTAACAAACTGCTTCCTTATTATATAAAATATCTCTTTCGACCAACCGGGCCAGGCTGCTGTCTGTGAGGCTCTCGGTGTGCCCCAATTCCGGATACAAAAATTATCGGGCTGACCATCATCACCATCCACCAGGTTAACGGAGATGTATGTGACCCAAATAAAACCAAAATACGACTGTGCTTATTTGTTGTACTTGAAAATACAAGGTACATTTTTTTTGGTAATTTTTTGCTGATTTATAACAAAAAAGTTTTTTTTGTCTTGTTAGTTTTCCAGATATACAAGGTACCCCACGTTAGATGCAAAGTAGGGTAACGGCAAGAGTGGCTGGCACTCGTATTAAATTATCATTGGAGAACGTGGGTGCTAACGACTCCTTACTCAGTAGCCGTAAGAAATCATTATATTCGATTCATCCATATAAAAAAAGTTTGTGGATAGCCATTCGCGCTACAGACAGAAAATGTTTGCATGCATGCAGGATGTTCAAAATTTACAACTCAAATGTTGCATTCTTCAACACTCAAAACTATTTTTTTAATAAATATCCTATATATTAATTGATACATCATTCCTATCGACAGTGGTGCTTGAGATATTCATACTAACCATTTTTTAAAATTTATTTGAATGTTGCTGATACTGAATTAGCAGGCCTTGATATTTTGACGGATGTTTAGGTGGTGACAGATTGTATTTTCTTGCATGTAAACTGGTAAATTTTATGAATTCATATTAACAAAAGTTCAGGATATAAGAGTATAAACTAATAAAATAAAAATGCACTATAGGCCAGTCAAAATTCCATGCAAGAAGTGAAGCAAATTTCCGAGAAACTTCTTGTTTTAATTTTGTTATCTATAATTTATTATAGGGGACAGGTATAGGTATAAAATAGGTATATGAAACCAGAATATTGAATGATAGAGCACAAGATATATTATTGAGTGGTGTATTATTACATAGGTGTTCCACTTGCTATAAAATTGTATCACCGGCAATGATTATGTACACAGTTTAAAATAAACGTTAATAAGTTTTGTCCATAAATCAATTACATAATTAAAAAAACATTTCTTATACGTTGATGCATATTTATTTCTATGCCCAAGAAAATATTTTAGATTAGGAAACAAACCATGAAAAAGTATAGAGTAATTTTCGATAGTGCACCTGAAATAAAACCTTAAAAAACATATTTTGGAATTGTTAAATATATAAGCATTTTCTAAACAGAAAAAAAATATTTTTTGTAAAAAAAGATTTTTTGGTAAAAAATTAGCAACCAAAATGCTGACTACTTACTTTCTTCAAATTCATATGTTTTTCCAAAATGCGCCGCTGACTTGCCGGCACGTCAGCAGCGCACCCCTGCATCTCAAAAACCAACAAAGCAAAGAAAAATCCTTTTTGGTAAAAAATTAGCAAAAAAATATAGGCTGCTCACATTTTTCAAATTCATTTGTTTTTCCAAAAAGCGCCTCTGGCTTGCCGGCACGTCAGCGGCGCCTCGGTAACTCGAAAACTAAGCGAGCAAAAAAATCGATATTTTGGTAAAAAAATATGGATATAAAGATTTTATTTTGCAAAAGTTGCGCCGCTGACTTGCCCGACCTTTTCAACCTGAAAATACAAGCGTTAGGTAAGCATATAAATTCCTAAAAAGTAATTACAATAAAACTGGAGAAAATAAAAGACCCCCCTATAAAACTTGGTGAATTTTTAACCTGGGGTGTATTGCCTATTGCCAAAAAGAGTCTCTAACGGGAAGTGCGTATAATTTCGAGGAAGATAACTTTTAACAATAACCCAAGCAACCCGTGAAACAATCAAACTTTTATACGAGTGGTAGTAAAATCGTTATTTCACGCTTTGATACGAAGATAGCCTTGGGTGCGGCTACTGGTTTACGATCGCTCGGTATGTGTGAATGGCGATCGGGGTCCCGTCTACCGTCTACTATAACTAATACGGTTCGTTTTCCCGCGGCCTTTTGCTCCCCAATCTGTCGGAGACATTAAGACAATCAGTTCTGATATTATTGCGAATTGCGACTAAATGTGGGTGCAAAATTTACGACTCACACGTATATAAGCGCCCGCCCCTGTTGCTTGGTTAATAACTATCCGGAGATTTAATACCCGCTTTCGCAGCTTCTTTCTAATAAAGTCCGAAGGTCTTTATTACACCCCTAACAATATATACAACATATGGAATACTTTGTCGCTTTTATTCACTTATGAGAGATAGATATGGATAGATGTTTTCGTTTTGTATCAGTACGGCCCTGGTCTCGTCGGGGAGTTCAAGCACCCACCGTATATTGTCGGAGATAAAGATAGGGAGATAGAGTGAAATGGAGAAGGCGGTGTGTAATCATCTGCGTCCTCAGCCTTCACAGACCTGACCACGGTGCTGACCAATTACACACGTGGACCTTATAATTTAGTGCTATAAACCAAAATAGAGTTGAGCCACATCTCCGGGGACGAGATTGGATTCAGATTTGTGACACAGTCCCGCAAGATGAGCCCGTCCGCGGGGCCCACCAATAATCAAATCTAATACCACCCTCTCTCACAATTATACTCATTTCGATCTCTCGCCGGAATATGGGTTCGTTGTCGACGTACGTTCGAAGATGTAGAGAAGGGGTGAAATGTGAATAGGGGGTGAAGGTAAGTCCGTAGCGGTAGCGGTCATATATTTGGATAAGGTTCTAATCCCCGACCATGTGGCGGTTAAGACTTGCCTGAGTGCAAACTCCTGTTAAGAAGCAGCGTTACAGCTCCGGTCTTATGATCCTTAGAGGCTCGGGGCCTTGTCTGGATGCATCCCCATTTCCTTAACTTTCGGGCTCAGGTTAACCTCTAGGGCTAATCTTAAATCTCAAACGAGCATTATGAAGCAAGCATGCATTAGAAGTTGCGAACTAGAGACAACTAAACGCAAGATTCGTTTCGCATTTGAGATTTATGGGGTTGGAAGTGCGGATACGCAACAAGTCGTTTTCCTGAAATTAATTATCATGGGCAAATATTTATCCTGGTGGTGCTCGAAGGGCTGTGAGGTAAATGGAAGAGGATTCTAATTGAGTGCGAACTTTATCGCTCCCAGCGACGCGGCTGACAGGATTTAGTAATGGAGGTTGGGGCGAGAAAACAACCCCCGGATGATTGACATTGGCACTCTCTGCTACTCGAGGCTTATCCTTAACCTGGACGATTTTTTTAACAAAATTAGTAAACAAAATTGGTTCTACAAAAAGCACAAGGCCTTAAGTGATTGATTCCGTGACGCACGCCCGCTCGAGCAATAATATCCGATGGTGGCGCGAGGGCGGGGGTGTGGTATTCATAAATACTTGAAGTGAGGGCAATAAATCGAAAATCGCGTTAGAGTTCGATTCCCTGGCGGGTCGTAACAATGCCGTATGCCCCGCGTATGCGTCGTGACGGTTGGGGGGTTGCACCACTAACCCAGTGCCGTACCTGGGGATGCTGCGCCCTAATCGAATAAACCGTCGCGCCACCCCGCAGGAGTCTGGCCACGGCCATTACGTGACTCGCTAATAACTTTTTAAGACTCGTACGGAGGAATGTCATTACCAAATGACCGCCCCAGACAGCCAAGAGGGGCTGCGCTGGTGGCCGTAAGTGTTGTTGCCGGATCCTTTTTACGACCGGATTTCGTCTCTAGACGAAAGCGAAGTCTTATTTTAACGTCCGCAGTTAGCACCCCAGATACTAGCTAACTAACTAACTAACCCGGGAAATACCAGGCCCGTACCTTGCTGCAAGGAAGAGATTTCATAATACTTCAGAAAGCGGAAGGCGTCCAAAGACCTTTACGTTCTTGGTCTTCCAATCTAGCATGTTCTTCCTTGTTTATACATGTCATTGGCTTCTTCAACCTTAATAGATTTGTCAGAGTTTCTACCTTATTTCTGCCCCAATAGAAGACATCGAGAACTAGCTAACTAACTAACTAACCGGGCGATACCAGGTCCGTACCTTGCGCCAGGGAAGAGGTCATAATACTTGAGGCAGCGGGAGGCGTCCAAAGTCCTTTTCGTTCTTGGTCCTCAATTTAGCTTGTTCTTCCTTGTGCCTTTGGGTCTTTCAAGGTTAACAGTTTTTCAGACCATCTACATTATTTCTGCCCCAATAGAAGACATCGAAATACTAGCTAACTAACTAACTAAACGGGCAATACCAGGTCCGTACCATGCAGTATGGAGTAGATTCCATAGTACCTAAGAAAGCCGAAGGCTTTCAAAGACCTGTTCGTTCTTGGTCTTCCAATTTAGCCTGTTTTTCCTTGTATATTACATGCCCTTGGCTCTTTCAAGGTGAATAGTTTTCTCAGAGCAGCTACATTATTTCTGCCCCAATAGAAGACATCGAAATACTAGCTAACTAACTAACTAACCGGGCAATACCAGGTCCGTACCATGCAGTAAGGAGAAGACTAAATAATACCTAAGAAAGTCGAAGGCGGTCAAAGACTTGTACGTTCTTGGTCATCCAATTTAGCCTGTTCTTCCTTATATATTACATGCCCTTGGCTCTTTCAAGGTTAGCAGTTTTTTTCAGTGTATCTACCTTATTTCCACCCCAATAGAAGACATCGAGATATTAGCTAACTAACTAACTAACCAAACAATACCAAGTCCGTACCATGCAGTAAGGAGAAGACTAAATAATACCTAGAAAGCCGAGGGCGTTCAAAGACCTGTACGTTCTTGGTCATCCAATTTAGCCTGTTCTTCCTTATATATTACATGCTCTTTGCTCTTTCAAGGTTAGCAGCTTTTTTTCAGAGTGTCTGCCTTATTTCCACCCAATAGAAGACATCGAGATATTAGCTAACTAACTAACCGGGCAATACCAAGTCCGTACCATGCAGTAAGGAGAAGACTAAATAATACCTAAGAAAGCCGAAGGCGTTCAAAGACCTGTTCGTTCTTGGTCATCCAATTTAGCCTGTTCTTCCTTATATATTACATGCCCTTGGCTCTTTCAAGGTTAGCAGTTTTTTTCAGAGTATCTACCTTATTTCCCCCACAATAGAAAACATCGAGATATTAGCTAACTAACTAACCGTGCAATACCAGGTCTGTACCATGCAGTAAGGAGGAGATTTCATATTACCTAAGCAAACGGAAGACGTCCAAAGACCTGTTCGTTCTTTGTCTTCCAATTTAGCCTGTTCTTCCTTGTATATAAAGGTCCTTGGCTTCTTCAAGGTTGTTTCCACCACAACAGAAGACATGGAGATATTAGCTAACTAACTAACTAACCGGACAATACCAAGTCCGTACCATGCAGCAAAGATGAGACTAGATAATACCTAAGAAAGCCGAAGGCGTTCAAAGACCTGTTCGTTTTTGGTCATCCAATTTAGCCTGTTCTTCCTTGCATAAAGATTATATACCTTATTTGTGCCCCAATAGAAGACATCAAGACACTAGATAACAAACCAACTAACCGGGCAATACCAGGTCTGTACCATGCAGAAAGGAGGAGATTTCATAATACCTAAGCAAGCGGAAGGCGCCCAAAGACCTTTTCGTTCTTGGTGTTCCTAGTATATAGATGTCCTTGGCTCTTTCAAGGTTAACAGATTTTAGAGTAGGTATCTACCTTATTTCTGCTACAATAGAAGACATCGAGATACTAGCTAACTAACCCGGCAATACCAGGTCCGTACCTTGCAAAAATGAAGAGATTTCATAATACTTAAGAAAGCGGAAGGTGTCCGAAGACCTTTATGTTCTTGGTCTTCCAATTTAGCCTGTTCTTCCTTGTATATACATGTTCTTGGCTCCTTCTAGGTTACCAGTCTTTTTCTTACCAAAGTATCTACCTTATTTTTTCCCCTACAGAAAATGTACTATAAGACATCGAGAGTAAATGAAGACGGAAAAAGTACAACAGGATTCCGGGATTCCAGGATAGTATGGGGATCTTATTAAGTTTTAAGAATGCGAATCGCGGGCCCTCTCAATTACAAATGGTCCCTGCCCCTGACGCTGACGTTAGGCAGGGGCCGGGCCGTTTACAGTTTGATGAAAAAGTTAAGGCACGCGTTATTGCTCTGTCGGGCTGACTCCTTGGCTCGCGAGAACACATAAATCATGCGAATTCCGTAGGCAAAATCAACAGCGGGTACAGATAAGTTGACAAATCAGAGGGCTGGTGGACACTATCTGGCTTGGGCAACCACATGCGCCCCCACCGGGGGGAAGACGGCGCTGAATTTTTCATTCATATCTCCGAATGACATAGATTTCGATGCATTTCCATATAAATTACATAATATTTCTGCACGGGGCAGTGCCTGTGTCCGTTGCGCGCCTTCGAAGCTGTTAGTCATCCTAACCATGATTTATGGAACCAACATATTGCTCCTTCCACGCTACGGACCGCTTCCTCCACACCGTTCGACTATCCCCTATCCCGAACGACAAATTTATTCCGCACGGATCATGCCTTAGTCCTTCTACTACCCCCTGGTCATTCCCACTAATCATTATTAATTTTCAAATCGAACTGCATCTCCGATGTTGACGATTTACGTGTTTCTAAGAAGCATATCGGTTCCTTCAATTAAGATGTAGATAAAGTTGTGTTACACTCAGTATAGGACGATTCAGAAAAAAAATCATATTGCCTTTACAAATTAACATACGTATGGCAGTAAGTGTGGACATATTCAAATTCAAATGAGTGTCGGGTGGCGCCTCTAATCGCGTTAGGCAATTTAAAGTCATTTATGTGGAGCCGGTGCTAATTTGCATTTGACGTCCTCCTGTCAATCATCCGGTGACATAATAGTCAACCCCTCGAAGCTGCCATACGGCAGCCTGTTATATAGACTATAGCCGTATGGGCAGGCGTGTACGATTCGCAATGAGCAATCTGTTGGCAATTATTCATTTCAACTCCCTTCACTTCTAGATATTAATCGAAAACATAGGGGGGTACCGAATACAGAGATCCTCTACAAGCGTATGCATATTTACATATTGGGGTGCTAAATTTCCTCCAGTAATTCGCAACCATAAATCTGCCTAATGATGACCAATATCTGGATATGTAGGTTACGCCAATAGGTCTTCGGGACGGATTACCTGCTACCTGTTTTTTGGAGTGAGTTTTTTCAACGTAAATATCCATGAAATGAAAAGACCCCATTGTTATAAGGTCACCGTTTTTTCTACTCAAGCAGTCCCGGCAACGGGTTTATTTGAGATTTTGACTCAGCTAAAAGTATAATCCACCACGGAGGCTTCTTCTGGTCTTCAATTCTTTTCAGTGAAGCCACCTTGAACTCGGTTATGAAATGATTGTTCTTCAATTACATTAATGCCTGATAGTGTTAAATACTTCTATTCTGGTAAACCTGTATGAATAGGTTCAAAAGGCGCGTTATGCCATCATGGGGTACTGGGCAATTTTGAATTTGAATTTGAAATAAAGGGTATTATTAACAAATAAATATTTTAAAAACTGCGAGTTTTAGAGCATTCATCTTTAAAGAATAGAATTCAAAAATAGGAAAAGTGTTCACTGGAAATCTTCGAAGAATTCATACAGCTTTTCTCTTCCAACTTAGTCAACGGTTTCTCATTAGTTTCCTACAGTATTAGATATAGTTTCTTTTATTGCAAAAAAAGCATGTTTAACTACTGTAAAGTTAAATTTCTCATTCTTACTACGGTAATTTATTAATTACCTAATTAATTTATAGCTTATAAAAGATGATCCGTCGTCATGGCGACTCAAGTAGAAGTACAGTCCCAAACCGATATCCATAAATTTACTCAAATTGAAGGATAATACGAAAACTGGACAAAATATAAACAAATAGGACCGCCTATGCATTGAAGAATGGTTATTCGAGCCATAAATGCCGCGGTAGAGCGGATCCTTTGAGAAGTTAAGGTTTGCAATTTTCGGGAAAGTGCTGAACACGCTCTAAAAATTTTTGCAATGGAATTCAAGCGGCAATATCGTCGTACGTCGATTTTTCGCGAAAAAATAAGGGAAATGGGCGCTAAATCTGCGATTCGCGAGTCCACACAGCAGCGAAACGGCATTTTGAAGGCAAAACCGCGGCCCCGTCCGCGGTTCGCGGTTTTCGCGAAGAAAGACGCGAAAATCCCGCGTTTCGACGTCGATCAGGGCCGGCCCTAGGCGGTAAGCAAGGTAGGCAACTGCCTACGCCGGCAAAGGTTAGGGGCGGCAAAACCATTTGAAATACAAATTAAAAAAAAGCGCTAAAATATTGCCTGAATCTAGAAAATAAAGAAATAGTCAAATACAATCAAATACAATCGGAATAGACAGGCTATCCTATATTTTAAGATTCATAGCAGCCAATAATAGACATATTTAAATAAAATATTTCATTAACTTTTATAAATAATTAAGATCGGATGTATTTGACAACGTTATCATAGAAGCTGAAAAGTTAGCTAACAAAATAAAAAGATAATATGAAAGTGTACTGTAGTGTAGTGATCCTATACAAAAATCAAAAGAGAAATATAAAATAGTCCTAACGACCCTTTTGAGTTTCTATACGATATCCACAAACTTAAAGAAAATATTATAAGTAAAAATGAATTGCTGGCCTCCATCTTAACGGTTTAGAATTTGCTGCCAACATGGTACTCTAGTTAATTTTTATATCTCCGAAAATATTAGTCTTAGCAGAACAAATTATATATACATTACAAACAAAGAATTACTTAAAATATTGAAAGATTTAGATTTGGGAAAATGTAAAGAACGGAGATATTAGGTCAATATCTATTCTGTCAAAAGCGACAGAAGTTTGCTGACGACAGATGACTTAACACTGTAGATATTGACATAATAGTTCGGTTCTGAAAACCCGTTTTTTAACATTCTCCCAAATCTACATCTTTCAATATTTTTAAGTAATTATTTTCATCTTTAATATTGTGTACATGTTGTTCTGCTAAGCTTAATACTTTCACAGATATTTGATGCAAGTATTTCATGGCAAATTTCACTGACAATTTTTAATCAATTTCAATAATAATGTCTTCATTCAGTAAACATTTTGATGGTATAATACTAATTTCATAGTCGGGCGAATTAATTATGATGTTAAATGATTTTGCGTCCATAGACCTTGTTTCCAGAAGGCCCAGTTGACGTGTTTGAGTTCATTACCTCCCTTAACATTGGTCCAAATTTAAACAATGCAGATTATTTTCTAACGCTACCTATAACTGTTGCTACCAGAGCGGGCAATAGACAGTTTGCTAAACTAAAAATAATAAAAAAAAGTACTTAAGAGCAATGTCTATTTAAAATTGTCTTAATGGGTTAGCAATGAAGGCCACTGAATATGAATTGAGTAATACATTAGATCTGAAAGAAGTTATTTGCAATTTGCAGAAAAAAGGTTGAAACGAGGTTATTTTAATTTAGGGTTAAACGCTGAGAGGAGCCTAAAGTTATATGGCATAGTGTGGTAGTCTATTACGGCAATGAGTTTCCAAAATACTGCGTTGGGGGCCTTGGGCAAATGCCCATTTTGCCCATGCGATAACGCGCTGCTGAATAGGGTTACCATGATGGGAATTGAACCCTGACCAGTTGACCAGAAATCGATTCGTGGTGTATAATTATCGTGAATGGAACTATTAAATGAACGTTACACAATCTCGGTAGACTTCAGGAGTGAATTAATAAAGTTGGAGATTTTAATTTGGTGGTCGCCTCCCGCTTCGCGAGAAGCGGTGTTGGAGTAGAGGAGGAGTGTCTGGAATCGCGAATCTTGGAGACGTCGGGCGTCTCTCTCTCTCTCTCTTATGCATATTGCAATTTGCATGTTAACTAGTTCCCATATTCAAATATCGACACAACGAAGAAGGGGACACTGTGAGCGCAAATCAGCCTATCTGATCTCTTGCGCCGCATAACTCTCTAATAAAACGGTCTCACAAGCCGCAAAGATCATCTCCTCTCTCCTTGATCGCATTTCCAGCATGATATCCGGAATTTCCCATGAATAATACATTTTATATAACTATGTATTTAATATTAACTTCTGCGCGCCGAACACCCCTAGAGATCAAAGATAATTCAAATTATGCGCAACCCTTTCCCCTTGTTTATCAAGTTTCAAAATTGCAATAAACAATGACTGATAAAATCACAACAAAATATGACGAAATTCACCGAAAATGTAACAAAACATTTATTTGAAACGAATGATTGGCCGACATGTGGCGCCACACCGTGAGAGTTCCATGAACAACTGTGCTTCCCAAGCTCTCGCGTAGATGGCGCTGGTAGTCTTCCAGTTGTAGCCGAATCCTTTGCAAACAATACTTTCAATTAATTATCAATAATTACAAAAATATCCTTTGATATAAAACCATTTTAGAGGAAATAACTTATATATAATGGTTTCCTTCTTACACAATTGGTATAATAGGTTTTTACGGTAAATTTCCCCCGTCTGTACCGAGATTCCTTTTATTGTTACAGATTGCTTATTTTCATATGCAAATTTTGGCATTATTTCACATTCGCGGGCCGCGTTCGCGGCGAATCAAGTGGGCGGGCGCTACCGTTTATGGCCCGTAAGGCTTATTTCGGGAACTCGAGCGCCCCATTACCTGATTGATGGCCAATTTGGGTATTTGAATAAAGTACCCGAGTTATGTTCATATCATCTACCGTGGCATTTTCGTTTGCGATGCTATTTTTATCCGCATTGCTTTCATATGCTTGTTTGCAAGTTAATTTAAATAAGAATCGATTCAAATTTATAACGTAATTTATATTATTTTAATTTATAGATTCCTCAAAAATGTATGACAACATTAAGAAACATTGAATCTGCCGGGCAGAGGAAGTCGAAAAATTGAGTTCCATCATATCTATCAAAGTTGACAGATAAGCCTGATAAGGCTTATGTCAACCCCTACTGTATATACGGGGTGATTTATAACTCAAGGCAAATAGCAAAAATGCAAAACAATTTTTTTTAGTTGACCTTTGTTTTCTAATAAACAAAAATAAAGATAGAAAAAGGTGGGAAAATAATTTATAGACAATAACAAATGATTATTGACAGGTCACTCAAAAATCAATCTTTACAAAAATCTTTAATACTTGAGCCTTGACAATACAATAAGTAGATTGTAGTTCGCACCTTTTTGCACTGCTCAACTGTTTATCTCAAATATAGTGGGTAAAAATAAGTGTAACATATAGATAAAGTATACTGAGTTTTTGATATCGAACTCATGTCCACACACCTGACACCGTTTAGGTACTGTATAGAGCCTTAATATATTATAGAATATATAAATAAAATAATAAATAAATAATTTGTATGTAAAACTTTATTTGTTTAACGTCTCTAAAAATAATTCAAGACAACCCAAATTGGCCAAAATTGTATCAAAATTACAAAACAGTTCTCTTTCAAAGGCGATAAATAATAAAAGAAGTCACATAAATGTTATTTGGCTTTAAAAGTGCCGTCCTATGATACATGGCGCTATTTTTCTATGCTGTTTTTGCAAAATTGGTTCAATCGTCCGACTCTCTCCAACGTTCAAACAAATACATTTCCGGCCATGAGTTCATTCAAAAATTTGTCTACTATAGTTGACTTAGCATTGTCACCTTTTAAGTGTTTACGTATAATAGTAATGATAGCAATTTTGAACTTCGTTGTCGATGATGGTTATCACAGAATTTTCAAATTTGTCAACTTTTCTTTATATTTAGTCATGTTTTCCGTTTATGTGGTTACATTTTAAAATACTATTTTCACCTTTTATTGTTTACCAATTTGTTATTAAGACTATTTATCGGATGCTCGATTGACACGATTATAGAATTAAATTATCAGTGTTCATTTCGTGCCTGTATTTTTGGTTTTGAAAGGTGCCAGTTGCTCATTATACATTAGGCCTTGCTCGTGAACACGAGCTGGAAATTCTTATAGAAAATTAACAATGTTTACTCCAGAATATTATAAAGTAATAAAAATTCTTCAATGGTTGGCAATCAGACCAAATCTAAAATTCTAGGATAAAAGTTCCAAGATTCTGAAACAAATATATAAATACAAATAATATTCTTAATAAAAATGATTAATTACATATTAAAAAACGATAGAAAAGCAGCAAATTTTCTTGCAATTTACTTAATATCAATATGCTATAGATAAGTTGCCGATATGTAATATGTAATAAGTCTCTATCATAGCCATTTACAACAAATAAAACAACGAAAACGCTACAAAATAATTAAATATAGTCTATACCACCATGATAAGACCGTAAGGACAATCGGTAAGGTTACAACAGCGGATCGAACTGAGTTTTAAAAAAGGTGGGGTACACAAGGGCTTCCCGATTTAAGTACCTCCGTTATTCCTCTGATGATAATAAAAATGAATTAACAAAAGTCGAGATATTAACGCCGACGTGAAATAATGAATTCCTTTCCTGCTTTACATCACTCTTGGGGATTCTGTGCAGAAGTAGGAAAACTTCGTTAGGGACACAAAGGTATTTTTTGAATTTCTAAACAAACATCTTATAAAGTTGTAGTGAATTTTTGAAACAACCGATTGCTTTAGGACTATACATGCTATATATATGATTGCCTATATGAACAAATTTCCTGTCAAGTATAATCAAATTTAAATCGCCCCAACAGAACGCAATTAATTCAATAAACCCCACTCAGATTGTAAATTTGATTTTGGGGTCTGTGCAGTGTGCACCTAGAGTAGTACCTACGTACCGTTTCAACCCCTCTGTCGACCTACACAGTAAATAAGGGTAATTTGAACACTTGTGTCGTGTGCTGTGGTGTAATCTTACACAAATTACCTTTGCATGACCATAAAATGCAAATTAATGCTAAACGCGTTATATGCCTCTAACCGTGTAATCATCCTTGTAGTGATAATCACAATTATGTTGTTTCATCTCATACGTCGTAATTTGTTAAGCTCCCAGTTTTGTCGTGGTCTTTCTAGATAAAAAATGGGAATGTATATCAGCACGACAAATTAGGGAGTCTTAACGACAATTGACGTTGCCAGCACGACTGATTTTGTATTTTAACGTTTACGGATCAAATTAATTGCCATTTATGAGTTTTAATTAATTTGTGTTTGATTTTTGAAACGCTATAAATACCTACTTTTAAAATGCTTAGTTTGTAAAATTATAATATAGAGAAAACGTCAATTAAAACATAGTATTTAATAGTAGTATCAATAATTCTCCTTAAATTATTTTCAATTTAGCTGAAATTTGGTATTAGGGGGGACTTGGGGTCGCTAATTATAAATCTAAATACTAAGTTAAAAAGCAAAATGTCCGAACCAATATGGCGGACATTTGTTGGAAAACTATTTTCAATTTAGTGGAAATTAACTATTTGTGGGGATTTGGAGTAGCTGATTATAAATCCGAAATAAATAAACAATAACTCAAAATGGCGGATCCAATATGGCGGACATAAGTTCTTAAATTACTTTAAATTTAGCTGAAATTCGTTATTAGAAAATGCAATTATAGTGTTGTAAATTTTGAATACCCTGTATAAGATACACAGAGAGAAAAGATTTCTTGTTTCAAAGAAATGTATTTGTTTGAATTTATTCTTTTGGGTCAAAACATATTTCTTTGGCGCCAACAATATTTACTTCATTGAATACTCTAGTTTATTTGCTTGCAGAGATTAATTTATTTGAAATATTTATTTAAGTGGAATAAATATATATGGATACAAACAAAAATTACTTTCCTTTAAAGTAATATTTTAGTTTTGATTTTAAAAAAACGTTTCTTTACACCAATGAAATATAATTTTGATTCTAACATATAAATTTATATATAAGGAGAGATTTATTTTGCTTAAAGTAATATTTTGTCTTTGGCTTAAAAATAGGTTTACTTCCGCCAAAGAAATCATATTTTGATTAAAATAAATATATTTGTACACAAGAAGATATTTATTTCCTTCAAAGTAATATTTTTGTTTTGGCTTTAAAATAGGTTTCCTTCCACCAAAGAAATCATATTTTGATTCAAATAAATATATTTTAAATGTCATCCAACTGTATTGTTAGATGGCGCTGTAAACTCTCTCCTCGCACTTCGTACATATCGAGAGTATAAAGCCGCGTGATCGACAGTATAGAACTTATAGAGTACAGTGCCTGCAGGTTCAAGTTGCGATTACAAATCAGAGTACACTTTACTAACTTAACCTTGGCTATATGTTGGGTTGGGAAGACCAAGCACTGGTCGAGGATGTGCGACATCCCAAAAAGGAGGTGACACATAACGAGTCTTCCGAAAAATTCTTGTCTATTAATTCCTTCAACAAATTAATAATTTTAAGCATTTTAAGTCGACCAACAATTTTGTTAATTTAAAAAAATGTAATTCTTTCACTCAACACAATCATAATTATTTGAAGTAAATAAATCTCATTTCTTATAATACACAAATTGCAAACTTTTTAACTGGAAACATAAGTCGTTTGACGCAAATCAATGTTCTGTCTACCAAACAAATATTTCAAATAAATGCGTTTTTACCCGCAAATAAATATTTCTTTGCCTCTATTGAAACAACAAATTTCTTTGAGTCAATGCATATTTATTTGAATCAAACAAAAATTTCTCTCTGTGTATCATGATGAACTAAACATCGTCTTATTTGGTTATGTTTCTAGTTTTGGACTACCAATCATGAAACTTTCAATTATTTATACTTTCAATTATTACCGAAATATTCAACTTTAAACGAAACCGCGAAAATCACCAAAAAAAATAGAGAAATCCAAAAAAACTCAATTTGGTGATATTTAGGTATAGGAAAACATTATTAAAAATGATAATTTTTTTTATTTTGATACGTAGAAACCAGAAATAAAATTAAAATTATATCATTCCCTTTAAATTAACAAAGTTGATACCGACTTCCGATGACCGGACGTAACATTTCACTCGAGAATATTTTAGCTGAAGAGCGAGTATCCGATCGAGTAAATTCTCGTTCCAAAATTTCATGTTTCCAGAAATAGTGGAACATGAGAAAGTTCTAATGTACCAGTTCCGTGAGACACCTTGTATACTTTACTTTCTACATGTTCATTTTCGGAATAGTCTTTTTTTTTTGTTCATGTTACTAATAGTAATGATATTTGAAAATAAATTGATTCCGGGTTATGCCATGCACCAAAATTATTAATTGCTGACGTTTCGCAAACCATGTTGCTCGCTTCTTCATTACTAACAGAATATTTGTCATTATGGCGAATTTCAAAGTTTTAAAACTGTTTTTTTGCGTTGAACTTTGAACTGATACCATTCTTAACCGATTTAGCCGATATTTTTGTAGGTAAAACTAATATTTTTTTCGTCCATTTATACTTTTCGTAGTTAAGGACATATTCCGAAATTCACATGCATATTTTGTCGTTAAGGTACATACATTTCTAATTTATAACCCTAATTTGTCTTGCTGTAAAATGGTACCCTATAAAGAAAGTCACATGTCCTCTACGTTTATGTAAAAACGGACAAATGCTATAAAAAATAAATTACAGAAAGATCACTGCGGTCTGCCGAAAAAAGAAAAGGTTGGATGTACTGGTAGGGAGGAAGAAGTCGTCGTTTGGTTTATTGATGTGTTATACGAGTGGCGGTGTGCCTTAGGGATGGGGGGAAGGGAGGTATAAAAGGGATTCATACGTTTTTTGTTTGTTAATAAGCCCGCCACGTAGAGCTTATCCGGTAGCTTCGTGTATTTACATCACACGAAATATTTAAATTCAATTTCACTCGGCCAGCCTTTTCCCAGCCTGCCTCTTTATATATTCATAACTGTTAATGCGACGCACCAAGAGGACATTGTTGACAAAATCGATGTCGACGGGAACAAAAAGTTTTACTTTGCCGTAAGGTAAGGAATTATTGGTGAATTAATAAAAACGAAATGGCTAAATGTTCCATAAGCTGTATAATATAATTAAATTACCAGTATTTTGTATACAAATAAAATGTACTGTACATATGGACAACCCGGACATGTTTAACATTTGGGAAAAAAACGGACAAAACCGAATATTTTAAAATCTTTCTATAACATGCTTTTTACTTCTACATGTTTTTTCCAAGGGGCGTTTTTTTTTTAAACGTTACATGATGAGAAACAGAATTACATTATCAATTTTACAATAGTAAAAAAATATTTGGGTGTTGTTACTGACTGTCAAAGTTAAGAAACACGTTTACTTTTTTAACTACAGTAACTGTAATTTACCATGATTGGGATGCTTAATAAAAAAAAAATTCAGGTGTTTGAATGTAGACATCAGACATCAGACTCAAGAAAGAAAGTACAAAAATAAATTTCCTTTCCTTTAAAAAAATTTTTTCACTAAAATATTTTTATTTTAGTTAATAAAATTTATATTGCAACTTGAAAAAAAAAAAAACTATGGAGGTACCCAAATTTTCCAAATATCCTAACAATTTGTCAAAAATACAACAATCCAAGCTGATCCAACAACGAAAAGAAATCTGACAACTAACGAGTAATTCAGATATATGTACCCTTTTTCGCAGAATCTAATTTGAAGGCAAAATTTGTGATTGTTGTTAAGAAAGCCACGTAAGTACGTAAGAAAACCAGTGCAACACAGTATTTTTGATAAATTAGTAACTAATTGAAAATTAAAAAAAAAATTTATATCTAAATTCAAACTGTTGTGCGAAAAAAATTATTATTCAGCGGAAATATATCCTTTTGAGTCCCCTGAACATTTTTGAACAAGGTAAAAAAGTCTGTGTGTGTACCCATTTTTATGTGGCGACGATTCCGGAGAAACTACTAAAGGTATATAGACGAAACTTCATATTTAGAAGTTTCATGACTAACTTTACTTTCAACCATTTTGCAAATGAGCCGCCGTTTCTGTAGTTTCGTCAAAAGGGTTAAATGATAAATTAAAGTAGAGGAAATTTTGTATAATTTCTGTCTATGACATTTTTTGGTAAAATAAATAGTTTACCTGCATGACCAACTTTAAGTTTGAAAGTCATGGATAGCAGTGGACTCTGTTGGACGCTCTGCGCATTATGTATATACAGCAGTTTTTATTCCAACCAGCGCTAACCCGACTACCGACTACATACATCTATCTAAACATTCTATTTGATCGAGATCGCTCGTATCTGCATTACAACTAGTTTGTCAGGATTTGCCACATATTTTGATTCTATTGACGGTATTGTCAGATCATCAGCGTTTGACATTGCTGTATAGTATGATAAAGTCATGTGCCTGGTCACATCATATCATTAAGTTAATATACTGCATATATTAACTGCTGTTAATATACCTTTATTTCAATAAAAAAACTAATTTTGTAATGCAAAGTTTATTTATTATTCTTTCACTTTGACGGTCGATAGCATTCCCTGAAGATTTTTTTTCTACCTTGCATTCACAATGCACACATTGTAACACTGTTTTCGGTGTTACAATTAACAAATTGTAACATCGCTTTTAGTAACTTTTTTCTAAGATTGGTACACAACTACACAGTACACATTGCTTGTTGATATCAAATGCCATATGTCAAAACATACAACACAACCACACACTCCCTCTTTTTAATCGCTTGCTATCGCATAAACTGCAAAATATCAATATTCTATACATATTTAAACATATGTGTAGCCTGGCTATAGTATCACCAAACGATTGGGGCTTTCTTAGTTTTGCTGTGTTCATCAAAATACGCCAGCATGACATTTCTGTGATGTTTTGCGACTCGGGTAAGTAATCGTCATCATTCTTTTCAACTAAACATCAAATATCCTTTTCAGATATAATTCAAGGACCGCATTTACTTTAATAAGGTATTATGCGAAGATCAAACCTACATCGTAGTTTTTAATTACTGCTGCGAGATGGTATATGCCTAATAAATGGTTTATTGAATATCAGCATACTCATAGGAAGCTATAGTACATTTAAAGTGTTGAGGATTTCTTAGCTTATGTAACGTACAAGTTTTCGGTAACATTTTGGACCGAATTCTGCTAGTTTCAATACCGTATTCATTTTACGAGACTTCGTCTTAGTTCTGGTTGTGTGCAACTTATTTGTATTACCTCCATCACATGTAATTTTACTAAGTATAATTTATTCTAATAAATTGTTACACCGAAATTAGAATTTGGTTTCAATTATAAGCCAGTCGTACTGGGTAGAAACTGCTATTAAATGTTAACCGTTATAACATTTCTTTGAAGTAACTAATCAGTTACCGCCAAACACGTCTATTCAGAATATTATACTTATGAAACCAATCTTTTAAAGTTACTTTTTAGGTTATGTTTCATGTATTTATCACAGTAGGGTTAAGTGTTGCCCCAAGCTCTATTATGATCTGGATAATAGTTTCGACCTCGCTGATTATTTATTAAAACTTGTAGGCTAAAGTAGAGTAACATTATTCACAATTAGATTTTGTCATGATTTTATTCCATACTTACGAAGTTGCCAGTTACTACAGTACTGCCACGTGGTATCCGCAAAATACCCTAGATTCTAATTTAGCGCAATACAGTAACCACAATTTCTAAATTTATATAAAATTAATGACGTAAACTAGTAGTATATTACAATCGTTTTATAAGACGTATTGGCGCACTCGTTCCATTTGGGCACTCCTCGCTACGCTCGTCGTGCCTAAAACAACTCGTGCGCCAATTTAACGTCTTATTAGACTTCTATAATAATATACTATTAAAATTACAATAGTGCATTTGCTGATATAACTTTAAGTCAAAACCGGATGGTTTTCGATGTCCAAAATGATTAAACCAGACGGTTTTGAACCTCAGCCATTTAGCCCCAAGCCACAAAACCCCATCTTTCAAAACCAAATAAATGCATAATTGTTAATAATGGGCTCCATTTGCCTTTACTACAGTTTCCTGATATGTATGGACCTTATTACAACCTGGGCCTTAATACCCTAAGGCACATTAATGTTAGATGAATGACAAGTTAAGTAAAGGTATGATTTCAAATTAGTCAGATTTAGCTTCGTCATAAATTATTATAATAAATAAAGTAATTTGTAACGCGGCGAATTGTTCTGCGTGATTTGTTTGATATTCCGTATGGGTAGCGCCATCTATCGCTGTCTAGGGCAACTTGGTGGAGCTCGGCAGGAACTCGGCAGGGTGTGAAACGCTGCTAGCATCGGGTTTCCGCGCGCAAAATTGCCGAGGCCACGCCCCCGTCATTTACATTTAATTAGATCCCACGGTTTTTACTGTTTGGATTCACGGAATTTTGTCTTGCAAAATCGTTGTTTACTTTGTACTATAGTTCGCCGCTGTTACTTGGTTTAACTTTCCCTTGGTTTCCCTATTCCGACAGAAATTCTAGGTTTCCGTTTTTTCTGCGTTTCCGGCCGTTATTTTTCGTGGCCGTAGTGCGGCTTGCAGCGTGCTTTTCCGGCGTCTTGTCTTGTCAATCATCTTGGAGTGTACACGTGTGATAGATTTTTGGAAGCCCGTTGAGAATTATAGGAGAGGATTTTGGTAGTTTGGAGGTCCCCCTTATCGCCGTAGTGCGGATTTATCTCGACCAGGCTTCAACAGGTGTCCAGGTTGTTGATTTAGTGGAAATCTGGCCACCACGCCATTGTGCGGATTTAAACGAACTTCTATCACGTTCACGTAGGCCCAGTGTCCATCTATTTTTGGGTAAGCTCTCTTTAGATTCGATGAGATTGTCTGGTGGCAATTGGTGGGTCGATTCTACGACTATTTCCTCTTTTTAGGCACCTAATACGAGGCCGGAGACCCCTCGAACGTTCGTAGTCACCTAGCACGAAGCGAGAGACCCTTCGTAAGTCAGTAGTCACCTGGTACGAGGCCAGAGACCCTGCGTAGGTCCTTCGACATCTAGTACGAGACCTTTTCGAAGTATATCGAGTCGGAGTTGGTGGCACCGTGACGGGACCGGCACGTGCGGTGATTATTATCCGTCGTGGAGGATCCAACGCTAGCATCGGAGCGTCTGTAGGTGGCAAACAGTGTCTCGAAGCTCCGGATAAAGGTCAGAGGTCCTATATTTTTCCGATCAGCGGTGGCGGACGCTCGTTGTCCCTCGAAGGAGCAGGCAGCTCGTATATCTTTTTTTGGTTGTGCCTTTTGTTGATTAGTAGTTAGTATCGCTACGATTGTGTAATCATTACCCGTCGAGGAGCCTTCCGCTCGCACACCTTTTTATGGTGGCGCATTTGATTAGTAGTAGATTAGTGTGGCTACGATTTAGTAATCGTTGTCCATTCCGGAGCCTTCAGCTCAGTGTTGTTAATTGTTAAGTGTTTAATTATCCGAAGATATCGCTCGGACCATCGGTGCTCAACCCGTAGGTGTTATTAATTACCTTTTTCTTTAATTTCGAGTTTGGTTTACGTACTCGTAATTTTGATTACCCGTTACAGTATTTATCTTTGTGGATTCTGAATTTAATTCGGATAAATGGTATCCTCTGGTATAATTTCCTTTGATCGTTCAAGATTTTTTAACGGAAGCCGTTTGTTAGCCAAGTTGAGTGCCGATGGGAATTTAATTTCCTTTTGGGACGGGTTGCCGTCTTGGTTATTGATTGCCTTTTATATTAATGTTGTTTGTTATCAACTTTTCAACATAGACGGTTGCGGTAATTGTCTTGGGATTTTACCCAGATCTACAGCGAGTCGCGACGCGGTTTGGCCAAGCTTCGTGTCGGTCGCTATTATTATTTTTTTATCTTTACGAGTTGCGGTTTGGGCTCGAAGCCCTTAAGTGTGTTGAATTGTTTGAGTTATTATTGTTTTGTTTGTGTGCATTCCCAATTATAAGCAAGCCTTCGGCGTAGCATCTGCGTGGTACTTTTTGGCTGTACCACGAATTATTGTGTACCTGTATACCGATGCAGATTATATTGGCGATTTCCTCGTTGACTTTTGGAGGCTAATAAATTGGTTGAGGATACATTTACTTTGCTTGTTCCCTGTGTTGCCTTTATTTCAGCTGCACTTTCGTAGTCGAGTGCTGTTTCTCCAACGGATTAAGACTGACGTGGCGCCCTAGAACATCGTATCAAGGAACCGTTTGGTTACTGTCCCACGACCACCTCCCTGGTTGGCCGGAGCATCCGGGAGAAACGCCTGAGCAGCACAGGTTTGGTAGAAGTCGAGGTATTTTGGTGTTTCTTCGGCGACTTTAGGTCTTTGGTATTTTTGTGAAAAAAAAGGCGTTACATTGGCGCCCAACGTGGGGCCATTAATCATTAATTAGGAGGAGATAATTAGGTCTTGGACTTTGCCGGTTGGGTCTAGTTTCTTTTTTTTTGGTCTTGGCTTTGCTTCTTTGATTGGGACTGGCGAACTTATGTTGTCATAGAATTTCGTTCTCGGGTGTTGTGGGTTTTGTTATATCTTTGTTTTGCAGGAGTTCCAGTGGATTCCCGTGTTGGTGCGGGTACCCTTTTCGGATCTGGAGGAGATGATCGGTTTGTCGCTCTGCGGATTTTATGCATGCCTTTTGCCTTCTTCCGTGACGGAACGGGGAGCTCGTGGTTGTTATTTAGTTTGTAGGACCCTTCTTCGTGTCTGGATTGGCGAGGTTGGCGTCTGCCGTGATGGCGTATTTGTGGCATGGTGCCGGATTGTTCGCTCCCTGTTGAGCGTGGCCTTGTGGGTCGTTGTTGATGCGTTTCCCAGCGCTTGGTAATTTTGGGGTTTGCTGTGTTTCGTTTTGTTTTGTAGGTGCTGTTGTTTCAGTGTTGTGCACCAGCGCTCTGTGTTCCGGGGCTTACAGAATACGGACACGGCGAACCTGCCACCAGTAAGAGTCTGGTAAAAGGCCACGGAAGACTTCCACCTACCATCATCTCTTGTAGGGATCGGGAAAGGGAGCGTCTCACAATGCGTGAGGACTCCTCATCGTTGCAAAACGATTTCGGCTAGGTTGTTAGCTTCGTCGTCATTTTGACGTTATACTTCGGTTGGCGGTATTTCGGTTGATTGGCCGTCTTCCTTAGTTTTGGGATTTCTCTGTTTGTTAGTACCACCACCCCAGGGGTTTGTTCTGGTGTCCCCTGGGTTTTTGTCTTGCTTATCGTAGTTTCTTTTTGTTGTTGGGTGGTACCCTTTTTGTTGAGAGCTGTGGTCAGCTCTATTTTTTGTTTTCGGGGCGCGAGTCGTCGGTGCCTGGTGTTGGGGTTGTGCGGTGGCAGCCGTGGTGAGTTCCTTGGTTCCTGTCCCTATGTGTTATTGCTGGTTTCCAGTGCTGTCGATGGGTACGAACGAGGTTTGATGCACTTTTCCGCATCTTACGCAACTGCCCGTCCCTTCCTTCTTTTGTGTTGTCCTCTCCCCATACCTTTTCCCCTCCCTACTGTTGTCGTTGCACCGCCTTGGCATCTGGTGCTGGCCCCTCAAGCTTTTTTATTGCTTGGTAGTTGAGTTGTTGGTGTGGAGGCATCGTTGGACACACGGGTTTGCAGTTTGATGCGTTCGGTTCGCTCCTTTGGATCTGGGTCGGAAACTTTCGTGGAAATTTTCCTCTGTGAGAGGAGAGGGGGAGTGTAACGCGGCGAATTGTTCTGCGTGATTTGTTTGATATTCCGTATGGGTAGCGCCATCTATCGCTGTCTAGGGCAACTTGGTGGAGCTCGGCAGGAACTCGGCAGGGTGTGAAACGCTGCTAGCATCGGGTTTCCGCGCGCAAAATTGCCGAGGCCACGCCCCCGTCATTTACATTTAATTAGATCCCACGGTTTTTACTGTTTGGATTCACGGAATTTTGTCTTGCAAAATCGTTGTTTACTTTGTACTATAGTTCGCCGCTGTTACTTGGTTTAACTTTCCCTTGGTTTCCCTATTCCGACAGAAATTCTAGGTTTCCGTTTTTTCTGCGTTTCCGGCCGTTATTTTTCGTGGCCGTAGTGCGGCTTGCAGCGTGCTTTTCCGGCGTCTTGTCTTGTCAATCATCTTGGAGTGTACACGTGTGATAGATTTTTGGAAGCCCGTTGAGAATTATAGGAGAGGATTTTGGTAGTTTGGAGGTCCCCCTTATCGCCGTAGTGCGGATTTATCTCGACCAGGCTTCAACAGGTGTCCAGGTTGTTGATTTAGTGGAAATCTGGCCACCACGCCATTGTGCGGATTTAAACGAACTTCTATCACGTTCACGTAGGCCCAGTGTCCATCTATTTTTGGGTAAGCTCTCTTTAGATTCGATGAGATTGTCTGGTGGCAATTGGTGGGTCGATTCTACGACTATTTCCTCTTTTTAGGCACCTAATACGAGGCCGGAGACCCCTCGAACGTTCGTAGTCACCTAGCACGAAGCGAGAGACCCTTCGTAAGTCAGTAGTCACCTGGTACGAGGCCAGAGACCCTGCGTAGGTCCTTCGACATCTAGTACGAGACCTTTTCGAAGTATATCGAGTCGGAGTTGGTGGCACCGTGACGGGACCGGCACGTGCGGTGATTATTATCCGTCGTGGAGGATCCAACGCTAGCATCGGAGCGTCTGTAGGTGGCAAACAGTGTCTCGAAGCTCCGGATAAAGGTCAGAGGTCCTATATTTTTCCGATCAGCGGTGGCGGACGCTCGTTGTCCCTCGAAGGAGCAGGCAGCTCGTATATCTTTTTTTGGTTGTGCCTTTTGTTGATTAGTAGTTAGTATCGCTACGATTGTGTAATCATTACCCGTCGAGGAGCCTTCCGCTCGCACACCTTTTTATGGTGGCGCATTTGATTAGTAGTAGATTAGTGTGGCTACGATTTAGTAATCGTTGTCCATTCCGGAGCCTTCAGCTCAGTGTTGTTAATTGTTAAGTGTTTAATTATCCGAAGATATCGCTCGGACCATCGGTGCTCAACCCGTAGGTGTTATTAATTACCTTTTTCTTTAATTTCGAGTTTGGTTTACGTACTCGTAATTTTGATTACCCGTTACAGTATTTATCTTTGTGGATTCTGAATTTAATTCGGATAAATGGTATCCTCTGGTATAATTTCCTTTGATCGTTCAAGATTTTTTAACGGAAGCCGTTTGTTAGCCAAGTTGAGTGCCGATGGGAGTTTAATTTCCTTTTGGGACGGGTTGCCGTCTTGGTTATTGATTGCCTTTTATATTAATGTTGTTTGTTATCAACTTTTCAACATAGACGGTTGCGGTAATTGTCTTGGGATTTTACCCAGATCTACAGCGAGTCGCGACGCGGTTTGGCCAAGCTTCGTGTCGGTCGCTATTATTATTTTTTTATCTTTACGAGTTGCGGTTTGGGCTCGAAGCCCTTAAGTGTGTTGAATTGTTTGAGTTATTATTGTTTTGTTTGTGTGCATTCCCAATTATAAGCAAGCCTTCGGCGTAGCATCTGCGTGGTACTTTTTGGCTGTACCACGAATTATTGTGTACCTGTATACCGATGCAGATTATATTGGCGATTTCCTCGTTGACTTTTGGAGGCTAATAAATTGGTTGAGGATACATTTACTTTGCTTGTTCCCTGTGTTGCCTTTATTTCAGCTGCACTTTCGTAGTCGAGTGCTGTTTCTCCAACGGATTAAGACTGACGTGGCGCCCTAGAACATCGTATCAAGGAACCGTTTGGTTACTGTCCCACGACCACCTCCCTGGTTGGCCGGAGCATCCGGGAGAAACGCATGAGCAGCACAGGTTTGGTAGAAGTCGAGGTATTTTGGTGTTTCTTCGGCGACTTTAGGTCTTTGGTATTTTTGTGAAAAAAAAGGCGTTACAAATTATAAATTAATTATTCCTTTATAAGTTTAAAAAAAATTGTAGATTGTTGGATTTTATTGCCCTGCACATCTCATTGGGGTAATCATCTGAGGATTGAGGGTGGCGGTGTAAATACATATTAAGAAAGTTAAAATAGGTAAGGGTTGTTAAGTAGCGCTTAGAGGGCATAAAGGGGGCGTAAGAAGCGTATTTAAGAAGCAAGCTGGCGGGTTAAAACGTGCAGAAGTAATCCAAGGGAATACTTCTATACGACTGTCGGAACAGAGAGGGTTGTACACGGGGGACGCGGACGGTTGTCTCTTCGAGATGATGATAAGGCGCCTCAACCTCTTTTCTTAAGGGGTCGTGTTTTAATTTCACACGCAATAGCGCCCAAATCTAAGAAGCATAAAAGGGTAACTTTTACAGGCCTCCGCAGTGCCATCAGACGGCGTAATTTCGCATTACCGCCGGTTAAAAAACAAGCGCGCTCTCCTGAAATATGTAACGGCATTAGAGCCCGGAGAGCCATAGAACGAATTCTGCGGCATAAGGAAGCTCCCGCCGAAAAAGGGGGCCTCCTTTTACGATGGCAAAATGTAAATACGAGTGTAAATGTAGAATGGCACAAATCACCGACTGTCAAATCGGGGGTTGTATAAGCTGACGCCCCGCGATGATCGCGTTTTGTCGTAAAACGGAGTTCGGTTATCCCGTGACTACGGGCGCACCGATTACGGCGATGTACTTCGGAAGACAATAAGACGATCTGCTTGAACAGCAAACACACCCCAATTTGAGTTATATCAACCCCCGCTTACATGTAGATACATCGCTCAGCAAGAAAGCCTGACAAAACACTCTGTTTAACATACATACACTATGTCCCCAGAAGAACCTAACTTTACGTAAAGTGGCTGGGGAGCGTCGAATAATGGGAAGCCCCTTTTAAATACCTACAATTTGATATATGATAGAAAGCTATGTAACAATATTTGCAAAAGTTATAAAGATTTTTCTACAACAACCAACCGACATATTTGCCGGTGCGGTCGGTTTTGTACGGTTTATTATCATCATTTAAGGGTTGTTCACCGTGGCGCAAAAGTCCGAGCGTTCAGGGGTAAATAATGCTTTTAATTGCCTATAATTTGACGTACGTACGAAAGATATGCAATTCTTTTAGCGTAAGTTATATTCATTAATACGACGCGCCAATTTCTTGTCGAAGAAAGAATCGGAAGAATTTCAAGGTCAGCATAGCTGCCCCAGTACCTACTATTATACACTGTGGGCCAAAAAAACGGTACAAATTTTGAATTGCTCATATTTTCAAATATATTAAGGAAATTAAAGCATTTCTTTGATAAAGTAATTGCTTATATTGTGAAGATTGAAAGCATACCATATTTGCAATAATTGAACGTTTTAATTTAACGTAATGTTGCTTTATGTATGGCTATGAAACATTTCTGATAATATCGGGTATCGTATACAGGTTGATTTATTGGCATACAGGGTGACATTTTGCAACATCGTTTTTTGCTGTTTCTAGTCAAAAAAGCAGTTGAATTGGACATTTGCATGGAAAAAAACGATTCCATTGCATAGACACGAAAAGTCCAGATGCGAACTTGAGTTATCTTTAAAGATGGTGGAGAACCCATCCAACGTTTAGTTTTCTTATGGGCGCCATGTTTCATTTTGAAATTGTTAAAGAATTTATCTTACTTGTTTTCCATATTGTACTACAATTATTGGGCTGTAGATTTTTTGCAAATTTTTTTGTATTTCAACCAAAACATGAAATTTTGCTTTTGAAGTAATTGGGAACTAAAATAAACATCGTTTTTATTGAACTAAAATTATGGCGGTTTGCTGTCACTTTTCTGACGGTCAGGTCTTTGATTTTCGTTTTTCAAGTAAAAATTACATTTTTAAATAAAAAAATATCTAACGAAAGGGAACAACACAATGTATTCAGGTTGGCTTCAGGCTGATGTTGGAAGTAGTGATGGGACATCGATGCAAAATATCGATGTTGACCATCGATACCAACTATCGATGGTATAAAAACATCGGCTATAAAATATCGATGTTTGAAAACATCGATGTTTTCAGCGGACAGCGTTTTTGTCTATAATTTTCTATAATAATACATCATAATAACTTTTGTTTATTGAGCTTATTTTAATTTAGCTGTAAACACAAAATGAGAAGGAATAGAAAAAAAACTAAAACACGCCTAGATTTCTTTTTTTCATCGTTCCATATTATTATTCAACATAAAATGTATTCAAACTTTAAAGCGGTATCATACAATCTCTATAAAATTTGTACATTTAATGTTTTGTTCTTTTTTTTACTTACATTTTTTACTTACAAAGGGTAAACCAACGTGCTTAGTATATACGTAACACTGAATTTTTCAACAAGATAATTGTTGCACCTAAATTTTCACTCTTACATAACGGTATGCCTTACGCAACTATGTAATTTATTTCTAATTTTGCAGAGTAAAGTAATAAAATCACTAGTCTAAGTAAACACAAACAGCAGCAACTCATGTCAGCGCTACCTAAACGCCCGGATCCTAAATCTCATTTTTGCTGTTGTTGCTGCACGATGTTTGCAAAACATCGATGTCAGCATCGATGTATGTTAGCATCGATGTTTAATAATAAAAACATCGATGTCAAAAACATCGACCATCGAACCATAACATCGATGTTTCTAAAACATCGATAAACATCGCCCACCACTAGTTGGAAGTGCTCTTTATTTAAGCATGAGATAAAAATAAAATAGAAGACATAGGCATACGCAAACATAAAGCAACATAAGTTTGGATTGAAACGTTCTGTTATTGCGAATATGGTTTGGTTTCAATCTTCACAATTCGTTTTCAGCAATTCGTTTTTTAAAGAAATATTTGAATCGACCAAATATTATTGGAACTACGAGTGATTAAAAATTTGCACAATGTTTTTGGCCCACAGAGTAGTCCTATGACGGTTAGTACCTTAACATTACCATTATTGGATGCAGAATGTTATGCGCTTTCGGAATTTGCTACGCTTGTTCCTCTGTGTGGTTGTTGCAAACAGTTATTTCCAAATCTTAATTGAGATGACAAGTGCCCGTAAAATCTAAATATTTAGTCTCAAAACGCGTAAAAGATTAGAGAGATTTTCTCAGGATTTTCTCACATAATCTGAAAAGCTATATACAAAATTAAAGGTAAATAATGTACAAATTGTCTGTCTTATAGTGAATGTTTGATATTTTTGTTTGTTTTTGAGAAATTAGTTAACATATCTAATACCTAATAACTAATAATAAGTTCCAAAAAAAAAAATGTAAAATTTTGTTATTCAAAATTGCAATATTATATGTTAATTTTGATGAATTTCTTTACAGTATCACAAAAAAAATAATAGGCAACTTTGATTCGCATTTATGTCTGATTTTAGATTGAAATTTTGCTTACTTTACACCTGGTCGGGGTGGTGGGACCCCTTGATGCGATAAGGGTTGCGAGGGGATGGTTCGCTTTCCCAGTTATTAAGCAGTTAGTAAATTCCAAGAATAATGTTTTCGTTTAAAACGGCCAAATAGCCGGGGATAAAGATCAGTCGTTAAAATGAGGAAGTAACCGCGCTGGAGATATATTGCGACAACCAGGGTGTATTATGTATTATCTATTGTGGGCCGAGCAACCCTCGAGCTACCCCGCCGTACCTGATACCTCCCACGATAATAAAAAACACTAATCATCCGCAGCGACAACTAAATAATTCTCTCCTCTCGCACCCTGGTAATGATGAATGCTTCGCTTGAGAGTCCCTCAAAAAATGCCTTAAAAGTTCGTTCGAGAAAATGGAAGGATTTAGCCTTAAGGTCAAATTATTTCAGCGAGAAGACGGATGCCCCTAAAGGGAAATAAAAAATATAAGCAGACTTCCTAGGCAATAAATTCGCAATAACCCCTAAGTACACCCGCACCCTGACTGATTTTATGGCCAGACACTTTAGGGCCGGAGCTCTTAGCGGATTTTTTTACGACGAGGTATATTTTATATGTAAAGAAAACCTAGACATCTAACGACGATTATTGTTTAAACAATTCACCCACATATTCCTCACTAACAAGAATATTTCTAGTTGTAAATTAGGCATGTTGACGTGTTTATCAGGAATAAGAACGAAGGGCAATAAAGGCTGTGTTTTTTTTCTCAAAGAAAGAAAAAGGTGTTGAATATTTATGAATAGGTAGCGCTCTTCGAGGAAGTGAAATGGAGATGTCATCAAATTTATGAGAAGACCGGGGCAATAATTATGGAAGTGTGTCCGCTGACGGTTCTTTGGTGCCTCTAACGTTCTTCTGCCCACGTATCTTGATCCTCACAATAATGCTACCGTCACTACAAACAAAAATAACCCTTCTTTACCTTTGGTAATATTATCAGTATCATTTCCTCTAAAAATGTTCAGAAAAACTCTTAACCTACGTTCTATGGTGCAAAATTTGAGACCACTTTATTGCATATAAATGTTAGTAAACACTATGTGATGCTCTAATGCGCACAAGTCAAAACCAGTTGGGAGCCGCCGTCATTGAACCAGCAGAGCTGACACAACTTTATTACAACTTTATATTACAGTACATATGCTGGGGATTTTCATTCGTCTAGATCTTATGATAGAATTTGGTCCACACAGCATTGTACATACACACAGAGAAAGGAATAGTCAATTCAAATAAAATTGCTTTGCATCAAAACAACGGTTGATTTCCATATCCACGAAATAACTATCCACTTCAACCGAGACAATATTTTCTCAGTACAAATGTGTTAAGTGCTTCGTTCGAGATAAAATTAGTTGCCAACGAGTAAACTATTGACTTGCACCAAATAGTCATCAACTCGAAAGGACTATAATGTTGTTTTGAATGAAACTTTGTAGTATTATTTCAAATATTTCAACATTTGGACCAAACTAATATTGTTTTAATGCAACCATATGATGTCTTAAAGAGAGTAATAGAGCTATCGGAATAAGTAATAGGTTATTTTGCTTGGAAGAACCAATGTTTCAGAGAAACATTTGTAATTTTGGTTCAACACCTTTAGTGTTCTGAATAGAGTATTTTGTTCTCAAAGCAAGTAACTGTCATTTTAAACGAAGTGCGTTAAAAATTCAAAGCAAGTAATAGTAATTTACATTCAACATAATATATTGATTTGAAGTGAATGTTTTTGTTGTTTTGTTAAAACTATCTACCGCTGCTGCAAAGGTTACATAAAAAATAAGTCTATCAAAACAAATGCAGAAAGAACTACACGATTATAATAGCACATTACTTTCTTAATAATATTTACTAGCAAGAATAATTCTTCTGGCTGATAAAGCTAATCAAAACATAATATGTGGTATTACACCAAAGTTCTTTAAGCAATTATTTTGTAAGACATATATTTTTTTTAGTCATGTAGCAAAGACAATGGGTAAAAAAAGTTCATATATACCAATACATTAATTTATTATAAAAATAAAAATACATTTCAAACAAGTAGGTGTCATACTGATATAAACCCAATAACTTGTTATAAAAGAAAAAAATACATTTAAAATACAATCAAAAATACAAAAAAATGTCATCCTGATACAGGAATTAGTACAGTTAAGAGCTAAGCAGTCAACAAGACTTGATGGGCCTTTCTGCAACTGGCCATTATAATACGGTTTCTCACCTTAGATGTTTCTAAATCTCCTCTTAGCTTCACCGCTTCCCGGAAAACAATCCGATCTCCAATAGCCCGACCAAGTTCTTTTATCTCTTCTTCTGTAAGTTTTGTTATGTTTTGCACAGTTATTTTATGGTCTGCAAACATAGAATGCACATAGTGTATTAACATTCGCATAAAAAGTAGATATACGCATATACTTACTGTCAAATATCGTTTTAAGATGATCTGACGAAATTGAAAAATCATCCACGCTGTCCATTATCACATGTAAAACTGCAGATACAATCAAGCGTATATCAAAGCGACACTGCTTACCACTATAACCAATATATTTGCATGGAGTTAACGTTGTGAGGGTTGTGAGTGAGACTGGAGAATGTAGTCCTCATATACTGCGTATCTAAAAACTGTCGCCGTTCTACGTCGCGTCAGTCTGGTGCCACAAACCGCGCAAACTCTTAAGTTTTCCGCACAATGAAACCACCCGATATTTTAAACTAAACATTTGGTTACTTGGTTCACACAAAACGTCTCTTGCATCAACCAACTAGTTTTACTTGTTTTGAACACCATATTTTACATATATGATCTTGTTTCAATGCAATAGTTGTTTTCATTGGAATATATTGAATTGTTCAATGCAACACACTATATTCTTAAAAGAACTCATAAGAACTTTTAAAATTATCCAATGTAGTTTTACTTGGAAACAAAATGTTGTCGCTTCAAAGGAGAAATTTGTGAGTTTTGATTCAAAAAGCTCATCTAAATTGAAAACTTTATTGATTTGTTCGGAGTAAATTTCGGCAACGACAACGAATGTCTTAAACATTTCTCTGTGTGTATGTATTAACAAAGTCTGGATGTCTTCTGATTGGTAAAATATAGAAAGTTGTGATTCTTTTTAATGTACAAGCTGCATCGGACCCAGTGCTCCAACCCACAGCCCCGCCGAATATGTCTTTAATAGAATCCACTATTTCTCCCGCTGACCTAACATGTTCGCAGTACAGTTGTCTGCATGTACGTCGATACAATTGTCATGTTGCCAGATTCTGATTCCCAAAACTCACAGGCATGACAATAAGAAAATTTCACGGTAAACTCAACCACTTTGTTAGTATATTTCTTCATAAGTAGGTACTGTGATCCCATACAACGGAAGTGTAATCTGTCTTCTTCCATATCCCGTCTCCAAACCCATGCACTATAATTTCTTCGTCTTCCTCTGTCGCCAATATATCGGCGGACGTACTAGCAAATGCTTTTCTTTCACGAGTGTGAATTCCCAGAAAATTTTCTTTTTGTTGTCTAGCAGCACGTGAAGGAGTTTTTTCTTGAGTGTTTCTTATCCATGACTGTTCACGAAATAATTTCACAGATTAATAAACCACACACTGCAAGATCTCTTGGCTTGAAAATTTTCGATTTTTTTATCTGAAAACCGGAATCCCCCTTTAAGAAATCTCGTACTAACCCGAAAACAATTTCTTGCAAGTAGAATATAGTACTTTGAACAGGAAGATGGTTTGATTTTGCTTATTATTCTTGGGATGACACAATTTTTGCACCCCGTAATTAGAATGGTTTCATTGCGTCTCCGATGGAGAAACAGCGGTTTTCGGACGGTCGAAACCTTCTGAAATATTACGGTGCGATCTCGGGCTGCGATAGTGAAATAAGATGTTAGTAGATGGTATCCGATGTCTTTACAAATCATCGCGAGGCTTACCGTTTCGGCCGTTAGGGGCGCTCTACGCTTAGGTATTATTCGAGGCCACGTTGATGCGTATCATAATGTTTGACAGATTTGTAGCTCGCTTCCCTGGAACCTGGAAAACTCGCTGGCAAAGGTGTAATATATGAACAACCCCAGAGCGTATTTATTTTCACAGATAAATAATTGGTAGAGGCGCACCGCAGAGGGCACCTGTGCGCACTTTTCGACATGACGCGATCGGACAAGCCGATAAATTCAGCAGTGCATAAAAATGTGGTGTAATAAAAATTTATTTTTATGTCGCCTGTTCGATTGATAAATATTTAATATACCAGCGCAAAATAAAATAATCTCCACCCTTAATTTCCTCCCCTGTTCAGCCCCGGAATTTATATCGCTTACTTATCTCTTTAATTAGGTACTGCTTAGGTATATTTTTTCAGCTCGTAACTCACTGCCGACGACTTGTTATTAATGGCAATAATTACGGGGGTAACCGACCCCCCTCAGTTGTACTACAACGCGCAGAGATAGAGAGGAAAAAGGGAAATCCTCTTATAAATGGAAATTCACTGTCGATTTATCACTTACGGTCATCTTGCTCTTGCAATGCAGATTGCAAATGATTTCCGTGAAGAATCTAGACACAAAGAAAATGCCTGCGAAATTGGACGAGGGTGGTCAGCCGCGGCCCTAACACCCCTCACGCTGGGGAATACAACCCCACCAGCACCGCCGAGGAACCGAATACATTTTGCAACTATTTTAAGATATACTTCACACAATTTTTACCCAATTTAACTCGATTTAGATACATGTTGGAACTGCACCCTTGTAAAATGTTAAACATATACAGACCTTGAATGAATTAATATTACACATCACCTACAAACTTCTAAAGAAGTCTTTTCTTCCCTGGTATACAGAGAACTTTCATACAGATATCTTTGGTTCCAATCTGATCGATTTTCAAAAGTTATTTTATTATTTAACGTCTTAAGAATGTCTGTACGAAATTTCAAGGCAATATTAGCAAAATTAGCCAAGATATAAGCAATTATCCGACGGCGTGCAGGTGCCAAAAATACGGAACGCGCGGATCGGTCGGATCGCGCGTTTAACTATTTTTCCCGCTCGAGTTAAAATGTTTTCAAGCTAAGAGACTTTCCAGTGTGTGGTTTACTATTCTCTGAAATTGTCTCGTGAACAGTCATAGATAAGAAACACTCAAGAAAAAACTCCTTCACGTGCTGATAGACAACAAAAAACCTAGTTATGAAGAAATATACTAACAAAGTGGTTCAGTTTGCCGTGAAAATTTTCCTATTGTCATGCCTGTGAGTTTTGGGAATCAGAGTCTGGCAGCATGACAATTGTATCGAAGTACATACAGACAACTGTACTGCGAACATGATGGGTCAGCGGGAGAAATAGTGGATTCTACCAACGACATATTCCGCGGGGCTGCGGGTTGGAGCACTGGGTCCGATGGGGCTTGTTCATTGAAAAGAATAGACAACTTTCTATGTTTTACCAATCAGAAGACATCCAGACTGTTGATAATATATACAATGCTGTGTGGACCAAATTTTATCATAAGATCTGGACGAATGAAAATCTCCAGCATATGTACTGCCCTGCGGAATCATAGTGTTGATACAAATGCGAAAAATCGAAGCCGAGAAAACTCTAGATGAATTCAATAACACTTGACAAAAATTTCGAGATAGTTGCTAGAACGATGTTTGGGAAGGAGAAACTCAAAACAACAACCTTCTCTAATAGAGCAAATATTTTTACATTTTTTAATTCTAAGATTAATTCCAAGAACTTTTTGTAGGAATTTTTTTTATACAGTTCATCATTTTTGAGTTATAAGCAGTTAATCAAGACCCATAAACTTTTATTTTAACTAAACGGATAATAAATAACAAAACAATTATATAGAATTAAATTAAATGTTCAAACAGCAAATTAAATCAAAGTACAGGAGTTTTAGTTAATTGCTGATCCGTAAAAATTCTGCCTTTTATGAAAAATGGTTCGCACAGTAAATTCGTAAAAATAATCTCAGAATTAAAAAAAAATTCAAATATGCAGTATGTTCTATTTGAAAGAGGAAATGTTACCAAAATGTTGTTTAGATAGTTTGTTTAAAACAAAAAGAATTGTTTATTTGTTGCATGTCTGCCGACAGTAAATACATATTTCTTTTCGCCAATGTACGAGAACCACCTATGCGACATTCCGCATTAATGAGGGTAAAATAACACGTACTTACCAGGTGCTTACCAGGAAATGCATTTGCATTTCTTCAATAATACAGAAATAAATATCATTATCTGGTATATTTTCTATAGTAATGGGGACGTCACAAAGAAAAAGGAAAAAAATACTATCGGATATTAAATTTAATATCAATGTAAACTATTTCTATTTCGCATATAAATTTATGGGTGCCCCTAAATTTATTGTGTTCAATATTTTGTAATCTTTTTATTTCAATACTAAATAATTTATTCCATTCGTTCGTCGTTATTCCATTCCTGTCGTAAATAATACCTTCGGGTACACACAAAAAACTCTTTGAACCGCATCAATAGACCGCCATTGACTGGATCGACGCGAACGCGAGCAAATAAAGCGGTTTATGGCGAGACACTCGCCGAACGCGCGATTTTTATCCAAATATCTACATCCGTAGAGACTTCTGGCAGTTCGAATGTTAGCGAATTTTCCACTACCTCCACATTAAAAAATGAGGTGATTTGGTTTTCAAGTGCCCACAGAAGGTATACGATTGGAATAGGCCCAATAGGGGTGCGATAGTAAATGAACCACAGAAAAGCTTGCAGAATTTGAATATTTGAATTTGGAGGAAATGTACTTTCTGGGATAAGTAGCGTTCCAGGTAATAAAAACGGAATCTCTGGAGAAAGATAAAAGCCATGCAGTGCGGGCAGCAATTCCGGTACAAACGCTTATCAATCCGCGTCACTCCGGCAAAAGCGGAGTCGAATGCATGCATTTGTCAATATTGGCCATTTCACAGTGCATTTCACATGCCTTCGGGTTGTGTGGGGGCCTAGGCTGATCGGCTCGCCCTTAACATCCCTTACGGAGCGATATTATTATTCAAACCTCGGTTTATTATAAACGCCAACCCCCGTTTTATCAACTTTAACGAATTGGACACGGAAGAAAGCCGCGGAAGTGGTACTAATTAGACGAAATAATCGGATGCAAATGAGCGGTATTTATATTCTAGCGTCAAATGTCTGAACCGTCGAAAATTAGCCCCAGGTCGACGGCGGCGAATTTGTTTAAGACACTCTACGACGATCCCGATCCTAATTAGATTAGTTCCGAGAGCGTCCGCTAGGGGGTTGGACTGATCGGCTCGATTTTTTCCCATTAAACTTTCGACGGGATCATTTTAATAAGTACGTCCTGCCGTCAGACTTAATTGAGACGACAAACACAATTATAAAATCATTGAAGCTCAATAAAATCGCTTCTAGACACAGAAAATTGATCTCTTGAAGGAAATACACTGTAGATAAAAAAAAACGGTACAAAGTTTCAATTATTTAGATCTCCAATGATATTCAGTAAATTAAAAAATAAAAAACAAATTCCTTGTATTGTGAAGATTGAAAAGATATTCAATGGAAAATGGTTATTACGTAAACTCGTCAGTAATGTCGAATCAACTAAAGAAGCAGAAGAATGATAATTAACCCAGGTGAGGATAATTTTTTGAAAAAAACACCTCCGCCTGGATTTGAACCAGGAACCCTCCAATTTCCGGTTGACAGCTCTCCCAGTTGAGCTACAGAATAAATTTCCACAATTTCAACATTATCTTGCAACACGCAGTGGTAGGAAATCAGAATAAAAATGAAGAAAGAAATGTAATTAATAAATTTTTTTCCTAAGAAATTTCGTATTTTAAATAGAAATGTAAGTCCCCAATAGAATTTCTTTAAATAAATGTAAATTAACTGACAAATGTTTATAAACATTGCACTAGACTTATAGTAATAATTTCTATAAGAAAAAGAGACTTAAATGATTAGAAGGATCAATTATCTGCAAAAAGTACATTTTTAATTTAAGGGTAGTTTTCAGGGCACTATGAGGATGAGTTGGTGGGCGTCAAACCCATATGTATAGTAGGTCAAATTCTTCCTTGGAAAGTCCTCTACAAGTCCTTAAATAGTCTAAAATTTTCCTAAACCCCGAACAATTAATTGAAAACTACCAAAAAATGTCTTCTTTCACTTTGTTTGGATTTGGAAACGATTTGAGGGGATCGTTGCTTTCACAAAATTTTTTGCAATGCATTTTGAACCACGCTAATGGGCACCCTTCTTCCATACAGCTTTTCCAAGATTGATGAAATTGACGTCAAGTGTCAAATAAGGCTGACATCTAAATCGCTATTGGCTCGCTTCAATCGTAGTATTGAATGTTACTACAACTACCAACTGTTGAACAAAAACCTACTTTAGATTGTAAGATGGCAACCGCAATTTTCGAAATGTATGTAAAATTAAAGTCGCAAAGTAGAACGTTTTAAAGACGTATTGGCGCACTCGTTCGTTGGCGCACTCCTCGCTACGCTCGTCGTGCCCAAAATAACACGTGCGCTAATTTTTGTCTTATAAAACTTGTATTATAAATAACTATTATCTACTTTGGGTAAAAAAAAAACTGTAGAGATTTTATAGCATCGGTATTTTTAGTATGCAGGGTAAAAAAGCAGTTGAGTTGGACATTTGCAACGATAACGTTGCACAGGCATGGCAAATCCAAATGTCTACTTGAGTTATCTTTAAAGATGGTAGAAAACCCAAATTTTGCCAAATTTTGTTTTTGTTGATGGGCGATTTTGACATTCTTGAAGGAATTTTCCTGCTTCCTTTTTACATATTGTACCACACTTGTTGGGCTGTAGATTTTTGCAAATTTTGATGTTTTTGTTTTCGCAGTGTTTTGGAACTAAAGCCTACATCTTTTTTATTCAACTAAAATTATGACAGTTTTTCTTTCACTTGCCTGTCGGTCAGGTCTTTCGTGTAAAGATTACAGTACTAAATGAAAAATATCGAAACAATGTATTCAGGGTTCAGGCTGATGTTGGAAATACTCTTCATTCAAAAATGCAATACCAAATAAAAAAGAGGAAAAGTGCTGATTCTAGCTCGGATTCAATCTTCAAAACAAACAAAAGGTGTAACATTCGTCTAAAGTCTACAGTTAAATAACACATCATAATTTATGGAACTAACTAAAAGACAACTTAAAATGTTAAAAATCAACTCGCTCATAACAAAACCAAAGTGGTCAATGTAGTTTCTCCACAATCTTTAAAGATAACTGAAGTACACAATTAGTTTTCTCATGCCTGTACAATGCTTTTTTTACCAATGTGCAACTGTTTTTACTTTAAATGGGGACCCTCGTTTCGATGGATCGAAAAATTGAATTTGTTTATTGTAAAAATCGAAGGTATATCATTTCAAGAATATGCTGTTAAAAGTTCAAAGCGAGATTCCAAGCGGTTGCTTAGATGTAGGTACTTTCGCTAAGGTCCTTCGGCGCGCTCAGCAGGTAACAAAATCATGTTGGTATATTTCAGAAGGATACAGCAGACACAAAATCACGCGCCGCTTGAAAAGAAAAGAACAGTAATCAACGTTAATATTTTTTTACGACGCTCTTAACTAAAATTTTGCATAAAAAAAATTTAATGGTATTCTCAAAATACTCAACAATGTACAGTAAAAAATTGAAATAAAAATATTGCATAGTTTTTCAGAAAAAATCCTAAAGTTTTCCTATTTTTTGCCATCTATACGAGGCTCTGCCATTAAAAGTAAAATAATTATAATCGTGTCGAAAAAAATTAAGATTTTATTGGAAATATGTCCTTTTGGTCCCCGGAACATAAACCAACAAACCAAAAAACAGCTGACCGAGCGTAAACGCGCTTTTACGTTCATATCAACCTGGCGAATGTAGGTCACGCTCAGGGAGAAAAGCCGGAGTGCAGGGAGACCGATATGTTCCCTGCATAGCCGAACATAAAGTAACATAATATTGGATGGAAATGTTTTGTTATTGCGAACATGGTATGGTTTCAGTCATTACATTAGTAGCAATTCGTTTTTTTAGTGAAATTAATAAATTGACTCAATATTGTTGGAAATACGAGTAACTTTTAGTATTTGGGATAAAAGTTATCTAAGTTTATGCAACTATTTTATATAGTTAACAAATTGTCTTCTAAAAGCAAGTATTGTAATTTTATTTGGTGAAATAACCTCTATATGATCTACCAAAACGGGGAAAAAATATGCTGCATTTTGAAATATCCCCGGAAGTGGTGATTATTTATTTGCTGTATAAATCAAGTACGGATTTGAACAGTCAGAATCGCAATTGGGGTTTTGTGATTTGAAGTTTTTTTAGATGGGGGGGAGCGTACCATCCAGACAGACAATCATTTTATCAAAAACATATGTTGTTACATGTTTTAAAATGCAATTCCGCGAGATAATGCGAATTGAGGGTGGGAGTTGCGACTGTCGGGGCCGGGCAGGGCAGCGCCGTCACCTAGAGCGGAAAAAGGGCGACAGAAACAAATGTGAATAGCATTATGTATTCATTCAAGCAAGTATGATGTGATAAAAATACACTTCCATCTCTTACACTGCGAGGTCCCTCACATTACGCATTTTGAGCGTATGCAAATTATCTGGCTCTCCGTCTCTCTCTCTCCCTATCCCTTATTACAGTAAAATATATCTTCGCATTATTGCAATCATCTACTTTACCTCTCGGATTATTTATCCCAGATCGAGGGTTAAACAGTTCTCTATCCCCATTTTTAAACTTAGATGTGACGAAGGTTTGTTTTATGAAACCCTTCAACTCAATTCAATCGAAATTTCGACATATTTCTGTTTAGTTGGATAAAATGAGAAATCTACAACATTGAACTTTATTTTAGGATATCTGGTCTGTTGATTTGATATTACACTTATCAATCCACAATCGTTTCTTATTCTATCAATGTTTCAATGTCAACTATTTTGATACTTTTTTTGCTCTGAAACTATAATTTTCTTATTGATTTGATAGTGTAAATCAGAATATGAAAACTAAAAAAAATCGGTCAGGTGCAGGTTATGAGCAAAACAAAACAAAATATTTTACTAAAAATGTATTAAATATTACTTTACTTTTTCCTTTAATTTACACTATCTTGTATTTTACTTTTCTATGCTAATGGTAGTTTGGATTATCAAGTAAACTATAGTCTCCTAGCATTCTAGGAGTATTCTAGGATTTGATGAAATCTCTCCCGATGTTCATCACTAAGTGCACCTAAATTGGGAGGGAAGAATTCCAAGTAGGAATGCAGAAAATGAATTTTCAGAGACTTGTTACAACCTAAAGCCTGAAAATCATCAGAAGATTTGATATGAGTTGTTCGTAGTCGGTGATTTGGTGTTCACAACTTTAACAAACGAAAGCCATGCACTTTTTTCTAATGAATTCAATTTGGTGATAAAATTTGGATTCTTCATAACCCTTCTTATGTTTGGCCCCACAAAAAATCCTTCTTTTAGTTTTGCTTCATTAAGTCTTGGAAATAAGATATTGAAAACCTTCCCCATTTTTATCCATAGCTTACACAAAATTTTAAATCAAGCCCAGTTTTATATGAAGGTGTGGCAATATGAAACAAATGAAACAACATTTTTTTTGTAACCGGCTTGCATACCTGCTAACATCCCAAACTTTTAAGTCAGCACATATCTTCCAAGAATGTTCTCTGTACTGTATTTCTGTAGTAGATTTTTGATGTTTTCATAGGTTTCTTTAACATGAACTCCATATGCAATAGGTACAGACGGAAATGAATTTCCATTATATAATAAAATGGCTGTCAAACTTATTTTCTTATTTTCCTCATAGTTTGTCGCTCAGTCTAGTATCAGATGGTATCTGCATTAAAAAATAACTTGCTGGCCTAAAATGCCGAAACAAAGTAAAAAGAACTTGTTCTTCTGTAACATTGTTATCTAATGCTTGATTTGATTGATAATGCTTGATAATGATTTGTTAATAAGAAATAATCAAAAGCACAAAAGATAATGATTCTAGAGAAATAAGAAAGAAAGCGAAAATAGAACAAAATTAACAGCTGCGCCAAGAAAAACACAAAAAATTCCAGATGCAAGAAAATACAGATGAGCGAAAGAGAAACTGTAACAAAAATTTGGGGCGCTTACCTTCCTTGTTTTTTTTTATTTTATAATGTTTATTATAATGTTTATTTAGTTTATTTTTTTCTTCATTTGCCAGCACCATCAATCTCGTTAAGACAGAATTACTAAAATTTTATTGCCTTCTCATTAACTTAACTAAACGAATAAACAAAAACTGTTCTATAAGACTGCCATACAATGCTTGAGGGATAACCTAAAGATCTAATAAAATCTCGAATATCAGCAGTAGTTTTTCTCTCAATAAAGTAGTTATTTGTCTGCGCTGTGCTTGATGTACGTCATCAAATATACATATAGATATCCTTTACGGCTAACTTTTATGGCTTATTTCGTCTAACAGGCCAAATTCACTAACAGATTTCAAAACAGTGCTTAGAATAGGCGATGCAAATTCACGGCAAATTAAATAATTCCTTTATCCTGGGTATCCGCGTGTAGAGAATTGGTATCCACCTTATCCACCCTCTGGAGATAATTTAATATTCTATAATCGAAAGGAAGGGTTCAGAGTTGTCTTAATACATACGACAACGCCTTCCTTGCAATTTCCTGCTCCACCCTCCGGTAAAGGGTGAGTCGCCACTGTCTTACTTGCTTACTTCCGTGGATTACATTCATACATATTCCAGTCATCGCCAGTTCTTGCATTCTCTTAGGTTTTCGTTGGATTAACTCGATTCTATCAGTCTTATTGAAAACCCCATCGTGATATAATGTAGTCTGCTTCTTCCGCGAACTTCCCTCCCTATGGGGTTGTTTCGGGTATATCTCAATTCTCTATAGTTCAATCCCAGCGTAGATAAGACGACCATCACGCTAAAGAGTAATTGTTTTATGTACAACTACTGTCAATTGATTGGAGATAACTGGAGGAGGGAATTCGTTGTTTTCTGTAGAAGACACCACTAACAATGCGGGTGAAGTAATCCAATTGACGAGTGCGAGGTAGTGATTTAAAGGCAGCACCTAATGAACTCGGTCATTACACTATATTTACTTACGTAAGTACGTTGACTTAGGGGATGATGGAAAATTATATAGGGGGTAGAGGCTGGAGCTGCGTGACAAGTGCGTCGAGCGCAGCTCAGACAGGGGTTTCGCAATTTATTCCGAATGCGTAGCCATTGTTCAAATGTGTGGCCCCCAGTGGTCTACCAACTCATACGAGCTAGACAGACAGTGCGGGAGAAACAGACAGAATTCAAGATTTGATCAAATACCTTCTCTGGTTTCAACCGAATTTTCTACTCAATAATATCTCCGAAAAAGTAAAGTCGTTGTAAAGTTGTAGTAAAGATGTATTTCCGTCTATTATGCACCCTATTCACTAATTCGTAACAACTCTTTCTGTAGTGACTTGTCTTAGAAAAGATTTGATCAAATACCTGCTCTGGTTTCAACCGAACTTTCTACTCAATAATATCTCCAAATAAGTAAAGTCGTAGTACAGTTGTAGTAAAGATGTATTTCCGTCTGCTATGCACCCTATTCACTATTTCGTAATAACTCTTTCTGTAATGACTTGTCGCAGAAAAGATTTGATCAAATACCTGCTCTGGTTTCGACCGAACTTTCTACTCAATAATATCTCCAAATAAGTAAAGTCGTAGTAAAGTTGTAGTAAAGATGTATTTCCGTCTATTATGCACCCTATTCACTAATTCGTCATAACTCTTTCTGTAGTGACTTGTCTCAGAAAAGATTTGATCAAATACCTGCTCTGGTTTCAACCGAACTTTCTACTCAATAATATCTCCAAATAAGTAAAGTCGTAGTAAAGTTGTAGTAAAGATGTATTTCCGTCTATTATGCACCCTATTCACTAATTCGTAATAACTCTTTCAGTAGTGACTTGTCTCAGAAAAGATTTGATCAAATACCTGCTCTGGATTCAACCGCACTTTCTACTCAATAATATCTCCAAATAAGTAAAGTCGTAGTAAAGTTGTAGTAAACATGTATTTCCGTCTATTATGCACCCTATTCACTAATTCGTAATAACCCTTTCTGTATTGACTTGTCTCAGAAAAGATTTTATCAAATACCTGCTCTGGTTTCAACCGAACTTTCTACTCAATAATATCTCCAAATAAGTAAAGTCGTAGTAAAGTTGTAGTAAAGATGTATTTCCGTCTATTATGCACCCTATGAACTAATTCGTAATTACGCTTTCTGTAGTGACTTGTCTCAGAAAAGATTTGATCAAATACCTGCTCTGGTTTCACCCGAATTTTTTACTCAATAATATCTCCGAAAAAGTAAAGTCGTAGTAAAGTTGTAGTAAAGATGCATTTCCGTCTATTATGCACCCTATTCACTAATTCGTAAGAACTCTTTCTGTAGTGACTTGTCTCAGAAAAGATTTGATCAAATGCCTGCTCTGGTTTCAACCGAACTTTCTACTCAATAATATCTCCAAATAAGTAAAGTCGCAGTAAAGTTGTAGTAAAGATGTATTTCCGTCTATTATGCACCCTATTCACTAATTCGTAATAACTCTTTCTGTAGTGACTTGTCTCAGAAAAGATTTGATCAAATACCTGCTCTGGTTTCACCCGAATTTTCTACTCAATAATATCTCCGAAAAAGTAAAGTCGTAGTAAAGTTGTAGTAAAGATGCATTTCCGTCTATTATGCACCCTATTCACTAATTCGTAAGAACTCTTTCTGTAGTGACTTGTCTCAGAAAAGATTTGATCAAATACCTGCTCTGGTTTCAACCGAACTTTCTACTCAATAATATCTCCAAATAAGTAAAGTCGTAGTAACGTTGTAGTAAAGATGTATTTCCGTCTATTATGCACCCTATTCACTAATTCGTAAGAACTCTTTCTGTAGTGATTTGTCTCAGAAAAGATTTGATCAAATGCCTGCTCTGGTTTCAACCGAACTTTCTACTCAATTATATCTCTAAATATGTAAAGTCGTAGTAAAGTTGTAGTAAAGATGTATTTCCGTCTATTATGCACCCTATTCACTAATTCGTAAGAACTCTTTCTGTAGTGACTTGTCTCAGATATGATTTGATCAAATACCTGCTCTGGTTTCAACCGAATTTTCTACTCAATAATCGCTCCAAATAAGTAAAGTCGTAGTAAAGTTGTAGTAAAGATGTATTTCCGTCTATTATGCACCCTATTCACTAATTCGTAATATCTCTTTCTGTAGTGACTTGTCTCAGAAAAGATTTGATCAAATACCTGCTCTGGTTACAACCGAACTTTCTAGTCAATAATATCTCCAAATAAGTAAAGTCGTAGTAAAGTTGTAGTAAAGATGTATTTCCGTCTATTATGCACCCTATTCACTAATTCGTAATAACTCTTTCTGTAGTGACTTGTCTCAGAAAAGATTTGATCAAATACCTGCTCTGGTTTCAACCGAACTTTCTACTCAATAATATCTCCAAATAAGTAAAGTCGTAGTAAAGTTGTAGTAAAGATGTATTTCCGTCTATTATGCACCCTATTCACTAATTCGTAATAACTCTTTCGGTAGTGACTTGTCTCAGAAAGGATTTGATCAGATACCTGCTCTGGTTTCAACCGAACTTTCTACTCAATAATATCTCCAAATAAGTGAAGTCGTAGTAAAGTTGTAGTAAAGATGTATTTCGGTCTATTATGCACCCTATTCACTAATTCGTAATAACTCTTTCTGTAGTGACTTGTCTCAGAAAAGATTTGATCAAATACTTGCTCTGGTTTCAATCGAACTTTCTACTCAATATCTCAAAATAAGTAAAGTAGTAGTAAAGTTGTAGTAAAGATGTATTTCCGTCTATTATGCACCCTATTCACTAATTCGTAATAACTCTTTCTGTAGTGACTTGTCTCAGAAAAGATTTGATCAAATACCTGCTCTGGTTTCAACCGAACTTTCTACTCAATAATATCTCCAAATAAGTAAAGTCGTAGTAAAGTTGTAGTAAAGATGTATTTCCGTCTATTATGCACCCTATTCACTAATTCGTAATAACTCTTTCTGTAGTGACTTGTCTCAGAAAAGATTTGATCAAATACCTGCTCTGGTTTCAACCGAACTTTCTACTCAATAATATCTCCAAATAAGTAAAGTCGTAGTAAAGTTGCAGCAAAGATGTATTTCCATATATTATGCACCCTATTCACTAATTCGTAATAACTCTCTATAGTGACTTGTCTCAGAAAAGATTTGATCAAATGCCTGCTCTGGTTTCAACCGAACTTTCTACTCAATAATATCCCCAAATAAGTAAAGTCGTAGTAAAGTTGTAGTACAGATGTATTTCCGTCTATTATTCACTAATTCGTAATACTAACTTTTTCTGTAGTGACTTGTCTAAGAAAAGATTTGATCAAATACCTGCTCTGGTTTCAACCGAACTTTCTACTCAATAATATCTCCAAATAAGTAAAGTCGTAGTAAAGTTGTAGTAAAGATGTATTTCCGTCTATTATGCACCCTATTCACTAATTCGTAATAACTCTTTCTGTAGTGACTTGTCTCAGAAAAGATTTGATCAAATACCTGCTCTGGTTTCAACCGAACTTTCTACTCAATAATATCTCCGAAAAGTAAAGTCGTAGTAAAGTTGTAGTAAAGATGCATTTCCGTCTATTATGCACCCTATTCACTAATTCGTAAGAACTTTTTCTGTAGTGACTTGTCTCAGAAAAGATTTGATCAAATTCCTGCTCTGGTTTCAACCGAACTTTCTACTCAATAATATCTCCAAATAAGTAAAGTCGTAGTAAAATTGTAGTAAAGATGTATTTCCGTATATTATGCACCCTATTCACTAATTCGTAATAACTCTTTCTGTAGTGACTTGTCTCAGAAAAGACTTGATCAAATACCAGCTCTGGTTTCAACCGAACTTTCTACTCAATAATATCTCCAAATACGTAAAGTCGTAGTAAACTTGTAGTAAAGATGTATTTCCGTCTATTATGCAACCCTATTCATTAATTCGTAATAACTCTTTCTGTAGTGACTTGTCTCAGAAAAGATTTGATCAAATACCTGCTCTGGTTTCAACCGAACTTTCTACTTAATAATATCTCCAAATAAGTAAAGTCGTAGTAAAGTTGTAGTAAAGATGTATTTCCGTCTATTATGCACCCTATTCACTAATTCGTAATAACTCTTTCTGTAGTGACTTGTACCAGAAACGATTAGATCAAATACCTGCTGTGGTTTCAACCGAACTTTCTACTCAATATCTCCAAATAAGTAAAGTCGTAGTAAAGTTGTAGTAAAGATGTATTTCCGTCTATTATGCACCCTATTTATTAATTCGTAAAAACTCTTTCTGTAGTGACTCGTCTCAGAAAAGATTCGATCAAATACCTGCTCTGGTTTCAACCGAACTTTCTACTTAATAATATCTCCAAAAAAGTAAAGTCGTAGTTGAGTTGTAGTAAAGATGTATTTCCGTCTATTTTGCACCCTATTCACTAATTCGTAATAACTCTTTCTGTAGTGACTAGTCTCAGAAAAGATTTGATCAAATACCTGCTCTGGTTTCAACCGAACTTTCTAGTCAATAATATCTCCAAATAAGTAAAGTCGTAGTAAAGTTGTAGTAAAGATGTATTTACGTCTATTATGCACCCTATTCACTAATTCGTAATAACTCTTTCTGTAGTGACTTGTCTCAGAAAAGATTTGATCAAATACCTGCTTTGGTTTCAACCGAACTTTCTACTCAATAATATCTCCAAATAAGTAAAGTCGTAGTAAAGTTGTAGTAAAGATGTATTTCCGTCTATTATGCACCCTATTCACTAATTCGTAATAACTCTTTCTGTAGTGACTTGTCTCAGAAAAGATTTGATCAAATACCTGCTCTGGTTTCAACCGAAGTTTCTACTCAATAATATCTCCAAATAAGTAAACTCGTAGTAAAGTTGTAGTAAAGATGTATTTCCGTCTATTATGCACCCTACTCCCTAATTCGTAATAACTCTTTCGGTAGTGGCTTGTCTCAAATGCATGTGTGTCCATGTCGGGCCGTATCTGATGATCTGGGACCAGAGATTGCGAATAAAGAACAGGGTTTGGGGGTTCTTGCCGAATAATTAGAATATCTTAATTTGTATCTGCTTGACCCCTCCTTTTAATTCATTTACTGCTGATAGCGGCGGCCGCAGTCCTTGCTCGACGCGCCAATTTGCATATTTTTCTTGTTAGATTGAAATAAAAACAACCCTTGGTCCGTCGCACGGTCTCCACTTTGCGCTAATTGTATCACTCTAGTCCCGAGATATGTAAACATAGAGGTTGCTTTTATTACCCTAATACGGAAAATGCTATCGTTCAGAAATCACGCTTCTCTGCTCTATGGGGGTACTTACACTGTCAACTGTCATTAGTTGAAAGTAATGTCGTTATTATTGAACGTCTAAGGATAATAAATATTTATGAAATGATGGAGAAATTACAATACCAACCTGTTCCATTAAATGGTATGGATGTTCAATATATATTTGATATTCAACAAATTTCTGTTTTTCTGTCTAAATCCTGTTTTTCTAGTTGAAAGAAATTGTTATCGGGTCGTACGAGTTTTATTTTTATTTTATACATTTGCAGTTGGTTTGTTTATTAAACTGAACTTGATCGATCTCATATTTCTCAGGGATTAAGTATAAAGGAACAAATTGATTAAATTGCATACACAAATCAAAATAATGACCACCCTAATTTACACACACACACACACACACACACACACCCTTAAATACGGCTACTTTATTCCTGCGACTATCAGAGAATTAGAAACAAAATAGTTGACTGATAAAATATAGGATCTTGATAACGAGTTTATACGGGGTGTTCGAGAATTACGAAAACAGTTCGTGGTTCAATTAAAGTAGCTAGTTTGAGAATGGGTAATAAGTATCGGGTTATGTGTAAAATGTACTTCTATCTGGTAATTAATCTAATTTAGTGCAGTTTGGCGAATTCGACTTCGGGGGCCCGAATATCTGGCGCGGGGTGGTAAAAAGGGGGGCCTCTGCGACAATTGGCTGCCGATACGGTGGCGGCGGCGAACGAGCAGTTTATCACCAGCCGGGGGCGGCACATACTGGCACTGGCCTAAATCTGCGTTATACCTGTAGGGCGCCACTCATTCACTCCTAATGGCCCGAGTTGCCCAATTAGTTTTCAATTACTGCACCTCCAGATAACCTTATCAATTCTCAGGGTGCGCACTTTAGACCATTATGCCCTTTCATTTATTTAAATTAATCGACTTTGTGTATAAATAAATTATCTTTATCACCCTAACCCATAATCTAAACCTACAATTCTAGCATAATAATAATCGATCTCCTCTCACATACCGGGTGACCCACGCCATATGTACTGACGTTTAATTTTTATTTATGATGCTCGACGAAGACATTTTGAGAAGTGCTAATAGACAAAAATACCATTTTTTTGGGCTCTCTTGAGGTTAGTATGACTTCCGGTTTTACCGGAAATACCGTCATTATTGTATGATATTTTCAATCAGCATAATATTCTGAACACAAAAACATTTCGGGAGAAAAATGACTTATTGGGCAAAAACAAATGGCGCTAGAGGGCGCCAGTAATACAATATCGGACAAAATCGATTTAGGCAGTGTTTATTTTATATTTTCGACTATTTTTACGAATTCATACCCACCTAGATTAATAACCAAAATAGTTATTTTTTCGTTACTAGTTCGAAGGGTTTAGTTCTTTTTAGTCTTCTCACTAGATTCTGGTTGTCCAGTAGCTGCAGGGCCTCTACGTTGACGTGATGGCTTAGGCGTGATTCTTGCTTAGTGGCGAATCTTTTTATTTCTTGGATGACTTGTGGGACACCAAGATCACGGTGCAGGTCACTATTCCGTATGTACCAAGGAGCGTTAATCATGATCCTTAATACTTTATTTTGGAAAGTGTGGATGCCTTGTATATTGGAGTTTTTCGCGCAACCCCAAAGCTGGATGCCGTAGAACCAAATCTGTTTTAGTACTTGTAGTTTGTTCTGTACTGACAACTAAAAGTTTCTTCCCTGAAGCCAGTACAGTTCTCTGTATTTGATGCCAAGCTCTACTCGTTTCTTCTTAACGTGTTCTTTCCACATTAGTTTTGTATCTTAGTATATCTAGTATTTCTTAGGTATTTGATTATGAACTTCTTCTGTGATGAGATCATATCCAGGTGCCTTCTTTGGATTCAGGTTGATTGTAATTTAGAGAAAAATGACTTATAGGGCAAAAACAAATTAAATCACGCTATACGGCGACAGTAATACAATATCTGTCAAAATCGATTTAAGCAGTGTTTATTTGACAATGTTCGACTATTTTCACGATTTCACCTAGATTAACAAACTAACAAGTTATTTTTTCGTTGCTTTGATGATAAAAATTGACAATCGATATATTTTTGATTCCAGAATGTCATCCTGATTAAAAATACCACACAAATAACAAAGGGGGGTCATTTCCGGAAAAACCGGAAATCGTATATTAACACTTCCGCACTTAGTTCCGTACCTACGGCGTGGGTCACCCGGTATAAAATATAACATTTGGTCTTAGCTGGGTAAAATCCGTTTATTCGTGTACAAATTCTGTTTATTCGTATAAAATTGGCGGTCACAAATTGGCCCTAACGAATGCCATTGAACGATATGTATCGATCTGATCGATAATGACGTGTGTGCTCCCTAATAATACTACTACAACCACAAGGGCTTTATTGGGCTCGCACGGGGTCGGCGGGTCTTATTTACTTCGACTATTTTTCTGAATCATCGCTCTAATCGTGCTCCCTATATAGCCTACTGTAGTCAGCAAAGCTAAGGGTAAGGCAATCAATGTGAGAATCATAAGTTATAAACCGCAATTTAGGGGCGTCAAGATTGTATAGGTAATTATTAGGTAAGTGCTCTATTAATAGTTGTAAACTAGCATTTATTCGTGTCTACTCTAAACGGTTTTGTTAGTAAATAATTTTATTGGTACTAACATAACGGCTAGATGGATGCGGTCACATATATTATGTATGTTGGGACAAGGTAGAGAAAATATGTTACAGCTGCGCATAGTGTGACAGATACAAAGATTGGCCAATGGCATATCCACGCCAAACTAAAAAAAAATAATAATAATGACCTTTATTGTAAAGTGGAAAACTGTTAGATAGTAGATGGGATCAGTGGCGGACTGGGTCCAAAAATATTGGTTGCCATGAACCTAGGGGGGGCCCACTTTTTTTTGTTCATGCTGACGGTATATACATATACAGGTGTCCACTTTTTTCCCCGCACAATTATTTTTAGAAAGCAAATGTCATTCTGAATAAATTTTGTATAAGGGCTTATTTCTTTTCTCAATTCCTCGAAAAGTTTCAGCCGCTTGAACACACCCACTACACGTTAGAACGATAGAAAGAAAATCAATTTAATGGAAAATATTTGAAACAAAATCAACAAATTGAATAAGTAAGTGAACAAAATAATTCATATGACGCTTTTTATTATTTTTTTTTTTCTAGAAAATAGTTCAAGTCATTTGGAGGGAAAAGTATCATTTATGGACTTTTTGGTTTTGTCAATTGCTTAAGAAGTTTGAGCCGGTTGAAATGCGGTTTTGTTAATAACTCAAACGGTTGTAACTTTGTTCTAAATTGAAAACATAATAGGTCTGTATGAAACGTTATACTCTGTGTGTCATTTACTATACTGGATAAAACTTGCGGGGAAAAAAGTGAAAAATGCAAAAAAAACTTGAAATATTATGAAATAGAATGCTCGAATAAATATTAAAAATAAGTGTTTTTGGTGTAAACAAATTTTTATAGAAAAAATGCCGTTTACCAATAACGAAAGGCGTGATATGTTAAGGGTTTATTATTGTTCTCACAGAAATGGCCCCATCGTACAATATTAGGTTTGTTCGAGCAGCAGTACAATAAGTGCATAAAGCACTTATTCTTTCTCCTGCGCATGCCAAATGGCGGTTTTGCCCTGCAAAAGTCTGCATTGCGTATGCGTACAAGAATCCCCAATTGTTTTGACTGGTTTTGACGACTGCTCGAACGAACCTATTGCTAACATCGGACAGAAATGTAGCGGAGCATGGATCGTTTAGTAAACCCCGCAATCCTTATAATAGTTATAATCCTCATGGAAATGTTGAAAACGATAAACGTTAGATCACCATAATTTGCAATGCTTCAACTACTGGTTTTTAGATAAATGAAGATCTTCAGATTTTTACGCGGGAAGTAGCCCCTAATTTGGAGTTGCCGGAAACACGTGTTTGGAGATTATTATGAACAAAGAAATTGAAACCGTACAAACCCCACACAAGCCATACTTTGGATCGTGAGAATAACATCAGACGTGCGGAATTTTGCATCTGGCTACTAAATAAAATAGACCAAGGACAAAATTTCTTAATCACATCATTTGGGCAGATGGGTCGAAATTTATAAATTTAAAATGTTTAATCGAAACAAGGAGCATTATTGAGCGACAGAAAATCCTAGGCACAACAGACCAATGAGGACATGTACAAAAACGGGTACGGTTTTATCCCTTTAAGAAAATGGTGACCATTTGAACATTTACTTACAAAAATAAGCTTTTTGTTGTATAAACTAGCTTCTTTTACAATCGGAATGTTCTTAATCCAAAGTACTCTTGTTCAGTCCGGCGGTCTGTAATCAAGCTCCGGTTAGGTACTTGATAACCACGACAAACAACAAGAAAAAGAAAAGTTTTTTTATGATATACAATTGTTTAAAAAAATAATGCCAACATGTTATACATTGCGGAAATGAGAAAACACACGACTATCGGATAATGCCAAAAGTCAATATGGCGCCCATAAGAAAAACGCCATGATTACGCCGCCATTTTTGATGTTATTTCAAATCAAAAAACAACACTGCATTCTTTGTTAAAAAGTCGCTAAAAGGAATGTTTGTGTTTCAAATGTCTAGCTCCATTTGGTTTTGAATAAAACATTAAGAACGATATCTTAACGTTTCAGTTTTTTGCGGATATCTTCAAAATGATAGCTTAAATTTCTTTACAGATAATTGATCAGCTAAAAAATACGAATCATTGCCAAATTTAAACATAGGCTCTATCTCCACTAATAAGCGAGATCTCCATGGGAAGCCTCGAAATTGAATCACCCGGTATATAAGATCGATAAATCAGTTTTCCTAAAATGTCTAACTCGGTGGTCTATCGTCAACAGCTAAAAGGTTATTAAGCATCTAATGTGGCATTTGTAACTTACGCACAATATTAATAAATTAATATTAAATATCCAGATTGTTCGATGAAATTCCACAATCTCTCAATTATATATTTCTTCTTTTCATGCAGCTTTTAGTAATAGCATACTGCAATTTTGATTTATACATACGTATAATTTGTGATATTTATTTTCGTCAAAGTTAAAGAATTAGTAATGTATGTATAAATCTAAAATTTTTTAAATAATATTTATCAAAGGTATTAAATTGTTCATGGTGGTCCAACGTTTTGAAAAACTAGATCGCCTGATTTAGTCGAGTTTGATTTGTTACTCTGGAGACATATTGAGGAAGAAATTTATGGGAATATTACAACTACGATAGCGAACATGAAGAATAGAAATAAGAGGGTATTAAGATATTTTTCTGGAAACCATGGAAAATGTAATATTTCCACCGAAAATTTGAAGCAAGACTGAATAATGATTATTTATTCAGTCTACAATTAACCATTTATTTAATTAGTTATTCTTATGAGAGTACAGAAACGTCAGGTTGCTGAAGAACACCACATAGCTACCAAAGCACCCTTTGTTTTTGTTATCAGTAGTAACTATAACATCCCCATAAACTTACTCTTTAACATGTCCCGAAATAAATAAATTGAACTGGCGATTTAGCTGGCTACGGCGTTACACCACTACAACCAACCCAAGGATCCACTAAAATTCTTTAAATAATTTAGAACATTACGTAAATAAATAATAAAAATTTTAAATAAGTTTCGACTGGTACTAATAAAACTAAGTCTTGGATGATCATAAATTATTGTTCGTTTGTGTAACTGATAGTAGCAGTTTGCAATGACTAAATGTTGCTGCAGGAGAATCATTACATTTGTGCGATTGCTGAATTTCGTCTCGGCAACTACATATTTTATATTAATTTATGAAATATTTTGCATGCGTATAAATGTTAAATTAGATGCTTAATAACCTTTTAGCTGTTAACGATAGACCTACCGAGTTAAACATTTTAGGAAAGTTGATTTATCCATCTTTCGAAGTGTGTCAAGATATACAGGGTGTTCAATTTAAAGTTATTTGACATTTAGCAAATCTCCATTTATTCCGGATAAGTCATATTAGAACCGCAAATGAATAATAACTGTAAAAAAATGCTCTTCATTTGTCATTTTCAGTTTTTTTATACTCTCTCCAAAGTGTTATAGATTCTGCAGTTTACGTTACAGTTTTCCTTATTTTTTTCTCCTTATATAAAAAGCAATTAAACGTAAATCTTAAATACTGGATGGTCGCTTTTTGCTCGTTTATTTGAGGAGCTACAAGAGTTAAATTCAGGGAAACGCATTTTTTGCAATTTCCACATATAACAATAAACATGATTTTGAATTTTCGTTATTAATTTTGTGCATACATGAATATTGTTGAATGTACGTTTGTCTACAAATGTATGAAAAGTCGCTAGTTCCCAAACATGGGTTTTACATATTATTTTATTTTCTTTACGAAAGTTTTAGGAATTATTTTCATTGACATCATGTGAATTCCCCAAAATATATAAAAGCCTGCTGTTTGTCACATTAAAAATAAAGCGTTTGGTACATTGCGGTGCGGTTTTGAGAATACTCGACATTGTTCAAGCATTTTTGTGTCTCGCAAGGAAAAGCAGATCATTACGATAGTTTTTTTAGATTTTAACCAAAAATCTCAAAAATTGTATCAAATATCAGCAAACTCTTTTTTTGGCACTGCATTCTTTAGGTAGCCTGAAATGTAATCTTGAATTTTGGAACTTAAATGCACAGGAGATGGCAATCACTGACTAAATTCACTACAGTGTTATTTCATTAGGTACTGTTAAACGAGCGACCAAAAATGCTTATTAGAAAATTTGGCATGCACAAATTAACGGAATTCTACCAAGTGCATTTTTTTATTTTTTTGGGAAGTTATGCTAAACTTATTTTTTTAAATATTTAATTTACTTTTTTCAAAAATGTGATGTTACGTAGGTTCGTCTACTAAAAACTACCGAAGTCATGCAAAGAGGTCCGCCGACTTCCTGGGCCTATTTCTGAACACTGTCCCGAAGTATCGATACGGGCGATATGCAATTGAATTTGGGTTGTAATAAATTGTATTATTATTGGTATAAAGTATTATTGTTATATAATTTTCGAAAATTATATATAACTTCGAATTCTAATTCTAAGTCGATTTATTTAATATACAATTAGTGGGCCCTAGCCCCTACAGCATTTAGGTCGAATGGGGCCGCTTACGGGCCCCCCTTTCGCCGGGCCCTAGGCAGATGCCTGTTTTGCCTACTGGTAAACGTGGCCCTTGCCTTAGAATAATTTTCGGAAAATACCAATCATTTCACAATATCTCAGAAACAGTTCATAATAGCCTAATACAAGTTGATGTCAAAACATTTAGGTTAAAAAGCTTCATTTAAAATTCCAATAATATACCTAGTGTTCCTATAAATAAACATAAGTTTGTTGGTACGTTGTTGTGGGACACCTGTAGGTAAGCATGAAGATATTTTCTGCCAAGGGTTTGTTTTTACTCTGTGTATATCTGTTAATATGCAGACATGAATTTATTGCAAATAGGTGGGGGCCCTCTTATTGCCTGATATTGTTTCGTGCGGCGCCCGTGCCTATTGCAGTATAAATAAATATATTAATAATATGCTCAACATGTTGTCTTCAGGGGGGCCCACTCAAGGGGGGGGCCCACTTGCCATCGGGCAACCTGGCACCACCTGGCCAGTCCGCCACTGGATGGGATTAGTACTTATATTAAGGTGCTTCTTATTTGATCAAAAATTGTTTTTTTTTTCAAGGGCCACCCCTTCAAAATGTATAATCAGAAAACAATTACCGACAGTATTTTGTAATAATAAAAAAATATACACAGTGGAAAAAACGGTACAAATTTTAAACACTCGTATTTCCAAAAATATTTAGTCAATTCAAATATTTCTTTTAAAAAGGACTTGCTTGTAGTGTGAAGATTGAAACCATACCATATTCGCAATGACAACACGTTTCAATGCAAAGTTATGTTGTTTTTTTTTTTTTTGTATACAGGGTGAAATTTTGAAACATCGTTTTTTGCTGATTTTGCTCCAAAAAAAGGAGTGGAATGGCGAATATGGTATGTTTTCAATTCTCAGGGTTAGTGTTTTCTGACGGTACCAATTGGGTACTAAACCCTTAAAAAATTTCACAATGTTTCGAGTTGTTTTTCGACAAGTGGCGTTCTAAAGTGACACCTCGCTATCTTGCCCCCCCCCCCCCCCCGATATCAGGGGGTTCCTTTGAGGTACTAATTTGGGGGTTAGTGTTTTCTGAGGGTGCCAACTGGGTACTAAACTGGGTTCTGAGTTGACGTTCAAAAAAACTACTCATAAATTAAGGGGGTTCCCTTGAGGTACTAACTCCGCGGTTGGTAGTACCGATTGGTACTAATTGGATACTAATTATTTGGAAAGTTTCAAGTCAATTTTGGGAAATGTAGCGTTCTGAGGTGACGAACGTGATTTTCCGGAAAAAATAGATTAAATTTTAATAATAAAAAAATACCAATTGAGGGTACCAATTGGTGACTAATTCCGTACAAAAGCTACAACAGATTCGACTTTTTTCGACAAATGGCTATCTGAGATGAAGCGCGTTATCTTTTGCCCTCGATATCGGGGGGTTCCTTTAAGGTACTAATTTGGGGGTTAGTGTTTTCTGACGGTACCAATTAGGTACTAAATCCTTTCAAAATTTCACAATGGTTCGAGTTGTTTTTCGACAAGTTGTGCTCGCTATCTTTTCCCCCCTGATATCGGGGGGTTCCTTTAAGGTACTAATTTGGGGTTTCTGTTTTCTGAGGCTACCATTTGGGTACTAAATCCTTACAAAATTTAAAAGTGATGCGAGTTGTTTTACGACAAGCGGCGTTCTGGGGTGACGTTCAAAAGAACCACTCATAAATTAAGGGGGTTCCCTTGGTACTAATTGGAAAGTTTCAAGTGAATTTGCGAAAAGTGGCGTTCTGAGGTGGCGGACGTGATTTATCCGGAATAAATAGAGGTTTGCTAAATGTTTCCAAATGGAACACCCTGTATATCTTAACATATGATGCAAGATCAGAAAACCAAGTTTTCGTAAATGTAAATAAAATAATAAACAATATTGATCATCTAAGACTTACTTTTTTAAGTAGGTTCCAACAAACAACAAAAGATAATAACAACAGAAATTAGAAATCTCGACTTAAATACTGTTTTAACTGTTGATCATAGACCAACCGAGTTAGGCGTTTTCAGAAATATGGTTTATTGATCTTTCAAAGTATGTTAAGATATACAGGGTGTTCCATCTACGTTCCAAAACCTTTGGATCCAATTGAACTGGAATGCAACCTACTTGTTCTTTGTGTTGTAATTTGCAAAAACCGTTAAACCCAAATGAAAATTGTTACTTAATAAGCTACATAAAAAAACTTAGTTGCTTTCAAATTAAGGGGTTATCATTTACGACCAAGAAAACAACTTGAAAACTATTAACTATAAGAGCACAAGTTATTTTCTTCTGAACTTCTCTAGACTTGCACTCTGGAGTATTGTAGTTCGTGTTTGTAACGCGCACGTCAAATGTAATAAATACAATATAAAAACAGACATGTGGTGGCCATATAGCAATAAAAAATCTTAAAAGCAATTATTGGCCAATATTTTTGGAAGCGACAGTTGGAAGCGTCGGAGGCAGTCTTCAATTTTAGTACTATATGCCCTACAAGCGACTAAACGCCCGGAGTTTGGCTTAAGCGGGTGGTTTCAGGAGGGCGGATCAAGAACTCGTGTTAGCAAATGACCTAAGATTAGCGCCGAAAATTAAAGAGAGCCCACTCGGACGTGCTTCGCAGCGTGAAATTTTGATGAGCGGGGCGCCGACCGCGCCGCGACGCGTCACGACGTCGCGGCAGCGTCGCTCCCGGAATTAGGTGATAATATGACGCATGGCATTGGTGGTGTATCGGCTACTTGTTGAGTTGTGCGCGATGCGTGGGCGGACCGTTCGGCGAATAGCCTACCGTCCTCGCACCTACGCCACTGTCGCTCATTCCGGGCTTAGCTACGACCAACCAGTTGATCTGGGCCGACCCTGCCCGCGAAACGCCCATTTTCAAGCCCGGACTGCACCGACGTCGTTCCTTCACACCCGCGCCGACTGCCGACCGCGCCACAGTGCGGTGCCGCTACCTGTCCGCCACCTATCCAGTTACGTGTAGTTTTTTTCTTTTCGACGTCTTCCGTCGTCTTCAGTTCTGTTCGTTTGGTGAAAATACTGATAGTGCGTGATGTTGCCTTACCAGGCTGTGGCCATGGACTACGCCGTGTCCTCGACGCTGCAAAGGCAGACCCCCATCGGACTCGGGGTGAACATCAACCCTGCATTCACGCACTCCTGGTTCGTACCGGCGGATCTGTGTGTCCCATACAAACAAGCTCCTCTCCTCGAACCAGGGCATGTTATACTTATCTCTGTTCTAGTGTATTATTATTTTGTTTCGGTAGTTAGTTGGTTTTTGAGAAGACACCCCCATACCAAGCATCCCTCGGTGGCATATTTACGGGACAACCCAACCCAACCCAACCCAGCCGTTTCCGTTAGTTCCTCAATCTGAATTCAGAATTCTGAATTTGACAGCTAAGTATCGTTTTGTCTCTTTTTGCGGAATTAACACCAATTTATAACCCAACCAAAGCAAAACACGCCAACAATCGACCCAACCCAAGCAACAACGTATCTACGTATATGATTTTTGGAACGTTGTGCCTCACGATAGTTTTGATGGGGTTGGGATCCGATACGAATACCTTTTCTTTTTGTTTGTTTAGGGCGATAAACATAAACGATTATAAACACCATGTGGAAAGTAGATCGTGTGCGCTACCATAGACTACACCTTTTACAAATCTTAATAAACAAACATCGAACAAGTTACAACCAATTCAGGTATCCTTTTTCAGTAGATTCCCTATCTAACGTCAGACATTTTGTGGCTACTTGTCTGATTTGTTCAAAAACTAGACACACTCACAATTTCTACTTTCAGAATCAAATTCCAAGAAAAAAGAACACACCAGAATCAGATGTCACTTATTCGATTTCTTAAATTGTTAGCCAAGCTGATGATTTACTTTCAATTATTGTATTTCTAACAAATTATGTAAAGTGTCAAGCAACCAAACCCTCTTTCACCCTGTCTGTTGGTTCCTCAATCCTCGCGGTTTCTGAATTTGACGTCTTGTCTCTTTTTGCGAAATAAACACCAAATATTAACCCAACCCAAGCAAAACACGCGATCAATCGACCCAACCCAAGCAACTGATTTTTGGAAAGTTGTGCCTTACAATAAACTTGATAACAAATTTGATGGGGTTGGGATCCGATACGAATAAGGCTTCTCTTTTTGCTTGTTTAGGATGATAAAAACTAACAAAGTCCAAAAAAGTTAGTCATAAATCGAAAACTTGGTTATTAGTACTATGTTCAAATAGTAAACCAACGTTTTATTGAAAAAATAAAATCCAAAAACGTTCGGTATGGACGCTGCAAAGCGTTCAGAGAGAACAAAAAATTTGGAAGATGATACCAACTTTATAAACACCATGGAGGAAGTAGATCGTGTGAGCTATCATAGACTACATCTTTTACAAATCTTAATGCACAAACAATGAACAAGTTACAACCAATTCAGGTATCCTATTTCAGTAGATTCTCAATCTAAAGTCAGAAATTTTGTGGCTACTTATCTGATTGGCTCAAAAACTAGACTCACTCACAATTTCTACTTTCAGAATCAAATCCCAAGAAAAAAGAGCACACCAGAATCAGATGTCACTTGTTCCATTTCATAAATTGTTAGCCAAGCTGATGATTTAGTTTCTATTATTGTATTTCTAACAAATTATGTAGAGTGTCAAGCAACCAAATTTAACGCTATTTAAACCAACCCTATTTAACCCTGTCTGTTGGTTTCTCAATCCTCGCGGTTTCTGAATTTGACGTCTTGTCTCTTTTTGCAAAATAAACACCAAATATTAACCCAACCAAAGCAAAACACGCGATCAATCGACCCAACCCAAGCAACTGATTTTTGGAACGTTGTGTCTCAAGTCTTCTCTTTTTGCTTGTTTAGGATGATAAAAACTAAGAAAGTCCAAAAAAGTTAGTCATAAATCGAAAACTAGCTTATTATTACCATGTTCATCTAGGAGACCAACGTTTGATTCAAAAATTAAAATCCAAAAACGTTCCGTATGGACGCATTACAACTGTAGAAACACCATGGGGAAAGTAGATCTTGTCAGGTATCATAGACTACTTCTTTTACAAATCTTAATAAACAAACATCAAACAAGTTACAACCAATCCGGTATCTTCTTTTTCAGTAGATTCTCAATCTAAAGTCAGAAATTTTGTGGCTACTTGTCTGATTTTCTCAAAAAGTAGACTCACTCACAATTTCTAATTTCAGATCCAAATTCCAAGAAAAAAGAGCACACCAGAATCAGTTGTCACTGGTCGATTTCTTAAATTGTTAGCCAAGTGGTTGATTTAGTTTCAACTATAGTATTTTTTAAAATTAACCCTTTCCGTTAGTTCCTTAATCCTCGCGGTTGCTGAATTTGACAGCTAAGTATAGTCTTGTCTTTTTTGCGGAATCAACAATGTACCTATCTATATATATGTATCTGATTTTTGGAACGTTGTGCCTCACAATAAATTTGATAACACATTTGATGGGATTGGGATCCGATAGGAATAAGTATCTTCTCTTTTTGTTTGTTTAGAATGATAAAAACAAACAAAGTCCAAAAAAGTTAGTCTAAATCAAAAACTTGGTTATTATTACCATGTTCAAATAGTAAACCAACGTTTGCCTGAAAACATAAAACCCGAAAACGTTCCATATTGACGCTGCAAAGAGTTCAGACGGAACAAAAAATTTTGAAGATAAAACCAACTTTATAAACAACATGGGGAAAGTAGATCGTGTGGGGTATCATAGACTACTTCTTTTACAAATCTTAATAAACAAACATCGAACAAGTTACAAACAATTCAGGTATCCGTTTTTCCGTAGATGCTGGATCTAAAGTCAGAAATTTTGTGGCTACTTGTCTTGTTGTCTCAAAAACTAGACTCACTCACAATTTCTATTTTCAGAACCAAATTCCAGGAAAAAAGAGCACACCAGAATCAGTTGTCACTTGTTCGATTTCATAAATTGTTAGCCAAGCTGATCATTTAGTTTCAAATATTGTATTTCTTACAAACTATGTAAAGTGTCAAGCAACGAAACCCTATTCAACCCTGTCGTGTTGGTTCCTCAATCCTCGCGGTTTCTGAATTTGACGTCTTGTCTCTTTTTGCGAAATAAACACCAAATATTAACCCAACCAAAGCAAAACACGCCATCAATCGACCCAACCCAAGCAACAACATATCTATGTATCTGATTTTTAGATCATTGTGTCTCACGATAAATTTGATGGGATTATGAGATCTGATACCAAAGTAACTTCTCTTTTTTGTTTGTTTATAATTTCCACCATCATCAGTTTTAAAATGATCATGAGGGGATGACGAAGAACAAAAAAGGTCCAAAAAAATTTGCCATACATTGGAAAACTTGACTACAGCATGGGGGAATTAGGTCGTGTGACGTATCATAGAACATCTCTTTTAAAAAATCTTAATAAAAACGATCGAACAAGTTACCTACCATCAATGCAAGTGTGCTTTGGGAACATTACTCACGATAAATTTGATAACAATACTTATGTGGTATGGGATCTGAAAGCAAATTATCTTCACTTTTTATACGTTTAAGAGAACGCAGGCAAACTCAAAAAAAGTTGGCGAGAAATTGGAAAACTTGCTTGCTATTAATTTCTAAAATAGCTATCGTATGTTAAATAGGTATTATAGTTTGATTGGAAAAATTGTGTCCGGAAACTTACCGTATGGAAGCTGCAGAGTTGTTCAGAGAGATAACAAAATTTTAAAGATAGGGAAAGTAGGTCGTGTGAGGTATCATAGAATAAATCTTTTAAACCCAAATAAGTTTCGTTAAATAAAAAAGTATTTCGTTTCTCGCCTTATTTAGTTTTAAAATAGCTATCCTATGACACCCCACACGACCTAGGTATACCGAAAATTTGGTGATATTTGTAGCAATTTGACAAAAGAGCTCTTGTCGGTGACGCTAAAAACAAGAGAAATAAAAATAACTTGGCAAGAATTTCCTAATGTTCCTTTGGCAAGCAACAATACTATGCCTAGGTTTTGAAATTCAATAAATGTTAACAGTAAATACTTTGTAAATGTTGGCAAGTTGGTGAGTTTACAATTTACGATTTCTGGAAAATGCGTCGTTTTATATGCGCGCAAGGAACGCCAATTTAAATAGTTTATTTATTATCCAAGGCAGCGTTGAAATACAAATGACATCAAAGAGGAAACGGTTGTACCATATTGACGCCAGTATGATCACTTTCTTATTGTTAACTGCGTGTGTCCGGCATACAAATGGACTTCGAATGGAGAAACGCTAGAAAAAAAGAACGACGCCACTTAGCATTTCTAACCACAAATTCTTTTCGAACCACGTCACCATCACAACGTTTCGCTACACTTGCAATTTGAAATTGGTTTCGATCATAGGCAATAAATAAGGCAGAAACACGCATTTTCGGGAGAGTTACTAAATCACAATCACAGTGATATTTAACATATTGCCGGGGGAAGATATGCCCCACACAATTTATCTTCCCGTGGAAATGCTAAGCCATTATTTATTCATCAAACCGAAACACACCCTCCTCGAACGCATATATGTGTATATTTAGAGGAACATATCGGTTTTCCGGTGAGATTATACAGGGTGTAATATTAGGTACATTCTAATTAAACATGAAGATTCCCGAATAACAAAACATTTTGATAAATACCCTTAAATATGCCACCACAACCCTCTCTTTATATATTCGTGTAGCATGCTTTATTTCAGTATTAGTATTATTGCCGCCGAAACTTGTATAAGTTTGTTTATACGAGTTTTATATTATTTATGATTGGTGCCCCGACAAATATGTGTTGTTTACACATAAATAAAATACTTTTAGTGGGCAGTCCCGACTCCTTAATGATGCATGTATTAAAACATTCAATATGATATGAGCGCGACAACAATACAACATGAATAATTTTATTTAATCGACTTGCCATTGTTGCCAATGCTAACCCATCTATGATTCAATAATACCGCATCACCTTCCCATATCCATATGTTTCATTTGTTTTTGTATAACACCACGCCAACCAAGTCGTAAAAGGATCACACTGGGAAACACAAATTTTGGGACTGAAATGTCAGGTTTTTGAAAAAGAAATTAAGCCAGAATATCATAATGACCTGTTTCTGGAAGTACGTTAATATTTAAGCTTGAAGTTTGACATACGCCATCATCGACTCTATTTTTAATGACAACCTCCTTTTTTCCTTAATGATACTAATAGCTCCTTTAATTGTCTTGATTATTGCATAAAACTGTATCGCCTAAAGTACAATTGGGCAAGTGCTGTCCGTTATTAAACTTGCCATGCCTAAATGGTGTTTTACATTAGAAAACTGAGCGGGTTTTTGTTCAAAAATAGCTCAAACTGTCAAAAGTGATTCCGCAATGTTTGTAAATCTGTAAGTTCCCAACAAAAAGGACTACTTTTGCCTAAAATGCTGAAACTATGTTCACATGTGTTCTTGGCGCACTGACAGTATTTCTTTGTATTGAATTTTCGAGAAAAATACAATTGAAACTTGGTGGTCTCAACATTTATTTTGTGAATGCGACGCGAATAGTAGTTTTTGATAGATTTCTTTGCTCTAAATGCAAATACAACCCGAACAAATTTTATGGAATGTATCGAAAAAAAAATTGTTTTAAATCTCAACGAAAGATATAAAGTTACAAAGTTTCCGTCTTTCTGGGATAAGTACAAATTGTGTTTTGTTTATTTTCAGAACTTATAAATTTGCAACCATTGCTAAACCAGCTTTTTGACATTTTAAGGTATTTTTTAACGAAAACTCGAAAAATGTTATATAAGTCAAATATACATGACTGTTGAACAATACTAAACTAAAGAACAAATAAAGAAACTTTGCTTTTTGCTTGATACAGCAATAATATTTATTTGTTATTAACATATCTGTTGTAGGCCAAAGAAATATTATATTATATGTAAACTGAGTAAACTGCACACAACGAAACGTTGTCTCAGTTCAAACCAACATTTGTTAATCCAAAACAACGGTTGTTTTATATATATACTCTAGAGTCTAGAGTTTAGAATATACAACGTTCATTGAAGCAAACCGTTGTTTTGACCGGTTGTCTTACTTTAATATTGTACAATGTTAAATGGATACTATACTTTTTTGACTGAAGAATTTGTTCTTTTAAATCAAAAGATTGGGTAGATCAATCGATCTACCCAATCTTTTGATTTAATCAATCAGCTCACATTCTTGGATAAAATATTCACCAACTTCTTTTAAATATGAACATGTTATTATGAAAGCTGGAGGCTTAAAGTTTATGATGCTCTTTAAAAATTCGAATTTTTTCATATTTTTTTAATACAATGTTAAGTGGTTTTCTTTTTCAAAGCCCACATGTCCGCACATAAAAAAAACTTAATGACAAATAAACTTTTATCAACATTTGAGCACATTTTTAAAATTATACGAGAATGGTCATTTTTCTAAACATTTTATTGAATCTAAATAAACCGCAGGCGATCTAAATGTTGCATTAGAGTAATATATTTACGTAATACGGTAATTTCACACTTTCTTGTTAAACTTTTTGTATTTAAAACAGAAAAATCACTTAATTTTTAATTGAAAAAGAAATTCTAATTCTTAAAGAAAATTATAAACTTTAGGCATTCTGCGGGAGAACATGAAATTTTGAATTTAAAAACAAAACGTTTTTTCGATACACCCTAATAGACATGCATGCCGTTATATACTCTCTAGGAGACCCGTCTTACGAGGAGAAACTAAAGCTCCATCTATCGGCATCCTTCACACTATTTTCAAAACAACGACTTTCTTAAATCAAAACAATCGTTTTCTTAAAGCAAATATTTAGGTTGTTTTATACTAACGAAATATTGTTATTACAGTATGTGTCTTAAAAGAAACAAATTATGTTAAGAATGTTATTTTCTTAACATTAGACAACCATTTCTCTATTAGTCTCTTAGTATTAGTTTCAAATAAGCAAATATTTTGTTTATGTCAAAATTTATGTCAAAGAGCCAGGGTAAAATTTTTAAAGAGTCGTACATATTAGAACAAGTTTTGCTAAGGAAGTCATGTCCGGAAACCCACTATATGGAAGGTACAAGAAGTAGTTATGTGAGGTATTATAAGATTGCTGTTTTAAAATAAACCAAACTTGCAACCTAAAACTCTTCTTTATTTGACGTTTTTGAAGAGGTATCCTTTGATAACTCACAATCCGTTACGTTAGTTCCTTATCAAAAGTTGGAACAGATCTCTGGGGGTTATATTCTGTGGAGGGACGATTCTTTTTCCTCTTATTCTCCTCGTGTGAAGTTTGCAATGACGTGGTAGCGGAGGCAGGCCGTAATTGTTTTTGCGTCCGGTCAATTTGCAGAGAGAGAGAATTCCTTTGGTGTTCGTTTTCGTTTCGGGTGGGGCCGGCAAACGTGTGAAAACAAAATTAAGGTGAAGTTTCGATCAAATTGATCGAAATTGGTAGACGGCGCGGGGCAGCGCAGCGCTCTGCGGTCCCTCCGAGACTTGGCCCCTCCGTTCCGCGTTTATTAGGTTATCGGGTGGGCCCTGGTACCTGGTGACACCTCTGCATCTCCCCGGGGGCCCTGGACATCGCTCCTTTTATCTTCTTCTTCCTTCTTGCTCGCCGGCCGCGACCCCCCGTAAAAGTGAGACGTTTTCCACTGCTCGATGCCAGTCAGCACTACTGGAACCTGCAAGTGCCCAGTTTATGACTGGTCCGCGTCTCCTATCTAATGACGGCCGCCCTCAGGGGACCCCTACACCCTTGGACCCTTGGAACAACACGGCTCGCCCATTGTCCTTATGATAATATCGGACACTAATAGCGATTGCCCAAATTCAATATCTCTCATATTACCCGCCAGCGGAATTATTTCCAACTAATAAGCCCAATTGATATCAGTTTTCATTCCCACAACTATGACTCACTTTATCATACACTACTTTCATTGTCTTATATATCCTTTATCAGAGGATTCCAGTAAAAAAAATAGTCGAAAGAAGATTTAGATTTATTTTAGTTTTGGTACCGGGTTCGTTCTGCGAAGTTGTCCAGACCTAGCACCACACACTACGTGTTCTGTACTCATTCTGTTTTTAGTTTATGCTTTTAATTATTACTGTTATAATTTTGTACTCCGCTATATTGTAACTAATGTTTTCCTACAGCTATCCAAGTTTGAACTAATCTATTTTGTCTATTTGTCTATTTTTTGCTGAAGAAGGCAGCATTGCCGAAACCGGTACCAAAACTGAAATAAATCTCTGCAAACTTCAGAGGCTTTTTTCTTTTTCTAGAACTCTAATCGACCGGCAGCATGGACTTTTCCCATAGTACAAAAAAATACTTCAAAATTAGTAACAATTTAAAAATTAACCATAGACTCTTTTCATTTCTTCTTTATACTGCTTCAAAGTTAACTTTTAAAAGGCGCTTTTTTAATTTTTAAACGAATGCATCTGTTACTGCATAAAATCATCGCAAAAGATGTGTCGTAACTTCCTAATTTATTGTTCCAAATTTGAGTAGATTCGGTTCGGAAACGCATTCATACAACGAAACGTTGTCTCAATTCAAAGCAACCTTTGTTAATGCAAAACAACGGTTGCTTTATATTCATATGGAATAATGACGAAAGAGAAACCTGGTGAGAAGTAAATTTAAAATTAATTAAAAGATACGGTCTCAGCCTGGAATCGAACTGGGGACTTCTGCCTCGCCGGGGCATTACTCTAAAACCGCTAAGCTACCGAGGCCTGTGACAAGGAATAGATATAAATCGTCATTTCAAAGGATAGTAACAGTAAGGATTGCTGTCTAACTAATAAACTAATATTATCATGACATCTATTGGAAACTGGTGGAACTTGGTTCATGGTATGTCAAGTTTGATGCAAATCTTGCTAGTGGATGGTAGTACATAAGTTTTCTTAAATCGTCTTACATTCGTCCCAAGATTATGTGGTAAAGCCATGTCCATCGAATTACGGAACTTACAGGACTTAGGTCCTAAAAATTACACCTTTTTACTTTCTCTGCTTTGTTCAGGAGAATTTTCAGTAGATTTAAAAAATGCGATTTATGGTATACTAATACCATAAATCGCATTTTTAAATCACGATCTTAATTCTTCTCGTATTATCTTTACTGGACTTTAAAGTCGATGGTTGTTTTTTTGTTGTGTAGGTGTTATTTATGGATTTGTCGTGTTAGGGGGGTGACTGTATGGAGTAGTGGTCATATTGAAATCAGGACTCCCCCGAGAGGGTGTTGACTGCGAGTAGAATGAAGGTGGAAAGTGGACAGCAGTCCCTTAGGATGGATAAAAGTGAAAAGTAACATTGGCCGAGGCCTACGCGAGGGTCAGAGGTTGATGATTAGGCATTCCTAAAATGAAATGACCGGTGATTGGGGTGGCGCGCGGCGGTCGGAGGTGGGGGAGGGAATTAAAGTTGATCAGAAGGAAGCGGTTTTACGATCGGCCAATACTACATAAATAAGGCCCAATCAGGCAACCCCAACCCAGCCGCCAGAAACAAATCAAATCAACGACACACAAAAGAACGAAACACCGCTGTAAATACTGATCAAACTAAATATATACCCGGCTTTTTCCCCCTTTCCCTACTAACGTTAATTCACTACACTCCCGAAAAGTTTACTCCAGCCGAACCTAAAGCCCTTTCTGTCATCAACTCCTTCAACACTTCCGTTCCCTTCCTTCATTACGCGAATTTAAGCTACAAAAGATAAAAGAGAGGATTTTACCGCAAATTTATTTGATTTTGCTTTCAATGTCTGCCGAGTGGACATGCTCAATTCTAGTAATAAAGCAAAAATAACTAAATATTGGATCACGTCAATATAGTACCGGAATAATTGTGTTTGCGAGGTCTGATATTTGCGGTTGATATTACTTGTGGCCACAAACAAACCGTAGATACGAGGAAGGAAGGGTCAAGCGTTTATTATTTCCTGACCGCCGAGTGTGTACCCTCCTAGCAAACCAAATAGACGGTTACCAGAAGGGAGACCCTCCAGAATCTATCTCTATTTAAGGTAAACGTCCCAAATTCAGGCACTGTCCTAAATTCCACATTTCTGTTTAGTTGGATAAAATAAGAAATCCACAACATTGAACTTTATTTTAGGACATCCGGTTTGTTGATTTGACATTACACTTATCAACTCACAATCGTTTCTTATTCTACTAATGTTCTAACGGTCAATATAACCTAAAAGAGTGACTGATCTTGCTAATTGACTGTTATGATAAAAGTATCATATATGCTGACTAAAAATGCTTTATATTTTCATAATAACACGGTGTACCCTACGATTTACAAATTTAGGGGTGTCGGAAGTAGGTACAAAGTAGATACAAATCAGACATGTGTGTCGGAATTGTGCACATGGTTAGAAGTATACATATGGCTATTTTCTTTAAAAATGAATAGCCAGATAATTTGAGAAGGAAATATTTGTTTAAAGAAGCTGACAGTCATTATCAACACATAAATATAAGTTTTACAGTTACAAATGTAACAAACATTCCTTAACATGACGTTTTTTGGGCGTTTACCTTAAATAGCATCGTTAGATCAAGTGTCTATTGAGATATTATGGCCCTTAGCCTATTAGTCTTAAAAATATTAGACTGTGAGATTGATATTTTAAAATAAGACAACGCTTGAAAATGCGTAAGGTGTAAAAATGTTAGGTATATCCATTCAAAACAACGAACATGTGGATTTGCAAAACACGTTTCCTGTTCTCGACCCGTTGCGGCCAGCTGGCCAAAAAACGTGTTGTTGTATATGGCTCTACACCGAATGTTGCTGGCATATTTGAGCAACACAAACTGATACCGCCAATGCTCCACAGAAAATATGTTTTTCTAGTTGAAAGAAATTGTTATCGGGTCAGTACGAATTTTCTTTTTATTCTATACATTTGCAGTTGGTTTGTGTATTAAACTGAACTTGATCGATCTCATATTTCTCAGGAATTAAGTATAAAGGAACACATTGATTAAATTACATACAAAAATCAAAATAAAGACTACCCTAATTTACACACACACACACCCTTAAATACGGGGTGTGTGTGTATGTGTGTGTGTGTGTGTAATATCTTGATAACGAGTTTATACGAAGTGTTCGAGAATTACGAAAACACAAGTAGTTTTCGGAACATTTTTTTGCGCCGGAGATAAATCCTGTGTTTAATGTTCCCTATTACGTCATGACGTTCATGAAACTTTGTGTTTAGAGATTTCTGGTAATTCTGAACTATAGAAACAATTAAGGGATAATCAAAAAATGTATCAAAAAATTTTGATTTTCTCTCCAAGCGTTTATCCGATTTTGATGATTCTTTCACTCCCTGGTGGCCTGTTTAAAAACAATTGCTATATTACGCTTTTAATCTCAAACACCCATTCAAACGATTTTTACGAAGATAATTTTTTTTAAATTTTACTAGTGTGACTTAACCTAACAGGCACCCATCGATGTCTCTCAGTTAGTCCTGGTATACTGGACACGTTTTTCTTGCGTACTACGTAGCACTGACTCTGCTTTTGGAACTAACACCTACAACCAGCACTTACTCTGCTTTTATCACTATCTCACATTCACACTAACTCAAAAGGCTTCTTTCTCTTGAGTCTTCTGACTAATGCCGTGTCGTCGAGGAGCTGGATGGCCTCAACGTTCACGTGATGGTGAAGCCTTTCCTTGTGACTTCTTGCTAATTTTTGGATTTCTTTGCAAACAAACTCCATTTTGAGGTCCTTGTGGAGATCATCATCCTAATGTACCAAGGCGCATTGACAATGCATCTCAATACTTTATTTTGGAAGGTCTGGACCGTTTTAATGTTGCTTTTTTTGGTGAACCCAGTTGAGCACCATACGTCCACACGGGCTTTAGAATTTGCTGGTACAAGAGAAGCTTATTATGTACAGACAGCGTAGAGTTTCTTCCTAGCAGCTAGTACATCTCTCTATAACGGATTCCTACTTCCTCTCTTTTCTTTTTGGCATGGGCTTTCCAGCGGAGCCTGGCGTCTAATGTCATGCCGTGATATTTGGCTGTGTTTGCGTACGGTACTATTTGGTCATTAATAGTAACCGGGATGTGTTGTATCTTCTTTTTGGTGAAGTCAACATGTACTGACTTGAGTTCGTTCAGTTTGATTCTTTTTTTCTTTGTCCAGACCTGAAAATGACCAAGAGCTGTTTGGAGTTTTCTCGTCGTTTCTTCATTGCTGTTCCCAACAGCTAGGATAGCCGTGTCGTCTGCAAAAGTCAACAATAGTTTCTAATGCTGTGAGGTCACTGGTAAAGGACTAGCCCTAAAACACTACCTTGCGGCACTCCTGCTTTTATTTCCTTAAGGACAGAGCATGCATCACCTTGTTTGACTCTAAAGTATCTCTCAGTCAGGTAAGATTTTAATAGTTGTGCAAACTGTTTCGGGAGGATACTTCCTAATTTATTGTTCAGTCTTTCATGCCAGACTTTATCAAAAGCCTGTGCCACATCTAGGAAGACTGCAGAACATACCTTTTTTCCCTCTAATGCTTTTTCGATTATGTTGGATAATTTAAGAGAATTTTAATGGTTAATATTTAGTTGTCAAAAATGTATACTAATTCTTTCGCCTTGAAAATGCCTCAAAAACAAACTGATATATATATTGCCTCAAAATTCAGGCAAAGAAAAATAACATCATTTTTACAGCCTGTATAGTGTATATATACATAAAATTGAAAATCGAATGATTGAAATTGTAGTCAAGCCTATGAAAATGAAAAGTGTTTGATAAAAAACCTTAATATGATATTTCCTACAACACTATTGTGTCCACTATTGCTAAACTTATAAAATATAATATAAATTACATAACAACATAATTTAATCTCTTAATTATAGTATTTTTCTTGTAATTGTAGTATCTGCTTGATTAGTTTTAGTAATGTACTATTGCACATGTATTTTGAGGGTGCTGTATTGAACCTCGGGTCTGTAAGCACCCCAAATATAAATAAATACATAAATAAATAACTATTATCAATTTTCTTTCAAAATGAATAGCCAAATATCTTTAGAAGCAAATATTTGCCACCAACACCTACGTCCAGTTAAAATACGTTTGAGGAGAAATCTGCGGCAATCCACGTTACGAAATCAAATTGATATGGACGACGCTGGTTATACGTTTCACCAATTGGCCAATACTTTTGATATGCGCAGGATGCGTTTGGAACTTACTCGACACTGGTCTTGAATTTGTCATAGGCATAATATATGAAAGCTGCTGACCATGAGTCCAATCCCTTTTTCCAATTTGAATCGCCGATAATTCCGTCCAATTTGTGCCCAGTGAATAGATGCTCATCGAAGCATCGAGGAGCGTAACTAGTTTTTTTTTTTTCTCGAAGCCAGGACAAAAAATAGAATCGTCCAGAAATAAAATGGTGTTAGGATTGTTTCTCCCATTTAGTTGCGGTAGCACTTCTTCTCCTCAAACAAATTAAACAATCATCTCGAAATGGTTCGGTTATAATTAACTGGCGTTTTTTTGCCACGCTGGTTTCGGTGGAATCCCTCTGTAAAAATGATGTGTTACTCGATTACAGGACGTTTTTTGTTCGTTCTCTGAAACCGAACGAACCGACACCGGACGAACGGCCTTCAGTCCAATTTTCACCCGATCGCACAACAGCAATTCCAGTAATAATCCCAATAGCCACAATTGCGGTTTGTGACAAAATTACATAGTCGCCACTTTGGAGTATTAGATTTTACTAAATGTAATTTTTATATCCATGGGCTACCGTTACAAAAATGTTCCAGGGGGGGCAAGAATTATTTATTATGGTCTTTTGAATTATAACTATAATTTCTCTCCAAGTTCCTCATGAGAGCGCTACAACCGTTTAACTGAACTTGTATGGTTGAGTCACTATTAGTAGCGACAGACTTCTAAAATAAATGAGACGAAGACAGCCAATATGTGTTGTAAAAAACATTGCATTCACCATGAAAAATCTAGACACAGTGGCGTAGCTACATATTCAGCGCCCTGGAGCAAGAAAAAATCTCTGCGGAAGAGTTCTGGCATTTTTTGGACATTTAATTTAATGTATACCACTTTCAATTGCAATTTTTGAATTCCAGATTGAACCAAAGACGTTTTATGCTAAAAACGAGCTTATATATACAAAAACCTTGCAAAACTCAGTTTAGGGGTTTATAATAATAAAATAATCCAAATATTCTTCAAATGTGTTCACATGTGCTTCACAAGTGTTTTATATAAATAACGGTATCGCATTTTAAGGACCATCATGAAAATGGTCAAGTTTTCATTGCACGCTATTATTCTTCTTCATCATGTTTTCATCATGTTTTCATCATGTTTTCAAATACTTGGGACGTGGAATGGATCACCCAGGATACAAATAACGTTATACGTGCTTTTGACGTATTATCAGACGCATAACTTGAAAACGCCAACTCGTACTTAAAGGATGTATAAACATTTTATGTAGAGAATGAAAATATCTTGAAGTTTCCTAAAAAATCCATTGTTGTCCGACCAATAAAAAAATTCAAGTCGGTTATCTATGCAGACTATGACCGTGAATAACTCGCAGCTCAGACCCCATATCGATGGGAGCTGTTTACACGTTATTTCTAATGTCAAATCAAATGCATATTTAATAATCCATCTGGGTTTGAATTTTGCCGAAGTGAATTATTTGTTTAATTTCACTGGGCTAAGACGCGGTAGTCTACTAATTCGTTTTTTGAGTACCATTAAAATAATAACATAACTTACAACCTTGAAAACATTTTCGCAGTTCAGGTGAAAGTTTGTTAAGATGCCACAGTACGTTTTTCTAACCACATTCAAATGATGGTTAAGAACATTTTTTCAAGTTTCTCAAAGAGACCTTTTTAAATTTTTGTCAAAATCATTTGGAAGAAAGCGTTTTAGGCAATTGAAACTTTTACCTTGCATTACAATTTTGGGATTGGCAATTTCTTCTTTTAAAATATGTAACATTATGTTTCATTTTAACAAGAAAATACCAACTTTAGAAAAAGCAATCATAGGATGTATCATAACCATCAAAAACCTATGGATAGTACTGTATCTGTTAAATTTCTCTAGTGTTGGGTTCTTGCCCTCTCAGTCCATTTGGGGGTAGTAAAAAACTGAAGGAAAACCCTGGACTAATACAATTTTCTCGGCGCGATGCATTAGCCATCCCTCTGCGGCTAGATTTGGGAGGGGGGGTGTTAGAATTATGGTGCAAATCCGCTATAAACCTAAAATAAATAAATCCCTGCCTCGGCAATTGAGCATGTTTTTATTACTACCCCCGAAAAAAGGCAATAATCTTATTACCGATCCACCCCATGCATCTGGGGCGCTTCAAAAAAATCGACCGCCACTTTTTAGGTGTGTAATTTGGTTCTTTTTTTGCAGCATCCTCGAGCTAAGGAAGGAAAAGAGCAGAGACGCCGCCAGGTCGAGGAGAGGAAAGGAAAATTTCGAATTTTACGAACTCGCCAAAATGCTCCCGCTGCCTGCTGCCATCACCTCCCAACTGGACAAGGCCAGCATCATAAGACTAACAATCTCATACCTCAAATTAAGGGATTTTTCTGGACACGGAGACCCTCCATGGAGCCGGGATGGACCACCACCAAACAAAACTCTCAAAGGTAACTTTCTAATACTGTTTTTTGGTATCAATAATCCACGACCTCGAAAGTTTTTTATTGGACGAGGGCCATGGTGATAAGAAGTGTTTTTATCTACGACTATATAATCCCCATCATTAAACGCGCCAATGATTATAATGACACTAGCGTTGTATAATAATGACAGTTCGTTCAAATATTGACCTCAATATTTGAACGAACTGTCATCATTATACAACGCCAGTGTCAAAGTCTGTCAAAGCGTACGTGGATGACAGTTATTTGACAGTTCGCCTCGCCATCATTGACAAATACATTTAAAATATTTTGCATAAAATTGAATTTGAGTCGTAGATAAGTGTTTTTATTGATACACTGGTGTAATAGTTTTCGAAAAATAAAGTTGCAACGCTGCATGTACTATCGTTGCCATATATTATGTCCCTGCTTTTGACGTCGATTTTCTCGCAAAACTAGGGGCGAAAAATATTGAAAAAATTCTGATGCTTTCCTTGATTAATATGTTACAACTCATAAAAATTAGAAAGCCGTATATGTTGGCGTTTTCCCGATTTTTCCAAATTAAGAAGAATTTGCGCTCTTTTTGCCCCGGTAATTTCATTCGTTTAACTTTAGCAATTAGTTACTCCGGAAATAATCTATAGATTTCAACGAATTAAAAAGTAAAATCACCTGCGGAATGCTAGCTTTCAATGAACCGTTTTGTAAAATCATTGGATCAGTGGCTGACCCACAAAAACCTACCTATATTATGCAATGCCAGCAATTCCGTTATTAGAAGAGAAAGAATAATGAAATATAGACTATAGGCTACCCAATAATTCATAGGTTTAAAGTTTATTACATAATCATTGTTTACCTTGCATTTTTCATACAAAAGATCGTGCTGAAACTCCGCGTGAATTCCGACTTTCTACGGTCTTTGGTGTGCTGCGGGGAAGGGAGGAGTTAGCGGTTAGCGGTTATGTCGGAGAGAACCGACACAGCTGACAGAACCGGGGCAGCTTATTATCAATACACAAAAAGAACGATAACTTGTCAAGGTAGTAATTTTAACTAACAATTAAATTCTTAATTTTGCATAATTTTTATTATGTGACCCGGTACAAGAGAAATCTCTTCTATCGATTGGCGTTTTTGTTTTCTTCAGTTTTTATGCAATAAGGTTGTAAACAAGATTTTGATGGAACTATCCGCTTCCATCAAAATCTTGTAATAATATGGAGTTAGCAGATTTTTCGATTAGTGGTGAATACTAAATTAAGTTTGCTTGATAAACCCAAAATATATTTAAAAAGTATGCCCGATTTTGTTATATAAATATTCAAACTATTATAACAGTTTCAATGGTTTATTTATTAATAATATTTAAATACATGCATAAACAATATAAAATAAATACAACTCTTGATATATTACATATATTACAAACGTCAGCTCTGAGCGTATAAAACTTTTACAAATTTAGCATCGTAAATTTGTAGACACATAGAATATTTTGGAGATCACTCATTAATTTTAAATGGTAATCCCGACACCCGATTTAAATTGCCAAGAATACCCATGGGACTTCCAAATGCCTGTTCGTGGTTCTGTTATCTTATTGACTCATTTTGCCATTATTTTTTAATTCGGTAATCTGTCGCCGGATATCCAAATTTCTTTGGCGAGGCATAATCGCCGTGTCGTTATATGTGTCCGTAATTGTGTCCGTAAACACTGTTCTCCTAGTAAATAATGCACGTGCGATCCACCACTACTGGCAGCGTCGCTGTCGATCCCTTCCCCCGCTCGCCCCAAAGACCGAAGAGCGCCGCGTCAATTGCAGCAATCATGAGATGCTTCAACTAGATCTTTTGTAGGGAAAATGCAAGATAAACAATGATTATGTAATAAACTTTAAACGTATGAATTAGTGGGTAGCCTATAGTCTATATTTCATTATTCTAGCTCTTCTAATAATGGAGCTGCTGGCATTGCATAATATAGCTTTTTGTGGTTCTAGCACTAATCCAATGATTTTACAAAAATGCACATTGAAAGCTAGTATTCCGCAGGTGATTTTACTTTTTAATTCGTTGAAATCTTTGGATTATTTCCGGAGTAATTAAGTATCAGTATCAGAGTTTTTCAAATTTTTTCGTCTCTAGATTTGCGAGTAAATGGACGTCAAAAGAGGGGACATAATATATGGCCACGATAGTACGAGACGCTCAAATAAGTCGCCATTTTGTGCCGCCATGTTTTACGGCCGAGCATTCATTTCACCGAGGTGCCGTACGTGATTGTTTAGTATAATATTTGAATCTTAACAAGCGATCTGCCACAGTCGGATTGTACTATCAATACGCTACACAAAGGCCAAGCCCATTTAAAAACTTCTTACTGGCGGCCACCAGTAAAAATGCGAATTTATTATGATTATTATTTCGAAAACTGGCCGGAAGTACCGATAATTTACGAGGAGGGCCTGAGGGCCTACCGGAATTCAGTTCAATTTTTTATGCAATCGCCGTAATGATATACGATAAGCCAAAGGATACCGAAGGGCCGTTATTGAATTACCGGGGAAACTAAGCAAGGACCACTGGTCACTCGTCAGGGCTCCCATGGGGCCCGACCCCACCTTTTCAATATTGTTTTATGAGAGATGCCCGTTTTTACAGCTATTCGCGTGCTATAACCGCACCTTATATCCCGACAAATAAATGAATTTTCGCTTTCGCCCACAAGTCTTAACTTATATTTACCTTTCATTTATGATTAAAATTTGTCATCAATATTGTGACATTTTCCCCTTTGTGGGTAATCACATTAATGTCTTTTTTTATCGGAGACAATTTTTGCCGAATATTGCGGCCGCGCTGAAATTACGCTAATATACACCGAAAAGATAATGCTACCACTAATGGCAGTGGTAGCAGACGCCATTATGGTATTTCTAATAGATAATCGCTAGTTATTATTCAATAAGAGCATTACAATCTAGTCATAATTGACTAATGAGTAACTTAATTCTAACTTATTTTACTAGTATAACTTAACCTAACAGGCACCCATCGATGTCTCTCAGTTAGTCCTGGTATACTGGGCACGTTTTTCTTGCGCACTACGTAGCACTGACTCTGCTTTTAGAACTAACACCTACAACCGGCACTAACTCTGCTTTTGTCACTATCTCACATTCACACTAACTCAAAAGGCCTCTTTCTCTTGAGTCTTCTGACTAATGCGGTGTCGTCGAGGAGCTGGATGGCCTCAACGTTTACGTGATGGTGAAGCCTTTCCTCGTGACTTCTTGCTAATTTTTGGATTTCTTTGCACACAAACTCCATTTTGAGGTCCTTGTGGAGATCGCCATTCCTAATGTACCAAGGCGCTTTGACAATGCATCTCAGTACTTTATTTTGGCAGGTCTGGACAATTTTAATGTTGCTTTTTTTGGTGCAACCCCAGAGTTGAGCACCATACGTCCACACGGGTTTTAGAATTTGCTGGTACAAGAGAAGCTTATTATGTACAGACAGCGTAGAGTTTCTTCCTAGCAGCCAGTACATCTCTCTATAATGGATTCCTAGTTCCTCTCTTTTCTTTTTGACATGGGCTTTCCAGCGGAACCTGGCGTCCGAGATATTTGGCTGTGTTTGCGTACGGTACTATTTGGTTATTAATAGTAACCGGGATGTGTTGTATCTTCTTGCTGGTGAAGTCAACATGTACTGACTTCAGTTCGTTCAGTTTGGTTCTTGTTTTCTTTGTCCAGATCTGGAAACGCCCAAGAGCTGTTTGGAGTTTTCTCGTCGTTTCTTCATTGCTGTTCCCAACAGCTAGGATAGCCGTTATGTCTTTTTATCTTCTTGTGGGGCTGTAGCGGGGATGGTAGCGTATTAAAAATAATTAATTATATTTAGTTGCTTATACCGGGTGGCCCACGCCATAGGTACTCCCGTTTATTTTTGTTGTTTATAAAGCTGGAGGAATGAAATTTAGGAAAGTGTTAATCGACCATAAATACTATTCTTTTGGATACTCTTGATGTTAATATGACTTCCGGTTTTTCCGGAAATGATCATTGAAATTTTAAATGGCACCCTATATTTTTTGTGTGATGCTGCATCATACTGCGTATGATAAAGTAAAAAAAGTATTTTGGGGTCGGTTGAAAGTGTGTCATCTTAGGGGTGGGAGTCCCAGGAACTATAACATGTAGATAAATCGAATCACGAGCGCCCCCTCCGCCAAATTTGTAAACCTAATTCCGGGTGCTCTCTCTATCTCTCTCTCTCTTCGCTAATTTTATCATCCTATTGTAAACCAAACTTGACGGAATTTACAACTGTAATTCGTAATTCGCGCTTCGCGCGGGGGGTTGTCATAATTATACCGAATTAGGGGCTGCTAAGCGCCCGCAACCCTTAATGAATTGACATTGATACGGAGGCAGGAGACCCTCGGATTTGTTTTAATTTTCAAAAGCTGGGGTGGAAATTCCAAATCCAATTACCACCGATCCGATTTCAACTCCACAAATATGCATTTGCAATACAATTGGCCTAGCAATGGAATACCAATATCTAAAAGGAATCACTTGGTCGACCATGAAACGAATTCAGTTTTTTTTTACTTTATCATACGCAGTATGATGAAGTATTGTAATCGTGCCAAAAAACAATGAGTTTTTAGCGGAAATAGGTCTTTATGGGTCCCCTGAACATTTTTGACCAATGTACAACAAAATGTCTGTGTGTGTGTGTATGTGTGTGTGTGTGTGTGTGTGTGTGTGTGTAAACGATTTTTGTGGCGACGATTCCGAAGAACCTACTAAAGGTATCGGGACTAAAGTTAATATTTAGAAGTTTTATGACCAAACTTAGAGCTGAAAAGCTTTTGGTTCAAAAGGGTCCAAAGGAACTGGATTTATTCTTAGTATTTTTCAACAATTTTGCAAATGAGCCGCCATTTCTGTTATTTCGTCAAAATACTTAAATAATAAATTAAAGTAGAGGAAATTTTGTATAATTTATGTCTATGAAATTTTTTGGTTAAATTAATAGTTAAGCTGTAGGGGCAAATTTTATTTGATCGAGATCGTGTCTGCATTAATATAGGAAACGCGGATTTTTTGACAATACCTACTGTCAATATCTGTCAAATCCTGGCTAATTTGTTTTATGTTAATGCAAACACGATCGATCTCGATAAATTTCCTGCAGCTAAACTATTAATTTTATATATTGTATGATAAAGTCATGTGCCTGGCCACAACAATTTTTTTTAAATTCGGATCGTATTTTGGTTTTGGCTATGAGCAAAGTTTTGGAGAATATTCCAGGAATATCTAGTATAACTAATCCGCAAGCAATAGGTACCTACCAACCGTAATAACTGAAATGAAGCTAGAAACTTGGCGACCAAGTGATATTTTAATTAAAACAAACCAGCAACTACGGTACAGAGACTATATTATATCATAATTTGAAATCTGGGCCGTTATTAAGGTGCGTGCTCTGTGTTAATATGGGTCTCAAATGTAGGGGAGAGATTATTGTTAATAAAATCAAGTTGGACGAGCTTTAGTATGTCTGTATATGTCTCGACTTGCTACTATATTCTTCGGGTGTTTTATTTAACATGTAACAATAATAAATATGGACTTGTCTACACAGTTAGAGGATATATAGGTATTATATTGTTACTGGTAGCGGTCTAAGAACCGCCACGACAACTTAAAATTCAGTGCCCATCTCCGTTCAAAATATTCAGGTGGCTCATGTTGAGTGCATCCTCTCCAAACATGAACGGAATACATATCGGCTCAACTAATCGGCAACTAATCGTTACATCTCTATACCAACCTCACTGAGAAATTGACTTCAAAATATAGACCTCTTTTATATTGTTTAATTGAAGCCAACCTTTCCAGGACACCTGTATAACTAAATATAATTTCAAAGCGCTATTCCTGATAATTGCAGAAAAATCTAACTGCCTCCGCTAAATTTATTTCTTGACCTTTTCATTTATACAAAAAACATGATCCATAAAAATACAGTCAACACACACACACAATATTTACGAAATTTAATTGTATTAAAAACACAACCTTTGGAGATTATACTAGTACAAACAATACTTTTAAAACAACAAAGAATAAAGAACACTAGTACAATATACAAAGTTTAACCCTAAATTAAAATATTGAACCTTTTTTCTCCAAAATCGCAAATAACTTCTTTCAGATCTAATGTATATTCTCTCAATTCATATTCAGTGGCCTTCATTGCTAACCCATTAAGACAATTTTAAATAGACATTGCTCTTAAGTACTTTTTTTATTATTTTTAGTTTAGCAAACTGTCTATCGCCCGCTCCCGTAGCAACAGTTATAGGCAGGGTTAGAAAAGAATATGCTAAGCATTGTTTAAATTTGGCCCAATGTTAAGGGAGGTAATGAACTCAAAGACGTCAACTGGATCTTCTGGAAACAAGGTCTATGGACGCAAAATCATGCAACATCATAATTAATTCGCCCGACTATGAAATTAGTATTATACCATCAAAGTGTTTACTGAATGAAGACATTATTATTGAAATTGATTAAAAATTATCAGTGAAATTTCACCATGAAATATATGCCATGAAATACTTGCATCAAATATCTGCGAAAATAATTACTTAAAAATATTGAAAGATGTAGATTTGGGAGAATGTTAAAAAACGGTTAAGTCATCTGTCGTCAGCAAACTTCTGTCGTTTTTGACAGAATAGATATTGACATAATATCTCCGTTCTTTACATTTTCCCAACACTAAATCTTTCAATATTTTTAAGTAATTCTTTGTTTGTAATGTACTCAAATATTCATCAAAATTGTATCTTTAATATGATGTATAATTTGTTCTGCTAAGAGTAATATTTTCAGAGATATTGATGCATTTCATGGCGAATTTTTTAATCACTGATTATAGGCAATTTATGTGTCCCAAATAAGTACCCAAATAAAAATTAACTAGATTACCATGTCGGCAGCAAATTCTAACCCCTTAAGATGCAGCAATCTCCAACTTTTAAAACGGTTTCTATATCTTTGGAATGGCCAGTAATTCATTTTTACTTATAATATTTTCTTTAAGTTTGTGGATATCGTATAGAAACTCAAAAGGGTCATTAGGACTATTTTATATTTCTCTTTTGATTTTTGTATAGGATCACTACACTACAGTACACTTTCATATTATTTTTTTTTAAATTTTGTTAGCTAACTTTTCAGCTTCTATGATAACGTTGTCAATTACATCCGATCTTAATTATTTATAAAAGTTAATGAGATATTTTATTTAAATATATCTATTATTGGCTGCTATGAATCTTAAAATATAAGAATGGCCTGAAGCCTGTCAATTCCGATTGTATCGATGAGTATTAAATACAGTCTAAAATCTCACCGAGATATATCGAATTAAACACAGCCGACAGCACTATTCGCGAAGTGACGTTATATAATCGACGTACGAAAAATAGATTGAACAATCGATGTACAAACAAATGATTGAACACATCATTTTTATATTAACTATACATTTAGTACGAATTTTTTTATGCCATTACATATGTATATGTAGAATTACAGTATATCGGTTTCCGTATTGGAAGTGACTGGCGTATATGTAATATAGAACTTTTCTCGGGATATATATCGCTTATATTGTCATCCGTGAATTATGGCATGTTTTGGGGGTTGTTCGACGGCACCCTGCTGCCAAATTTACCCCGGATAAATTGCTTCTATAAATCATCGTTTCGTCGAAGTTGGCTAATTAAATGTTTCCTTCTCAAATGTTGCAATCATTATTATAATGAGGATTATTAACGTATTTTTAAAACCTCTTACAGCTGGAAGAACTCGAGGGGCTGCTGGAATCGCCATGGACATCTTCGAACAACACCAGGGCACGCACATACTACAGGTAAGTTGTTCACAAATCAGTCCAAGTTGTTCACAAAAAAGTCCAAATCGGGTTTTTTTTTGGAAAACTGAAGATAACTGTGTAATTTGACAACTGTACATTTTACTGATTTGGGATCCACAGAACTGAAGTTAAATTTTCTCTATTGTTAATAATAATTTTACATTCTCAAAAATAAAAGTTCTAAAGTCAGGAATGATTTTTTCATAAATATAGCTTCATTTATCAAAGAGGTCTAAAGGGTACGAGGGATGTGGAGTGGGGGGTTCTCTGCAGGGGTATCAAGTTTCATAATGTCGGAGAGAGTTAGTTATTCTTGTCGTGCGCTGCCGGTCATTCTTTATATACCGGCGCAGCGGCAGCGACGGGGATCAAACGTCAACACCCGGACAAGTACGGTAAAATTGCTCGGAAGAAGAAAGTTCGGGCTACCCAGGATGTACCGGATGTGTTACACCAGACATCGCTCTTACCCCAGAACCCCCACCACACCCAAAACATCGCCAATTTTCCGAAAAAAAAACTGGAGAAAAACACCCCGCTTATTTTTAAGTCGTAAATAATAGATGTAGTGAAATGTGTAACATCTGCGGTCATTGTAGTTGGATTGAACATCGCCCTTGCGAAGGGGAGGATTCCGAATATAGGTGTTCAATCTTTCTTATTTTGATTCAACTTGCCAAAAAAATACGAATGGCCCTCTCCGAGTTGATTTATGGCCAGTATAAATCAGGATCGCCCGATTTGGGATGAAAATTTAAAGGACAGCCATCACGGGGCTTGTTTTCTAGGGTGTACAACAGACACTTGTTTGAAGGGTGTTATTTGAGTAGACTTTGTAGATGTAACTAGAGTTAGTTTCATAAAATCGTAGACATAAATGGGGTCAACACAAAACTGTACGTTTCATGGGTAAATAGAGTAGTTATTTTGTTTGAAAACAAAAAGATGTCTTCTCCTCTAGTTACGGGGGAAGGATTTATGAATGAACGTTGGACGCGAGATTTTTATCGGAGCTGGGTACATCGTCGGAATAAATAAATAAGTGGGGTCAGCCTTGGGCGCGTTGCACGCTGGACAGACTTAAAATTCGTGGTGCCCTCTGTACTATTATTTTAAGCGGAATACGGGTCCCCACGTTTGAAAATTTCAAGATCGTATGAACGAAACGAAGAGATACCACAACGCCGGATGTGTCCCATAAAAATGTAAAACCGAATACGAAAAAAGAATTTATTATTTACGTTATTACTTATTAGCGGCCGAATATTGGCGAGAGATATATATGCTAGCAAAGCTCGGATTTTCAAATCATCGTTCCCTCGGCGGATTTCAAATTATTTCCTCTATTTATGCGACTTCGAGAACTCGTCCCCTGAGGTTTTAAATCTACCCTCCGGCTGAGGAGGGACGATACCGCGCTTAGGTTAAAACAAAACACGATAAACAGAATTTATACTCTTTCGTCCTTATAATCCCCTTTGATTTTTTTATGTTGACCGTTTCAGGTTTCTAAAAAACCATTTGTTGTTTTTAAATTACCTTCTTGTGTACATCAACACATCAGAACGTGTATACTTAGCTATGTTGACGCCACGTAAGCCTTATGTGAGAAAACTTAGGTTGTGTTTAATATCTTGAGAAAAACTAAAACATAAATGCTTTTGAAAATTAAACAACACGTCAGACCGTGTCTACTTAGTTCTGTGGATGTCACGTGAGCCTTATGTGAGAAAACTTAGGTTGTGTTGGATTTTAATATCTTGAGAAAAACTTAACGAACTAAAACATAAATGCTTTTGAAACTTAAATAACACGTCTGACCATGTCTACTTAGTTGTGTTGATGTCACGTGAGCCTTATGTGAGAAAATTTAGGTTCTGTTAGATTTTAACATCTTGAGAAAAACTTCACGAACTAAAACATAAATGCTTTTGAAAATTAAACAACACGTCTGACCGTGTCTACTTAGTTGTGTTGATGTCACGTGAGCCTTATGTGAGAAAACTTAGGTTGTGTTGGATTTTAATATCTTGAGAAAAACTGCACGAACGAAAACATTAATGCTTTTGAAAATTAAACAACACGTCTGACCGTGCCTACTTAGTTGTGTTGATGTCACATGAGCCTTATGTGAGAAAACTTAGGTTGTGTTGGATTTTAATATCTTGAGAAAACTTAACGAACTAAAACATAAATGCTTTTGAAAATTAAACAACACGTCAGACCGTGTCTACTTAGTTCTGTTGATGTCACGTGAGCCTTATGTGAGAGAACTTAGGTTGTGTTGGATTTTAATATCTTGAGAAAACTTAACGAACAAAAACATAAATGCTTTTGAAAATTAAACAACACGTCTGACCGTGTTTACTTAGTTGTGTTGATGTCCCGTGAGCCTTATGTGAGAAAACTTAGGTTGTGTTGGATTTTAATATCTTGAGAAAACTTAACGAACAAAAACATAAATGCTGTTGAAAATTAAACAACACGTCAGACTGTGTCTACTTAGTTGTGTTGATGTCACGTGAGCCTTATGTGAGAAAAATTAGGTTGTGTTGGATTTTAATATGTTGAGAAAAACTTAACGAACTAAAACATAAATGCTTTCGAAAATTAAACAACACGTCTGACCGTGTCTACTTAGTTCTGTTGATGTCACGTGAGCCTTATGTGAAAAAACTTAGGTTGTGTTGGATTTTAATATGTTGAGAAAAACTTCACGAACTAAAACATAAATGCTTTTGAAAATTAAACAACACGTCTGACCGTGTCTACTTAGTTGTGTTGATGTCACGTGAGCCTTATGTGAGAAAACTTAGGTTGTGTTGGATTTTAATATCTTGAGAAAACTTAACGGACTAAAACATAACTGCTGTTGAAAATGAAACATCACGTCTGAACGTGTCTACTTAGTTGTATATAGGTCACGTGAGCCTTATGTGAGAAAATGAATCCACTCAGGTTGTGTTGGATGTTAATATATTAAGAAAAACTTAACTAACTAAAACATAAATGCGGTTGAAAATGAAACAACACCTCTGAACGTGTCTACTTAGTTGTGTATACGTGACGTGAGCCTTATGTGAGAAAATAAATCCACTTAGGTTGTGTTTCATTTTGATATCTTGAAAAAAAAAATTCAACGAATTAAAGCTCAATGCTTTTAAATTAATAGAATAAGTAAGATAATCATTTGAATTGTTTCAGTCTCTCGATGGTTTCGCCTTGGCGTTAGCAGCAGACGGGAGGTTCCTGTACATCTCCGAGACCGTGTCCATCTACTTAGGGCTTTCCCAGGTGAGAATAGTATAATTTTCAACCCTTAATGTACAATAAGTAGCTTTTACTACGTCTGGGATATGACTGCGTCGGTACGTCGGACTGTCGTCCTCGACGGCGAGGCGCTGGTGGCGGCGGCTCCAGGTCCGAAGCTAGCTCGCAACCGCCCGCCCGCACCCACAAGCCGCCCCCCGATTTCCCCGAATGGTAAATGCTCCTCACGTACACCTCTGCAGCGTCGTGCCTGCCATTCATAATGCGCCTGGCGGGGTTACAATCAATAGGGTGTTTGCAACTACACGAACATGGCGGCGCCGCCGGCGGACCAGAGCCGGGCAGACCCGCACGTACAGGTTATCGGCTATAGTTTTAAATCCCTTTCTCCAGCCCGAACGCCCACATAGGTACTAATAGTCACTTAGTTTAAGGGGTACGCTATGGCAACCCTAAACGCGCGAAAAACGCCGCCACTCACCGCCGACCGCCTCATGTCACCATCCATCAATCCGCCGGAGAACAACCCTTGTTGAAATGTTTAAATGGGGATAGCTAATGACGTGGACTTTTCCATTTCCCGGTGGTTAATTTTCGGGTTCATCAAGAAGCATGGCTTCATTTTATACTATTTGTAGTTTATTGCTCCGTATTTTAGGGATGTGTACTGGAATGATTATCAAAACTCCTATTTATTTTCAGGTTGAAATGACTGGAAGCAGTATATTTGACTACATCCATCACCAAGACCATTCTGAAATGGCCGAACAACTGGGTTTGGGTTTAGCCCAAGGTCAGAACATGGCGTCTCCTGGTAGCAGTTCAGAGGAGAGCTCTTCCAACGCTGGTACAAATAACCCTGACGGTAAATGCACAAATAAATAATTATTATGTATTTCTTATTAGTCCAGTAAGTCCAGTAAGTCCAGTGTGATAATTTTGAATTGAGGGCGTACGTATGTATGTATGTATGTAGAAATTGGGCTACTTGCGCTGAATAGAAAATCGGATTGCGCCGGACAGTCGTTTGAATACTCGATTAACGTACTGACCAACAAATTGCCCGTGCATTCCTAGGCGTGACGCCCGCCCTACGACTTGAATAACAATTGGACGCACGTAATGTCGAGAACCGCTGTCTTTTGACCAAACAACCGTTCTACGACCGCGCCAAAATCGGTTATGACCGTCACCGTTCATTTAATATTTTATACGCATATCTTCGCTCCTCCATTCATACAATTTACTATTCACCCGATTCCATATTCAAATCGTAAAACATACAATAATTGTGTGTAAAAACTTATTATTTTGCAAACTTCAACTTCTTGGAACGCTTGAAACGAAAAATTAGAAAAATATTCTTCGCGCGACATCTAGCGCCGTTTAGCAGAACCTCCAACCCACACTGCGGGTATCTACGTACCTCACCGGTAGAGTACGAAGCTAACTATAGATGGCGTGCAGCGTTTTCTCACAAAATCAATACAGTAAATTTGAATTTTACCACTTTGGCGTACGAGTATATTAACATTACACATTTATTTGTTTATTGAAGTATAAACGGATATTACATAATCGAATATTTTTTAATTTGTTTTACTCTTATACTGTTAATTTTGCATATGAATCCTTGAGACTTATATGACATGATTTTGTTTCCTTTTTCTTTCAAGTATCTTCAATAATGACCCTAGGAAATAACCCAACGTACAAAGGACTGGACCGAGCGTTTTGCGTTAGGATGAAATCGACTCTAACAAAACGAGGCTGTCATTTCAAATCTTCGGGCTATAGGGTAGGTGCATCCCCGGATTTCGTTCTACAATGTCACTAAAAAACAAAGTTTTTCTTATTATAGGTGGTTCTAATGTTATGTCGACTGAGGCCACAGTACACGTTTTCACATTCGCGAAAGAACCAACCACCTCTATTGGGGATGGTAGCCCTCGCCATAGCACTACCACCCCCAAGTGTTCACGAGATTCGACTGGAATCCGATATGTTTGTTACTAGGATCAATTTCGACTTTAGAATAGCGCACTGCGAACCGAAAGTTTCAGATTTACTGGATTATTCTTCTGAAGAGTTAACAGGGAGGAATTTGTATACTTTGTGCCATGGAGAGGATGCTAATAAACTTAGGAAATGCCATATCGATTGTAAGTATTACTCCTGAATGTTTTTACAGTTAATATGAGAAAGTTCCCAGATAACAAAGATGTGATAACAGATAACAGGACGCACGTGAATGACACAGTATGAGCAATTATTGCTCAGTATGAGCAATTATTGCTCGAGAATCAATGCAAGTAAGCCGTGATTCTCGTGTGCGTCGTACGATTGTTATCTGGGTTATTCTATTAAAGTATTAATTGTTTCTTTGTTTGGTTTTTGCAGTGATAAACAAAGGGCAGGTATTGACGCACTATTATAGGATTATGAATAAAAACGGGGGCTACACCTGGATCCAGACTTGTGCGACGGTGGTCTGCAATACGAAGAACGCAGACGAGCAAAACATCATCTGCGTAAACTACGTGATAAGGTAAATGTTTGGATGTAAATACGATCTCCTTGGATCGTAATGATTGATTTTTTTATTTAGTGGTCGGGAGTACGAGAATTTGATCATGGACTGCTGCCAGATGGAGGACAGCTCGCACACGGTGAAGCGCGAGGAGACATCGAGCAACGACCCGGAGAATGGATCGCCGGACGCCGATAGAGGAGGTACGTTCCCGTACCACCTATAAATAAAAACAAACCTAGTCTAACTGTGTCTCTGTGATAAGATGGCCGGAACAGCGGAGGCCCCCCGAATCCACCCCAAGACCAGAACGGCGAAGACGGAGCGTCCACCGAAGACCCCGAAAGGACGAGGACGACCGTCGATAATGTGACCCATCTTCCTGTAACGTCTACTGATGGAAAGACCAGACGGGGGACCAAACGGAAAAACGTTGAGACTTGCAGTTCTTCGGACGAGGAGGCGAATGTGGTGTTGAGTCCTGCGTCATCGTCTTCGCATTCGATCCACGCTACGATTCCTGAGTCGACCGAGACAATTCCGAAGCCTGTCGAGGAACCGAGCGGAACTTGCGTTAAAGATTTGGAGAACGCTATGTCCAAGCATCTCCCAACGTGTAAGTCTCCAGTTCACGCTCCAACGGATTTTAGTACGGATGCTTTACTGAAGCAGCAGAGAACGACGATTCAGTGGATAGGGGCCCATCAGCAATTGCAACAGCAGGGTCCGCTGCCAGCGTCAGCGCTTCTTCGGCAGTTGTACGCGAATAGGGAAAGTGTAATTCGGGCAAATGTCCATGGGACGCGTACTGGTGGGTCTGGGTATTACCCAGGTGAGGGGCAAGTAGGGCCTTTGCCGACTCCTCCCGGAAGTGAAGGTTCCTCCTCCTACAACGAACATCAATTTCTGCTATCCCAACACCAAAATTATCCCACAACGTACCCATCGGATTACCACTCAGCTATGACGCCTCCGTCCAGTGTTTCCCCCAGAGATAAACACCAACAGTTGCATAGCACCTTTGAAAATCCGATATATCAGGATGTTTTAAGGCACCCGTACCAAGATAGTCCCCTCCCGTTGAAGCCCCAAGTTTATTCTTACGTGGAGCAACCGCAATTCTACCACCATAGTGCGACGGGCGCAGGCTTTCACTTATACCATCCCGGGAAAACCACACCAACGGCTCCAGCTAACTGGTACTCCTCATCATAGTGCATAAATATATAAACAATCAAGATCACTCTGTATATTAATAACGCTTATATAGTGTTCCTTGAAGGTACGATTCGTATGCTGCGTCGGGAGACTGTTGCGAGCATAGGAATCATACCATAAGGTTGGGTCTTATTGCAACGTCCACAGTGGTCGGTCACTATTAAAGTTGCAACAAAATCCCATACCTTTAGCATTATTTTCGATTGTTGTATGAGTGCGGCGGATGTTGCTCTTTTTTGTAAAACGTAAAACAAAAATTTGTATTTTATACAATCGAGTATATCTTTGTGTCGTGTTAACTATATCTAAACCAAAGAGGGATACGTGCGAATGGAAAACGACACGCTGAAGAGCCCAAAAGCCTCTATAGTAGTAACTTATTCGCGTCACAAAACGGTAGCATTATTTTCGAACGGGGTCGGTCTTGAAGCGTGTCGTTTTGTAGTTCGCTTAAGGCAAATCGTGCAATAATCTTCTGTCGCGTTGTTGTTGTCGATGAAATTGATTCAGTTTCAATTTTAACTTTGAATAGTCAAACACTTTTTAAAACACCAATCTTAGTCGATCTATGTTGAATCTCTTTTAGTTGTTTTAAGTTTAAGCCCAAAGTTTATCATATAAGTGTTTTTTTCTCTATTACAGTTACTTAGATTAAAGTGTTCTCATCCATTTTATTATCATTATTATTATCATTAAAGTGTAAGTATGTTTTACGTATAGGAAACTATGTTTTTTAAACCTTTAGGCATATCTAATGTTATTTAAAATATCCAGACGTTCACTTTTATGTCATCTTTGAATTGTAAAATTTTGTTTTTAAAACTGTTATCGACTCTATAAAAGTGATCGTTTTGAGTAAAATTTGTAAATATTGTAATGTAAATTGCATCAAATTAAATATTTTTGTTTTAATTTGGTCAATTTGTTTCATACTTTTGTAACATAGCTAGTAAATTTATCTACGTTTTCTTTTTAAAAAATTGTTTGTAGTTAAAAACTTGTAAGGTATTTTTAGTTGCTCTTACTGTAGTGGTAAATTTACTGGCTCTATATACATATATATAAATATATACTTTTTTGGATAAAGTAAACTTTTGAACATTGTTGTTTGTGATGTACGTCTACATCAAATGTATAAAAGTATACTCCTGGGCATTGACGAAAAAAGTATTGCGGCTAAGTAACCTTTTTGTATATAATGTATTACAAATAATGCGATCATATCTACATTCCATTATCGTCTCAAGATGTAATGTGTTCCGTTGAAAAGTAAATGTCAAGCCTAAGCCTACCCTAACCGCCTCCCAATCCCAGCCCAATATAATCCCAATTCCTGACATAATGTGATATATTCGTCTTTGTCAAGTCGTGTTTTTATTATTTTTCTCCTTTGCGCGCAGTACAAAAGCAAAATATTTGTATTTACATGTGATACGCGACAATGTGTATATCAGCGATGTGTCATTATATTTATTCATTTTATAAAAACCTTATTTCTGTATATCTTCATCTATAATCCATATTGTAAATAAAGCTTATATCAAAAGTAGCCTTTTATTTTGCCACAAATCATTTCCATGTAATCCTGGTACAGAATCATTTATCAAACTAGACAAATTTTACAATTTTGTATACTAAGTACAAGAACAAAATTCTGGTAATCTTAAAGATTTAATACGTTCCTTTCTTTTTATGTACTCCTCATACAAAATAGTGTCACCCTAACAAGATTTATCAATCTTACTTTGTCGAATTTTGGAAATATAAGAGAAAATGAAAACCCTAAATACCGAACTAAACAGTTTATTAAATCTACTCTTAAATACATATCAAATATATAAAAAAATCAACAATAACTTTGGCATATATAAGGGTACCTATTACAAACAACCACTGCTGTCAGTCTTAAATGTAATTCGAATAAAAAAACTTAATTTTATACTTTGGAAGATTTGAAGATCATTGAACTTTTGTGTTCTGTCATTGGCTTCGGCCTCCCAGAATTTGAAGGCGGCCTAGTATCCGAAGAGATACTCCCCTTAACAATATGCAGCAACTTCGCATACGCAAGCCTGTACTGTTTATTGGTTGCAGCGTAAATAAACGGGTTAATCACACTGGAAGCCCAAGCCAAAATCGACGCACAGACGTGAAGAATTGGTAGGTCGATGTCATCGTCAAAGACGTTGACACACATCAAAGGCAGGAAACAGAATTGGAAGGCGATGAAAATCAGCAGCATAAGTTTCGTCAGTCTTCTATCGTCGCGTTCCCTCTTCTTCTTCCTGTCAGTGGGTTGCTTCGGCCTATAAAAAGTATAATTCAAGAAGGGCTCGTGAAATAGTTCTTGTAAAAACTTACTGGTGTAATTGTAAATTCTTCTTTGTCGATCTAACTTTTAAGTAGATAAATAGGTAGGAGATCATTATCACGATGCAAGGTATCACAAATCCAACCAGGAATATAAATTTCTTTGGCGATCGACCATATTTATCTTCAAGTATTGTACATGAAAATGTTGATGGGTGTAGTCCTAGTCTTCCCCAAACTTCAAAAAACGGTAATAACTGCAAAGAAATAAAATAACATCAGTAAAAATTAAAATTCTGTGGACAAGTTTAAATAAACTGATCTGGTGCGCCGTCTATGGACAGGTATGAGAAGCTCATTAGTGCCAAGTAGAGAAATCATGCAGAGATGGCGAGTCGATCGCTTTGGTTACCGTGGTAACATCTAGCGGCCATTTGCTTTATTTGCTTTTTAGGCGGGAGGAATTTCCGCTAAGGTTTAAAATAAAATTTTTATTACCAGAACTACGAATGCGAATCCCCAAATGAAGACCAATTGGATCCATATGGACGCCTTGGAGTAAAGTTTTTTGTAATGTGCATGGTATGCGATGATTGTGTACCTATAACAAACAACAAAAACAATGTTTGAGATACGGATAAGGCGATTAAGGCGCGAAATGTTTGTAAATATAAAGTTAACGAAACGGAGGATGTTATGAAGGATGGCTTCTGTTCTCGCATCATTATCTCAAATGCATAAGAAGCAGGCATACGCGGGCTGTATCTATAGTGGCTCTGTCTTGAAATAAACCAAAGATTGCATGGCGCCCCTTATTCACTTGACTCAACATCAATTAGAATCTATTTAGATAAGAGAGACCGCGTACTAGCAATTATTTCGAAACCAAGAGATGTGATTGAACTTTCATTTCCGAAATGTATCAAATATATCGCTTCACACACAAAATTATGAATGAATTAGGGCCAAGAGCAAAGAAAAAAACGGAAGTAGGAACACGTGTTCCATCTGTGACTTTATCGATGACTGTTTTTATAACAAGAGTTAATCATCAATTATCTCAAAAGTGTAGGAGTAGGTCAGATGTCATTCAAGTCTCATGGTAATTAAAAACACTGCCCAATGCATCATCTGCCATTCTGCATTCTTCTGCAATAGCCTTATTTTTGTCACTGGCAAATAACCACAGATAAAATTGCCAAATATTTAGGAATATCTAAATGAAACACCGGATAAGATATAAGGCAAACATGCCTAAACAAACAAGGTATCTAATATCTATAGGTACATACAAGAAATCTGGCTTACCTATTGAGCGTGATAGCAACCATGTTTAATAAGGATAAGGCTACATTTCCGTAAAGAAGAACGGGGAAAATCTTGCACCACGTGTGTCCCAAGGTCCATGCTTCGTTGATGTACCTTACTGCCACCAAAGGTAGATTAAACGAACAGAAAATTAGGTCGGAAAGGCACAGGGACAGCACAAAGTACGTCGTAGCGTGAGTCCTCAGTTTTGGACACCTGATCAAAGCCAATATCGTCACTGCATTTCCTATGGGACATACATTACTGATTGAGTGAACTGATCAGTAGGGTGCGCACAAATTATGTAATGATTAATAATGAAAAGGGATTAGCAGTTGTTAGACCGTTGAATACAAGGTGCGGCGGAAGTTAATATTACCTATACAGAGGATGTAAACAAGTACAATAGAATATACAAATATGCCAACATAAGGGCTTGGGTTTCCTAATTCAGTCCTATATAGAATATTCTATTATACAATGAGATCAAAAACGCCAGACTTGTCAGCTGTCATTAAACGGACTTTTAGTAAAAATATTATTAAGAATAATGTTTGCGGTCATCACAATACAAAAAATCTAAAATCACAGATTGATAAACCAAGTATTTGAACAAAGCATCATCATCATTTGAGTTCAACGAATGACTGATGTTCGATAAGTATTAACATAATAACAACACAGGCATGGAAAACTGATTCTGTATGTAAACAATCTTGCTATCAGCAAAAGAAGAAATAATATAAATCAAACTCACCGATTACTCCAAGCACACAAAATGTAACGGCTGAAATCGCGGCGACAATTGTTGCGATTCTTGGGTAACTAACGACGCCGACGTCTTCACTCATTTTCACTTTTCAACCCCGTAAAAACTGCGCGGCACAAGTTTATAACATTCTGCTTGCTGGAATCCGAGGCTGGAACATACCGCACTCGCATGACGCACTCTTAAACAACTAATTCACGTCGTTCTATGTCTCCTTCGCAAGCTCCTGGAGGGGATATGGACCGCGGCTGGTAACCAGTCCCGAATTGGTATCAGTTTTTTCAAATGATTTTGGTTTCGTCAATTCAAAAACAGGTAAATTAGTCATCGATGCTTGGTGTCTAAAGGAACTATGCGTTATCGTGGTTAAAGTAACACAAGAGTATCTTTTATTACGGTTTTTATTTAAAACTTATTTAAAATATTTTAAACCACAGAACATAACAATATTTCTTTTCTTCTTGAAATAAATTGAATCTAGTAAATGTTCGGTATGCATCAAACAATAGTACAGTAAATAATAAAAAGTAATGCTTTTTGTTTAATTGTATGTATAGGCATTTCTTTAAATATAATTATTTAAACATGTTCATCATAGTAACAATTTGTTAGTATTTTTACGTTACCATTACATTTTTTTTTTCAACGCGACGTCCTTATGCAAACACTAACTATGTATTTCGGGTGATAAAGACAGAGAGATAGAGAATAGAGAGATGGAGAATGGATGAATGAGTAGGTTTTTAATTTATTTATAATAATAATAATAATAGTTTGACACATTGGATATTACAAAAATGTAATTACAGTTTATTTAATTTAATTCATTCAGCTTTTACTTTTCAAACCCTGTCCCTGGACATTGGGATATCAAATTTGTTTTAAACGGGATGAACAATCCATGTTATTTTTATTTCTCAACTTATTTTTGTTTCCAAGTAAATGTTAAAAAACTACACGATAAATTAATGAATAATAATAATAGAATCATTATTATTACTTATTATCATTATTATTAGTCTCCCTTGGACCAGAAGAATATTTGATTAGGCACTTGGTTATATGGCTTTTTTGTGTTTTGGTTTAGGAAACCACTACGGGTCTTGTTGGCATCTGCTATAAGTCCTGCTGTTTGTGAAGGCTGTGTGCGTTGATCCTCTTCCTTCCCTCTTTTTCCTGCTGCAGAAGATGGTGTGCCGCCCTGTCCATCTCCTCTTGCGTCATGTCCAGCGCCTCTTGCATCTCCTTAGACGTGTACCGCACGAAGTCCGGGTCGCAGTACTTACCTAACCCTTGCTCGACCAAAATTCGACCAACCAGACTTTCCGCAGATCCTATCACTTCGAATGAAGTCACCTTCCTGTCAGATGGACTGCCAGGCAACGAATGAGACAACCTTTCCGATCCAACGTGCCCATTTGACTCACCAGTCGCTGTAACTAACTACAATTAGTACCACGCATACCAAAAAAAAAAACAGCTAAAATTGTATATCTACACATGCGCATTTCTTATATATTTACAATTTAGTTCACCAATCACCACTTTTCACTGTATATCATACAGTGATAAAATGATATAAATAGCATGCATATTCTGGGGAGATGACAAAGTGGTGATTGGGTACCTACATGCATAAATAAATTTACTACAATCGAAAACAAAAAACGTATAAGATGTTAGTGAACAACGAAACATTGGCTAGGAATATGCTTACGGGACTGGACATTAAGTGCAGAAATATTACAATGCGTTTACAAAAATGTGCCGGTAGATTCCGGAATCATCTATAAAAGCTTGAGTATATCAGGCTTCCAGAATCGGGTATGCCGTCGGGTTGGGCACGGGAACAGGGCGTTTCTTTAATAAGCAAAAGTACATTCAGTTTGTTCAAAACATGAAGCAATAGCTAATAGTGATGCGCGACCAATAACCAAAGTTCTATGTACGGGGCTATGGAAAATCAGGAATACATCAGTAACTAAATGTAGCAGCTCAAAATCGTCACGTCTTGGCAGCTGCCACAAAATGTTTTGAACAAAATGTCTGCTGGTTTGCAAAACGACTCGTTCTCATGCCGGACCGTGTATATTAGCAATACTGTACTATTTTTGATTTCTAATCTTTGGAAAGAAGTGGTTCGCATGGTTGCGCTCACGGTATGTGGATTAGAAGCATGGTAAGGAATCAGGGTATAGATTCTGTACTAGTCTGGAATTTTGGTTCGAGGCAGAAACAGAAGCAGAAACAATGTCCAGAATGTAGGTACACCATTGCGAAAAGTAAGAGAGAAAGAAAGAGTAAAGGAATGTTGCTAGCTGTGGTGAGAGCAAGACGGCGGGCTAACCTCTTCCATGGAAGGAAGCCCTGTGATTTAGGATGGAGCAATGCGAATGTCGTGCGTTTCCTTCCGTGTCCGAGGAGTGCGGATGCGACTCGCCGGTCGCGCCTGGCCAATCTGGCTCTGGTAAGAAGCCTGCGACAGCCATAGCTTGTGCTTGTGCTAACTTGAGGCCGCTAGCGATGCGACTGAAGCCGGGCACGACGGCGGACACCCCCCCTCGCGGCTCGCCGGTGGCCGCCGCCGTCGGGGTGCCGGCCATCGTCGTCGGCTTCGCAGCCTGCAGGTGATGCACGGGCGATGGTGGCGCCTGATGGCCCGCCGCAACCGGCATGCAACCGCCCCCGAGCCCCAGGCCCAGGCCCAGCAATACGCGACGCGGAGGTGGCGTCGGAGGCATCAGCTCGGTGTGGTCGCCCTGCAGACTGCCACAAACACCACATCACCACACAGAAAACCATCAACGCACTCCTGTACCCCAAACCTTCAAACCCTCATACCTCGAAACAGCGATCGTCATAATCGTAAATAACAAATGTAAAACATGAGATGGGGAGTTAAAGGTATAGGGTACATGGGTAGCACAAGAGCAGTTAATCTCAAACGAAAAACAAAGAAAAACAAAATGGTAAAACATATTGTTGTTACGCACACCGCACACCACACCTGGAACACTTTTTCTTAATCTTACCATTGTAGTGGGGGTGTAGGAAGCCAGATTTACTGAAAGTCAAATCAAACCACGTTAACTCCTGCCCAACTGACATCATCCATTACTTCTTATACCAACCAAACCTTGACCCCAAACACTTTTGTCAATCAGTATTATCTGGCCGTACGATAAAGACTATATGCTGACGTCACCATGAGTATTTAACAAATTACAAGAGTATCAAATCGACACTCAAACATAAAAGGATGGTAAGATACATCTAAGACTTACTCGATTACTTGGTAGCTATTCTTGTCCATGTCGCCGTTGTAGACGTTGGTCAGAGATCTCAGAGGTATTTCTTCGTCACCGTAGTCCTGCTGGTGCAGGCAGGCCATGCTGGACCTATTGGCGACCGGATTCTTCGAAATGTGGTTCATGCGCTCGTTGGTCAACCGCTGGTTTGAGTTGTAGTGCAAAAAGTCCACACTAGAAGCTGGCGTGATCTTTATTTGAGTGGAGTTCACCTTAAGGGACTTTGCCCTGTTGAAACTGTGACCCCTCCTCATAGAGGACCACACGCTACCAAACAATGAATGATTTCTCTGCAAAACGAAAATAGCGTTCAAATTTTCAACCAATTTCCATTTTTAGGACGTGACGTGAGCATGGTGGATTTATACAATAACAACAAAGAAACAGTTTTTGACAAAACCAAGTGCGGTGCGAGTAAGCGTATCTTGCTTAAACTGGTGCTCGACTCCTTCTTACCTGATTTTTTTTGTTGTTACTGTAGATAGTCGCACTTTCGCACAAAAGAATTTCAGTTTAAAACCGCTAAAACCCACAAAATACTTACCCTGTGCATTGGTTCTGGATTGTCGTCGATCAATTCATCAAGATTGCCCGAGATAGCTCTCTTAAGTTCTGGTCCAGCTTCGTGCAAAGTCCTCAGGCCAGCTTGTAGCGTGACAGTATTATGAATCTCCTTGTCTCCTTCCTTCAGCTCTTGCTCTTTTCGCTTCTTAAACCTCCTGAAGTAGTCTTGGATGAGAAACGTCGCGTAGAATTTTCCAACCGTAACCTCATCATCGACACCTGGTGGTGGGACAACTTGGTCGAGCAACTTCGGACTAGTTCTCTTCCAGATCTTCTTGATAACCGCGCGCAACTCCGCATTTGCATCATCAATATTGCCTTCAGTCTTTATCCTTAATGAAGTTCTCACCACAGCAAACAAAGTTGCATTGAATAACACTGTACCATCACTGTTTAAAGGCATGTTCATCGAAACCAGCCGTTTGCAAGCCACCCTATGCGGACAGAGTTTTCCAAAGCCAAGCGGTGGTGAGATTTTTCTTAAAAGCGTCACCACGTCCAAATGTTTAATCCTGCCTTTCGCGTCAGGGTCATACTCGCTCCATAGCCTGATGAACTCATCTAAATGATGTGGTCCCAAAATAGACCAATCTCTAGTCAGGTAATCGAAGTTATCCATGATAACAGCAACAAATAAATTGATGATCTGCAAGAAATAGAGGTTATACTCTGTTGCGGACGTAGAATGAAACTTACCAAAAATGAGCACAAAACGTAGAACGAAATAAAATAAGGGTAAGCCACATCAGATCCACAACTAACGCTTGTCGAATTTGTGACTCTTTCATCACAAATGACTTCATCTGTATTGGCACAATCCAGCATGATATCCTGCCATGCTTCACCCGTAGCAGATCTAAAAAGCACCAGAACTGCTTGAAAGAACGTAGCGAAATTGTTGTTCCTGTTGATCGAAGTCTCAGAATCGGCAGTCCTAATCTTGCCAAACATCTTTAAAAGAAAACAAACGAATGGCATCTTCTCATAACCCAATAATCATAACTTACCTGCATGCCAATGACGGCATAAATGAAAAACAACATAACAATAAGTAAAGCTACGTAGGGTAGAGCTTGAAATGACTTGAGGAAAGTCCAAAGCAATGTTCTGATGCCCTCTCCTCTGCTGAGCAACTTCACTAAACGCATCACGCGGAACAATCGAAAGAAGTTAATCGAAATGAAGGTACTTGGTTCGCCAGGCTACAAAGTAAATTTGGTAACATTGAATTTAATCAATCCATAAAAAAAAACTTACGTTTACTTCCGACCAAACAATATCGATGAAACTTCCCAAAACGATGACAAAGTCAAAAACGTTCCAAGCATCTCCAAAATAATTCTGAAAGATGTTACTTTATTTGAGAGAACTAAAAAACTTAAAACAAACTTACTTTGAATCGAAACGCTGCTAATTTGAAGACGAATTCCAAAGCGAAAAGTGCCGTGAATATCATGTTGAGTATATCTAGAGCTTGGTTGTACTCCAAAGGTTGTTTATGGAATTTCATAGCCAAAGTGATGGTGTTTATAAGAATAAGAATGAAGATTGTATATTCAAATGGTTTTGAAGTCACAAACCACCAGACTTTGTATTGGATCCTATGCTTGGGAATGTACCTCCTGACTGGTTTAGCTTTTAACGCAAACTCTATGCAGTTGCGCTGGTTCTTATCAAGCTCACAGTTCTTGTATTCTTGTTCGCCTTCGTTTTGGAATGTAACGATTACAAAACCGACGAATATGTTCACCATGAAGAACGCTATTATAATAATGTAGATAATATAATATACGGCTACTACAGGACGGTAGTTATGTATTGGTCCTTTATTTTCTTCATTTGAGTCTATCGAGACGTACAACAAACCAGGCCAACCTTCAAACGTTGACACCGTGAATAAGGTCAACATTGCCTTTGCTACGTTATCAAAATGAAAACGGTTATTTTCCCATATTCTGTCTTTCCGCATGGGTTTCGTTATGTCACCATCTTCATAAACCAAATAAGTCCCACTAAGAACAATGCAAACGTTAAAGATATTTTTAGCATCTTTAAATAAAGCACCTACTTGCATTCTAGAGCTGTTAATTTGGAACCATCGCTGCAGTTTGAGAATTTCCCCTAAAGATGCATAAAGTTATAAAGGTTGTGTGTAAATAGTGTGTAAATCGGAAATACAGGGTGTCCCGGTTTAAGCTAGCAAAAACTCACACCGAAATCGAAAAACTTGACTAAGCGTGGGCAAATATTACAGCTTGCTGTTGAGTATGAAACAGCTAATTGTGGAGTATAACAATGGCGGCTATGTTGAAACACCCTGTAAATCCTGAACAAACAAGCCCAGAAATTCTGTCAAAAATCGAACGAATATCTGAGCCGTATCACGAACACTAAGCATGCAAAAGAAAGCATCTTTTGGTTTAGAAAAGTCAGAGTAAAGCATCACATCCATGCAAATTAACATAAAAGAAGATATCGTTTTGACAAGACACTTGTAGTCATAACTAGTAGAAGTATACAAAAAATAATAATGAAAATACGAGAATACGAGAATAGTAATGATATGGAATATATAAAACTAGTTCCGCTCTGTTAGAACCGTTTTTTTCTCGCCGTACAGCTGCTTCTCCTAACGTGCTCGAACTGATGATGGCAAATAATCGAAGGTACGTACTCATGTATAAATATATGTATATGCATACGAATGGGGAACGTACAAATAAATAAAAAACAAAAACAAGACGATAAGATTTAAGCTTACCAACTAATAACAGATGCAGGCAGATGAACATACATTTATAGATAACGGTGTTCGGGTATGGTATCTACAACTAGTTCAAACCAGTTCGCGTTCACGAGCTTTCGGCACAGATCCTCCACCTTACACGACACCCTCTTAAAATCACCGGTGGTGGCAAATTCCTGTGATTGCCACTCGCGCGTTTGGTTCTGCGCATGTTGCACCGTGCGTGCAACCACAGGGATCCATCTGACCAGCCACTGGGTGGTGTGTGAGTTCTGGCGATTGATGAGGGTGTACCAATAGCTCTGCAGGACGCCACTGGTGGTAACTATGATTAGAACATGCAGTTCTACTCGAGTAAGGGTGCAGCAAGGGCAAGCAATGACTATTACCTTAAACAGCTGCACTCCAATCACAGCAAACATGAACTGCAGGAGGTAGGTAACCAGCATGATATTGCCGATAGTCTTAATGGCTACTATCACGCATTTCACTACATACTAGCCACCCAAGAGGAGATGGAACAAAACGAAACAACAATCAGTTTAAGAGAGTACTAGCTGTTTAATTTTCTTTTTTAAAATTCGGTCTCGGGTCATCCGTTTGCTATTCTTAGCTTTACTAGGACAAGGGGTCTGGCAGGATTTCGAATTAGTCCAAAAGGGGTAGAGGCCACGTTAATCACAAGTCAATATGTTACAAACCACACGAAACCTAAATACCTAACAGCCACTGTTCAGGAGTACATCTTATCATACAACACACAAACAACCAAAACTCTTTGGCTTTTTTATGACCATATATACATAAAATAAGCGTGGTACAACCCAAAGAAAAACCGTTACGTGTATACATTCAATAGAGAGGTCCCACGTTGGGCCAGCTGGCCAATCCTGCAAAATTGGTAGCACAAACCGTCAAATGCACCAAAGGGTTCGGCGATTGAGGAAGGGAGCCAGCATATTTTACTTTTATTTTTTTCAAAAATCGGCCCTAGACTAGATATGACTACAAGTGCTAAAAGTACACACTGTACAGCCGGTGGGTCTTTTTTAGTTGCTGCTGATGGTACTACTGTTGAAGGGATGGCCACAAACACAGAAGACATGCAAGGGTTGTTAAACTGTTTCTTTTCTTTATATAGGGGGAACGGGACTGGACTGCTGGGACTCCCTACCTCGATACCAAGGACTTAGGATGGAGGGAACCCAGCAAATATTTTGGTTGTAGTCAACTCATAAGAAACATCATTATCATCAACAACTTTATCGAATTTTTATTCATGCTAGTATTGCCGCAAATATTTCTGATACGGACGTGATATCTGTTTGATGTGTTGTACAAGCAATACTTGTTGCAATAGAATTGCACAGTGTAAGTAAAAAATGAGTGTACATATATGAAATTGTGTGTGAAATATTGCTTATAAGGTGACCAAGTTAATAGGCATAGAGATAGAGATATGGTGGATAATAGGCTTGTCGTAATACAAAAATTGTATACATATGTATAAATCTATGTATATGTATGTATATATGTATAATTATATAACAATGGTAATAGTATACCCAAAGGTGCATTTGCTGAATGACAACAACGTATTGCCGGTGCCTACCTTGAACAATTGGACTCCTATAACAGCAAACATGAACTGAAGTAGACAGGTAACCAGTACAATGTTGCCAATGGTTTTAACTGCTACAATCACGCACTGGACTACATGCTAGAGACAAATACAATTTCATATAGCGGACTATATTCCCTGACCGCCACCTCGCTGCACCTAATTTGAATATAACCACAAGAGGGGAACCCAACCAGAAGAGAACACCTCCTCTCCACTTTCCTGAGACCTTACCTTCAATCCTTTCGCCCTGTTGATAGCCCTCAAAGGACGCAGCACGCGTAGCACCCTCAATATCTTCACGACCGACATATCTCCTTCCCTATAAACAACCAAGTCAGATTTGATCTAATAGAATCATCGTTCAAATTTACCTAAATATAGAGACCAATGAGACGCAGACCACCACAAGATCTAAGACGTTGAAAGCAGATCGCAGGAAGGCACCATCGTGCAAGATTACACCGTACGATATTGTTTTCAGGAGTAATTCCACTGAGAAAATGGTCGTGAAAAAGTAATCAAAAACTTGCAGCACCTGCAAATGAGAAACGAAAAGTTTTATAACTTATACTTTTTTATTAGCATGCGTACCAGTGGCGGCTTGTGCATACGGTTGCAGCCCCAAAAAGAATAAGAAACAAATATATGCAATATTATAATAGCCAATAAGTCAACCTATGTAAAGGTACCAACTATGTTAGTTTACATCAATAACGTTGCAGACAACTCAGAGCCAGTCAAAGAAACAAACAATAAATTCTCTTCAAAATGTAATTCAGCTAGGGTTGTAATGGAATTCCGCATCCGCTCTCGCAACCGTTAAGCTTTTTGTTGTTTACTGCCGGAATTTTTATTTTTAGGCATGTTTGTACCGTTTTTTAGCTTGGTGGTGGCGTGGCATTAACATTTTGTTGTTTTTTTAAAATAACATACAGTTCCATAAGTCTTTGTACACCACACGAAAACGAGTAATTTAATTTTGTAGGTTTTTAAATTTCTCAATTTTGTGTTGTACGTTTTGTTGTAATTTGATATTGTTTTTGTGTTACTATAATAAATGTTCTTTTTACTTCCGCTTCCGCTTTCAGCCCGCTTCCGCGGAAGTCGACCATTTGGCTTCCGCATCCGCATCCGCTTCCGCAAAGATCACTTCCGTTACAACCCTATTCAGAACCACCCTAATGTGAAAATTGCATCTACTTTAAATTTAAACATACAACAATCTGTGTAAACTAGAAATTAATATACATAGACACAATATTAATGACGTAATTTAAATTATGCAAATAACAAATAATATCAGGTTGGAGGGCTTGGAGGCCGATTGATTGTAAAAACCAAACAGAATTAAGATTAGACAATTTGCAAACTAAAACTATTTCTACAGCACAAGCCACCACTGATGGGTACCTACATATAAGAAGAATAAAAGTAATACTGGCACTCATAATAATCACCTAATAGGAGGCACCTCTTTGGTCACAAAACAAAATAAAAAAACAAAAACTACTATTTAAGTGTACCTATATACTTTAACGTGATTCAAGCGGAAGGCACAAGATACAGAAAGAAGTGTTATTCACAATATACAAATCTGATATCATATAATATGTTACAACAATCAGGGTAAAGATATCTACAGACCTGCTAACGTTTTTCACGTTTTTTCTCGCGAAACGACATTGCATATCTCAAAATTGCAAAACGTTGTGCCTATGCTGATTGGCACTTTTGATGAGCGGTTCGCGGCAATATTGCAGGTCTGTACATAGCATTAAATTATCTACGAAGGTGCATCTCTCATAACCGGTGACTTTTTGGCTTACCCGGAACAGAGGCCAGGGATTGGTTTCCTATTTAACAGTGAATTCAGACATTATGACCACACCATTTGACCACACGAGAAATGTGTTTACTTACCGCGTTCATGTCCGATTTCGAGTTGATGGGGTCTTCAAGCGCAAGTAGCGCAGAAGAAATTAAGATGCAGGCGAGTATAACATTTCCGAAGATATCGTGATTGCATAGCCAATGGCAGAATATCCGGAACCTTAAAGCACATAATCAGATTAGGAAAACGGTTCTCGAGCTTTAGGAGTCACACACCGATATGAGTATGATTAAAATTAAAAAAGGTGAACACAAAAAACATCCATCACGTCATTGCAGCCGGGAAAAGAGCAACTGTAACTACGGTATCGCTGTCTAAGAAAAAACTACGAGAAAATAATAAAAAGAAAAAATTAAAAACATTGAAAACACTTGTGCTGGGATCACGCATACGCATGGTGTGGGGAAAGCCAAACGCACTACGCTATTTGTTTGATTCTGTTTTTGGTCGTAATTATTATTATTTTTTTGTGTACTACTCCGCCAATTATATTCGTTATGGTTTTGGTTTTGTTTTGTTTTTGCTATCACAGCGATCACCTGTTCGTGGGAGAGAAAATGAAGAAAGACGTTGCGGGAGGAATAGGCACTTTCTTTGAGTTGTTTTTAACCTCCGATAGGCGGCGCGGCCTAGCGCCTATCGCATCGGACTCAGCGTCCCCATCTGAAATATTCCACACCACACATGTTACTCTAAGTTTCGAGTCGACATAGCTGCAAGACCCAAAAGGATTATCTCTTAAAACTCATAATTATTATAACGTGCTATAGCTTTCGACGGATGGGACAGAAACGGCCTACGTACGACGAAAACAAGAACGAACAAGTGCCATAGCACGGTAGTTTGCGCGTTTCTGTCTTGCAGCTATGTCCCATATCCAGATGCCTACCTGTTCTTGTGCGAAAAGATAAAGAAGGCACTGCCCTTTGGTATCGGTCGGACTTTCTTAACGATGTTTACCTCGGAAAGCCTGCGCGGTCTCGCCGACACCGGATCTACTTCTACATCGTCTGAAAATTATGTCAATCTTTTTTTTGTCTCCTCCATATAGTTACCCCCATCTGCGGCCATCTTTTTACCACTCCTAATTTATGTACACCAACTACTTCACACTTAACATCAAAACTCACCCTGCTCCATACTCGTATGCTCGTCCATATCGTCAAACGCCATATCATCATCCATGTTGACGTTCACTTTAGTCTCCGACTCGACGTCATCATCTTCTCGATCCGACCTAAATATAAACATGCATGTCTAAATATTTATTATCAATTTGTATTTTACCTTTCTGAATTGTATTGGGCATCATCAATATCCTCCTCCAGACTCCTATCGTCAATGTCTATTTCCTCGTCATCGTCCACAGGCGTGGGACTTTTTGACTTGTTTTGATTCTCTGCAGCTTCCTCTTCTTCCTTCTCGATGGCCGTCAAAGATTCCGCGTCAGCCAAATTATCCACAGCAATGGCCAAGAAAACGTTTAACAATATATCTGCCGTTATGGTCAAGAAATATTACTTTTAGGGTAAAACTACGACAATTACGTGAATTCAAAAGGATACAATTACCACAAATAAATAATATTATAAAATATATACAGGCTAGGACTCCAAAACAAGCAACTCCGCCGTATGCTTCTATTCCATCGTACATGACCGTATTCCAATCTTCACCGGTTAATATCTGGAATACCGTTAACAAACTTTGCCAGAAACTATCAAAATTGTGCCTGGGCTTCATCTGCTTGGGATTGAAGTTGAACTTTCCGCCGAACACCTGCATTCCGAGCAGGGCGAATATAACAATGAATAGAAACAACAGAAGTAACAAAGACGCAATAGACTGTATAGAGTTCAATAGGGATGCAACCAGATTGGACAACGATCGCCAATACCTAAAAGTATAACAATGATGTAAACATCCTACAAATAGCGATGTTCGACATCAATGATGTTATACTTACTTGGTCACTTTGAAAACGCGCAACAACCTTACGCACCGAAGTACGGACACACCCAATGGAGGCATAATATGCGTATTCGACAAAACAGTCTCCGTAATACTGCCGATAACAACGAAACAATCAAATCGATTGAACAATGACACAAAATATCCCTGAAAACATACCAAAAGTTGGTCAACACTAAACATAATTAACACAAAAACTCGAGTAATTACTTGAAAACCTAAACTGTACATCTTCAACAACATCTCCAATGTGAAAAGTGCGATAAATATATTATTAGTATATTCTTGAAATTCATCCAACCACACCGGCTGTGAGTAATGTTCTGTAGCTAGCACAGCGGTATTGAGGAACACTAGCACGATGATGAGCCAATAAAAAAACTGGGACTTGACCGCCTTTCTGCAGCCTCTGCGCATCCGCCTGTTGATCCTGTCAAAGTCTTTCTTGCGCTTCTTAAACCAGGACTCCTGCTGCTGCAGCTCGGTCTCGTCCCCTAATTGGTCCGTCGACTCCATCTCGTTCGGAGGCTTCACTTTCGTATCTTGGTTCACTTGGTCCTCCCCTTCGGGCTCAATATCCTCAGCTTGGGTGATCCAATCCAAGTAACCTCTCAAGTCTTCCTCGATCTGCTGCTTCTCGCGCAATTTATGGAAGTCACCCCGAGCTTTCGCCTTCTCTCTCTCTTTAGAAAACTCTCTGCAAGCATTTCGAACAGTTAATGTACGAAGAAGTTTGATCAAGTTCAAGATTCGTACCCGCTCAAAACACCTAAAATTAGATTCATAACGAAAAACGCACCGAATATGACCATGGAAACGAAATACGACCACTGCCACGAACGCCCCAATGCATCTTGAATCTGAAAATTATTTGTCAATTATTTTTTGGGGGGAGGGGGTTGGGTGCTTCAGTTACATTGTATAATACATCAGTCCAGCCTTCTAGGGTGATGCATTGGAAGACGGTTAACATCGAAAGTCCAAAATTATCAAAATTGGTGATTCCGAAGTTTGGCCCTTCCCAATCACCCAAGCACGAGTATTCGCCGAGCTCTGTGCAGTCGAAACCGGTGTCGTTCCCGCACGGATGAGGGTCTTCCATTAGTTCACCTGTAAAACCGTCAAGCGTGTTCTGTACAAACTAGAAGATTCAATTTACGTTGGCCTATTCCACCACCAACAATTATCAACTTATAATCCCATCACTTGCCATGCAAAGCCACCAGTTTGCATTATTAGTACCTCGTGAATGCACTCGATCGAGTTTTACATGTCATCATTCTCAATTTGTTTCAATGCAAAGACACAGTAAAAAAGCATAATAGAATTATGAAAAGAGCACTTACCGGTTTTTGTGTGATAGCAAGATGTGTGCAATTTTCCTGAGAACAATTCCAACCCAATGATTGCATAAATAATAATGACGAACAACACCAACAGAGCGATGTGAAGTAAAGGCACCATGGCACGTAGAATAGAATTCAGTACAACTTGGAGACCTAGAAAATAAAGCAAAAATGATGAATTCAATATTACCAAGTGTTGGTTCGGATTACTTACTGGGTACACCCGAAACTAATCTAAGTGGTCTCAGTACCCTAAAGGCCCTAAGGGCCTTTACATCGAAACTGTCTTTTGTAAGATTGGTTAATATCGTACTTATCATTCTGCAAACATAGAAACGAATTGGTCGTGAATATATTCAAGGGTTTCGGTAACCTTACCCTATGACTACGATGGTAAAATCTAACAAATTCCATCCATTCCTTAAATAAGCACCTTGGTGCATGATGAACCCATACGCTATGACCTTCATTACGCACTCAATTGTGAAAATCACTAAAAATATATATTCAATCTTTTCCTGAAATGAAAATCAAAAAATGATGTTGTATTTGATGATTAGTTGGTGATTTTTTTTACCAGAACTGCGTTAGTGTCGTTCGAATCGCCACATGGAAAAGGTGTGTACACTGCTAAGGCAATACAATTGGCGAAAATTGTTAACAAAATTAAATATTCAAACGGCCTGAATACATCATTAAGGAAAATATATTCATTACAATTTTGATTTCCATTAGAATCAAATTGTTTCGGATGAATAATACCCAAAACACGGTTGATAATTTGCTGTATTTCATGAGTAATATATTCCCTCGCTGCTATATGTCACGGTTTATTTCTGAACGGCAATATATCCGCCGCTGTCGAGGACACTTTACTGACAGTTCATTGTTTCTTTGGCCAAAATTAGAACTGAAACACTTCCCAAGATCATCTCTTAATTTTTAACATCAAAACTGCATACCTACGCGAAGTGTTAAATAATAATGCGCAGAATATAATATCGTATTGACTATAACCGAGGACCTCTTTTATTTTGTACACTGCTCTCGTTCTGTCCACGTCTGTATACAAATTGTATTATACAATAACACAAAAGAAAGAATTGAATGCTCCGAAGAAAAACAAAAGCCCTAACTGTCCGCCTTATCATAACATACATAATGTGTGCATATATTTTCTCGTCCACGATTTTGAAATAATAAATTTGCTGCTTCGTTTCGTCATAAGTTTCACGACTCGAACCAAGATGATGCAAAACCACGTTATTTGCAATTAATTGCGATAACAACAAATAGGCTCAAACGTGGTTTCGCTGATATCTCATTTACGCCCGTTCTCTCTATCTCGACGACTGAGGGCACAACCACCAACTCTCACAGGCCTCTCACAGCGCCATCTGTAGCGCCCTTATGTGCGTTTTAATAGCCAATTACTCTAAAGCCAAGATTTAGCATGGAAATCTTTTACCCCATCCAGCAGCAGTAAGCATTGATCTCATTGCGCGTACTAAAAGAAAAGGATACTTCCATTCAACGACGTTGATGCATAATTTCCTAACGGGGTTCTTGAGGTGAAGACAGAAGAGTGCGCGCTGCGGCCGATCAGGCGGGGGCTTGCCACCGCGCCGCACTGGTCGTTTGGGGGCTGTCGGCGTACGGGCCCCCGTTTGACCCGGGCTCGTGACACCCGCCCCCGGTGTACTCATCGCAACTGGCCTAGGACTGCAACAGACTGCCACTGGCACCGGCACTGGACCACCTTGCCATGGGCTTGGACACCCCGCATGCGAGCCGCCTTGCACACCTTGCCCTTGCGCTGAAAACGGAGGACTACTGCTACTTTGATCCTTAAGCTCATACTGCAAACCTACAACATAAAAGACAATCATGATAATTACATCGAAAGGCGAACGACTACAAAGATCGGGAATATAGCTTTCTACTAATGCTCTTGCAAACTTGACAACTGCAACAGAAGTCCATGATGGAACCAATCTCTTCTTCCGTGCACTTCTAGACATCTCCATATTCCATATTCCACAGTACAACTTTACAAGACGAAGAGTACACAGGTAAACATAAATATAGTTTCGAAACCGTTATGGTTGCTTTCAGAGAAAGTCATCGAGGCTCCAGTATGTAAGCAAGGAATTTCAAGATGATCTTTGTAATTGGTGCGTTTTGCGAGGTCTTTTTCAGCAACTTAGGCCAATCACTGACGTTGGGCAGGCTACAAGTCCACGCACCCAGGAATGTTGGAGATTCCAACCCCCAGTAAAAGTTCTTAAACGTGCACGTCCGAAGACGGCATGCAATTTGTTCCCAGCCTAAAATACCAGAACATATACGCCACTGGAAGAACTGTATCTCAACTAAAGATGTAAATAATATAAAGTTGATTTAAGTTACTGTCCACAAACTTGTTGCCTGTGATTCCGTCCCCTAACACCGAAGCCTCCCTGGAGTCCTTCCTTACCTTCTCCTCAATTATAAATTCGCTTATTAATAATATAAACTTTAAACCAAATATCGCATTTCAGCTTAGTTCCGACCCTTTCGGCAGAACATTCTCCTGCCCTTGACGGTCTAATTAATATAATTAATTCCAAAAACGTTACTTTACGTAGCCAAAAATCTACCTTATGGGTGCTATGTAGTATCCAGTTCCTAATTTGAAAGTCGCCCAAACTTAGGTGCTGTCATCTCATTTTCTTGATACACCCTCATTCCGAAACCCTGGTTTTATGACGTATATATATATATATATATATATATATATATATATATATATATATTCATAATCTCACTCTATGTGATTTATAATTTAAACGCTTCATTTTCTAGTGGATATCTGGATCATCTTTATGGTGTAGAGCGGGTAGAGTTTAAACCATAAAGTAAGTTTAGAAACACAAAGTCCTTGAAAAGGGTTTAGCTTTAAACTGGCATTGCTAAACCCGCAAAAACTAGGAACCAAGAGAAGTTACGAGGCAAATTGGCGGCTAATTGCTTTTTAAAGGATGCGTCAACTTGTTAAAACTGAAGATTGGATTTCGCAAAAACGCCACAAGCACATTAAAACTCACACTTCTATTAGAAAAATTACTTCTGTGTTAATTATCTTATCCGAAATAGATCTAAAAAGATCTATGCCACAAATGTTTAGAATACTAGAAACAACAACAGCATACGGAAGTCTAATTGCCTTTTTGACTTGGTATTTGTTTTATTGATCTGGCAAACATAGATATGGGGAGAATAACCGAGATCCGTGAACGTCATTCAGCCAACAAGCTGGCACAAAACCGCAATTTTGCGGGTTTAGTCAATCAACATGTGTAGGCACTCGATGCAAATCGTACACACAGCTTTGGTCGGCCACGTTCTATTTCGACAACTCCACACTAATAATTCCTGGTGTACCGCATTTGACCTAATGATGGATGATTAGTATTTAATTGCCATTGGATTTAACACGGGATTATAAAACATATCCATCCGTACACAGTTTCCATTTCAACAACTACACTAATAATTACTGATGGACCGCATTCAACCTAATGATCAGTATTAGTATTTAATTGTTATTCGATTTAACCCGGACAAATAAAACACTTATACCAGCAATCAATCCGTGGAGTGTAATATCTGATGGTTATAAATACATTCCTGGCCAAAAATTGCAACACCCAATAGGAGTAAAAATAAAATTTCTTACAAAATATTTCATTTTTCCGTACAAATATTTGTTGCTCAAGTACACAATAAAGGCTAAAGGGATGTGGACGATATAATATGAGATGATATGAGATGAGAGGACATCGAACACTGACTTGACAACTTACGAGTGCCAGATTCTAGTTGCACTTCAATGATAGTAGCAAGTGGGGCACTGTAACTTCGACGCATGTTGAAGGGGTAGTACATCGTCGTGGGGTAAACCACGCCGCAACGAACTGGTCCCAAAAACTGTTTTGGGGCGATCTGTGCTGGAGAGCGCCAAACGGCCACCACTTATACAGAGATTGCGCAATGAAAATGAATTTGTCCGCACGGCCTGATCCCTTTGATGTCTTCAAGCAACCCCTCTATTAGGGAATCCCCTTACTACAACTAAACATTCCATATCCTTCTCCTTACTTGAAAATTTTTAAAATTCCCGCCTCCGCGGTTTACAAAAAAAAGAACAATTTTATTTACTTCCTGTGCCTACTAAATTACCTTTCCATACAATAACAAAAACTTAGTTTGTGCAACACATTCGTGAGAGCAGCAGCCCTTCATATACCTAGATTATAGACTTTAATAGTACAATAAAAGGTAAGTTAACTATTACTAATAGTGCTTATTCGGGTTTTCTGACTACTTGGAGAATTGACTAGAGCCACGTAACTAGACCCCAACCCCCGTAAATCCAGTTGATGTCAACGTTTGACAAACTAAGACCACGGATTTTTCGTACAACAAAACAAAACCTGCGCAGCTTTAGTGCATTTCCAGTTGCATAGCGCATCTAGTGACGTTAGACACGCACGTCCGGCATTGCTTCACAAACAGCACCTTCAGAGATACTTTGAAATTATTGAAAAAAATTATTGACTGAAGCGACAGTGTAAGTAAACCGCTTATATAACTAATTTGCGATTTCTTTGCACTATTATTGCCTTGAGATCGCTATTTTATACCGTAAATGTTGGGGTTTGTTCGATGACATTTGACAGGTTAGGATTTGGGTGCACTTTGCGACAATATGAAGCTAAATTTACCTTTAGCGTTAAACTTAAAGACAAATTTATCTAGAATCACTGTCGTATAACATCTTTTAATATCAGTGTAGTATCAAAAAACCAGGAAACGTCTTTTGTACAATAAAACAAAACCTGCGCAGCTTTAGTGCATATCCGGTTGCATAGCGCATCTAATGACGTTTGACACGCGCGTACGGAATTGCTGCACAAACAGGACCTACAGAGATATATTGAAATTAAATTGTTGATAAATGAAACGACAGTGTAAGTAAAACGCTTATATAACTGATTTGCGATTTTTGTCACAATTATTGCCTAGAGATCGCTATTTTATACCGTAAGTGTTGGGTTTTGCTGGATGACATTTGACAGGTTAGGATTTGGGTGCACTTTCCAACAATATGGAGCTAAATTGACTTTTAGCGTTACTCAAGTAAACAAAAATTGTCAAAAAGGTACAAGAAAATGTAAGTTTCCTATTACTAATAATGCTTATTCAGGTTTTTGGCTACTTAGAGAATTGACTAGAAACGCGTAACTAGAACACACGCCCGAAAAGTCAGTTGATGTCAAATTTTGACAAACTTAAACACAAATTTATCTAGACTCTAGAGCGTATAACATCTTTTAATATCCGCATAATATCAAAATACCAGAGGAAACGTTTTTCGCACAATAAAACAAAACCTGCACAGCTTTTGTGCATTTCCGGTTGCATAACGCAATTACTGACGTTAGACACGAGCGTACGGCATTGCTGCACAAACAGGACCTTCAAAGATATATTTTTAAATTAAATAGTTGATAAATGAAACGACACTGTAAGTATAACGCTTTGATAACTAATTTGCCATTTTTTGTACATTTATTGCCTTGAGATAGCTATTTTATAGTTGGGTTTTGTTGAATGACATTTGACAGGTTAGGGTTTGGGTGCACTTTTCAACAATAAGAAGCTAAATTTACTTTGAGCGTTATTCGAATGATCAAAATTAGTCGAAATTAATGCACCGAATTATATTTCGGTATAAATTTTGACCGGACTTGCATAGAGCATGTTCGGTCCAAACCTAACCTAACTTTTTCAATTTTGCCTTAATATCTGTTTTCCAAAAATAAACATACGTAGCTTGCTCGTAATCGCTAATACACACAAAGGGGTGGCCCTCCCTTCATATATTATTGAAATGATTGATAAATAAACATTCTGTCCCAAAATGCAACTATATTCGAGTATTATAAATAATATAATAAAATCTATTCGATCTTTAAGTGTGTATTCAACTTCAAATTGTCTGAACCCCCTTTGAAAATATTACGTAGCTACTTATCAAATAAACGAATTTCGAATGTTTAAAGAAAGGGCTTTAAAAAAGGGTCAAAACAAAAGCTTACTAACGTCATTGCAAGCGTCGCCCGGTTTTAGGGTGCAAAAAAGAGCAAGCAGAATCGAATCTAGGTTAGATAATTATTAAGCGATATAGAGACGTATCTCATAGGGTTTTAGCCCTTTGTGGGGGTTATAAAGGGTCATCGCACGGATGAATAGACAGTAACATCAAAAGGATCTAACCTACATGTTACTTAATATTGATCTCAAAGGGCGTGGTTTTACATTTTCGCTCCGATTGCATACCGATGCATTATGATTATAATTAATACGGATTATTATTATGGATAATAAATACATAATGGTATTTGATTATTTGTTTAGGGGTGTTAGGTTAGGTGTTAACACGCAAAATGCGTGTAAACGAAGGTACTACATGCGGTGGCCGGTTTTTGCCAAAAAGAAACAACAAAACAAATTTGAAATCTTAAATTGGGCATTTCTTTTGCAATTCTTTTTATTTGATTTAGGAATTGTGCCAAAAGGTACGAACCAGATGTATATCCACTCGATGGGTCCATAACAAACATAGAACCGTTTAACAACTTGGTTTAATTTTAAACAATTGCTGTCCTCCATAACTGTGCACTAACATTCATAACAAGTACAACCGCGTTTTATACTTTTTGCCGGCACTACAACTCGGAATTTATATAGGGCATGTTGTTACGATCATACTTTAGAAAAACTCTTGTGTTATGTTATGACTTATGGGCCTCCACCCGCAAATTTACAGGTTTGACGTACTAGCGTCGCGATGCGCCGTCCCGTACACGCCATCTACCGGAGCTATCCACAACCTTCAAGAGAACCCTTTGAAAGAGCGACACGCTAAAAAAAATCTGCTAAAAATAACTTATAACCTGAGCATTTTTTATTACACCATTCCCAAGAAACTATTTATTAGTAATGCACAATACAAGGCAACTATTAAAAAACAGCTCAATAGACCAATATCAGATAATAAACAAACACCATCAATTCGTATCTTACCGAATCATTTTTATGTATCCCTTTGAACTCGAATATTCCTCTCAGTCACTTATCCAGAAACGTAAAACTAAAATGCGGGGCACTGTTTGCTCTGCTAATAGAAGAAATGACCCGCTTATAGAGACAGAGGAGAACATATCCCAAATATAAATGGAAGGGTCCAATTATACTTAGGGTATATCATGAGCAATTGGACTAAAATTATACAAAGCGAATACGCAACTTGATCTACATGCGCGCATCGTGGGTTGCATAACCAAACACAAATTTCAAATTCAATTTTTTATAGAGGCTCAACTTTTAAGTTATAAAGCTTCTAGTGCTTTAAATTTGCAACATTTCTAATAAGAATCATTAAAATCGGAGTAGTTCCTAAATTAAGTCTCAGTTCCCAGTATCTATTCAAATAATCTTTCTAAATTATTAATAAATCTAACTTGCTGTGTATAAATTGAATAAAGTAGGGCTTTCATTTCAATAAAATAAAATATCTTTAATTGCTAGATACCTTCGATATGGAGCTGAGCGATTCAGAAAGATCAATGTCTATGGTAAGTACCTGAACCATCAATGATCCAGATAGATCCAAAGGAACAGTATCATCAATAATTATTTTTATTAACAGAGCTCCGAGTCATCAACTGAGACGTTGCCTGGTGGTCCCCCAGACCCATCACCGGATGTGAGCGTGTTACTTCTGCCTCCGCCAACCGCTGAGCGTGGTCCACAGGCAGAACTAAGCGAATTCCTGATTCTTCACTCGCCACGTCCTGACCAGCGCGACTCTACGGCCAGCTTGCCGGAGACTGCGGAAACCCCGGGGTATTCCGGAGATGGCGAATTTGCCGGTCATCACTCAGGCTACGAAGCTTCCGGTGAAGGTTCGAGCACTTCCGAGCATCATTCCTTAGGCCAAGATGAAGCTGGCCCTAGCGCCCCATCTCGCAGCGGTTGGGCTTCCCGATTCAACACTCATTCGTCAACTCCCGAAGATTCGCTCACTTGGAGGCGTCATCGTCAAGGTGTTGGCCACTCAAGTTTCATTCCGGTCAACGCGGATACTGTATGTTTTGTTTGGGATTATCGGTTTTGTTTTTGAGCATATTTGTTTTCTAGCACGATAGTGTGAGGTACAGGAGGTACCGCAGGACTAGGGAGTGGAGCACACCCTCGACTACGGATGCGGAAGGCGCTGGAGAACCAGGACATCCCAGATCCGAGTTGCCGAGGCACCTTATAAGACCTGATACCACCGCAGAAGAAGTAAGGATTTTTTGTTAATTACGTTCAGAAGGAAATTTAAGTTTTTCTTTTGTAGGTAAATATGGATGTGTCTCTAGATGACTCCTCACAAGATGAAGATGAATGGTACCAGGATCACGGAGACAATGTCGATGATAGAATTGACAGCGAGGGAGAAGATATGGAGGATATCGGGCAAGATATTGATCTCAATGGTGACGAGGACGATATTGAGCAGATTCTCCTCTTGGGGCCCAGAAGCAGTTCCTCCAGCGAGGAGCTCTAGATTCCTTTCTGCAAATTATTCTAAATTTTCGTTAGTTAATTTAATTGCATCAAAAATTCAAGGCTGATGTTCCTGTTTCATACGATGTTGCTTATGTTGTGATATAAATTTGTTTGTTAAATAAAGATTTGGTTATAATCCTGCGTTTTAGTGCTGAAATTAAAAATAAGCAGATTTGTGAGTACGAAATTTTTATTGAAAAAGTACAAAATTACAAACGCTTAGAAAAATATACAGGAACAAAATAATACTGTCAGCACAGAGTATTCGAGCGACTAAACAAAATACCATTAATAATTAATATCAGAAGGTCAAATTACACTACAAATTTAAGTTAACACCAAAAAACTGCAGAAGGCACTTTGCCAAGTACTTTGGTTTAATGATAATTACCACTAACACAGCCATCACGTTACAATAATACATTACAACGATAAACACAACATCAAATTATAAAACCATTAGCGTGGTGGCAAGCCATACAACTAAAGCATGGTGCGTGGACATATGGAAATCGTAATCCCATTTATAATAGATTTCCATCAAACTACTAGCTGAATATGCTTCATCCATGATACAGCCCAAATAGGCCAGGTGATACCAATTCATAATCATATTCAATCCGTTGAAAAGCAGAGCGAATGGGTTCAAATAACCCATAAAGTGGGGACAGTTAGCCCTACACGGAAAAATCTTTACGCATAAGTTAAACCTTTCCGACAATGCGTCCTGGCAGACTTTTTGCCCAAACGACAAGCATCCCAAACTCAGCAGCACCAGGGTAACGCGTATATTCAATCCGTGCAGCATCGCAGAGAAAAAGAACGTGAAAAATATGGCATATCTTCTTCCAACTTCGCAAAACGGTAAGTAAATATCTAAAAGAAAAATTTAAATTAGTTTTACTGTGATTAAAGAATGATAGTTTATAAGCAGTTAGCAGAAAAAAAACAAGCACTTAAAATGTAGTATTGGTACTTACGATAAAATACAGGATGGTTTATTAGCTCATTGACACATTTTAACATTATTGAGTCAAGAAGAAACCTTTGATCTATCAAAGTTATCAATTAAGGTAAAAAATCAACCTGTTTATTTATCTGCATTTTCTCTAATGGCACTGTTCTATTTTAGTTGGTTAAATTCAAGCTATTTTTACTTGTTGTAGCAAGAAATGGCAAGAATAAGCACCTATGTAATAAAATAAGAAAAACAAGCATAATGTGGAGACCCTAAACGATTTTGGTTAGCTTGCAGTAAAATAGTAGAGCGCAGATTAAACTAAAAATATACGCACGTAATTTCAAGAAGCGGTGCACGGGGATGTTCCAATTTTTGACCACAACAGCTACAGATCTGGGAAATTCGACACTGAGTGGTTTGGTGCAGCAATATTTCCAATTTCCAGACTCGTCGGTTACGGTATTGAAACCAGCGGTGAGCATCGTAAATTCGGCCATATAGCAAATAAAATAGTTGCTACACCGGAACGCCCACGCGTCGCGAATTGCAATGCGCCATCTGCAACATAGATAAGATTGATTTATTATTTAGTTATTTATTCGAAACGGTGTTTCAACGTACGGCGAAGGGTGTTGAGTCACCACGAGCATCCTTTGGATACAGTTCGATATCACCATGTTAAGCATGGCATACGTCAAGACTTGCACCATTTTTACTGGCCACCTCCAGTTCTAAAAGAACAATTTGAATAATATCAAAAATCAAAATATTGGTAAACGTACTAATTTCGAATGAACTACGTTATGAAGCCTGTAATCTTGAATCGAGATCCACGGACCAAATAGAATTGTAGCTGGGCAAAGCATGTACCCCCAATATTCGCTCATTGTGACCAGCATAATCCTACTTTCCTCTGTGGTCAAACTTATGAGTTTCATAGCCATCAACATGATCACCCCGCGGCATTCGGTCCAATTGCGATAATCAGGATATAAAAATTCTCTACGAAAGATCATTCGTATTAAAAGAGAAGAGTATAAAATAAAATACCTACCCTGTGATTAAAATGAAGCATACAATTGCGGATACAAGATAGACAGGTCGCACCATTTGCAGGTTGGTCCCCATGACGTACTGAATTCTAAGTACCACGGCGAAACCAAACAAGCAAAACGTAAGGATTAAACACAAATTCCGCGGGAATGAATTCGTGTTTAGTAACAGCATCCCGGTTATGACCGACATTAAGTTGTATTTCCTTGGGGAGTAGCGTCCTGCAATAAACTCCGAATTAGAATCAATATAAATCTAAGATAAAAGAATACGTACTCCATCGCACCATAACGTTGAAAATTAAATTCATTACCAAAACTGTAACCAAGCGGCGCGTTAAGTCGTCAACAGAAGGCTTCACGCAGAATAGTAATATGTCTTTGATATAGTCGCTCATCTCTATGTCCCTAAACATGGTCACGATTAATAATAAAACAACATTAAATACGGAATTTTCTTCGGAAATAAAATTCTTACATGAACGCGTTGGAAGAAAAATATGATGGAAGTACGATGGTCCAAAATGCGACCAGCAATATAATCTCTATAGTCCATTTCACCAAGTTTGAAACGAGCGAGCAGCAGAACTTTATTTTTTCCAAGATTCCCTCAGGCATCCTAATAATTTCCCTAAGTCAATGTTTTAACCTAAAATTCCAATTTAAATTAAGACTAAGGGAGGGTGTAAAATGTAAACATTTCAACACATGACACTCAGGTATTTACTCAATTCCGACATGGAATTTCAAACCGGCTATACAGGATAATAGCCATAAATGTCAACAAACAAGGCAATCTGACGGGGTACATTCCGAAATCGCATTCTCAAGGTCAACCATTCATAATATTAATATTATTTATTATTAGGTAGACTTACCCTATCAAACGATCTTTAGCGGTACAAAAACTGGCCGAAAACCTTGTTTTACAGTTTTTCCAACGTGTCGTAGTAATAGTTTTAACGCGTTTGTACCTAAAAAGAATTACCAGTGAAATAGACTTTTGACCAGCTCTGTATACTACACAAACTTTCGTGGATATCAATTTTACCTTTTGCTTTCAAATATTAGTTTTTTGGTATCCTAGTTTAGAGTAATAAATAGACGAAATGACGTATTCTATTTTGAAAAGGCAAGCCCCTCGCCCTAAGCTCAAAAATATTCTTTTGTTTATATTACAGGCCAGTCTGGATCAGTAATTCGTCTCACATTTTTGTATATAAACAGAATCGAATCTACGTTGATTTTTTATGGCTGTTAGAAAGCAGAAGCTTCGGGAATTTGTTTGAAAAGAGGTATTCCATTTCCAAATATAGCCATAGGAAATGAAAACATTTATATGACGATGACGGGGTATACATAGGATGCAAGCAGCTCAATAAAAATGCTAATATAAATCATTGTAGATTCAAAACCGGTTTGTGGGTGGTATATCCTTTTATTTATTATACCATTTGATTCCTTTCGGGATTATTGGGGAAAGATATAGTGCAGAGTCGTCTTAATATACTTAATATACGATAGAAAGCCGACGATTATTTCGTTATTAAGATAACAATAGCAGTCTGCTAACAAAATATAATGTTTTGTTTAAACCAGTTTCAAATTATAGGTTATCAAAATTGTGATTGCTGCTATTAAATACTCTTAGAAAAGTGTTCGTATAGTAAAGAAACACACCCTTAGACAAATAATATGTTTTTATAATATTAAGTTCGACATTCTTTGGGTTTAAGGGTTGGTGGCCGACGAAAAAAAACGTGTTTTTGAGAAATTGGTAACGCACTACCAACAGCGTAACAAGTTGTTCAATTTGCAACTTCAACATCTCAGGCACATCGCTGAGATGTTTTTGTGCTGTCTGGGTAGATGACAAACTGTCCCAAATATAAAGCAATTTCGATTTTGTAAAAACTTGTAGAAATACATCGGTCGCAACATGTCGCAAAATGTATCGTTGTATAGTTGCGTCAAATATCCATGCAACCATGTGCGCCGTTACAAAATGTTCCAGAAATACAACAATTTTTTAGTAATAAAGGGTCACGTAGTCTGAATAACTATACTATTAATCATTTTGTAGCGTTTTCGTTATTTTATTTGTTGTAAATGGCATTGATAGAGACCTATTCGTATTTATTAGTTGGGATTCTAAAACTGAGACACAACAAACATGAAAATTACAAAAATATTTAAAAAAATACCCAATAGCCCATATTGTTCGTTAAATTGCAAATGCATTCACCCTGAAAAATCTCCGTTGATTTTATGGTTGTGTCATTTTGTCCACATTATTTTATGACATTAGCCACGGTTGTGACCCCTGTGTGCTCGGCAACGTATCTTATAGCATATTGATATTAAGTGAATTGCAAGAAAATTTGCTGCCTTTCTATCGTTTATTAATGTGTAATTAATAATTTTTATTAAGAATATTATTTGAATTTTAGATTTGGTCTGATTGCTGATTGAAGAATTTTTATTACTTTGATTCTGGAGAGAACATTGTTAATTTTTTATAAGAATTTCCAGGCCGTGTTCATCGAGCAAGGCCTAATGTATAATGAGCAATTGGCAACTGGCCTACAAGTCTGAAAATTCTGTGATAACGATCATTGACAACGAAATTCAAAATTGCTATCATTACTATTATACGTAAACACTTAAAAGACAACAATACTAACTCAACTAGTTAATAATAATTGTTGTTATATATAAGCCATAGTAGACAAATTTTTGAAAAACACATGTCCGGAAATGTATTGTTTGAACGTTGGAGAGAGTCGGAGGATTGAACCAAACAGCATAGGAAAAATAGTGCCATGTATAGGTATCATATGACGGCATTTTTAAAGCCAAATAACATTTGTGTGACTTTTTTTATTATTTATCGTCTTTGAAAGAAGTTAATGGGAACCGTTTTGTAATTTTGATCCCATTTTTTGGCCCATTTGGGTTATCTTTAATTCTTTTTAGAGACGTTAAACAAATAAAGTTTTACATACAAATTATTTATATATTCTATAATTTATTAAGGCTCTATGCAGTACCTAAACGGTGTCAGGTGTGTGGACATGAGTTCGATATCAAACGTTGAGTATACTTTATGTATATTTTATTATTATTTTTAACACCCACTATATTTAAGATAAACAGCTGAAACAGTGCAAAAAGGTGCGAAGTTCTACTGTACTACTGTATCTACTGTCCTGTGAGGCTATTATTTTTATTTTCTCAAAATTCTCATTTTTGTGAGGTGTACGAAAACTTTTGTGGGTGACTGTAAACAGACTTATGGCTCAATTTTGAATTTTAAACATTAAACTGTTAATCAGCAGTTAACTGAAATATGTTTTGTCTTTTACCGGACTATGTTTAGTAGCAATAAAGAAATGTTTTCTAAATACATAATCTTTATTATCATTTTCTGTGGTGGTTGGAGAGGATCGTACTGCAAGTATTTAGGCTTAGGGTCAATAATGTCGTCTGTGGGCGAAGCAAAAACGCGGTCACGCGAATAGTATGTTGAAATTGGGTTCATTTGCCTTCGTTCTCAATGAGCGTTAGCCATTTTGGCGCCAAGTATTTATTCTCCCTACTTCCTTGGTCCGTGGCGTCCCGCGTCGGACCGGTCGATGCTTTGGCGGTGACGGAGTCACGCATATTCCCCTGCTGGCCTGTAGCCGTAGTAATTTTCTCGTGCCGTGCAGAACTTGTACGTACGTAGAACTGAGTGGGTGTAGTACGTATATTAATCGCGACACAAGTTATAAGTAGGTGTTACTTTATAAATACAATTCCAAACGAAATTTCTGAGATAAGCAAGATGAGTACGCCAGTGAAGAAGGTGCCGATTCACCTGCAGGTAGGCAAACAGAGGCCAGAACAGGTGTATTTGTTAAATTATGCAATGCCGTAAGCACACATAGGATGCGAAATAGTTTACAGTTAGAGGAAGTCTTATTTCCGGATTATATTACTCATTTATATTCTAAACGCTCCCTTTCGGTAGTCTAAACGCGCATTAGCATGAATTTCCCGTTTGACGATAGCGCAAACTATTGATTTTCTGATATTATCGACGGTTTTTTCAAACTGGAACGAACCGTACCCGAATTTTCTAATCTAATTATCTAGTTCATCTCATTTAATTAGTACTGTATCGCCGATACACATCGCAAAAACCGGCATGCTTCACAAAACTCTATAAATAAACAATATTACGCTCCTAATAAACACTGCATATTCGGCATCTGCGTATGTCATTATTACAAAAGTAATTTTTTTGAGCTGTTGAAACTCTGTTGTAATTGTCTGCTGTAATTATAATGTGCTAATTAAATTGTATGCGCAATTATAGGGGCACAACTGTAAACTGTTATCTGGTAACTGTTTCAACACATTTTCCAGTTGTTTTCTGTGATAATAAATATTGTAGGTGTTAGTCAAATAAATGACAAAACGCCGCACGATAAAAATACAATTTATACAATTATCTCAATAATTTAAATATAGGACTAATTAACACTAAAGAGATTAATTTATCTAATCAAAAACAAATCGATTTTTTAACTACACACTCGAAATTTACTCATAAGTTTGGAACAGTCCTCAAAATAGGTCAGATCATAATCATTGTCGATTACCTTTCCTCTTATCACCACAACTAATATTATTCTTTTCAAATTCAAGAGTTCTCAAAATAGACTGCTTATCAAGAATGGCAAAGTGGTGAACGAGGATGAAATTTTCGAGGAGGACATCTACGTCGAAGATGGAATTATTAAGCAAATTGGTAGGAATCTCATCATTCCAGGGGGAACTAGGGTAATCGACGCGAGGGGACGCTATGTCTTCCCTGGAGGTATCGACCCCCATACGCATTTCGAGATGGAATTCATGGGGGCCACATCCGTCGATGATTTCTATCAGGGTACTAAAGCTGCCATAGCCGGCGGTACAACAATGATTAGTAAGTATTCGAAAAATATTACTCAACTTACGTCAATACCCTATGCTAACAGTACAATATTGTTATCTTTACGCCAAATACGCTTATCAAATAATTTAATGGTTACCATCCCAAATTCCAATAGTTGTAAAATACTTTTGTAATGTTATCTAATGTTTGATTACGCATGGCCTTTAAAGAAAATACACTCAGGGACACAGAAAAACGTACACCAAATATTTTGCTAAACTTTTATATTTAATAACTTTCGTGATTAAAGACGGAATTATGGATTTAAGTTATTTTTTTATCATATTGTAAACAAATTTAACAAGATTAGACCACCAGATTGTTTGACCTCGTATAAACTGCAATTTTTCTTTAAAATTCAAAAGCCTGTTTATGTTCTTGACAAATTTGTTTATGTACTGTAAACATAATCAAAATAAGTTAAAGTTTACAAAAGATTTGAACATTTAAAATGTCCTAAATGTATCATAAAAATCGTTCACACTTTACAAAAGTTATACCATCCAATTAGATCGAAATATTACGTGTCCTGTGCAATAAATTATTAACCAACATTTCATATTCATTTTTTCGATATTCTTCCAACTAAAATACTCTTAAAAAACCTGACAAAAAGAATTAAAAATTAACTGTTATTTTTCGAATTTCAGTGGATTTCGTATTACCGAGACAGGGTGAGTCGCTTCAGGACGCGTATTTTAGATATAGGGAAAAGGCGGATACCAAAGTGTGTTGCGATTATGGTCTACACGTAATAGTAACTGCTTGGACGGACAAGATTAAGGGCGACATGGTAGCGTTATGCTCGCAGCACGGTGTAAACTCGTTCAAAATGTTCATGGCTTACAACATGATGATGAATGATGGCGATCTGTACTCCGTGTTCGACCATTGCAAGAGTATTGGCGCTGTTCCGATGGTCCACGCGGAGAACGGTCACATCATTAATAAAAATGTTGAGAAATTACTGAGCAAGGGCATAACGGGCCCCGAGGGACACGAGATGTCCCGGCCGGAAGAAGTTGAAGCTGAAGCTGTCAACCGAGCTTGTACTATCGCTCAACAGGTAAGATTTTATTATATTTGTTCAAATTATTTCAAAATTTGTATGGAAATCAATGACATATTTGTGCTATCATAACCTTGATCTTTATGTACAAGTCCTGTAAGGGTCAATCTTGGTTATTTAGTTGGTTTTTAATGAAAAATTAGATCTTTTGGTTCTAAAACATCTGGTAGCAATTATTGGGGTTGTATTCTAGCAAAACTCACCTTAATTTGTCCAGAGGAGTCCCTAGCAGTGGGAAAATGTGCTTTGTTTCAAGAGGAAAAGAATAACTGTCAAGTAAGGAATCTGCCTTACCAACACCGGTTATTTTAAATTTTTACATTTTTACTTAATTTATTTATGATAAAGCAAATAAAAACAACCAATTCGTTTGCAACATTATAAATTTATTAATCCTTCATATCTTTAACACAAAAATTTAGAATTTAGAATCAAAATTTCAATTTAATTTAATAAAAGGAGATGGTCTTTGCTAGCATTAACAATTTCGACATTCAAATACGTGTTCCTGGCACGAGCAAAAAGAAACAATAGCACCATATCTTCAACAGGCATCTGGAAGCCTACATTGGTGCAGACTAGCCGGTGGAACACAGAGAAATAGATGCTACAGGGCCTCGGTATCACCTTTAGCAAACATACTATCTCTTCTTTTACCCTTTTTTGCTTCTCATATTCGGTCAGTTCTTTAATTTTGGGCTCCTCATCAGTAGCCATGAATCTATAAGTAAAAAACAATAAATCTTGGTGTTGTTTATTATTTGTTGTACTATTAATTACCTGTCTAAGCTGTAGAATTTGAATGGTAGCAAAAACTCGCAAGAGTACTCATGAGCAAACTGTCAAACATGACAGAAACATATAACTCAAGCTGCTTGGATCAACTCCTCTATACAAAGAGAAACATATAACCCAAGCTGCTTGGATCAAGTCCTTTTTACAAAGGGTTATAATTTCTACCCAAATTACACTGTTAAAATATGTAAAATGCATATACATATACATTGTATTGTAGATTAACAAAGGGGACGTGAGATATCATAGAATACCTCTTCTAGAAGCCAAATAAGTGTTAATTGGAACTTTTTTTTCATTTAATACGATTCAAGGTAGCCCACAAATAAAAATAGAGAATTACCTACAATCTTTTATTGTTCGATACTGTAAATACTACATATTTGTATTTGTTGTATTTTCTTCATTATTAATTATTTGGCTCATTGATGATGACAACCTCATTGCGAGTCAGACTTTCCAACTTCCAGTCATTGTCTTCGAGCGACATCTCCAGTAATAAATCAAGAGCAACTTCCCTTTTTATTTTGATGCCCGTTGATAGGCGTACACTTTTGTGTATAAATGAAAACAGTAGAGGTTTGGGGCAATCCCTAATCACTCTTCTCATTGCTGCTTTCACAATTTGAGTCTCTTGATTTGGTACACCCATAATAATGAATAAATACCTGTGTTACTATAGATTAGAGCGATAGGATTTTTTCTAGGTATACCGTGTAGTTGTCGTTGTTTTGCAGTCGACGAATAACTAATTTCATTGCAACTATTTATATCCACTTAGGTAATTGGAGTCTTGTAAATTATCAATGAGCTTAGTAACTTAGATTAAGGTATCACTGAGTATCCGGTTACATGATGATTATAAATATGTAATTGATTTTTTTATTATATTATTTGATTTATACTTATTTGTACTGTACCTTTTTCTGTTTTTTGTTATTAGTATTTCTCGTAATTTACTATATAGGAGATATAGTTTCTCTCTTTCTCTCTCTGTCTTTTATTTTTTGTTTTTTTTTTCTATTCTTACAATAGCATGTAATTTTTGTAGGTAGATAGTCCTTTGTATATAGTGCATGTAATGAGTAAATCGGCTGGTTTTCTTGTAAAACAAGCCCGCGAGAAGGGCATCGAAGTTATTGGCGAAACACTGGTTGCCGGTTTGGCTTGCGATGGCTCGCACTACAGGCACCAGTGCTTCCAGCATGCTGCGGGGCACGTTTTGAGCCCCCCGCTCAGGCCTGACCCCTCAACACCACAATTCCTTCTGAATTTCCTAGCACAGTAAGTTTATTTACGTTTTTTTTTGTTTTTAATTGGGTGTCTCTTCTTTTATATGTTTGTTTCTTGCTTGGAGAACTTAACAATCTCTAATCCTTTGCTTAACATATAATAGTATATATGTTTGAGATTCCTGACTTCTAGGGATCTTATTTAATATATCAGGAATATCTCTTTGTACGATTCTTTGGTTTTTGAGTTTTATGTGTCATCAGGTGAAAGCGGCTTTATGCGTGGACACGGTGTCAAGCGCGGCGACAGCCGAGCTGATACGACAAAAGCAGTCGGAGGGGCAAAATGTCTTCGGGACGGTGTTTGCTTCGAACTTAGCTTGCGGCGGGGACTCACATAACCCTGACGCGGTTACTAGCCCACCTATTCGCTCGAATCCAGATACCCCCACTCAGCTAATTGGGTATCTTGGATCGTAAGTGTGCATTACATTTTAATAATGCTAACTAAAAACTAACGCTAATTTGTTTTGTGTCTCACACCAACAAACGTATAGAATGCAAAATGAACTAATATATTATATCGTAGGGATGTTTTACAATTGACCGGTAGTGATAATTGCACATTCAACAAAACGCAGAAGGAAGTTGGAAAAGGGAACTTTGCGAAGATCCCTAATGGAGTTAACGGTGTAGAAGATAGGATGTCTGTTATCTGGGAGAAAGGAGTCCACTCGGGGGCCATCGATCCAACAAGATTTGTTGCCATAACTAGTACAAACGCTGCCAAAATTTTCAACATCTACCCGAGAAAAGGTTGCATTGCCGTGGGGTCCGACGCTGATATTGTGATATGGAACCCCACAAAAACCAGAGTAATCTCAGCCAAAACTCACCACCAAGCTGTAGACTTTAATATCTTTGAGGTAAAAACTTCCCATGAAAACTATTAGTTATAATTGTTACCTAATTGCTATAATTGTAACCTAATTTTCTTGAAGGGTATGGAATGTCATGGTGTTCCCGAATTTGTAGTCGTAAACGGTAGGGTCTGCGTGGATGAGGAACAGATACGTGCCGTCCAAGGGTATGGGCGTTTTGTGGAGACCCCCGCCTACCCCCCACATGTCTACAACCCCGAAAAGTTGGCCGATATCAGGGCTTGTAAGAACGGCGGGATCAGTCAAGTCGAATTGACCAATAAACTTGAAAAAATCGAGTTGGATCCTAAGGCTTACGTAGCCTCAACTCTACCGAATTCTGCAGTGTCAACCCCCTCATGTAGGGGTGCCAGACCAGAAGGGCAACGTAATATACAAGAGTCAACGTTTTCTGTTAGTGGTAAGTTTGGAATTTCTTTAGGGGAAATTTGAGGTTATTTGTGTTACTTTTTGCAGAAGATACTGATGTGGAGAGGAAGTCTTGTATAAAGGTACGAAACCCTCCTGGCGGAAAGTCGTCGGGATTCTGGTAATCGTTCCGGACGTTTCAAAACTGAAAATGAAATCTGCTGGTACCAAAGTTACTCTTCCAGTATAAACGATAGTATAAGTATTTTTTGTTCATGTACGTATCGGGAAGGAGTGGATGTCTTTTGTAACAGCTCAAGATGCTATTATTATTATACTACGTGTTTAATATTTATACTGTTAATCATTGTTTTGTTAATGCCTTCTTTCGTACTAATCGTCTTTACGTAGGGCCTCCTTTTTACTAGCTAACATCTCTATTTACGTTATACACGCCTTTTTGGTACTTGTTATTATATTGTAGCTTTCGACGTTTCCTTGACCATTGTGCTAAAACTCGACGTAAGGCAAGCTCCTATACTTCAGTTTACCGTTATATCACCAAATTAATGAATGTACATCACCTCATATATACCAATATTTAATACAGTGTTACGATACTAGGACTCCTTTTTTATTTCTTCCTTTTATTTTTAACCTCGATAAATAATACAAAAAGAGATTTTGTTTGAAAGTCTTTATTAAAAAGACGTCAGTCACAGAAAATTTTGAAACAATACATAATATTTTTTATTACATTACTATTAAACTCATATGCCAAAATGTCACAACAAATTTAGAAACAATAATTATTAAGCTAATATGCCGAAAAAATACAATCATCATCCTGATTTCACGGAACCACTTATTGCATCTCCATCAACGAAGGGCTGGGATCTAAGCAGGAGCGTCTGCTCTGCAATGGATTGGGTGCGTACTTATGGCGTTTGCCAACGCTTGGGTGCCACAATCCGTCGTTCACTCCTACGATGGTGGTATCGGAGCCTACGTTTGGAGCCATGGACCTTAGGGAAGCGTTCGACTCCCGCTGCTTCTTGACGCGTATGATTCTATTCGCCCAGCACATACACCATCTCATAAGCCACGTTCCTTCTTCGGCCGTGTCAAGTTGTTCGTTGATGCGGATCTGCACTGATAGGAACTTATGAACCAGCAGGACCACGCCCAAGGGTGCTATGACCCAAGGACCATACTTCAGGAGCATCAAAAGACAGCTCACAGTTGGTGCTAAGAAATAAACGAAAAAATAGAATTTCGGCAAAATCGCATTTTGAGAGTCTGATTTTTTTTTTTTGTAATTTTTTTCATGTATAAAATTATAAAATTAATCGGCTTTCATATACTTACGTTCCTCGGGGGGGTAGAAGCGGTCCCGGACATAATCAAGGAGATAATACTGCGGAATTTGCAAGAAGAAAGTCATCTTGACTGTACGACGATCTGCACAAGAATGAGAAAACGCGGCGTCATGCTTGCCGTTGTTTTAGCGGGACTTCCGGTTTGTTACTTTACGTCACTTCCGTTTCCGAACAAACGTCAAACCCGCCAAAAAATGCGATTTTAAAGATAATAACTCATTATAAGGTTGATTAGATGCAGTAATAAATTTTAGAGAGTGTTAAAATTCTTTATAGTCAAAGTTAGATTTTTTTGTATTGACAATGTGGATTTCGTTCAATTTTGTTTCACCCTGTATATGTGTAACAGTCAGTTCGTTCCAAACTGTATTTGATTAGGCAACCAAGTAGACATACGTTGTGAAATTGTTGATTAGGCAACTAAACACACATATAATACTCTCAGTATTCTCGGAACTTTTTCTTTTCAGGAACAGTAATTATCACAGTATATTATAGAAAATCGATAACAGTAGTTAAAAATATAGAAGCGTTTTATTGTATATATAAGATAACATAGCAATAAACAACAATTAGGCCTTAAAACTATTGTGATGTTGACTTATTAAAAAAAAACACTCAAAAAATATATATTAATGTAATCACTAACATCACTGTTATTCCTCCTGTTGGAACTTCTGCTTAAGCGCTTCGAAGCTGTTCACAGTATTGTCCTCAAGATCATCATCCCACGATGGGAACAATGACTCAAAGGCTTCCGGCTCTTCTCCTTGTTTAATGATAAAGATAACAGTAGATTCACGCCCTTGTCCTTTCAATTTTTTCTGCAAACATAATAAAGTTAAGGATGTTACACGAGAAATAAGTAGTTAGAATTTTACCTGGATTAAAGCATAGCTCTTTTCCTTCTCCATCAAGTCAGAGTTCTTCCCAACCCAGATGAAGACCTCATTACCGGCATCCAAAATCATAACATCATCTTCAACAAGATCCTCTTGTGTGAAGTTATGGATTTCCTCAACCTTGAATCTATTGTTCGATTTAATCGCTGCATGGAACAATTGCGTCGATAACGGCTTAAGCTCGTCCTCGAACGTCTTCTTATATTCAGTCTTTCCTCCAAGAGCATCCCAGAACTCATCGGGTTCCTCTCCTTCCGCCACTCTTGACGGACTTGAACCTGGAGCCAAAATCTCCAAGAATCCTTCAGCCAAATTCCTCTCTATTTCATCGGAATCTTCCCCAGCCCAAATCCAAGAGTTCTCGTCGTTTTCAATGATAAAGACGTCGTCAGACTCCAAGGAACTTGCTTTTGGTTCAACTTGAACCGCTCTTACATCAACCTCAGTCGTACCTCTAACCCTGTAAACTCGAGTTTCACTTTCGACGTACGTATCGTGTTCCTTTATGTTCTTGAATCCGGAGACGTGACCGCCTAAGAAAACGATCATCTTTCCTTTGAACATATGAAGGAAATGCTTTGGTTCGTGGCCTTGCACGACGCGAATTTGTGTAGCTTTGCCTCCAAGTTCGTTATCCAAAGTAACAGCTTGTAACGCGGATGCGGCCTTCTCATCCTGACTACTAGCTTTTCCTTGCCACATATAGATGATCCATTTATTTCCCCCATAATTGTATTTGATGACGTAAGAATCACCACCAAAGAATTTCCCATAGTTTTCTGGGTCGACCTCTGCGAGTTCGAAGTTTTCAATTCTGAAGATTTGCACATCTCCGGTACCGTCATCGGGCATGAACTCTGGTGCGTCTCCGGAGCTCTTGAGCTCGAGTTTGGTAGGTGGTGCATCATCTGCGGATCTGATAAGACGCGTGTAAGTTTCACCAGCGCTCTTCCACGTTTGGAAGTATTGCTTGAAGATCGCTGGTTCGGCATTCTCGACAATTCTTTGGACTTGCGTCCACGCTGGGTAGTTCTTGCTTTGGATGAATTGTTGCGCCTTGTTCATCGCTTCCGTTCGTTCTTTAGTATTGCATTTCTTGCCCACCCAAACGTATATATTCGCGGCACCGGTCTCCAAGATGAAGCAGTCGTTGGTATCCAAAGCCGCTTGTTGGAAGGGTTTAACGCCGATTGATCGAATGACGAGTTTTCCAGTACTATCAGAAACGCTAGACAAAGTAACAGTCTTTTCTTCGTCGCTTTCAAATTCATCATCGCTACTTTCGGCGGTTTCATCAGGAACATCATCCAAAGAACCACCGCCTAACGCTTCAAAGTATTCCTCAACCTCTGAAGCATGGGCAGATTCGTCCAAAATAAGGACTTTACCCCTTCCCGAATGGTCCTGATCCCTGACCTGGTTAGCAGCACTGATAGCCTTCAGTCTTTCAACTCGCTTACTCTGAGGACCGACGTAGACATAAATGGTCTTTCCAACGTCCAAAATAAAGCAATCTCCTTTGTTCATAGACGCAATGCTAACAGCAACTTGCTTCACACGGATGTTGCGTTTGCCTTTAACGTGGAAGAGTCTGGTTTCAATGGCGTCTCTATCGACTTGCGTGAAACCGGAGGCGACACCTCCAGGGGCGTACCGGACTCCATTCTTGAAGTGCGAGAGGAAAGCTTGCGATTCGTGATTTTGGACTTCGCGGTATTGTATCGGACCACCGCCAAGTTGGTCGTCGAGTTGCACGGTCAAGATTGCTGCTGTTCCCGCTTCATCTTGGGAAGTTTCTTTCCCCAACCAAAAGTGGACGTCCCAACTGAAAACTCCCCTGTTTTCTTTAGTCTGAAGGAAAGAGAAAAACATGTTGTTGATTTGTTTCAGTAGGATAGGACAATTGTTATGAACTTACGAAAAGAACAATGTACGAATCTCCGGTGAAGAATTTTCCGTAGTCGTTCTTGGGGTATGCGACAGGTTTGAAATTCTGCAAAAGAATTTTTATTACTGTCTTTTATTAAACCTAATAAATCATTAGGAGACGTTTCCATGCGGCGGGGACGATGAAATTTTTATATATCCTGTTTCTTTCCTAGTTAATTCGACTGTGGGAATGTGCTGGTGGCATGGAACTCAAATAAAACGCTTAAAAATAGAATTTAGCATGTTGTGGACTGAAACCATCACTATAGGTTAGCCCAGTAGTAAATTTTACGGTTTGTTTGAGTTTTCGGTAAATAAAGTTGGTAATACACAGCATAGTGAGGTATTGTTGCGGGAAGTATATTAAATACAAGCCTAACTTAATATTTCTTAGTAAATTTTAGAGTACATATATGTGACGTAAATAATAATTGAATTCATTCGTGCCAAGCCGTAAACAATAACGATGCAATAATTCGCAGATTTATTGGAATTACAAGAAACGAAAACACGTGTTAGGTTCTATTTTTAGTTTTGTGAGATTTTAGCCTCCCGAAATAAGGAATATTTATGCATGTTGTCACGTTAAAAAATAATGAAATTTAAAATAATATTTTACTGAATAGTCGAACAACATCCTGATAATATGCCAAAAAAATGCCCCAGGATAAGCGAAACAAACAAAAGCTCAATCATACTCTAGCATATAAAAATGAGTAACTCCAATGATTGCAATATTTACTAATTAACATATATATTTATAATTGTTAGTTATTATTATCGGAGATTTGTCGGTTGTTTCGTTTCCGTTCACGATAAATAAAGATTTCTTCCGACATAAAAAGATAGAAAAAAATAGAAACTTTTTATTTTCGGACATTTTAAGCTGAAAGATTTCTTAGTGATGATTCTTAATGCCAGAGAAATATTTTTCTTACGTTAATCAACTTAGAATTAAACCAATGTAACGAAAAAAACCTTGTTTAGACCTTGGTACGTAAACAATTGCTTTGTTCAAATTAGCTACATGAAAACAAGCAATGATTCATCCGACGTCACTTCCTTTTAAGACGACTATTTTTATAATAGAATTGAAAAAGAAAAGAATTTAATGAATAGGCATTTCGAAATTATAAATAAAACGATTAAAACTAATTTATTGGCCGCCACGCAAAATATAGGGCGAACTATTGACAGCATCTGTGTATAATTCATCCTAAAATAAACTTGAGAACTCTGGTGTTAACACTTAACTAATGGAATAAGTAAGTCCTGTTGAAAGATTAGCTCAAACTTTGTTGGCAACCCAATGAAGCTATAAATATGCAATAAATACATATTGTACATAATTGCATTTTGGCACCTTCAATAAATAACTTACAATTAAAGCTAAATTATTATTGTTTGACGATTGTGTGGAGTTTAAAAACGTATTTTATCTCTGATTATTACTTTTATACTTGGAACGTAATCCTACTTATCAATCATGATTATTTGATGTGAGTAACCTGTTGAAAAGATTTTATAAGCCGCTAGAATTATTTCAATATTGCGAAATCAATAGATATCTTAATCTGGTATACATTTTATTACCGCTGATTAGCCAGAAAATGAGTGTTTTTCGGTTCATCAGACAACATGATTCATGACAAAAAACGTAATTTATTTTGATAATCGATTTCACTTAGGTAGGTAACATTTAGTTGCTTTCATCCTCAACCATGGGCTGACCTTTCAAAAATAATTGCCTATCGATACAGGAAACGGCGCATTAGGGCCAAACCTAATAAAAAATGAGGCCTTATAGGACCACCAACAGATGGTGGTAAAGTTATCTTTTTATTATACTTTATCTGCTAGCGTAAACAGCGTTGTTATGATAAAGCATGGCAAATTTGCATAATGTCTGGTATATAAATAAATAATTCTGGATCAATAATGAATGAGTAATAAACCGAGAAAATCATTTTGAAACACTTGACGCTGAAACGGGTTTAGAAATAACTAAACATTTTTGACTGTTACTCGTTATTAGCTGTAATAATTTTTGTTGAATTCAGCAACCCATTTTAGTAGATAAGGCAACAGGCTTCAATAACAGCCAACAGTTAGAATTGCAAACGCTAATAACTTGAATACCTGCTCTACATGCAGTGTGGTAAAATCAATAATTTAGTATTTGTTTTTAATTTTTGTTCGAAAGCAAAAATCTAAAAGGACTTAACAGCGTTTAAAATAATAGCAACTTATATTCATATGCGCTGTAATTCGAATCGTTAGTCTTTATTTATTATTACTTAATTGTTTAAACTTTTCCTCTTGCACAAATATTAACGAAATTATCGATTTTATTAAAACTTTGAAATATTGGAATATTAATATTATAGCTGCCGAACCTAAATAGATATAAAAGTACCTACTTGTTGCTACATATCTACTAAATCACCAACAGATAAAGCTAATATGCGTGACAATTAACAGACAAAACAAAATTAGAGCGCAACACTTTACAAATACAAAATCTCTCACCTCGATTCTCCAGATTTCTAAGCCTGGCGTCTGACCGGCGTTCTCAAATGCTGGCTCCATGATTCTTCCTTTGCCTTTTCCGGTGTTCGTGTTTTTCCCGATCTGTGGTGTCCTTCTACCAGCTGTCGCACTTTCGATTTCGCACACGAGACTGCCGGTGAAAAGCAAAACACACCAGAGAAAACATAACGATCGTTGGAGACACGATATCGGATCGCCTATTTTCGGTCCCATCGTAATAGACCTGCGCCGCAAAACCTGTAAAAAATACGATACTATTGTTGCTATTCCGGATTACAACAATTAAAACAATGTAGGCAGGTTGGTGGATCGATCATTCTGATTACGAAACTTCCACAGTTCGCCTTGGTTTGCTTGCTCAAGATCAATTAGCATGGTCCCGAAATATTTGCACGCATTAGAGAAAATATTAAATAGTTTATGTATTATTTTAAAACATTTCTACACACGAAACGACAAACAATGCATAAAATGGATTAATTATATAAATTAATTCATTAAACTTTCTATATACACCGCGCGTCAAAATTAATACACGTCAAAAAAAATTTCACAATTTCAAAGTTGAGTTTCGATTACGGCTTACAGTACCGGACCAAATCTCAATACCGGGTTTCGGTATTCAAAATTTTTAATAACGGGATACCGGTATTATTGTTAAGTAAAAAGTTTCATCTGAACTTATTAGTCTTTCATTCCATTAAATAGTTACAGCCAGGGATGTAAAAGCGTAATTTACCACATAAATTACTAAATTAATTACCGTAATTAATGGTAATTTACCAATTTTTAATTACCGTAATTTACGGCTTACATTACCGATGGTAGTTTATAGTCAATTTAGATTATCGTTGGTAATTTACCAGTAATTTACCGAAAATTTTAATTACAGTTGTATGTACCCATTTTTTTCTACATAACTTACTATCATTGGTAAATTATCATTTTGAATTACTCGGTAATTTAAGAAAATTTAACTCACCAATTGCAATTTTAATTACGTGGTAATTTAAAATTGAAAGTAATAATTTTAATTTCAGCGGTAATTTACTGAAAAAATTAATTACGGAAATTTAACATCCTTCGTCAGATTGCTAGTTATCTACAAAATAATGACTTTTATTTACCAACCATTTTTATTAACATAAGTAGCATTCATAACCTACAGTGAACGGTATTCATGCCGGTTTAATTTAACAGTTTTAATTTTTAATTACCCGGTAATTTAAACCAGCGTAATTTACAATTTTTAATTTTTATTTGATCTTAATAATTTTAGTTTTAACGGTAATTTACGAAAATAATTAATTACCGTAATTTAACATCGCTGGTTACAGCCGTTTGAAACATTAACAAAACCGTATTTTAACTTTTTAAGAAATTGAGAAACCCAATAAGTCCATATGAAACTTCTTACTCGGAACAAAATTCACTTTTTAGAAAAAAAACCATTAAGAATTTTCATATGGACCTTTTTGGTTTATTTGTTAATCAATAAAATTTTATAATTTTTAATATTATGAATCAAATCTAGTTACTTTGTATTGTTGTAATGGGTATTAATGGTGTTATTTTTTCGGTTTTGCATAATAGAAAATTCAAAATATCTCTTTTTTGCTGTTTTTACTGAAAAAAAGCAGTGGAGATTGACGCTTCCAACGACTGGAGTTATCTTTAAAGACTGTGGAGAAATTATAGACAACTTTCAGTTTTCTTACGGTCGCCATGTCTGATTTTAAATTGTTTAGGGATTATTTTACCTGGTTTACATATAAGTGTAGAACAACTTATTGGGCTGTAGATTTTTTGCAAAGCTTTGTTTTTGATTTTGCTGTGTTTTGGAACTAAAATCAACATCGTCTTTTTTTTATTGAACTAAAATTATGGCAATTTGCTTTCGCTTGTCAACCGGCAGGTCTTTGCTGTTGGTTTTTTACGTAACAAATACAGCTCCAAATGAAAAATATCGAAAAAAGAGGAGTAACGCATGTATTCAGGGTTCAGGTTGATGTTAGAAGTCCTCTTCATGTAAACACTACATAAAAAATTAAAAGACTTGGTTTGAAGTGGTGTGATATACCCGAAAAAAGTTGTATTCAGCTCTGATATAATATTTGCAAAAACAAAGAAAAGAACAAGAACAAGTAACAACCGTCTAAAATTTACCGCTAAACAACAAGTGTGAAACATCATAATTGAAACTGACGAAACAACCATCTAACATGTTAAAATCGAACATGCCGCCCATAACAAGACCAATGATTTATCCAAAATCTTTAAAGATTACTCAAGACACAATTAGATTTCTGGTGTCGTTGCAATGTCCAAAGTCCAAAAATTTCACTATGTATATAAAAAATAATAGGGTGTCCATGGTCCAAAACAAGACAAATGTCATTACCTGTCGATTCTAAATACACCATTCATTTCACATTAAATTGACTCGATATTATGAAAAATGTTGCATAGCCACATGAATCAAGTGAAATTCGTGTACACCAGTAGAGTAGAGGGGGGGGGGGAGGCAGTACCGGTAGAAAATTTCCAAGGCACCAGCCATCAAACTAATGATTTTGCTAATAGAAAAGTGCACCATACAGTATGGTCCATACTTGACTCAAGAAAATACGCCAGCCATATCTAAAAAAGTTGTAACTGATATATTTTCTGTTCAATTTTGAAAACAACGTATAAAGAGTCGAGTATTGTGCAATTTAGTCAAACCGATTATGATTGATTTTAAATTTGATATTTATTTCTAATAAAGAAAATTGTTATTATCGGATTACAATTCAAATAAAAACAATCAGTATTGTTCGTATAATCTCTTTAATCCAATGCACAAATATCTATGACCTATCGGGACCTATGGCTTATACAAATTTTAATTAGTCATAAAGATATATCTGTATAATCTTTTCAATTGTATTCTTAGAAAAATGTAACAGGGAACTTAAAATAAAAGGAGAACAAAGACCTAGCTATTAAATCTAGCTTTAACTTCATTTGCTTGTATCTACTGGTAATCAAAAAGACTTAAGATAAAGATATGTTTCAATTATTCACAATATTTCATAAAGTAGAGGGTGTCCAATGGAACATTTAACATCGCAAGGACGTTGACTTTTGTTGCATTATAAACGGTGACGAAATGATGTTCTAATTTTGGCCACAAGACTTATTGTCATTCTTGTACACATATAGATGTGCAAAACTAAAATTTGAATAAACATTTGTACAGAGTATCGTTACTGATGAATCAACCAACACCTGAACAAAAGAAGCATCAAAATCGTATGAATAATTGGAAATGTTTAGTGGCGCATTTTATTATGTAAAGTTGCCATAAAAATAAAGAAACGTTGATCCATAACTGAGTCGGTCTTTCGTAACAACCGTAATTTTTATGACTGTTAATTTATTATTACCGGTGATATACCTATATAAAACTCAAAATGAAACGTGTTTGGTGTCTACTTACCTCTAGCAAAACAAGTCGGTCACTACCTTTTTCTTCTTCGAATGTTATGTTACGACGACTGAACGGCTATAACTGTTATCATGTCAAGATACAGATGATTTGTATATATACAAGTTGAGTGAAATGAAGTGACCCATTACTTCTAGGCAAAGTAGCAAGGTTACGATAATTTGTAATTCTACTTATTTCAGCGACCCTCAACAGTTTCTTTGTTACTCCAAGAGCGTCACACTACCAAAATATCCACTCAACAACGTAATTAGACTCTAGATCTTTTTTTATGATTATCGTCTGTATTTTTAAACATTCTTATACTACTTCCACGTCTTTATATTATTTGGTGGGAATAAGGACATTATTTATAGTTTGATAGCCGCTGAGTTGTGCAGATTCAAATCGTCTTGAAAAAATCGCCAAGATTGGGATTTACTGCTTTGAATTCCGCGAATCTGTTAAATATCTCTTAAATATTGTTCGTAAATATTTACGTATATGTATTTGTTTTTATATAAGTACGTAGTAATAGCCTTATCATGTTGGCACAAATTTCCCATTATTCGCAATAATTGCATTATAAAAGTTAACGCAAAATTGACAGAATTATTTCCTTAAACTAACGTTTTAAAGCATTACTTATCAATCACGTTTGGTAGTAAAGAAAGAATTTAAGCAACATTCTTACAATTCGAATAGTGCAACAAAAAATGTATACATTTAGCGTCATCTAATGATCACTAGTGACACCAGCAGGTTCCTGTAAGACGGCGAATCACCTGATGTCTTTTTGTATAAAAATATTATCGGCTAGCTATTATCGGATAGCGAGTTTTGAATTATCCTTTGAATATTATTTATTTGCAGAGCAATATACTACAAAGCAAATTCATCCAAACAATAATCATATTTATTTATACAAATAGATAACCACTACTTTTAGATCTTGCTAAAAAGATATTCATACACAAATAGATAACGGGTGATATGAATAAAAATTAGTACAGTAGAGCGTCGATAATCCGAACTAATTGGGACCAAAGGTTCTGATTATCAAATTGTTCCGATTATTAAATATTACAGCTAAATAGTAGAAAATACGAGTACTGGATACAAGATTCATACAAGAGCAATATTTTTCTGTAAACAGGAATCGACAACAGTGGCTTTTCTATTTTACTATTATTTCTTTTTGGGCGTTCGGATTAGCGAACATTCGGATTACCGAGATTCGGATTATCGACGCTCTACTCTATAATTAATCTTTATGCTCAATAAATTGATTAAATATTTGCAATATTTCCTTCAATATATTGAGCATACTCATGAGCATATTGTACATACTAATTTTTTTAACGTTTCCTTATACATGGCCGATTGGGCCTCTTTCAAGGCTAATCTAGCAATCTTCAAACGTACCATCCGTCAAAGGTAAAGGGAGACATGGCAAACCTTCTGCGAGGACATAGAGAAGGTCTCTGAGGTTTCTCGACTGAAGAAGCTAATCTCCACAGACATATTGCTTATGGATGTACATTTTCCAGGTTCAATTGCTGCGATCCCCCTAGTCAGCTCAATCCGACTGGGGGATGATCATAATCACACTGCAGCTGCTGACGACAGGCTTCTTGCCTCTCGAGTCAGCGACAGAAACAGAATCAGATGAGCGATCAAAAGCTTCGCCCCCTTAAAGTCCCCAGGATCAAACGGTGTCATCCCAGCTCTGCTATAGTGGGGCTTGGACGGGATTGAACCGCATCTAAAGGGAGTCTTTCAGGCATGCCTTGCTACATGTTGTAAGCAACATGTCTCTACCCGTTGGCGTGAGGTCACAGTGACTTTCATACCCAAACCAGGCCGACCGGACTACTCTATTCCAAGGTCATACCGGCCCATTAGTCTATCCTCCTTCTTCATTAAGACGCTAAAGAGACTATGTGGCCGCTACATTACAGACACAGCTCTCATTAACAAACCATTACATGCTCACCAGCATGCAGGGTAGATCCACAGACTCGGCGCTCTACAGTGTCGCCAGCTACATATAAGGATCCCTTGACGTTAAGCAGTCAACACTGGGAGTATTCATTGATATCGAAGGTGCCTTTGATCGTACACCCTTCAACTGCATCCATAACGCCCTATCTAAACGAGGCGTACCAAGGTCAATAAAGGGGTGGATTAACACCATGCTCACTCAGCGAACGGTGATACTAAGTGCCGGAGGAGCTACCTTGAAAGGCAAGGTTGCCGGTGGATGTCCGCAGGGAGGTGTCCTCTCTCCACTTCTGTGGAATCTCCTTCAACGGCTCAACGATTTACATCACCATATCATTGGTTATGCAGCTGGGTCATCCTTGTCAGAGGTAAATCTATTAATTCTCTTTCCGACAGGATGCAGGAAGCCTTAAAACTCCTAGAGAACTGGTGCTCACTTTGGGTCAACCCCTCTAAAACTGAGATGGCCCTCTTCACAAGGAAGCGGAAGTTGGATTCGTTCATTCCTCCAAATTCTGCAAAATACCACTAAAACTTTCCGAAGAGGTCAAATACCTGGGTATCTGCACCTTTGATAGGAAGCTATCGTGGAACAATCACGTGTCCAACAGAGTATAGCGTTGTATAGCATGCATAGCGTTCGGTTAGTGCAGGAGGGCCATAGGACGATCCTGGGGACTCTCACCGTAGCTCACGCTGGTATGGTGGCATAGAGTCAAGCTGGCCTCCACTGTCACCAAACTGAATCGAATCCAAAGAATGGCTTGTTTGAGCGTCAGAGGCGCAATGAGCACTACACCCATTGCTGCGATGGCGGAGAACATGCTGTACCTGCCACCACTTGGCATCTTCATTGAAGTGGCATCACTAATCAGGCTCCGCACAGTGGGATACTCATCCTGGTACAGATACGGCGGTGGCGAGCGGTTCGACCACTGGAGGAGAGCTGTGAAAGGTAAACCACTTTTAGAGTGCCCTACAGATTACATCCCCCCTCAATATCTTTTCAGTAAACCCTATCTTACCAACAACACGACCACCGAGGTCGACCTCAGCAAGAGCCTCAAAATCTACACGGACGGCTCTAAGAAACAGAATGGAACTGGTCACTGGAGCAGGCATCTTCTCGCACGACTTCCAACTGCGCAGACCAATCCCTCTCGGCAAACTTCCTTCTTAGTCCAGGCGGAACCTTCTTAGTCCAGGCGGCTCACAAATCCCTAGTAAAGGCAGCTAGGAATAACACATCAATCTCACGCTGGATCAAAGGGCACTCCAAGAACAAGGGTAATCAACATGCCGATAGGCTTGCACGCAGAGCCGCAGGCCACGCGGCCATCGCACCTGAACCTTTCATCCTGCCTTCCAACACCGCCCTAAGGAACATGGTGAGAGACATCACCCATAGCGAATTCCTTCACTGGTGGGACAACACACTGGGCCGTTTGCTGGCCAAGGAAATGATCAAGTATCCCTCCATTAAAGAAGCCAAGAATTACACGCAGTTAACCAGAAGCAAGCTTCGTCTTATTACGGGGCTCCTTACTTGACACTGCAGACTACGGAAGCATATAATCAACCTGCATCCGTCAGTATCTCCCACCTTCCGAGCTTGCGAGCAGGGCGATGAGACGGTAAGACACATCCTGTGCGAATGCCCGGCCCTAGAAGACCAGAGGGTAAGTGCTCTTGGGGATCCCTGGCCAACCATGGACAGAATTAGAAACCCTCATCCACCATGCCTCGTCGCCTTTGCCGAGACCCTGGGCTGGCTTACAAGACCAGAGTGAGCAGGGGAGGTCTGCACAAAGGGCCTACTGAGGCCTAGGTACTTTGGGTCTTTTACCCAGCCTCCTGCCCCCTACATACATACATACATATATACAGTGCCGACGTTTTGCCAATAGTCGTTGGCATCTTTAGGGCCTACAACGGTTACATCAACGGTTACATCCAAACTTACTCGAATCAAGGCTATATAAATAGTAATGAAAATAAATCACATGCGTATTTTTTACATTGTGTATTTCTCATGCGCATCGTTTGAATAATGTATAATAGGTATAAAACATTACATAACAATTTTTCAGAAATGGCATCGTCTATCAACTGTACACATTCCCTGGGTAGAAAGTTCTACCATATGTCTGACTATCTGATATTTGTTTGACAGTTGGTTAAAAGCAGCATATAGCATGTTGTAAACAAGTCGTTGTAAAACTATTTATAACAATAACCAATAACAAAAACATAATATTAAAATTAATCAAGTGTTGCCATGGAATAAATGTTTAATTTTAAACTTATGTTAAAGAGAAGTGGTATAAAACAAACATCATTATGTGAATGCGTGTAATGCGAAAACATAGAATGATTGCCAAGGGGTGTCCAAAATGTGACCAACAGGTCCCGGTAGCATGTAAAGCTTGCCCGTGCGGTTACTCGTTTTTCAACGCAAGGCGAACTTCAAAAGTGTTATCGCAATCCGATGATCGCAGGAGGACGCAACGGGTTCGGCGTGAGAAACCTGATTATTACGACGTCCTAGAGTACGATAAGCACATAAAGAAGGTAATGTTATCTTTTATAATTTATCGGAGATACTTTACGATTAAATTTCTAGACAAAAGCGAGGAATAGCGAATGTGAAAATGACGAAGACGGATATAAAAGAGATTCTTCAAAACCGCGGCGAAAGAAGGTGAAGAAAGAAGAAGAGGACGATGACGATATAATGCTTAGTTTGAGTGCCGAGAAGCAAAATCAATGTGCGGTTATTTTAGAGGAATTAAACAGAAAAATGCAGCTAGTTATGTGGAAACCTACATAGTTTATGCTTATTGTTGATGTCTTTTCTTTTTTATGTATCTTGTATAATGGAGTATTAATAAATATAAAAATATTAGAGGCTGTTTAATTGTGTATCACCCGCTAGAGTGTAAATTTTTCATGATTTCTTGTAAAACACCAGTGAATGTTTTGTGGTATAGGATAGGTTGCCTATACGGCAGGAGTAAAAGAAACCATAGTGGTGCATTTGCTTCTAGTGTGAATAAAACACAACACGTAAATGTTTTCATAAATTATAATAAATTAGTTATTACCATATAACATAATAACGTTAATAGACACAATTTAATATTTCATATATATATAACTACCTACACATAAATACGAAAAATATTGTTGGTTATACATATTATACAATATATTCTATTCATTTGCTAAAATACTGGAAAAATTAAGTTAAACAATTAATTCCAAGTAAAAACTGTATATGTATACGATTGTACGAGGAAGACTTTGGCTACAACAAGAAACACGTAGACGGTTGAACGTAATGTAACATGAAACCAGTAGCGTAGCGAAATGTATGGAGTTTTTTCTTTTGGCAAGAATTGCTGCATCTATTAATTACATATTTCGTTTTCATTTTAAATGAATCATCAGAATTATTAGTACTTAGGTGGACGGCAGATATTTATTTACCCATTTAATATCTTTGGTCACTTTTAATTTGCTATCTTGTTCAGAGGCTTGCCATATCACATATTTCTTTAGATATGCAGTACTTTAAATAATAATTTTCACACATACTTTGTACTAAAGTAATCAATTTGAACTAAATTACATAACTAAATAAGTACAGAAACCGTATTCCGTACAGAAATTAAACCACATTAACTTGGTTAAATTATGAGAGCTACAAACGAATGAAGTAATTTGTATTTGAATAATGCAACACATTATGTTATGGTTAATTTGGCAATAGCTTGTGAATTATTCAAATAAAATAAACTACTATCATATACAATCGTCTCACCAGTATCCGCCAAATTTCAAAATCTGTTAGAAAAAATAGCTTTCTTTTATACAAAATTGTCAGACTGTTTCTGTCCAATTAAATGTCCATATTTTGACAACGTTAACCCTGTTTTTTTCTGTATTTCTTTTTTATGAGTGGTGTCATGTATAAATGTTTCGCTACACTATTAGTCCATAGGATTAGCACTCACTCACTTCAGGATTTGGATTCGCCGGTACCTTTTCGGGTTTCTTTTTAACGAACGGTAGTAGCCCCCATAGGGAGGCTCCTACCACTAGCACCACCCCAAGGGTCGTAAAGAGAGACGTATACGAATGGGTCCTCTCAAACCAGAGACCACAGAGAGGCGGGCCTATCAGTTGTATCAGACCATTCACGAATAGTGATATACCATAAGATGACTGAAGCCGTTCCGTTCCTAATAGATCGGCCATAATTACAGCCGTCACTCCAACGTATATTCCGGAAGCTAGCCCAAAAACGGAACACGCCGTAGCAATTACACCGAATGACGTGGCAATGGGCATTAAAGCTAGAGAAATACCGGAAACTAATAACCCGCCAATAAAATATGCTTCTTTAGGTATTATGGGGAGATCAGACAAAGCGGAGCCCCCGATTCTACCAACTAGATCCAATGCGGAAACAATCGAGAGTAATATAGCACCACTGTCCTTTCCGAAACCTAACGTCATCGCGTAAGACGGTAATAAAATAATAAAATTTGTGTAACTTATAGCGTTCGTACAATTTGAGATTAAAATGATCAAGTATACCGGGTCCTTTAATAAGGTTATATCGAATAAAGTTTTCTTAGGAGTTGGGTCATCTTTGCTTTGCGATTTCAGGCTAAAAGTGCTTGCGATTGTTTCCGGTTGTAGCGTTAGCGTGCTCCCGTGATAAGGAGTCGATATGTACTGGAACGAGCTGGTTGATGGGCTCCGCTTAGGTGTGCGGTTCCTCTTCACGCTTAACAGTTGATTTTGAATCTCATTCTCGGGAACAGCGTCTAACCCAGACGTGCTATTCAAATAACTCAAACCCGACGAACTATTTTTATTACTTCTTAGGGCAGCGCCAGATCGAACCCTCGTCATTTCACCTTTAGCAGGCACGCTTATCTTCCGTTCCTTTCCAACAGGGCTTCGATAATTTTGAACCGTCGCACTTGACGCGCTCCTTATGAAGGAATTTTTCGAGACATCCGGAGTTTCAAAGAATGAATTGTTACGGCTTAAAGTATTGTCGTCACCACTTAACATGAACGTTGGTCTATTCAAAGGTTCTTCTTCGGGTTCGTCCTCTTCTTCTATTCTATCTGGATTCCTCGGGACTTTCTTCATGTGTTTTTCAACTGGATCGTAGAATAACGCTGCTACCCATACGTTCAATGTAATTCCTCCCATTATAAGCACAGCACCCCTAATACGTAAAGATAATTATTAAGTTATAATACAGATTAGAATATTTACCTGTAGCCGTAATAATCGAGGATCACACGAAGGAATGGTGGTAGTATTATCGAGCCTATGGCAGACCCTGAGATGCAAATTCCATTTGCCAGGCCTCGCAGCCTTACGAAATAATTGGTCACTATGTACACCGTAGGAGGAAATGAAAGACCTGCTCCTGTGCCCACCAGCACTCCATAGCTGCAATTTATAAATTTTTACTTAGTTAAAAAATGCTTTTATGTGTTATATCAAGTTTTTGTTACCTTATGTAGAGGTAGTCGACAGAGTTAGCGTAAAAGCTGATCATCATCCCTAATGCAGCTGAGGTGCCTCCGATGAGGGTTACGGTTCGGTAGGAATATTTAAGCGATAGAATACTGGAGATCGGCCCCAACGAGCTGTAGAGGAAGTAACATAATGCTGGAATCCAGGCGGCTTGTGATGGAGTAGCCTCGAACACCTCCAGAAACTCTACGAACAGCACACCAAACGATTTTACGGTACCTGGTACTAGGATATTGACTAACGTTGCTCCGAATAATACTAGCCAACCCCATCCCCCGTCCGGGGGCACTAATTTCCAATCGCGCATACTTTTTTCATTGCTCTCTTTTATCGAGACACCTGTAAGCAGAACAAAAAATAAATTAAATTAAGGACTTGTGAGTGTTTAATTAATTAAATAAATTTTCATTGTATAATTAGGTTTTAATTAATTAAATAAGTTTTGAAATAATTAAATAAGTTTTTAATTAATTATAAATAAGTTCTTAATTAATTAAAAATTGTGGAGATTGTGATATTATTCTCCATTACAATATGCTATTGCTAACGTCTGCTATTTATACCGGTTAGTGTGTAAGAGAAAACAGGAACTGTTGACGTGAAAACAAAAGGTTGCTTAAGAAAGATCTGGAATAATTTACCATTTAACTTTTATTAACGAGTTGTTAATTAACAATGATGTCTCTTCGTGGCGGTTCGCAATTGTTTACACGATTGCGTAGTTTGCGTACGTGTAGATACGTAAACAGACTACTGAAAGTTATTTATTAGTATATCTGGAAATAATTCTGATATGACATATACAAGGAGGTGTTTCATAAAACACCTTATTCCACCCTCCTCAAAGTCAACCCTGGGAATCAGTCCAAGTTTTGTCTTTGGTGGTCTATGATCTCGGGACGCAACCCGACACACACCTAGGGTTGCTGGTATTTTAGGGTATTCGACCGGCGACCGATAAAGCCATTTGAAAAACGGCGACGAAAGTTCAGAATGAGATAGAGCTATACAAATTAAACAGCCGACGTGCAGCACGCTAATGTTACACGTCAGCTTGCTGGGCGTGTCTTAAATCACTAACAATAAAGTGGGGGGGCATTATTTGTGTAACTGCCGAGGAGGACGCATATAGACTAACGCTTAGCGATGTCAGTCAGCGTGATACAAATTACGCAATCTTTATGCCATGAACGAAATAAATCATATAAAATAAATGATTGATAAATAATTACATGACAATCGGTGAGGATTGAATTTTGCGAATTTGTCCTAATAAACGTTTAGGGTGATGTGTGGTATTTATCTTGAATAATCTGGAGCAATTAATTTGTGAAATAAAAATGTGCTAAGCCTTTGCAAGAAGAAAATTTCCGAAATCAAATCGAACCAGTTTGAATAAAACTAAAAAAAAACAGTTTGAATCACTAAAAACAGTTTGAATCAGTTTGAATTAAACTACATTCCATATTTTATATTTTTACTATTATTTAACCTTCTCATTAAATATGGATGGTGGAAATTTTCATCAATCAAATTGAATGGAACCACTTTTTAAAAGTAAACATCTTAAAGTAGGAGATAAAATTTCATTTAAAAATTTATGAGAAGAATTTAAACTATACCTACACAATTTTTAATGTTTTTTTAAATTACTTACGTGCGTGTCGAATGCCCCTATTCACAATTATTTCTATTCATTATCTTTTTATTGTTGAATTACGATGTTTAGAACAACCAATTGGCCAAAAATTATGTTGTAAACCGTCATAGATAATAAAACACAATACCTGTCGAAATATCAAAGTCCGCGAATACAATATCAGGTGCATTTTAATTATTTAACACAAACTTATCAATATCTAAAAAACAATTAAAGATATGAATAGCGAACCACAGTCTGCAATGATGAAGAGTGTTTACTGACAAAAATGAGTCAAAGCAAAAAATTAAATAAAAATTATTTGTAATATTACATTATCCATGGCTTCCATAAAACTATTTTGAGATACTATGCTATCATAGTTGCAAAATCCCGTTGAATGTCTGCCTCCAGAGGCTTAAAAGAGACGACCTAATTTTCCAAAGCGTTGACGTGTAACGAACAAATTAATGTCTTTGATAAATATTAATTAAACTATTTTAGACTGGTACATAAATTACTAATTCTCTTGACTTTGAAGAAAATCAATTTCACAAATTATCCGTTTGTGTAATTGTAAATTTTTTGTTAATTTATAACTTATTGTGTGTAAGTAATTTTTTGAAAATGAATGTTTTGACATTGGAACCCATTTGGAACGCGGCCCCGCGCAATTGTTTGAAGTGTTTGAACCCGGCCCCGCAAAAGCTTAGGCCGGCCCTGCTTTCAGACGTTTAATCTAGGACATTTTCCTTATACAATGTATATGTACTGTTGTCCTGATATTGTTGACTACCATACTAGAAACAATTGTCATTTGTTTCATGGACAACACTAATTTAGAAAGGAATGACGTAAAGACTTCTATGTAAATCTGTAGTGTAAATCTGAAGTGAAAAGGTTCTATAATGTACAGGTGTCCGAAAAGTTGCAGTTTATTGAGAAGCGTATTGATTGAACCGTTACATAACTATCTCACGCAACAGCTTTTATGTATGTGTACCACAATTAAGAGTTTTATTTGTAATTAACATCATTCATTCATACCGATTATGCCAACACATGATTTATTATGTACTTAATGTCAGCTTGACAACATTCCAACTCACGACGATTGCGGTAATTTATATTTTTTATTAATCTCAATTTGATAAAAATTATCATCCTCTTGATTTACTTTCTATAGTTTATGGTTACTTTTTATGGTTCTAGTTTATAGTTATCGAAAACCACTTGCTCACTTAAGATAACTGCAACGTCCAGTGGGTAATATAAAGTTTCAGGTCAAACCTGATGTTCTACAAAATGGTATCTCTGAAATTTGTTTCGTATTTAGCGCAAAAATATTGTTGCCCTGTATAAACACCTGTATATTTGTGATATATTTTTGGCTTAGGATTTAAAATGTACAGGCAGGACCTACGTCTGTTATCGCTCGACAATCAATGATATCTATCGTTGATAAAATACTCTTGTAGGCGAGCATTATTATAAATAAATAGTATAATGAGAAGTTTGTAAAAGATAATCTTTCATATCGACATTTCTCATATTGTAAAGTGCGAATGTCTACGAAAAAATAAATCAAAGATTTGATAACGTAGGTGTATTTGTAATGCCGTCATCAAATACTATTATTAAAATAAATACTAATATTTTGAATCAAAGCAAAGCCAGAATTAAAAATCAACGAATGAAATATCGACCTCGTAGATAAAATATGCAAAACTGGTGAATAATTTCATACCGTCAGATGTGGTATTCCTGTAGATCCTTCCAAGGTACATTGGACAGTAATTTTCACCACACTCAGCAAAGGCTTACTCCATAAGAAATCGCACCAAACACGAGTAGCAAAAACATTGTCTCATGCTATATATCAAACTCGAATCAGCATTGTGTTTGAAATACGATCAGTATACGTAAAATATTAACGTCTTATGTGAAATTATCATTATGCTAAATGTGCCTATTAACAGGATAATGTTTATGTTTAGGTACCCTATTCAACATATTAGTGAACATTATGATGAGTCACCACTAAAACCTGGGTTAATTTATGATTCATAATTCATTATAATATAAACCCAGCTCACAGATACATTGGGTAATTAATTCAGCAAATTATCTGCTCTACTTTGCTTGAGATGTATAGACTTTACATAACATATTAAACGGGTTTCACATAATTTCGCGTGTGCACATTTTATTTATCGAGAACAAATATTTGTTTTCTTGTTTATTGCATGATACATTCGCTCTGTTTATTTATCTAGAATGATTTAGGCACACAATTTCGCAAAGAAAGCTTGGTCAATAACGTATTTGTTTACTTCATATAGTCGGGACTCAGGAATAACAATTACAATGTCTCGTGTTCTGGGATTTTCCAATATTATCGTATTGGAGCAATGAACAGATGTACCCGAAATGACTTCACTGCTTTTGCCAGACAGAACATTGGCCTGTCTAAAAATAGGTAATACCAATTCGTCTTACTTCGAAAAGACAACAATGGCAAATATTGTGGCGTGTATAGACATACATACATCAAGGGCCGGCGGGTGGCGTGTGCGCAGTGTGCGGTGCACACAGGCGCCTAAGGCTGGATTTTTCAATGCCATCGTGAACTGAGTACAATTATAGAAAATCCTGGCAACTGGCATTAAAAGCACCACCCTAAAAGATCTTAAAAATAACTGTCAGATATGTGTTTATATTCAAATTAATGATGATGATTAAACAGTGATGATTTTCCCCAATGCAGAGATTTGCAGAAGTAAAAAATACGTGCCAGGACAATGTAATAGTTTTGCAATTATTTTCGTTTAAAGGCGAAATCGCCGTCAGTGAACATCCATTTCTTGAAGAATTTGCAAAAATAAAGCTGCGAGAGTTCCTTTGAAATAAATATACAGTATGTCCCCTCGCACATTGGGGTATTAGACCCAAAAAGCTGGCCGTAAATCAAATTTCTAAATTGTTAAATTCCAAATAATAAACCAGTTTCTGGGATAGGTAAAAGACCGATGTATTAAAATGCGGCAATATTTTTTCGCCTGAGCCCTGAGTCACGTGTCCTTGTCAGCCAAAAGTTATATTTTACTATGGCTGAACATAGATGCACATAAGTTGACGCTCTTAAAAACGGTTGAAATTTTGTATTTTTAACGATAAACGTGACATTTTTGTTATACATTCTTTAGAACCAAGTATGAACTTTCTTTCGACATTATTTTTATTAAAATTTACCCACAATTTTGTTTATTGCAGGGCCGAGAATATTGGCTGTTATATAAAAAAAAAACAGTTTTATGCAGAACTGAGTGTTTTAGTTTATTGTTTAGCTTCGTTAAGCTTTTGAAAGTGGTTTAAATTATAGTATACATATTTGACATTACAACTACTGGAATATCTGCCGCGGATGCGGTTTTTGTGATTTTAGTTCTAATACGTTGTAAAGGAAAATCCAAAAATTGTTGTACCGGCTTATATGTAATTTGGTGCAATTTCTTGATACCGTGATAGTAGACGTAATTTAGAACATATTTAACCATATTTAGCTATATACAAATGGTTACGGTTATCGAGATATTGACAACTTTATGTTCAATGCATCTTGTATGCTGTAAACGCCGTTATGTACGTATATTTTTCCGTTTTGGATGATGTATACCAAACAACCCCGATGACCTAGACTCTTAAAAATCATCCGAAAAAACCTTAAACTTTGTACTTGTATATGCACTTCTTGGAAATTGGTCGAAAGCACCTACTCGCATACACAGTTCACTGGTTTAAATTGGATTCTTGTTGAGGAGAGACAATAATGTAAGTTTGTGAATAGAAACTGTTTAGGCGTTTTCGATAAATGTCTTTATGCGGAATGCGAATGCGGGCTCAAAACATGCGTATTAGGGTCATACCACTAAAAAACAACCGTTTCAGCTTGAAGTATGATCAAATTTACTTAAATTTAAAGTATAAATACTAGACAATTTTGAAATAATACTAAAAATAATAGATTTTATAGTGATAAATATGGTAAAATAGGTTCTTAATTGCCTCTACTATCACGTCTTAAAAGGAATGCATCGAACGGAAAACAGCATGAATAGCATATGTACCGTTTCAATACACAATATCGACTGGTGTAAACTTTCCTTTTCTTCCTCTACCACTGGTCTTTAAAAATAAAACTTTGTTCAGGATTTTCTTACAACATAACAGACCCAAACATGTTATCTCATATAACTCAAAAACGACATGCGTCTTCAATTTTAAATCCGTATATGCTGCGTATTTAAACTGGACATGCCATATATTATTTTATGAATTTGACACGGTAAAACATAATAGAAATACAATCACAAAAAATATTAATGACAAATGTTGTAGCAGTAATTAATTTACAATAGGTGTAGTGCAGTAAAAAAATGCCAGTTTTTATGAAAATTTTAGCTGCATTATATTTCATGTGTAATAACTAGAGTAACCATATAATCCACTACGTCTGTCATTAATAACACGAATCAAAATTAGATTCAAAGTACTTGAAGAAAACTGCCATAAATACCTACATTTTCTTAATCACATCGCAAGCTGTTAACTTGATATTTTTAATTTAAACATAAATATGAAAATCCATGAGAAAAAGATTCCAAATGATTTTGTTGTTGTTTTTCTTGCACCGCCTTGCTTTTTAAACAGCGATACTCCGACCTTAAAATAATACCATAATACCACACAAGAAAAATAACACGCGCCGGCCCTGCATATACGTTCATACATAATTATGATAATTGTCACTGAAGAAATAAAAACACACATTTTAATTATTTCCCGGAAAGATATTATGGTGAATAACAACACAATTTATCTGCTGTTCATCAGGTCACGCGTCACTTTTCGACATTTATTGGGTAGACAAACAGAAAGATATCGGGTCAAGTTCACAAACACATGCATACGCCGAATAATTAAAACCACATTAATGTATGAGCTGTCCTAAAAGTTACGCTTGCACCAGAAATTTAATAATAGCACTTCTTGGATGCACAACTGCGGCTTTTATTTTTCTTATCAATGTGGAGGCCTTTAATTTTATTGCAAAATATTGCAAATATTATTGCGAAACTCGTATGCTGTTGTATTAATGAATAGATAAAAACGAAGGGTGCCTAATTAAAAAAATTGTTGAGTATCATGCGATTTGACTGGGCTTTCCCTGAAAATGTTTACCCGACAATGTTAAAAATTTCCAGATGTGAACCAAGAATATATATTATGTCTACATTAGAAAACCACATGGACAAATAGTCTACTGCTTATATTATAGATTAAATTGTTCAAACTTACGATATGGTATCAGGGCAAGAATTAGGTTTCCTAGCTAATGTTATTCGAAAAATTGTCTCTGGAGGACTCGCTGATATGAAGATCTGCGATAACGAAGATGCGAGCCCTTCCATTTTCAACATTTTATTCAGCCTGTCCACGCCAGGCTGGAGTTAGCGGAATAAAAATCAATAAATTTCGGAATAACGCGCGACATTTAAAACACCTACCGTGTTACGTGTATAAGGCCAATCAAAAGATTCAGACCAATATCGATTTAACTCGCTTGTGTTATTCAATGAACAATATCGAATCGTTATTTTTTTGTTTCAGTAAATAGATCACATTTTGCACACATAGTATGTATAATGTTAGTGTCAGATAAATAACGTTTGATACGTTATCAGTCTGCTCATTGACATACAACTAAATTATTGCTTATTGTATAATGTAATACTCCAAAAAACAATGTACTTAACATTGTAACTCGGTTAACATACAGAGCTATTCATCAAGTCCAAAAAATGGAACTCTAAGTTTACGATAACAAAATTTTCCGCTATATATGAACGTAGTTTTGGGTATTATTAATTCATTATCAACAGTATAAACAAGATGACGAAAATAAAGAATATTTCCATTAGCACATGTGAATGTCTTGAATTATTGTTTTGTCATACAATATTTTATGTTTTACATAAAGATAGCTAAATTTGAATGGTTTAATTTGTATCCATTAAATTAACTTGAAATTCTAACCGTAATAAATATAACTAACTTTGGATGGTTTAATTTGTATCCATCAGATTAACTTGAAATTCTAACCGTAGTAAAGATAACTAAATTTGAATGGTTTAATTTGTATCCATCAAATTAACTTGAAATTCTAACCGTATAAAGATAACTAACTTTGAATGGTTTAATTTGTATCTACCAATTAACTTGAAATTCTAACCGTTGTAAAGATAACTAACTTTGAATGGTTTAATTTGTATCCATCAAATTAACTTGAAATTCTAACCGTAGTAAAGACAACTAAATTTGAATGGTTTAATTTGTATCCATCAAATTAACGTGAAATTCTAACCGTAGTAAAAATAACTAACTTTGAATGGTTTAATTTGTATCCATCGGATTAACTTGAAATCAAATTAACTTGAAATTCTAACCGTAGTAAAATTAACTAACTTTGAATGGTTTAACTTGTATCTATCAAATTAACTTGAAATTCTAACCGTAGTAAAGGTAACTAAATTTGAATAGTTTAATTTGTATCCATCAAATTAACGTGAAATTCTAACCGTAGTAAAAATAACTAACTTTGAATGGTTTAATTTGTATCTATCAAATTAACTTGAAATTCTAACCGTAGTAAAGATAACTAAATTTGAATGGTTTAATTTGTATCTATCAGATTAACTTGAAATTCTAACCGTATAAAGATAACTAACTTTGAATGGTTTAATTTGTATCTACCAATTAACTTGAAATTCTAACCGTTGTAAAGATAACTAACTTTGAATGGTTTAATTTGTATCCATCAAATTAACTTGAAATTCTAACCGTAGTAAAGACAACTAAATTTGAATGGTTTAATTTGTATCCATCAAATTAACGTGAAATTCTAACCGTAGTAAAAATAACTAACTTTGAATGGTTTAATTTGTATCCATCGGATTAACTTGAAATCAAATTAACTTGAAATTCTAACCGTAGTAAAATTAACTAACTTTGAATGGTTTAACTTGTATCTATCAAATTAACTTGAAATTCTAACCGTAGTAAAGGTAACTAAATTTGAATGGTTTAACTTGTATCTATCAAATTAACTTGAAATTCTAACCGTAGTAAAGGTAACTAAATTTGAATGGTTTAATTTGTATCCATCAAATTAACGTGAAATTCTAACCGTAGTAAAAATAACTAACTTTGAATGGTTTAATTTGTATCTATCAAATTAACTTGAAATTCTAACCGTAGTAAAGATAACTAAATTTGAATGGTTTAATTTGTATCTATCAAATTAACTTGAAATTCTAACCGTAGTAACAATAACTAACTTTGAATGGTTTAATTTGTATCCATCAGATTAACTTGAAATTCTAACCGTAGTAAGGATAACTAACTTTGAATGGTTTAATTTGTATCCATCAAATGAACTTTAAATTCTAACCGTAATAAAGATAACTAACTTTGGATGGTTTAATTTGTATCCATCAAATTAACTTGAAATTCTAACCGTAGTAAAGATAACTAACTTTTAAAAGGTTAATTTGTATCTATCAGATAAACTTAAAATTCTAACCGTAATTCATGAAATGAAAATGATTACAAATGTACAAAAAATGCAAATAATTTGACAAGCGTTCACGAGTTTAATTTTCAAAATATAATAAATCATATGGTAATTCCCAACTTGGATTGGTCAAACATTTATTTTGCGCTCAAACTCATTCGCATTGTGTTCACTTATAACCTTAAGTCGTGCTTGACCCACAAAATAATTGATTGCTATCTGCTCGTAGAAAACAATATGTTTTTTGTTTCTATAGAACGTTCAAGAAGTGATAGAACGAAATGAAATACGCCGTTTGTGCGATTTTTCATTCATCCGTCATCGCATCAACATATTTACGTGAAAAAGTACAAACACAATGTAAAAACAAACATGTGTGACCGCATAGTATGGGTTATCTGATAGCATATGTATGTTGATACAAACTTAACTATTCTTTGTAAATTAATTAGTATAATATAATAGAATATTCTGTGTAACGCAATTTTCAACTTTTGTGGAAATCTTTCCAATGTTTGGTAAAGAATTTTCTTTTGAAAATTGTTAGAAATATGAGTATAATCATTCCTAGTATAACTACTTTCAACAAGATAGTTGAAGATCGCCAAATTGAGTCAGTAATATCTGGATTTATGTAGACAAAACCGACACACAAAAAACGCAAACAATTCTTCAAGTAGGTGAGCCATCTTCAACTTTTTCTTCGCATTATAAAACAAAACAAACGGTAATTGAAAGTTGGCACGATCTTTTGTTTAACAAACAAAGGATTTGGCGTGATTCGCATTAAAAACTCCGACAAAAACAATTAATTATTCCCAGTATAATCCGATCGATTACAATAAATTTTCCAACCGAATTCGAAGAAATAACGCACCGTGACGTTCGTACCTTTTCTTTGTTTCTTTGGCGCTGGTAGGCCATTTTTCTGCCGCTCGATTTGGGTCTGTTGAGATCCTTTGTTTTCGGATTTATTCAATAATTTCGAATCGGTTGTATTTTGTTCACCGGCCATTTTAGCGCGAAACGAATCCACTGTAAGCACTTTAACTCGAAAACATCGTCGAACGATTTCAAAACCAGTGCCGTGCACTAAATAACACGTGGTTGGGTCGCGTTAGTGCCTCGCGCGACTCGCGTCGACGCTATCTGGTGCTCTCGAAGAGTGAAGTGTTACAAACATGGAAAACAACATCGAGGGACGTTGCTTTTCCACGAACTGCGCGCGAGTCGTCGCTTTATGATTAATATCGAATACGTTATGTGTCTCGTTGACTCGATACAATGTCATCGATATACACACATATTGATAACAACTCGACAGCTGACAACTCAAAACGAAAGTTTACTGAACTCAATCTCGCCCGTGTAGTACAATTTCGTGCATCTTTTGTTACGTACAAATTGCATATGTTTAGCGCGTCACCAAATATATATATATAAATCCGCCCGATCATTTCCCAATGTTTTCTTATGTAATGGAGTTTCCTCTCTCTTTTTATACATCAAGAGTGAAAACGATTTTTTTTTGTTTGCGCCATGGCTCATGAGCAACCAAACGAACACTGGTGCTTTCCAGCTACATATGCCATTAATTTCTCGTTAGACTATTTCTTATGACTGGTAAATTGTTTGTTGATTTTGTGATTATCCTAAACATTGCGTGCTTGGTCCTCATCAGGTTCATACATAATCCATATGTTGTTAGTCTATAAACTATGTATATCTGTTTGGTTTTCTCATAAACCTTTATTTAGCTTGGATTTTGATATTTTTTATTGTATTTGTTTGCTTCATCGAGTTGCTAACTTGAAAGTAAATTGACATAACTGATACGTGTTAGTTAAGTACACATGCCAACGTGGGCTACATTCCCCAAACTAAACGAACAAAATCCAAAATTTGTCAAAATTCGCTCCGAAAATAGGTAGGTTTTACTATAAGGGTTGTAGCAAGTTTCAGTATGGCAGCATTAATTCACAAACAAACAGGGTACAATTTTTCAATTCCAGATTGAACCTAATAATGTTTTGTTAAAAACGAGTTTAAATATACAAAATCCTTGCAAAAACAATTATATAGTCAACAGCTGGCTGTACTAGATTTCTAACAAATTAAATAATCCAAATATTCTACAAATGTGTTCACATGTACTTCGCAAGTGTTTTATATAAATAACGGTATCGCATTTTATGGAATTATTCTAAAACTAGTATCTTTTACTAGCGTAGATTTAAGAACATGTACACTATATTTTGTTTCAAAAAAACCAAGGTGGGTATTCATAAGCCATTTCTTAACCTTCTGACCTTCATGTTTTTATACGTGCTTTTGACGTATTATCAGACGCATAACTTGAAAACGCCAACTCGTTAGGAAGTATAAACTTTTTATGTAGAGAATTGAAAGATCTAGAGTTTCATAAAAAACGTTTCCTAAAAAACTCCATTCTTGTCCGACCAATAAAAAAATCCAACTCGGTCATCTATGACCGTGAATAACTCGCAGCTCAGACCCCATATCGATGGGAGCTGTTTACAAACGTTATTTCTAACGCCAAATCAAAAGCATATTTAAAAATCCATCTGGGTTTGAAATTTTCCGAAATGAATTATTTGTTTAATTTCACTGGGCTAAGTCGCGATAGTCTACTATTCTCGTTTTTTGAGTACCATTAAAATAATACTAACCCCATTCAAATGATGGTTAGGGACATTTTTTCAAGTTTCCAAAAAATACTTTTTAAAATTATTGGCAATATTTTTTGGAAGTAAGCGTTTTAGGCAATTGAAACTTTTACCTAGCATTAAAATCTTGGGATTGGCAATTTCTTTCTTTTAAAATAAGTAACATTATGTTTCATATTAACAAGAAAATACTGAAAACCACTTACAGACTTATAAGTTTATGAATAAATAATACACCAATTTAGAATTAGATTTTAAATGTACCTGGAGTTATATATGTATAAACGCAATGCACCAATCTATAAATCGAAATTATTAAGTCAAGATCACAAAACATTTAGGTTGTTAGAAATTTATTTAGAAATTCTGGCCATTTTTTACAGAAAAGTTTTGTTATTTCTCTTCGAAGTTTGCGCCCCCTCTACTCGTGCGCCTGGAGCAGTTTGCTCCCCGTAGCTACGCCCCTGGACATCACTCTTATAAACATTTTGGATACGTGACGGCACACCCTGTATATTTGAGGGACGAGGGTCGATGAACGTGATCTAGAAATTCTTATAGTTTAGATTTAATTGATAATCAATATCTCTGGAATCATCCTTTGCTAAAAAAAAACAGTTAAATTTGTCAGACTGTGCCGCAGCGGTAAAGCGCTTGGCTATCAGTCTGGGGGGCGTGAGTTTGATCCTCGCGCCCTGCTCTCAGAGTGAAGGTCAGTTTTCCTTTACTCCTCGGCGAATGCTGAAACTGAAAGCCAAACAACATTAAGACGTGGCACAGACGTGGGCCATAATAATAATTCAGGCCTGCCGATGCCCCCGTTGTGGCGAAAGCTGTTGGGGGATGTTAAGGCGTGGATTATTGTTATTATTATTATTATCTCTGAAACCATGTTTTATTTTAAAAAATCCTTGGATATGTCTGTTATCATCGTCTAATTTTCTTTTATTATATGATAGATCTCTCTCTCCATGGTAGCATACAAAATTGTAAGACCTTACGTCATACAAATTTTGAGAGAGTTGTAAGCTACAGAAATATTGAAGTTTTGTTTGTAAATGGAAAGCAAATAGGCGTTTTTGGTAGTTTTCTTTGCGCAGAATACGCATGCGGCCTTGAAAGTGGCATATTACGTCACGCATTTTTCCTTGATTCTTTTCTGTGAGCGCGCGCACTACTTTTTACAAACTTTTTTAGGATTTTATGTAGAATTCGAAATGTTAAAGTTTGTGCGACGCTTTTGAATGTTTTGGGTCCATTGGGTCCAATAGGGTCACATTGGGTCCACTACTCTAATACCACCGCCTTAAGATTTTAAAGACGAAAATAACTGTTTTACCTGTTTCTGGGTTCACTTACCACTGAGTAAAGTACGAGATGAATAATAATACTTTTAGTGCATTGGAAACATTATACATTTATTTTATTTGTACAGCTGGGTCTTCTTATGAAAGCTAAATTTCTAATTTACAGTATACGAAGTCCTCTTATGAAAGTAAAAGGAATAAATAATAAACGTCAGAAAAGATCTGAAATGTACATGTGGCTCATAGGTCGAGAAGGGTATAAAATGTGAATAAACAAAAAGCTTTAAAGACTGAATCGCTAAGTTCTGTGAGCTATGAACCATTTGTATGATCGATGACAAATTGGTGTGAAAAACAAAATTAGGTTTTCGATCTAAGAATTTACAATCGACAAGGGTAAACGAGAAATAAAAAACCGTAGAGATCTGAAAGAATGAATGGATTAATAATAATAATGATTAAAAGATCTGAATATATTTAGCATTTACTTAAATTACAATATGCAATCATACATAAGTTATAAGGGATTATACCTACAGCCAGAAAAATATCACCATATATTTTAAACTACACTTGAGTCTATTAGAGCATTTTACTACTTGTCGCTCGAATCGAGTGTCCTTTGAATAATAAATGAATTAATTAATTCATTCATTAATTAATAATAATAATAATTAATAATAGCTAAAAACGGGGTGTGTATAAAACATTTCTAATTATACATAGAAAATTAAAACTTGTATAAAAACACCATATTCGGTACTTCCTTTGTACATTTATTTAACCATATGAGACATATATAAAGCATTCGCACAGATATACCAAACGTGAAAAAGAACAAAAATTAAACAATCGAGGTGTGCAGAAATGAGGAAAAAAACACCACCATATCAGACATACAAGCACCAAACCACCGCATACCATATCGCAAATTAGTCTTTTACCATTTTTGTGTATACTCATCACTCTTTTTAATGTAAAAAGAATGCCCGTGATCGAAATAAGCTATTCCTTATGTTATATTTTGAAATACTTTGTTAAAAATTTCGTAAAAAAATGTACTGATCATTTCAGACTAGTTCTTAGGGATTATTTGTATAAAATTATCTACAGTTCATCTTTTCCTTCATAAATAACGTTTCTATGGTATATAATAGGTACCTCATCTGTACAGTATTCCAAAGAGTTTTGCACAATTTATAAATTTTTTTGAAATAATATTCACACTGTCCAGCGATATACAATTTCTGAAACTGCAAGAGATACAAAGTAGGTTAGATTTGGAGCAATGTGGAAGTGATTGGAGATCTTGAAGATTTTTTACTTCGTATCGGTTACAGTTACAGTTACAGAAATCGAACACCTGTATATTATTTATTCATGTGACATTCGACTTGCTTAGATCAGAAAAAATAATACTCAAGAATGTACTTTTAGAATGAATTACTTTATGTAAAATGAAAATATGTACAACATTCGGATAATCAATTAAACTATCGTATAGTAAAAATATTAAATCGAAGAAAAAAAAAATACCTACAAAAAAAAGAAATATCTATACAAATACACTAAAAAATATAGTAACACAAGGAAATAACATAAAAACAAAAAGCTAATAATTCCAGGTTTAATTACAATTCTTTAGACACCTTACAATTTGTTGCGATCCTAGTTTTAAGTATGCCAATCCACTTTCTAATTAGTCGTAATAATAGCTAATTATACATGCGAAATTGATTGAACAGAGGGGACGAGGGCTGGGGCAATTGTAAAAAGATAGGTCAAGTAAAAATTACTTGAAAAATAAATATTTTCAATCAAATACTTGCTAAATATACAGGAGTATTTCTTTAAATATTTTTTAAGGACAAATTTACAAGATTCCAGTTTGACCAGAAATTATCATATTCTATTATAGTAGCGATAATATAAAACAAATCGTCTGTTTCCCACTATTTTGAGGGTGGTCTTACTTTAGAGGAAAAAACTTAAATCCGATGATTTTACTTTTTAACATACGACTGATAATGAGTATAAATAAATTACCCGGCCAATTATTTTGGACTTGTTTAACTAAGTAAAAAATAAGTAAACGTTTAAAAAATCGGTAATATTCATATCTCATATCATGTTACGATCATCGGAATTAAGCCCCCTCAAGTGGTAACGCCCCGAGGTGAAATTTTCATAATGGATAGATAAAACAATTGCTTACGCGTTAAATAAAAACGTATCGCAGTCTTCGTTTTGGGTCACATCACCGATCAACGCGGCCGTCGAGAAAACAAAAAATTAACGAAAAATAATAATAATAATAAACGGGTACCGTGGTGGTGTGGCGCTTAATTTTAAATTAATAAATACATAAGAAACACGAATGTATATAACATTTCTCTTTTTTCCATACCAGAAAGACGTTTGCTTAATTTACAAAATGGTACATGGATTATACTATGTGGGGGAGGGGGGTATTAGTTTAGCGGAGAGAACTCCGCCCGCGACAGCACATCTCTTACATCTCGAACCACACGCTCGCGCACTCCTAATTATTATTGGTAAATAGTCAATCAATTATTATTAATTTTTCTGTTTCTTCTTAAATCTTCTTAAATCACTCTATACATCTCTGTACACCAGTCCAAGGCCGCATATAAAGTATCTACAGGGGAGAGATTAGCTGTGCGAGATCTTATACAGCACCTTCGACAACAGTAACGCCACCTGCTGGTCAAGTATCTGACTCATAACCAACGCCAATAACCGCGACTCCTGCTGAATCAACAGCGGCCTATTATCCGGATGCTCCGCTAGAAACACCAACGTCGACGCCGCACGCCTTAGCATGTCCAAACTAGTTCCCATAGAATCTGGATTATCGCGCAACGCCGATATCCCGTGTTGATTGGCGACACCCAACGCACTCATTTCCGCTTGTTCTATGAACGCGACTAACAACGAAACGCACGGCTGTTGCGATGCGACAACTCTCGCCATACAACTATCGGCCGCCGCTAAATAATGGAGCAGATTTATTGAGAACTCCCGAAGAACTTGGTCCTCCGATCGGCACAGATGCTTCGTTAAAACCGCACAGAGACGTTCGAGACGCGAGAACGGAGGCGTCGCGATCACTAGATCGACGTTATTGTTGGTCACGCACAATTTACAGAGAGCTTCTAAAGCTAACCGCTGCGGGGATAGGAGGGACGTCGACCCTACGGAGGGGAACGGATCCTGCCCTTGGGCCGAAGGGCATATCGCCCAGTGGAGGAGACCGTCCAGCAGAGGCCTGGCCACCTCTTCGGGGTACTGGTCTAAGTTGATCTGGCCCGCGATGTTCGAGATTGAGACTAAGATGTTCTCCCGAATCTGCAGCAGGAAATCCCACCACCATTCGCCCTCTCCTTGTAAACTGCTACACGAATCAGAGAAATCCGCATCCTCCTATAACCAGAAAAAATTTGTTTCAGTTTCCATCGGTTTTGCTGATGAAAATTTAATCCTGAGGCTTCTTCCTGTATCTCTAATATTGTTTAATACTGTGAAAGGTACAATTAATGTTTTCTATCAATATTTCATAGTTCTGCATTTTTTCCTGAGGCTACTGTATCTCAAATACTTGATAATACTGTATAAGGACTAGATACTGATAGTATGTATGGAATAAACATGTAGAAAGTATTGTTTTACAGCCTTTTTAAGGCTCATGTATCTCTAATATTATTTAATACTTAAAAAAATACTGTCTACAAAATAAATACTGTCTAAGAAATTATTATCATTATTAGTTTAAAGAGTATAGATAAACATTTTGTATCAATATTGTTCTACATATTTTCCTGAGGCCCCTGTATCTCTAATATTATTTAATACTAAAAAATACTGTATACAAAATAGTAAAAACTGTAAAAAATTATTAGTTTGTGTTCCAATAAAGTTTATTATTATTAGTTTCAAGAGTATGGATAACCATTTTATATCAATATTCATCTGCAATATTTCCTGAGGCTCCTGTATCTCTAATATTTAATACTAGAAAAATACTGTCAAAAAAAGTTCAGAAATGCCGTCTAAAGGCATTATTATTAGTTTCAAGAGTATGCAATATTCATTTTGTATCAATATTCTTCTGCAGTTATCCATGAGGCCCCTGTATCTCTAATATTATTTAATACTAAAAGAATACTGTATACAAAATAAGAAAAACTGTCTAAGGAATTATTATTATTATTATTAGTTTCAAGAGTATGGAATAAGCATTTTATATCAATATTCATCTGCAATATTTCCCGAGGCCCCTGTATCTCTAATAATTAAGACTAAAAAAATACTGTATAAAAAATAGGAAAAACTGTCTAACAAATTATTACTATTAGTTTCAAGAGTAGGGAATAAGCATTTTTGTATTAATATTCTTCTGCACATTTTCCTGAGGCCCCTGTATCTCTAATATTATTTAATACTATTGTTATTATTAATTTCAAGAGTATATGAAATAAACATTTGTATCAATATTTTTTTCTGAAAATCTTCCTGAGATTCCTGTATCTCCAATATTGTTTAGTACTGAAAAAATGGAATAAACATGTAGAAACTATTATGTTTTATATCAATATTGACTTCTTAGAATTCTTTGTATGTCTAATATTTAATACTGTCTGAGGAATAATTATAGTCACACTTTACCTCTCTATCATAATTCCTAGTCTTCTGCGTACGTAAAGGATGTTCATGATGAAACAAGAGCAGTTTACCAACGAGAGCCAAGAACGTGGAGCTGCGGGAAAATTCGAGCTCGTTGCCCGGTATGAACGTCAGACTGCGTAGAATATTGGATATGCAGACGCACCGTTTCCCGACGTAGTCCTGGCTCTCGGTGATGAGGACAAGGCTGGCGTCGTCCCTGCTATACGCCTCGTCTTCATAGTCGGACATCCTACGCCGTTTGAGAGTACGTGCCGTATCTTTCACGTCTAATGCGGCTGCTTCCGTTTCCGTTTCCCCGTTCACATTGTTCAGATCTACACCGTCACTCACCGCCACTTCAGTCTTAACTTCCTCTTTGATTTCCGAGCTTAACGCGTTGCTTTCTGTAACGGTTTCTTCGTTTTCCGTCGTTTCCTTTTTAATTCGAGATATCACATCGTTTAAAGTTTTTGTCCTACGTTTTTTGTCACTAACATTCGTTATTTCTTCTTCCGGGTCCGTCCGATGGGGCTCCTCCTTGACGTCCTTTCGGGTATCCTCCAATTTCCTATTGAATGGGATTCGTCCAAATTCCGCTTGAAACGTCGCTAGGATGTGGTCGGAGCTGTGGTGCCAGGGGTCCGTGACAACTTCTGCTAATAAATTTATACCGGCTGCGTCCCCTCGGTTGTCCCAGTCTTTATGGTGATCGTGTATGAAAATATCTTCGTTACGCTCAACCAATCGTACAGGGCAACCTTTACGACTCGTAAGAGTGTAGTTTTCCGTTTTATTCAATACGACAGTCCGACTATCGGGATCTATCGGAGCTACAACACCTCCCAAGTCAACGTCCGGCTCAGCAGGTTTATCCTCTTCATTTTTCGGGAAGGGCCCATCAAACATATCCGATAGATTCTTACGAAAATGCTCTAACAATAAATCTAGCAGACCGTGCCAGTTGTTCAACCCGAAATAAGCTACCGATGTATCATCAAATAACAGCACATTTAGCACATCCAGCGCATAACAACTTTCCAATAATAACCCGGACCGTAAACACATAATTATACGCCAAGCGTCAACGGGGCCCAGATCGGCTCGACAAATTCGTTTCCTCCGATACAAAACCGGTAACGTTCCTTCAACACTATCCGGAGGGAAAGTGATCTCTCGCTTCGGTAGTTGGCTCGGGTACGAACCTGATGGTGGAACTTGAGGCGGCGCACCCTTTCCCGATGGTTGTGGTTGCATGTTGAATGGTTTTCCTGGCCGTGAGCCCATCGGTGGCCGTAAGGCAGAATTTGGGGGCACTCCTGGAGTTCCTGGAATCGATGGCCACTGCTGGTTCCCGGGCTGGGATCCCTGGTAACCTTGATTTGGGGAGTATCTATCTGTCCACTGAGCCCCCTGGGGACGACCACCTTGATTCCATTGCTGGGACCCAGCTGCGGGGCCACCTGGATACGGGCCCCTAAATTGAGAATTATTCGGCCAGCCACCTGTTAAATTTTGTATATAATTATTGATTCTTATACTATTAAGTAAAACATTTTTGTTGTTATCCTTACCATACATAGGTGGCCTTTGCTGTCCGTATTGCGGATACCCTGGCTGGTCTTTAGCAAAATCCGGGTGGCGTCTAGGAGGCGGAGGCATGTTCTTATTGGGTTGCCCTCCGGGATAGTTTGCAGTGCCTCCAGTAGCCTGCTGATTAAGACAGTTGTCCCCATTACAAATCAGAATCAAGAACAAGTTTATTGGCAATAGCTACTGAGGACTCACACAGCCCCTCTTTTAGTGGGACCATGTGGGGCACTAATGGCCAAAAGTTGGACCATGTGAGTCACCGGACCATGTCGTCCACCGAGTGGGACCATGTGAGTCACCAAAAGTGGGACCATGTGAGTCCCAGGTGACCAAAGGTGGAAATAATCGTTTTTGAATAAAGTTTTAGATAACAACTGACTTACTGGTTGGTCAGGCCTGTAGTACTCTTGTTGTCCGGTATAAGGAGCAGGTGGTTGTGCGGCAGGAGGTCCAGAAGCTGCTCCGGGTGCGGCGCCATATCCGGGACGGGGCGAGTATCCAGCGCCGTACCTGGAGTATGGATCTTGTCCTTGGGGCGGCGCACCACCTTGAGTATTATTTGCGGATGAAGCGGTGGCAGAGTCGCCGCTGGCATACGGGGGATATACGGGCCGAGGTGATGGATACCCTGTGGCGCCCCCGTAACCCGCATATTGGTCGGGCGGAGCGCCTGGCCCCGGACCGGGATACTGATTGTAACCGCCTTGGCCCGAATATCCTTGCCCTTGGCCTTGAGGGCGTGGAGGAGTACCTGCGGAATACGGAGGGTGCTGCCCGCTCGGGAAGGCGCCTCCCCTCGCCGATTGGCTAGGAGAGACATCGTCAAACGGGTTCGACACGTTCACGTTGTCCGAACCTGGACCGCCCGCCGGACTGGCACCAGATGGCGCAGCATTACCTAGATGGTTCGCACCACCGGAACCTTCAACCAAAACACAAAATTAATTTCCATTTGCACTTTGGGATAACCTCCAAATTTCTTTAAGTGATATACAAGGGAAATCTAAAATTGTTAATTAAATGTACCTCCATGGGGAGAAGGCGCGTTCGATTGTGACGACGGCCTCTGCGATGGGGGGTTAAACTCGGGATTGGTTCCCTGAGGGTAACCGTACGCCGAATATCCGTCCATCGACTGTCCTCCCGATCCAGGCGCCGGGAAAGAATCTTGCGAGTTCGAAGAGCCGGGCGACGGCACTGAAGCAGCCTTGGCACCCTTTTTCTTCGAACTCGCCTCGACCTGGCTGATGATGGGCTGTGGGTCGATACCTCCGCGGTCAAACTGACACTCGTAGGCGAGAAGATTCTTCGTGTAGTGCTTCCTCAACGTATATGCAGCGCTAGATGAAGCCCCTATTCCAAGCATACCAGCTATGTCCTTCCATGTTTTGTTTTTTGTCACCTATACAACCAAAATCGCACGTTAAGACGGATTTTAATCAATTTTGAAAGCTAATATTACCTCCATAAAACCTCCACGCTCTTTGACGTAGACATATAACCGGAATAAATCTAGCGGATTCTTCGATATCGTAGGACAGGTTGTTATTGGAGACCGCCTTTCCTCCATGAACGCCAGCAGTTTGTCCAGCCAAGCCCTACGCTCGGGACTGTCGTCCATTTCATATAACTTGCTGAGACTATCCGTTTTCTACAAGAACAAAAGCGGCCTTAGATTTTATTGTACGTTAAATACAATCAATACAAACCTTTGATCTGTATGTATCCGTTGGTGGAACATGATTAAATACCTGGAAGAATATAAGTGTGTGTTAGCTAAATGTATCTCAAAGTCTTGACATTAGAAAAAATTCTATCAAAACAAAGTAACATGTAGTATTGTATGACATAAATAATTATATATTGTTTAACTTAACCTTAAATTGCTCCATGACCTAATTGATTAGAGTAATCATAGCACCCTTTCTGAAGAAAAAACGAGAACCCATAAAAACAAAAATAGCAAGAAAAACAGTCAAATTAAGTTAAACAACAATCACCTTGCCCTACTAATGTAACTTCCTAAATAATTTATTAAAACTTAACATGATTAGTAACCGTAAAATTCGTATTAAGTAACTAGCAAATCACGTTTCTATATTGTTTTAGTAGAATCCACAAAAATAAAACACAATTCGAGGTGGCTATAGTCATATAGTGGGTCGCGTCGGCCAACAGATGGCAGCACTAGTTGGGAAACGGGACGACGTCAATATAACTTTCGAGAACAGCGACGTAATCCAATAGTAATGGGCCGTTATTGTTGCGAAATTAGGCGCGGATTGGTCATTTTCGACGTCCAACATGTAACAAGCCGTACAATAACGAAGTACAGCGAGTTTTGAAGCAGTAAACAGCAGCATGAATCATGTTTGAAGGCTCGCTCTTTATCACTTTGGAATCTGATTAATTCTCCAACAACAATGCTATATTATTTTTAGCCGATTTAACTTGAGAGTTTTTTTAATGGTCACGATTTTTATGTTGAGAAATTAAAATGAAAAACAAGTTAATCTTCTTGTGGTTTTCCACAATGACACAATGACTTGAAGAATAACATAACCTATTTTTGCTATGTTCACAACAGTTACCATTAGGCACCATTAGGAGCCAACCCATCATTTTCAAAGGCATCTCAAATAATGTTGAGGTATTTTTCTTTGTTGATCGCAAGGTCAAAGTTGATGATTACTTACCGGACTGGCTGGTGTGCGTGGCCAGCTTGGATTGCTAAGTTGTTCGTACTCCTCGTGCGAGTTCATGCTGGGTGCTGGCGAAGGCACTGTGCTTTGAGGCGTAGTGGGATGACTGTAGTGTCCCATGTCGTTCTTGCGTGCCTTTGGCGTTGGGCATTGAGGGTCCTCTCCGGAAGCTGTTAAATATAATCAAACGATGAGTCTTTATGTATTAAGTTAGGCCACGATTAGTAGTTAGAGATGTGAGTTGTGGGTGCATGCAGACAACAAACGATTAGATCTACACTAATAGCTAATGTGTACCTGCTGAAGCGTTTGATAGCGTAGACTGCTGAGACCCTTCGTCAATGGGAGTGCCATCAGGTCCTGTCGTAACAACAGAAGTAACAGACCCAGCAGAAGCTGCCGTAACGTTAGTCGCCAAGTTCCCCGAAGCGATGGTAGTGATACCATTATCCATGATATCCGATCCCATTTGGTTGTGGGAGTTAGGAGTAGAACTAGGAGGAGGCATCGGCCCATCGTGGGGAGGATGGTTATTGGTCATGAGCGGGCTGGTTGTCGGAGGCATGTTCGGGGGTCCCATACTAGCCGGGGGCCCCATTCCACTTAAATGGTGACCGACTGGAGGAGGACCCATGTGGTAATTCTGGGGAGGACTCGGGCTGGGAGGCATGGATGATGGTACGAAACCCATCTTGTGCTGCAAGTGTTGCTTGAGGTAGTGCGGCTGCCGTGGTGGACCAGGAGATGGGGAATTCGGTTGAGGCGGAGGGTTACCTTTTGCCCCCGAGGAACCCGTCGATGGCTGGTTGATGTGATTCCCCTGACTAACAGCAGGACCTGGCCACTGTTGCTGATATGGCGAGAATTGGGAGTTGGTCATGTGATTTGGGGCGGTCGATCTGTTGGAATACTGTTGGGGCGGCAAGTGGTTCGTCGGTGGCGCTTGGTACCCAGGGTACCCCTGCATGTTGCCAGGAGGCCTCGCCGGGTACGCGCCTTGCGAGTACTGCTGGTTTCCCTGGTAGATCGGCAACTGCTGCCCGCCTTGGGGCACCATTCCAGGGTGCCCCTTGTACCCGTGTATGTGATGAGGCGGGTACGTGCTCCCCTGAGTAGCGATCGGCGAGTGACTCATTCGACTATTCCCGCTTCCATCGCTCTGGCCGCTCGAAGGCCGGGGTGGTATCGGAATGTTTGGTTGACCTAAATAACCAACGGTTTGTACCAAATCCAAACACTTATGTACATCAGCTAACAAATACATTTTGCGCCAACACGGTTCGCGAAAATTAGAACACTGCGCACCCCACAAGAGCAACAACTTCTTCGCGAACCTAAAAAATCTTCCCAAAAAAAAAAAACTGGTTTCGGCCGCTAGGCTATGTCTAGAAGCAAGATCCAGAACATCATTTTTAACGCTTTGAATGAAAATATTGTTACGGGGTGAAAAACAAAGTGCTCCAGAGTTCAAAATTTTACAAACCAGTGCACAAAAACAAATATATTGATAGGGTCATTATAAATGATTGTAGTCGAAGTAGGCCATGCCCATGTTATTACATTTATGCCGCTTTACACAAACAAGTATCAAACTTACATTAGGTTATGCAACCAGTTTAACAATGTTGCGTACAGTAGTATCAGTTCTTATGAAGCGACAAATGCAAATTTCTACATTGGATCTCAGCGCCTACTTCGACTAACAATCATTTATAATAACCTTGTATAACCCAACACCAGAGGGACACTGAAAGAATTTCGAGACGAAATGGACTAAAAACTGCGACACACGTAAAGCCCAATGTCCATAATAATCAATATAATATATACAGAACTTAAACGCGGTTTTAGCGGTAGTTCGTGAATTCCTAGTGCAAGAGGAGACATGATTTGAAGGTTTTGATGTAAATTTGAGTCGGAAAATGATCATCAAATTTTGGTAAAGAAGTTGTTGGTACTAACCTACAGCAGGCGACATGGACCTAGAACCCGTTGAACCTGTAGGGCTCGGCGTTGGCCTCATCCCCTGTGAATTCGGCGTGCCGGGGGCTGCGCCCCCTGAACTATCATTGCTGTTTCCGCCACTCAGATCCTGAAAAGAAAAAAAACATGGTTCAAGTCAACAGAATTTAACGAGCGCGAACGAGTGTCATTTAAATTACTAATAACGTTCTATTTTGGTAACGAGTACTTGAAGGCCTGGGTCAACAGGTGTCGTTTAAATATAAATTTCCATTAGTATAATTTTTGATGTGATAAGAGTGGGATAAGTTAACATAAATAAAAAGGAGATGCCGCTTGAAACAGAAGAGACGAAGAAGGAGGCGAACAAAACAAAACAAGAGTGGAGTCTTGGAATGCGGGATTCCCGACTAAGAATGCACCTTCATTCACAACCTGACCTGCTCTATATTGACACAAGTCCCTTCCGAAACTACCCTTCCACCCACACCCCTCGCCGTTTTGGGGTTGCGAGACTCAGCGACGACATAACACAAAACATGTGCACAAGTGAAAGCGAAAGGGTATCCACTACTACAAGGGGGTAAATAAACCACAAAATTAATTATATATACTACATAGGTGTAGGTATGTCCTCAAAGAGCGCGGATCGTGAAATTTTAACGACGATACTTACAGAATAAATTACCTAGTAGCGTGGTAGAATACTACCCCAGTTGTGAACAAATGAATAATTAAAGATCAAACTCGATAGTAAACCTTTGAAGCCATCGTATAATACAGATAATGACAGACCACCAGCATGCTTGAAACGTGAAAAATTACACGACGCGTCTGGCCTGAAATTTGTTTCAGTTGTTTGGAAAGTTTTTCATATGGCAGGCCAAAATAACAATTAACTAAAATAATCGACGGTCTATTTGGTCTGTATCTAAGTAATTTTCCTTTAATAACCGAGAGCATTTATGGAAATTGTCTAAATGCTTCAAGTTCCACAACTTGCCAATCAACCGATTACCTACGAAACATGTTTTTGTTGATACCGCGATATTCTGCTACTGAACTTCGAGTCAGAATACGGTCAAAATAAACATTGTATTTCAAAACATGGTCATGCGATAACAGACATATATATATATATATGTAAACAATTAAATAAATATAAACAATTGCCAGGTTGCATGGCATTGCTAGTCCAAAGCTTTATCAGCCATACGTTGTGACACAATCATGTTCAATCATGTTCTTCTAACCAGCCTCTGCGGTCTCTCGTCTTGTCACTTCTCTTTCACATGCTGATACCTACATCCAGCTTCCTACACGTAACACAGGTAAAGTTGTTTTTGTTGCCAGTTCAAATCTACCTTGAAATTGTATGTACATGCTGATGAGTCGTTGTTCGTGCGTATAATTTACTTCAACGGAAAACAGAGCGTGTGCCCACCAGTATTAAATTATCCTCCGAAAAAGGGAGGACATAAATTAAACGCGATGGTGGTGTTGATCCTTTTGAACAGCTGAGCGCGGTGTGGCGCCTAGTATGCGCGGGTGTCCCCATCCTTTCCTTCCTGCCTGCCCGACAACGTCCTTGTCCCTTTTAAGGTCATCTCTTTAATGCCCATTTAAATTTCAGAGCAACCTGTTTTAAGCAGCGTTCGGAATGAATCGAAAGTAAAAGAGATGTATGAGAGCGTGTTTGTGTATGTATGTGTGTGTGTGTGTGTGTCAGTTGTAAACGTAGTAGCGGTTCTAACCTAGTCACGTGCTTCTTTTATGCGAATTTCATTCAACCCGACCGTATACCATAGAAGCCGGTGCAAGTTTCCTTCTTTGTCATAAATCCAGATGGTTCAGTTCAACCAAGTAACCCTCTAAACTACTCAGACCAAGAACAACGGCATCTCCAGTCAAACACATATGGAAAATTGCTTGTATTCTACAGCCTAGTTTAGATCAGAGCAACAGACGGTGAGAGCAACACGCAACAACATCGGACCAGACATATTAGTGTTGTTTACAATTGAAATAAAAATACCGTCGACCAGGTACCACAAAAAGCCATGTCGCATGCTACATGTTGCGCGATGTTGTTCTGGTCTAAACTCGGCTTAAGTCCACAGACCAGAAAGCAAAAATGGTCCACGTGTTCCATTTTGAAATAGACGATAACGATCAAATGGTAATTGGTCAAAACTGATTAAAAAATTGTTGGTTTGCACCTGCAGGAATGCTTGCGTTGCGTTAGAAACAGAAGAGGATGAGCTCGTGGTGTAGCCACCTTCTAGTGGTATATCTCTAGTCTCTCACTATCTCACTTCACCAGTTGTTAAAACTCAATCAAAATGCGGTTTTAGATTTGTGTAAAGATGGATAGAAGAGGACATATACACAAACGATGACTTTATCACTGGTAAGGAGGGTTATTAGGTATTCAGCGATGTGAATAAACAGTGTTTGAAGGCATGCGAGCTCTGGAGGGAAGATGTTTGATTGACATAAAACTCGATAAGACAAAACGCGGTGATTGGCAAAGAGGTATTATTGTATTACCACCGATGATAAGGGTGGGGGGTCTATTAATAATAAATAAAAATACCGTCGACCAGGTCAGGTCCACCACAAAAAAGCCATGTCGCATGCTACATGTTGCCCGATGTTGCTCTGGTCTAAACTAGGCTTAAGTCCACAGACCAGAAAGCAAAAATGGTCCACGTGTTCTATTTTCAAATAGACGATAACGATCAAATGGTAATTGGTCAAAACTGATTAAAAAGTTGTTGTTTTGTACCTGGAGGAATGCTGGGCTTGCGTTAGAAACAAAAGAGGATGAGCTCGTGGCGTAGCCACCTTCTTTCTAGTGGTATCTCTCTAGTCTCTCACTGCCTCCCTTCACCAGTTGTTAAAACTCACTCAAAATGCGGTTTTAGATTTGTGTAAAGATGGATGCACGAGGACATAAAAGAGACACAAAAGATTACGTTATTACTGGTAATGGGGGTTATTAGGTATTCAGCGATGTAAATAAATTGTGATTGAAGGCATGCGAGCTCTGGAGGGAAGATGTTTGATTGACATAAAAATCGATAAAACATAAAACGTGGTGATTGGCAAAGAGGTATTGTATTAGCACCGATGATGGGGGGTCTATTAATAACAAATAAAAATACCGTCGACCAGGTCAGGTCCATCACAAAACGCCATGTCGCATGCTACATGTTGCCCGATGTTGCTCTGGTCTAAACTAGGCTTAAGTCCACAGCCCAGAAAGCAAAAGTGGTCCATGTATTCCATTTTCAAATAGACGATAACGATAAAATGGTAATTGGTCAAAACTGGTTAAAAAGTTGTTGGTTTGCATCTGGAGGAATGCTTGGGCTGCGTTAGAAACAGAAGAGGATGAGCTCGTGGCGTAGCCACCTTCTAGTGGTATATCTCTAGTCTCTCACTGTCTTACTTCACCAGTTGTTAAAACTCACTCCAAATGCGGTTTTAGATTTGTGTAAAGATGGATGGAAGACGACATATACACAAACGATGAGTTTATCACTGGTAAGGAGGGTTATTGGGTATTCAGCGATGTGAATAAACCGTGTTTGAAGGATTGCGAGCTCTGGACGGAAGATGTTTGATTGACATAAAAATTGATAAGACATAAAACGTGGTGGTTGGCAAAGACGTATTGTATTACCACCGATGATGGGGGGGGGGTCTATTAATAACAAATAAAAATACCGTCGACCAGGTCAGGTCCACCACAAAAAAAGCCATGTCGCATGCTACATGTTACCCGATGTTGCTCTGTCTCAACTAGGCTTAAGTCCACAGACGAGAAAGCAAAAGTTGTCATTGTGTTCTATTTTCAAATAGACGATAACGATCAAATGGTAATTGGTCAAAACTGATTAAAAAGTTGTTGTTTTGCACCTGGAGGAATGCTGGGCTTGCGTTAGAAACAAAAGAGGATGAGCTCGTGGCGTAGCCACCTTCTTTCTAGTGGTATCTCTCTAGTCTCTCACTGCCTCCCTTCACCAGTTGTTAAAACTCACTCAAAATGCGGTTTTAGATTTGTGTAAAGATGGATGCACGAGGACATAAAAGAGACACAAAAGATTACGTTATTACTGGTAATGGGGGTTATTAGGTATTCAGCGATGTAAATAAATTGTGATTGAAGGCATGCGAGCTCTGGAGGGAAGATGTTTGATTGACATAAAAATCGATAAGACATAAAACGTGGTGATTGGCAAAGAGGTATTGTATTAGCACCGATGATGGGGGGTCTATTAATAACAAATAAAAATACCGTCGACCAGGTCAGGTCCATCACAAAACGCCATGTCGCATGCTACATGTTGCCCGATGTTGCTCTGGTCTAAACTAGGCTTAAGTCCACAGCCCAGAAAGCAAAAGTGGTCCATGTATTCCATTTTCAAATAGACGATAACGATAAAATGGTAATTGGTCAAAACTGGTTAAAAAGTTGTTGGTTTGCATCTGGAGGAATGCTTGGGCTGCGTTAGAAACAGAAGAGGATGAGCTCGTGGCGTAGCCACCTTCTAGTGGTATATCTCTAGTCTCTCACTGTCTTACTTCACCAGTTGTTAAAACTCACTCCAAATGCGGTTTTAGATTTGTGTAAAGATGGATGGAAGAGGACATATATACAAACGATGACTTTATCACTGGTAAGGAGGGTTATTAGGTATTCAGCGATGTGAATAAACGGTGTTTGAAGGCATGCAAGCTCTGGAGGGAAGATGCTTGATTGACATAAAAATCGATACGACATAAAACGTGGTGATTGGTAAAGAGGTATTGTATTACCACCGATGATGGGGGACGGGGAGGTCTATTAATAACAAATAAAAATACCGTCGACGAGGTCAGGTCCATCACAAAAGCACATGTTGCCTGATGTTGCTCTGGTCTAAACTAGGCTTAAGTCCACAGACCAGAAACCAAAGTGGCCCATGTGTTCCATTTTCAAATAGACGATAACGGTCAAATGGTAACTGGTGAAAACTGATTAAAAAGTTGTTGTTTTGCACCTGGAGGAATGGTTGGCTTGCATTAGAAGCAGAAGAGGCTGAGCTCGTGGCGGAACCACCTTGTCGTGGTATCTCTGTACTCTCTCACTGTCTTCCCTTCACCAGTGGTCAAAACTAACTCAAAATACGGTTTTAGATTTGTGTAAAGATGGATGGAAGAGGACATAAAAGATACACAAAAGATTACGTTATCACTCGTAATGAGGGTTATTAGGTATTCAGCGATGTAAATAAACCGTGTTTGAAGGCATGCGAGCTTTGGAGGGAAGATGTTTGAATGACATAAAAATCGATAAGACATAAAACGTGGTGATTGGCAAAGACGTATTGTATTACCACCGATGATGGGGGGGGAGTCTATTAATAATGCTCGTAGTATACGATGAGAGAGGTATTTCATTCACAAGGCGCAGTTATAGAGCTTCAGATCTAATTTTAGAGTGCCAACACGAAACGTACGCTAATGTTTTGGTTGTTTTGTCGGAGGTGCTCGATGGATGATAGGGAAAGTTATGAGGAAGGAAGGAGCGAGCTCGAAAATTCGTGCACACCTTAAAGGAGACGGATACTAGGCACTGCCAGGGAGTATCTGCGCTAGGAAAAGTTTATGTTGATGAGCACACCACGAGCCGAGAGTTTGGCGAAGGTCGGAATCCCAGTTAATGCACAAACACAAATTCGACCCCCGAGATCGTGGTCTACAGTAACACCTAAACATATTCACCCCCTTATCTCAATTCCACCCCATTCAGCGACATTTCTCTTTCTGGAAACTCGGAATTAGGACAAAGCTCTCTAATGGCAAATACGACCGATCTAAAACAGTTGCTAGACTGGATCTACTGGAACACATTGAAATTTCATTATGTTAATAAGCACCTGTTGAACCTGCAGAAAGTTTGAAGTTTGAAGCACACCACACCAAACAACTCTTCACATGTTTGATTCATTCCAATTCATTGTCTTGATTTGCAATAAAACACTAACTTGCAAAGGAATGCCCTATAAGTAGATTAAACTCGCACGCGAGAAAACGTCAGCACAGAGAATAAAATACGCGATTACGTCCTTCGAGCAAAACACGTGTTTGTGAAATCCAGTTTACATCCAGACCTTTAGTAGTCCACGTGACGTACAACGCGGGGTGAGTGACGTCCCGTTATGCAAACATAAGGAGGACGACAAAAAACCGGTCAACGCATCGGGGAATTACACAAATGCAGAAATGGGAGACTTACAGCGGTCAGGAGATTCCTTTGACATTATATATTCCGGTAGTAACATTTTGCTTTCACTGGAATTCAGTAGAATCCAGTAGAATTCCTCTCTCTCTCTCACTGGTTAGCTAAATTTCATTTGCACGCCACGACACACAGGAAAAAAATACGTCACAATGCGAGCCCGTCCGCTTTTTGGTTCGTAATATAGAAACGAGTGTTGCGTTTGTTGTACGTGAAGGTTTTAAGTGCATAGGGAAAGGCAGCTTCGACCAGAGTGAGATGGAACGAAGTTGAATAACTGGCAAACGGAGGGGCATAAAGCAAATACGCGGGACTGGTGTAGCCGTTGTCGGACCGCACCTAGGGCGCGTGCGCATTCGGGGGCCCCGGTAAGCGTTTTTAATGCCAGAACCCCAGACTGTTCTCGCTCCTAGCGACCAAGCTTGGCTTTTCTCTACCTCTCCAACATGCTCCCGCCTCGCAGGCCTGCCTGGCTGGATATACCATTATTTCTGCTCGGTAACCATTCGTCCTCTTCTAATATTCCGCCAGAGAAAAAAAACATCCCGAATTTTAGCCTCGTGATGATTTAATTATATTTGGTTATCTCGACAACCCAAGGCCTTTATTTCAATTGTGAGATCAAAGTAACCCTAAAACGAATCCGTAATTGAATTTTCGAAGCCAAAGGGTTGGTCATTCTACAAAAAGAATAACATCTGTTAAGACCAGTAGAGAGGAAAAATATACATAATATCAATATGGTTGATAGGTCAGCAGAGATACAATGGAAGTACAAAGGAAAAGCACCGAAGGCAATGATATAAAAATTGGACGGGACGATGTAAAATCAGGATTCAATAAATTTAATATCCTAAAGGTAAACACCGACCTATGATCTGAGAGTAAATATTGGGCGACGATTCCCGGCAAATTTCTAGTTATCTAAACAAGAGCAAATAAAACCTTCGCAAATACGGATGCAATAATAAGGTGGAACTGCTCCAGTTCGCAACAGTTTCCGATATATGTATAAAGATACCCTCCCATCGTAGTATTATTCTCTTTTCTACAAGAGTATAGCAAGTAGCTTATTATTGAAATTGCTAATGTGTGAACGAAGTTTAAATTTATTAAACGAAGTTATTATCCAATCTAATATTGCAATTCGTAACTTTAATATTCCATTAAAAACTAATTACTTGATAGGTATTGATGCTTACCCTAAGGTATTTGGTGAGTTTGGAAATGAATCGGTACCACTTTTGGTTACACAGAAGATACAGAACATGCGAAGCCCCGGGTGAAGATAACTGAGTATGCTAGTTATAAGTAAGTAAGCGCGTTTGTCGTATCTACTGATAGGCTCTTATCACAAAGTAACGGAGATATTTTCTAACAGTAGGTAACCGGGTATACTCTGATAACAGCACGGCAAAATACGATATTGTTTCTAGAAAATCGCATCGAAATTTTCACGATTAAAAGCTCCGGTGCACACCCGCCTTTAAAAAAATCATAACCCTTAAAAATATAGTATCGATAAAAAAATTAACATAATGCTGTAATACCGGTATTATTGTTATTGTGCGTCGATGCAAGTTTAATAGTCGCGTCAAGGTTGAAGCAGGTTCATTAATAAATACAAAATGAATCACAAACACAAAAACCTACTACAGAGCTATAAAAAAATAGCGTTATCAGCGTGCACCGGTGAAGCAGATAATGCTTGAAAATGTATGTATGCAAAGTGACCACGTGCTTGTACTATATTCAGCTAGCGAGTGCATTGAATAACTGCCCTGTTACAACACAACCTACAACGAATTATTTAACAAACGACCGAATACAGCACTAGTACATTAATTATACCCATGTCTCTAGTAGTAGCTTCATATAAAGTTCGATACTCTGCATTTTATAGTATATTATAATACACCTTTTATAAGATGAAAATAAGACTCGTTCCATTTGGACACTCCTCGCTACGCTCGTCGTGCCCAAAACAACTCGTGTTAGATAAATTTCGAAAATTGCGACTGTCATCTTACAATCTAGAGTAGTTTTATCTTCACCAGTTGGTACTTGTGGTCAGTGGCGTAGCTAGGGGAGGGGGGGGGGTTAAACTATAAATCACTTACGCTTGTAGTCATTTTAACTAAGTTATCCATAGCAAATGATTTAATTTATCAATTGTGATAATTTGTAAATGATTGTAAGCTATGAAATAATTATTGATTATTTGTAAAATTTATTTTGTTGTTTACCACAAAACAATTTTTTGTTGGATGTATCGATCACTCAGTTAATTTACATTTTTCAGAACAATACAATACAGACAATATTTGCATTTTTTTCAGCATCTACTAGCTGGTTGGGAGTGCTTCTTAAACACAGCAAAACATCTGTTAAAAGACCCTTAACAAAGCGTAGGAGTGCTCATTATGTAAACGTATTTGCTGAACATTTTGATGGGACTGTGGCTGCAATTTAGAAATTGTGTGGTCAACAAGAAAATTAGGCACCAGAGCTGCTGCACAGAATCTTATGCCTGCTGTGTGTGATTTCTTTGCTATCTTTTCTTTTGGAATGATATACTAAGGTAAACAAATTGTGCTCAGATTGCATTTCAAAGTAAAGGCTTGAGTGTTGATCAGTTAGTTATAAAAATAGAGACACTTCGTCTATATATTGAAGAAAAACACTTGAAGCTCACCAATCTTCTCAATCTTATAACGAACGCAAAGTAGAAAAAAGTGTCACAATGTATTGATTACGAAAACAAAGTACGAAATATCAATTGTTCCAAAAAAAGCACTTTTTGGGGGATGGTCTATTTCCTTTCCTATCATGTCTTTTACCATCTCTTCAAGAATCAAAAATATCCCTCCAGCCAAGTAATTAAGTCACCATAACGAATACATACGATAATAAGAAGGAAGACGCGCCCAGAAAAAAAAACTCGAGTAAATGCGAGTAGCTGGCGACCACCGACCTGTAATTAATCTGTCGATTGAAGGAAGGAAAATAAACATGGGCCACCACGTTGTGGCATCGAGCTTTCATTCATAATCATCTCACCTTGACCCCGTGAAGCTGAATGCTCACGGTCTGTCTTTTTTGCGGCACGTTTGTTTGTGCTCGTCTCTTCTCCGTGTGAGCCGGCTACCTTATTTAAAGGGATAGCGCCGTCGGCACCTCAAAGAATCAGGTGCTACTGCTGGGGGGGGGGGGCAATCAATACAAAAAGAACTGGAAGCCAGTCGAACAGACTTCACTCGTAAATAGGGGTATTTAAGAATACCTCGTTAACCTCTGAAATCGATACCATAGCGTTGTCTTAGTCGCTCGAAAAGGAAGGTTGGTAGAAGTGTGGACCATCTTCAATCTGAAGTCTAGAGACACCAAGGAGACATGTCCTTACGTTGGTATGGTACTATATTCCTTATCCTGGAGGAAGGTCTTCTTGGTGTTCATTCGAGAAGCCAATGTCAACTATATACATTTTCCTACCCCAATTCAAAAAGTAACTGGTACATGTAGTATTTTAAATATAGCCCTTACGGGTTGACATTTGCTTTGCCGCGTGATGTATCGATGGAAAGGTCAGTAGCAGAGCATCCCCTAAAAATTGGGGTGACTTAACGTAACGGAGTAGCCACCCTCCAGTTTTGTCGAGAATTTTAAAAAGCCGTTCCCATCGATTTGACGGAGGAAGGTGCTGGAGGAAACGTGTAATTTATGTAATCCCCCCCTTTGCGTCAGACCACCTCCACCCCCAGTGCATAAAAACTCTGCCACGAGACTGTCAATGCCCTCCTTTCAATTCCAACCGTCAATTTTAAACATCGATTTGTATTGCCCTAGTTTTCCTTTTCTATTTCTTCGTTTTTCTGTTGTTCCTTCATTGAACGGGACGATGAAAATTATACTTGGTAATCACCCTCGTGGTAGGTACCGCGTTTTGTCTTGGTCATGCACAAACCAAGATGATTTCAACCACTGTTGTACTGAAGAATTTTAATAAGAAATAATAACAAAGTCGATGGGATTCATATTTCACCATGGGCATCCAAATCGTTTCTCACTCCCCCACTCCGTACTGTGCACAGGGCCAAAAGCTTTATGATTTAATTCGTGAATACTATTTTTAGAGTGGACAGATCAAAGAGCTCATATCTGTGTTTCCCCGAACGATTCGGGAACACGATGAGGATGATACTTGTAATTTAGTAATACAATATGGGGCACACACAAAACGGGCTTAATTAGTCGTTGTAGGATAAAGCAGGTATTTCGCAAATTCATACGCTGTAATTAAGTGAATAGTATATTGCGAGTTCCGATGGGGCTGCAATTCCACTTCAATAGTTTGATGATCCCGCTTCACTATATCCTGCTGCAAACCGATCAAATTTCAATCAACTGATCAAATTTCAACGCAGTGTTCAACGCGACATAACCTCAATTTAAAAATGTACAATCCAGCGTTGTCGTACGTCGATGTAGAATAGAATTCGGAACTAATTTTATTAGAAATATAGTCACAGTGAGTGTATAATACGTGTGTCATCAAATATGTAACAGCAATGAGAGTGATATAGATTAGTGGATATGTGTATATTTACATGGTAGACGTAAGCGTTTCGGAGTATATTTATAGATAAAATTGAGTAACAATAACGCGGATAACAATAAAAATAAACTGTTAAATAATCTATTTACATCGGTGGGTCGGAATCACTTGTTTGTTTACGCTGTTTGAAATATGTATCTCGATCGTTGGATTACGTAATCAAAAAAGTGGAGACGAACCACCTCCGACAGACTCTCTCATTCTCTCCGTGTTTATTTTCAAGTTTAAAAATAGCACGGCGGTGGGTGAGGGGCTTACGAGGGGGGGATTGTGGAGCGCGGAAAGAATTTAAAAGATTTATTTTTAAAAGTTTTATCGTCCTTGACCCTGTGTTACCTTGGGCCACCTTTTCTCGGGACTTCGAGATCGCATATTTTATAGATCAGATGTTTCTGTAAGGAAATAGCTTCCGTAAATATCCCATCAGTCAAACTCTCTCGTATATATATATATATATGTATGTCTATCTATATATATATATACATACAAACGACACAGCTGTTCGAGCCTGGATTCTTACCAAACTCAACGTTGGACCACTCTCAAGTTTTACGATACTTTTACATACGCTATATGCTCTCACTTTGTACATAAAGTTCACACACCCTTAACCTAGGTCTTATCCCGTCCCCCTATTTATAGATAGACGAACGTAAAAAAATAAGGTGGAGAGGTGTATTGGTCCTATATTGGCCAATTTTTGAATTTATCAACCTAATATGTCCTAATTTCTCATTCCTACGATCTAATTTCTCATTTCCAATTCCTCGTCCTATTTTTTAGTTGTCCATTTTCCATCATCATCCTATTTTCTCATAACTACTTTCCAATTACTCATTTTTATTTCTAATTTTTCGTCTTATTTCCTATTCCTGACTACAACAGTTCATCTGTTGATACTGCTAGACGCCTTTCTATACCGATTTTTCAATTACAATCCCAATTTCTCATTCCTACGATCCAATTTCTCATTTTTATTTCCAATTCCTCAACCTAGTTTTTTTTAGTTCTCCTTTACTGATAGATATTTTCTTTGTATTGGTCCCGTTACACTATATTTTCTAAACCAAATTTCATTTTATCCTATTTTTTATTCCTACTGTCTAATTTCTCGTCTCATTTCAATAAATGAGAAAGTGGGATAAAAACAGAAAAACTGGATAGGTGAAATCAGTAATGGTAAATTAGGATGATAAATTGGAAAAAAACGAGTACTTGAAAAGAACGAATGAGAATGGATGGCTTTGAAAAAAGAAAAATCAGAAATTGGAAGAAAGGAAAAATTGATAAATTGGATGAAAAACTTGAATGATCAGAACAAGCAATTAGAAGATTCGATAATAGGAAAGAGATAGAAAATTAGGAATGAAGAAATAAATAGAAAAGAGAAAACGAGAAACTAAACCTCCCTGTAGTTATTTTATTATGCCAATTTTTCAATTTATCAACCTAATAATTCCTAATTCCTACATTCCAATTTCTAGTTTTTATTTCCAATTTGTCATCCTAGTTTCTCAGTCCGGATTGATATTTTGTATTTATTGATCCCGCCAGGCTATTTTTCTATACCGATTTTTCAATTTACAATCCCAATTTTTCATTCGTACGATACAATTTCTCATTTTTATTTCCAATTCCTCATCCTTCAAAACCAAATTTCATTTTATCCTATTTTCTCATTCCTACTTTCCAATTTCTCATTTTTATTTCCAATTTCTCGTCTTTTATCCCATTCCTGAATAATACAGTTCATCTGTTGATCCTGCTATACTATTTTCTATGCCTATTTTTCAATTTATAATCCCAATTTTTCATTCCTACGATCCAGTTTCTCATTTTTATAGATCTTTCTATGTATTGGTCCCGCTATACTATATTTGCTAAACCAAATTTCGCTTTGTCATCCTATTTTCTCATTCCTACTTTCCAATTTTTCGTCTTATTTCCCATTCCCATTCCTGACTAATACAGTTCATTTGTTGATCTTGCTAAACTTTTTTCTATTTCTCATTTCTAATTTCCAATTTTTCCACTTTTCGTCCAATTTCTCAAGAGTTCTAATTTCTGTAATGTCCTTATTTGAATGCTTTTTGATAAATTGACAATAAAAAATGTTTTCTAATTGATAATAGCTGTTTGGTGGTCACCGGTTGTCTTTTTATCAATTAGTGTATTACTAATTGATAAAAAAAACAATCAAACAATGAGAAAGTCAATGAATGAACGATTTCAATGTTTGGTTTATAGAAGTGGGGCAGACTGAATAGAATAGTCTGCCGGTGTGTTTACTTCCGTATATTTGCGACATTGACCTAATTAATGCCAGGTTCACATGTACACACAAAGCTAGATAGAGATAGAGTGAGCTATCGGGTACCAGGGGGGAGTTCGCGGGACTATATATAAATTATTCCAACAGACTAATTTCACGGCCAACATAATTTCATTACAAGTAACGCGGTGGTACAGGTCGCGTATTAAGGTATGCGTCACCTCTGTGCTATTTGAACACAATTACTACTACACTAACGTCTGGTATCCTGGTCTGTTGTTGCGTACCGCCGATGACGCGATAATGTGTATTGACCTTTGATTAGTAAACAACATAGAAATGCTTAGTAGATTACAAACGGAGCAAGTTGTTTGCAATTCAGTTCAAACTCAAATTAGGCCATTGATCGTTAAAAAACAGACCGGAAATGGTGGTTCGATAGATGGGTCAACGGGAAAAAATATCCTCTCTGATTAAAAAAAAAACGACACGGAGATCGAAAGCGACGTTGGTGGTCCGAAAATTCGCACTGGGAACGCGGGGTGGTTTGCGAAGGGGTGAGAAGGGTGTTTGCTTTATGAATGGAACAAAAATATTGATTTGCTGAAAAGGAAAGTGTTTACATTTTAAGCGACGTATCCGTCAACCGGTTGAATTACATTTTATTATGGCGCGGCTCGGTTGTAGCGGGCGCCAACCACCCCACAAACTACCCCTCGGTACTGCCACTTTTCACACCGTAAAGAACCGATTGGCCCTCGAATTCGCGAGCAGCAGTACGGGCGCCCGCGATAAATTTACTTCCCGAGTTATACCGTAAAATATCATCCCCGGTAACGCCGCATTCGTATTTCATATAGTCAAAGTGAGAGAGGTGATATGATAAATGACTTTCCCATAGCAGAAATGAGGTATAACAGTAAAAAGGAGGAAGGCAATATTGAAATAAATTGATATGCAAACGATAACAAGTGATGCGCAATGGTAAGTTAATAGAAAGTAGAAGATAAAATGAGAAATTAGAAGACAAAATGGGATATTGGACGTAAATGGAAAAAATAAGAAATTTGAGGAAAATGGGAAATTGGAAGAAAATGAGAAATTGGAAGAAAATGAGAAATTGGAAGAAAATGAGAAATTGGAAGAAAATGAGAAATTGGAAGAAAATGAGAAATTGGAAGAAAATGAGAAATTGGAAGAAAATGAGAAATTGGAAGAAAATGAGAAATTGGAAGAAAATGAGAAATTGGAAGAAAATGAGAAATTTGAAGAAAATGAGAAATTGGAAAAAATAAGAAATTAGAAGAAAATAGAAATTAAAAGAAAAATGAGACATTCGAAATTGAACGATCAGAACAAGCAATTAGACGATTTTTATAAATTAGTAATTGGATAATAGGAAAGAGATAGAAAAAATTGAGAAATTGAAAGAAAATGACAAATTGGAAGAAAAAAGAAATAGGAAGAAAACTGAGATTGGAAGAAAATGAGACATTGGAAGTTGAACGATCAGAACGAGCAATTAGACGATTTTTATAAATCAGTAATTGGATAGTAGGAAAGGGACAAATTAGAAATGAGAAATAGGAAAAAAGAGGTTTTAGGAATTGGAAACATAAAGAAAAAGAGAAATAGGAAGAAAACTGAGAAATTGGAAGAAAAAATGAGAAACTTGATGAAAAAGGAAAGGAAAAAAGGGAAATTGGAACGTGGAAATAAGTAAGGGCCAATTAAGATAAAAATAGTGTTGCGGGATTACTAGATAACAAATATGAATTAGGTATGGGGAACAAATAAAAAGAAAAACAGAAAGTGGAATAAAAACAGAAAAACTGAATAGGTGAAATCAGTTATGGCAAATTAGGATGATAAATTCGAAAAAACGGATAGTTGAAAAGTAAGAATGAGAATTATTATATTTCAATGAATTTCATATAGAAAAGGAGTTTTAAAAAGTATCATGTTTCTACCTTCTCTTGTAGAGTTTTTTACACCGATACAACCGACGCGTTTTTCTAGAAACACGGTCTTTCAAAACGGACGATTACTTTTGAATCGTTTAACGGATCGAGTTCTTCTTTTTTTGAAGTATGAGAAATATATGGCAAAAGAAAAAATATCGATATCTCTTACAATTTCTTTGCAAAACTGTCTCAAACTTGAGCTACTTTTCAGGTCTCTACATGAGAACCTCCCCTGAAGAATTGTATATCGATAAATAAAGTTGAATGATCAGAAAAAGCAATTAGACGATTTTTATAAATCAGTAATTTGATGATATGAAAGAGACACCAAATTAGGAATGAGAAATAGGAAAAATAAGAAAAAGAGATTTTAGGAATTGGAAATAGACTTCAATGATCAGAACAAGCAATTAAATTTTTTAATAAATCAGGAATAGGATAATAGGAAAGAGACAGAACAAATGAGAAATTGGAAAAATGAGAAATTGAAAGAAAAAATGAGAAATTCCAAAGTGGAAATAAGTAATGACAAATAATAACAAAAGTAAGGTGATAGACTCATCGAAAAAAGTCTTGCGGGATTAATAGATAACAAATATAAATTACGAATGGGAAAGAAATAAATAGAAATGAGAAAGTGGAATAAAAACAGAAAAACTGGATAGGTGAAATCAGTAGTGGGAACATTAGGATGATAAATGAGATAGAAATCGATGCGTAGGAATATGAAACAAGAATAAACAAAACCTCAAAGAAAGTCGAAAAGTAAGAATGAGAAATTGGAAAGGAAGAATAAATAATTTCTCTTCTTCCTTCCATTCCCATACCTTACGACTTTCAAATATAAAACCAAGCAACGTACGATGCCCCATTGACGAGACAGATCGTAATTATGTAATTCTGAAGCGTGGATGCCTTTGCCGTCTTTACTTGTGGAACAAATGGACGACGACAGCCAACGCCGTCATATGACGTAACGAAACCTATCGTGAAACAAGAGCTGGCCATTATGTCAGCTGATAACGACCAACACGCCTGCAATTTGATTACCACAATAAACAAATCGTTATCATTTAGTTCTTTTTCTCAACCATTAACGACTTTAATTGGAGAGAGGAGAAAAACTGGCAGCGCAAACTTCCTTGGAAACCAGTTCGGGGAATTGACGTTCGTTATATAGCCTAACGGTACAATCGACAAAACACTCGGTATAAATAAGGCACGCAATTACGGACAAGGTAAAATGTAAAATTCATTGATAAAAGTGGTATTTGCCACGAAGCTCTGATGACATGCATAAACAAAAGCGGGTCGCATTCGCTTTCAGCATATATCCACCAGACATACAGCGTATATGTATAGCCGGAGCTGGTAGTGGTGCTTGGTTATATACATAGATAGATAGAGGAAACACGGCGCTCTGAAATGCAGTGCAGTGTACTGTAGCAAGCGGTGTTGCCATATCGTCGACGTACCAATCAATACGGGGGCACTCCTCGCTGATTCTCGACCGACCGTCGAATGGACGGCAACGTGGCACAGGCACAAACAACGAGCCAGCTATAGCGGCTGCCCCCCGATATGTATGTAGCAATATCGGAGCAGATAACCGACTAGCACGGATTATTTATTCTCGTGGTTGAACATTCACGATCTGTTGAGAATTTTTGAGAAACAAGCACGGACGGGAAAACAGAAAATGGGAACGAGGAACGTGGGATTGAGCTGTAACAAATTAGAATTAGGAATGGGGAATTAGAAAATTAGTCTTTGGGAGGAGAAAATAGGAAAGAGAAATGTCGGAATGAGAAAACGAGAAAATGAGAAATCGCAAAACAAACTTGAATGATCAGAACAAGCAATTACCAGACTTATAGAAGACAAAAAAGAATTGGATAATAGAAAAGTAATAGAACATTAGGAATGAGAAAATAGGAAAGAGAAAACGAGAAATTAGGGATTCGAAATCAAAAAATAACATGTAATGATTTGAAAAAGCAATTAGAAGATTATTATAAATTTGGAATTGGATAAAATGAAAAAGACAGCAAACTAGAAATGAGAAACAGGAAAAAGAACGAGAAATCAGGAATTGGAAATCGAAAAATGGAGTTGGGTGCTCAGAACAAGCAATTAGAATTTATTTATAATTCAGGAATTGTAGTGGGATTGAGGTGTAATAAACTAGAATTAGGAATGTTGGAATGGGGACGTTGAAAATTAGGCATTGGGAGGAGAAAATAAGAAAACGAAATGGCGGAATGAGAAAATAAAAAAATCGCAAAATAAACTTGAATGCTCAGAACAGGCAATTACAAGACTTGTAGAAGACAAAAAAGAATTGGATTAGGGATTCAAAATCGAAAAATACCGTTTAATCATCTGGAAAAGCAGTTAGAAGATTGTTATAAATGTGGAATTGGATAAAAGGAAAAACACAGCAAACTAGGAATGAGAAATAGGAAAGAAAACGAGAAATCAGGAATTGGAAATGGAAAAATAGAATTGAATGCGCAGAACAAGCAATTAGAATTTATTTATAATTCAGGAATTGTGTAATACAAGAGAAAATTGGGAATGAGAAAACGAGAAATTAGGAATTGGAAATCGAAAAATAACGTTCAATGATCAGAACAAGCAATTAGATGTTTCTATAATTCAGGAATTGGAAAGAAATAGGGAAGAGAAAACGAGAAACTGGGTTTTAGGTATCAGAACAAGCAATTAGAATATTTTTATAGATCAGGAATGGGATAATAGGACAGATAGAAAATTAGGAATGAGAAGAATTGGAAGAATAAGAAAGAGAAGACGAGAAATTAGGATTTGGAAAACGAAAAATATACTCAAAATATCAGAACAAGCAATTAGAAGATTTTGGTAAATCAGGAATGGAAGAAAATTGAAAAAAAAGAAAATTAGGAATGGGAATTAGGATAATAGGAAAGTGGAAACGAGAAATTAGAAATTGGAAATCGAAAAATAGACTTCAATAATCAAAATAGGCTATTAGCAAATTTGTATAAATCAGGAATTGAACAATAGGAAAGAGACAGCAAATTAGATGAGAAATAGGAAAATAGGAAAGAGATGAGGAGAAATTAGGAATTGGAAATCGAAAAATAGAGTTCCAATATCAAAATAAACTATTAGAAAACTTGTATAAATCAGGAATTCAATAATAGGAAAGAGACAGCAAATTAGGAATGAGAAATAGGAAATAAAAGGAAAAATTTTAAATTGGAAATCGAAAAATAGACTGAAATAATCAGAACAAGCAATGAATTTTTTTTTATGAATCAGACATTGGATAATATTTTGGAAAGCAAATTACGAATGAGAAATAGGAAAGAGGAGAAATTAGGAGGAATTGGAAATTGAATATTACATTTCCATGAACAGAATAAGCCATTACATTTTTTGTATAAATCAGGAGTTGGATAATAAGAAAGAGACATAGAAAAGAAGGAATAAGAAATAGAAAAATAAGAAAGAAACGAGAAATTAAATCAGGAATTGGTCAATAAGAAAGAGGCAGAAACCTATGAATGAGAAAAAGCAAAATAGGAAAAACAAAACGATAAATTATGTTCCGTTTCCGGCGCACAAGGTTTGCATTCCCCAACTAACATTAAAAATAAGAAAGTTAAAAAATAACTTCTGTAACGAGTGGAAGAAAAATTGGACGAGTTATGGCGGAAACAGCTGTTCGAGATGAGGAACCGCTGTAAGGTAACCTCCTATGCCGAAGGTCAATAAGAAAACAATTGCTAATGAAATGAGCTGTTCGAGGAAGTCGACCAAGATCAAGGACGGATGCGAAACTAGTCCAATAAAAGGAGTGACGTCAGTGTCAACAATGCTGCGGCGCCGTGCACCACACAAGAGCAAAGCGGCGAAGTTTTAAAATGACTACGGGACAGTATATACTAGGAACTCGAACGACTCTTTCTCGAATATGTTAAGTAACGCGCGCCTGACTCGCTCGTGATGATACGAAAATAGAAAATCGCGGTTGGCCTATACGATGGAAAAACCCAACTTGAATCATTCCGCGCTACAGAGTTTCAACCAATAGCAGCAGAGACAATAACGTGCCTAACATCAAGTCGTTCTCATTCTACCATGACAAAATTGGTTTCTTACTGTTTCTATATGTGGATAAGATTCTACAGGTGATTCTAAATTATGTAAAGATACTATCTGCCGTTTAACTGTCGTGTAGCTAACCAATGGACCAGTAAGGTTATCATGGACAGCTATCATCAACATAAAATCGTCAAGTTTTTAACTATACAAAATGTACATATTGCTTGAAATCCGTTATATTCACACCTCCAAAGCAAACAACTCTGGCAGAGACGGGGAGGAGGTATAAGTATGATAAACAACGTCTTCGGTATGGCAGCAAACAGATTTTAATTGGATTATTGAAAGAAGAATCTACCAGCATTGTTGATCTCCGACAAATAGATTAAAAATGTGTGACGTTTAAAACCTAAAACGTAAGCGATTCCGTGTCCGATCGAGCATAGCAGTCAGCGATGACGAAATGCAACAACGTCAAGAGTAAAATTTAAAACAGGAAGTATATCATTGTTGTTCAAATTACACAATCTGGCGCATAATCGGTGTTGACCTTTGTTTTCAGACTATCGGGTAGACACCACGTGCTTCACTTGCTTACCAGCTATTTCCATATTACATATATATAGCTTGTGGCTTCGAGAGATCTTTCGAAACTGCCGATAGTATATTTTTAAGCGCAAGCGTCATATTGCATCCGTGATTTTATTGAACGTGAACAATAACAACTTACCGCCTGGTCCGGAGCGTGAGCATTTGGCGTTGTTGGTTGCGCTGGTCTACTAGGAAAGCCCTGAAAATAAATCTGTCGTCAGTAGGTATTCAAAACAACTCCGACGTCTGGATGAGAGATAAAAACAATAATACGTCGTCTTTTGCGAAGGATTTTCAAGGGCTTTAAACACCTACAATCACATTTCTATGCGGAAAGGGTCACTGTAACATTTGATTTGGTAATAAATCGTTCCGAACGGCTGTACGCGTTCAGGGTGTTGCAATACATGTCTGGGAATTTCGGATATCCCCTTCATTGTCTCCCCAGGGCCTTAAATATTACGACTTAGACCACCGTCTGGCCTCGACAGACAGGCAGCAGCAGCAACACCAGCACCCGTTTGACCCATTTACCGAACGAAATGGGGTGACAGGTCATCTTGTATAATTACATTTTGACGGGACGAGCACCACCGTCTGCCGTATGTCTATCCTGTCCTCCGGTTATTATCAATACCACTGGATTCGTCTGCTCCTAGGCAAGGTACAAACAATCGTTCTGTTTTCCTTCTTTGATCTTCCGATAGTCCGGACATTTTTATAGTTTCTATCGTTTGTATACAGGTTGACTTCAGTCGGGAGTTGGGTCAGTATACCTTGTGGAATAACGAGGCTTAGCCCCCTTTCATTTGCCGTCAGGTCCGTATAAGGCTTTTGAAGTTATCTTTTTAAAAGGTGGGTCTTTATGTTGGACCTGTCTCAAACAATAAGCCGGTCACCTGTCATAAGCGTGAGCCCTGCCAGTTCAAACCCTACATCAATCATTATTCCGCATATTTACGTGTTCTTGCTTAGGGAAATTGTGAGGTGCCTTACGGGATATGACTGATAGAAATAACGTGGACAAGTTAACGTTAACGGAAAACATTTACGTTTACTACTCTTAGAACAACTCCTAAAAAGTTGATAGGCGCATAAAATACTTATTATACGAGCGCTTCCGGCAAAATACGTGAGCATGGCACTACAATGTTGCGAACACTGCCGTTCAGTTTTATGGTCTATTGTTGCCTCTATCCGAGGAAGGCACTTAATTCGAATTAATATCTTATCCCATTCAGTTCATGGGATATACAAATCCCAGAGCAACCATCCCATCATTGTTACGTGTATTTATTTTAGGAAGGAAACAGTGTAAAACTATCTTACCTGGTGTGAAGATGGAGTCTGCGGCTGATGCTGTGGACTTGGCGGGAGACCAGGTCCTGGCGAATGGCTCGGTGGTTGAGATGGCTGTGGGGATGGTTGATTAGCAGATGTCGAACTCGGAGGTGGCCCTGGACTACCAGGGCCGTGCTGACCAGAGACCGGAGGGCCAGCCCAACCACCTCGCCCTTCGCCGTAACCAGGACTTGACGACGACGACCCTGTATAACCGGGCGACAGCTGAAAAATAAAACAACCTACAATGCATCTGATGTCTATGAGGAAGGACCTATGGGAGATGTAAGGTCTTCAGGATTTTGTGGGAAGATTCATTATGTAAAATTGTAAAGCCTTCTTCGCTTTGGGCAAAAATAAAGCAACCTACAATGCATCTGATACCTTTGAGGAAGGATCTGTGGGAGATGTAAGGTCTTCAGGATTTTGTAGGGAGATTCATCATGTAAAATTGTAAAGCCTTCTTCGATTTGGGACAAAAACCAAAACACCATACAATGCATCTGATATATTTGAGGAAGGACCTATGGGAGATGTAACGTCTTCAGGATTTTGTTCATCAAGTAAAACTGTAAAGCCTTCTTCGATTTTGCCCAAAAAATAAAGCAACCTACAACTCAACTGAAAGCTTTGAGGAAGGACCTATGGGAGATGTAAGGTCTTCAGGATTTGTGGCAAGGTTCATCATTTAAAATTGTAAAGCCTTCGTCGATATGGGCCAAAAAACAAAGCACCTACAATGCATCTGATATCTTTGAGGAAGGACCTATGGGAGATGTAAGGTCTTCAGGATTTTGTGGGGAGACGCATCATGTAAAATTGTAAACGTTTCTTTGATTTTGGCCAAAAAACAAAGCAACCTACAATGCATCTGAAAGCTTTGAGGAAGGACCTATGGGAGATGTAAGGTCTTCAGGATTTTGTGGGAACATTCATCATGTAAATGTAAAGCCTTCGTCGATTTGGGCCAAAAAACAAAGCAACCTACAATGCATCTGACATCTTTGAGGAAGGACCTATGGGAGATGTAAGGTCTTCAGGATTTTCTGGGGAGATTCATCATGTAAAATTGTAAAGCTTTCTTCGATTTGGGCCAAAAAACAAAGCAACATACAATGCATGTGATCTTTGAGGAAGGACCTTTGGAGCTGTAAGGTCTTCAGGTTTTTGTGGGAAGATTCATCATGTAATTGTAAAGCCTTCTTCTATTTGGGCCAAAACACAAAGCAACCTACCTGATATCTTTGAAGAAGGACCTATGGGAGATGTAAGGTCTTCAGGATTTTGTGAGAAGATTCATCATGTAAAATTGTAAAGGTTTCTTCGATTTGGGCCAAAAAACAAAGCAACATTCAATACATCTGATATCTTTGAGGAAGGACCTATGGTAGATGTAATGTCTTCGGGATTTTGTGGGAACATTCATCATGTAATTGTAAAGCCTTCTTCGATTTGGGCCAAAAAACGAAGCAACCTACAGTGCATCTGATATGTTTGAGGAAGGACCGACCTATAGGAGATGTAAGGTCTTCAGGATTTTGTGGGAAGATTCATCATGTAACATTGTAAAGCCTTCTTCGATTTGGGCCAAAAAACAAAGCAACCTACAATGCATCTGATATCTTTGAGGAAGGACCTATGGGAGATGCAAAGTCTTCAGAATTTTGTGAGAAGATTCATCATGTAAAATTGTAAAGCTTTCTTCGATTTGGGCCAAAAAACAAAGCAACATACAATGCATCTGATATCTTTGAGGAAGGAGCTATGGGAGATGTAAGGTCTTCAGGATTTTGTGAGAAGATTCATCATGTAAAATTGTAAAGCTTTCTTCGATTTGGGGCAAAAAACAAAGCAACCTACAGTGCAACTGATATGTTTGAGGAAGGACCGACCTATGGGAGATGTAAGGTCTTCAGGATTTTGTGGGAAGATGTATCATGTAAAATTGTAAAGCCTTCTTCGATTTGGGCCAAAAAACAAAGCAACCTACAATGCATCGGATATCTTTGAGGAAGGACCTATGGGAGAGGCAAGGTCTTTAGGATTTTGGGGCAAGATTCATCATGTAAAATTGTAAAGCCTTCTTCTTTGGGCATTAATTTGGTGCGATTTTTAAGTAACGAATCCAATGAAAACGAGGAATTTTATAATACACCGATGATTTAATAAGCTGAAATTCCGCGCTCCACGAACTATAATTGCATATGGACGCCTGTTGCAGAATTATTGTAATGTAAACGATGTGTAATGCATTATATAAGGAATGTATTGTATGTATATAATTGAATAATCCATTGTGAAGTTGTATGCTATACTGTCGGTTTTCTGATATATTCCGATATATCTGTCCACACAATTTTCTGCGACTCGTTATGACTGAGCACAAAGAATCATGTGGTCATGTACACATGTACATCCATGGTATATGGAAGCTATGTCGTTCGTCATGAATAGTGCATTAAACAGAATAATTGTCGCTTTACCGTTCAGAATACAGGTGGGCTCAGTCGTCAGTGGACTGCGTTACAGGATTTGGCCACAATCCTTTCCGGTTGCAAACGCAGGCCATCAATAATCCAGTACGGCATAATCATTCCACGAGTGAATGAACCAATGGAGGACAACACTGGTTTTGGTACCCATTAGCGGGTATCTTCGTTAAATTGAACTTAGCACAGATTTTGTGACTGGGTCAAATGCCAACAACGTAATTTTTGAGAAGAATAATGATCGAATTTCCCTTTTCTAACTTCTACATCAAAATATGGGCCCTAAAATAGGACGGGTGTCAGCAACCTTCTTCAACGCAGGTGTCCTGCACTTTGTAATGAATCCCCCCTTTTGGAGGTTCATCTGTTTATTTTGCGAGTTCAGGTTGTCTATTTACGCGGTGCTGCAGGGTCCAAAATGGCAAGTTAAAAACCAGAATTTATTAATTAACCTGTTGACTAACCATGTGTGTGTTTACACAGTTACTATCCGCATAGTTGGAGAGCAAAATAAGCAGTAAAATGTTGGGAATTTCCGATAGCGATTGTGATTTACGACTTTGGTTGTTACCGGTACGTTTGATTCATTGAAAAAAAAATATATAATAGTTTCCCATAGTACTGTTAGAATTTCAATATCAACTTATTAACAATTTGGTTGGCCTTGACCTCGAATGTATATCTTTTCGCAGCGCGGTGTCCTTACAACGATTAGAACAACAAAAGTGCATATGGGAGTAATTTAATTGTAATTTCCGCATCGGTTTCGACAAGAAAGTGAAATGAAAGAGGATCGCCCATTTTCTGGACTTTTGCGCAAATTAAGAAAGTGTATGGCGAGCAAAACATACGCTGAGAAAATTAAGAGAAAGCTCTTTCGATAGGTAGTACAACAGCAAAGAAAGAGAAAACCACTCAGTAGCTGCTGGATTGACTGGTTAGAAATGTCAATAATTTAATATTAGACAAATTTATTGATTTTATTTGCTATTATATTTATTATTTGTTATTTTCATGTTATAAGAGCCAATAGATTGATTTCTGCTTTCAGATTTTACGGAAAATGCATCCCAGAAACACTCATCACTTGATACGATTTTGGTAATTGTTGGTGAGGATAGTAACGTCGCTTGGATTATTGCGTTTTTGACAAATTAGACAAAAAAAGTTTCTTTGAAAATATTTGAAATGCTCTGATATCTAGATTCGAATGTTAATTGACTTTTTTATTAGTTAGTTAAGTTAATAATTGTGGTTATTCTCTACTTTGGCCCCCTTGGAGCACGGGTTAGTATGTATTCATTCCTCTCAAATTTCGCAGGAATTAAGTATGGGTATAAAGAAACAAATTAAGAGGATCCTACAGAAAAAATTAAAAGTTATATTTGTTTACTTGATTTAAATTTACTTTCTGTTTCGCTTATCTGTTTGCAAGCATTGTACTCGTAATAAGTGGAAGGAGAATTGTCTATTTTTAAATCCCACTGGTATAATCTATACTCGATTAGTAGGTTCTGTTTTGCAATTTGTTCAACAATAACGAATGAGCAACCAGGAAGATCTACCTTCAGCAGCTTTTTGTCGCTACAGAGTACAGGGATAACTTTCGATATGCTCCTATTAATTCAAAAGCAAGCTATTTATTATGGTTTCGATGCTTTTAACTAGGTCTATCCACGGGTTTATTTACATTTTCATGTTTACCACAAAGTCTCCTAATTGAATATGATGGGTCTCTTAAATTTCGTTTTTCGATTAGATTTTTTGAATCTCCATGGCTGGTGTTTTTATGGTGTTCTCGCAATCGGTCAAATCATCGGATGAAAGTTGCCGGCGACTCTTATCATCAGGGAGAGTGGTCCCATTCATTCCGGCGGGCACATAAAAAGCACATCATCTAGATAGTTCGTAAAATGCGATTTTTACTCATTCCTCGGCGAGTGGCTAGTAAACATAAAGCACGTGGTCTCGCTCCGCCCATATAGTCGCGATTGGTGTACGGAATTAAATTACTGATGATAAATAAGTTGGTGGACTAGGAGAGGAGATAAGGAAAAAACGCGCGAAAGAGTGGAGGTCTGGAGGTGATAGACGCCATGGAAGTAGCAGCGTCCTCGTTAAGGTCAAGCAAGACAACCACGTACCTAGTTTCTTCCCAGCCCAAGTAATCGCTGTTTAATGGAAAGAATACGTAGGCACGTGGTGTTGGTGTCCCAACGGCCAAATTTCGTTTTCGTGGGACATTTCGACGCGAGAGGAAGGGTTTTCGGCGGTTTTCGGTGTCTCTTTATAGGTTCTTACCGTTTGTTGGTTTCGATAGACGGATCCTGGTGGCTGTCCGGCCGCGGAGTACGCGGCCAGAGGCTTTTGCGGGGGCCAGCCTTGGGCGTAAGCCGGTTCTGGGTGTCCGTAATTGTTTTGGTACCTCGAAGAAGGGTTGTTACTTTGTAACAGCTGATTTAAGGTCGGCGTGGGGCCGGTAGGTTGCGATATCGACTGTCCGGAGAAGATTCTCTGCGGCTGGGGCATAGCGCCGGGTACACCGCCGGGTCCCAGCGGTTGCTTGGGGCCCCCGTACGATTGTCGCTGCGCGAACGCGTGAAGTCCCCCTTCGGCCTGACTGTGGACGTCCCTGTTGACGGTACCGAACGGGAAGTTGTAAGTGTGGACGTCACCGACCGTTGGCCCCTCTGTCGCGGCAACGGTAGGGGCAGAGGAAGTGTACATGCCGGCGGCCTCACTGTTGGGCCCCATTTCGGACTCGCTGAGCGTCTGGTCGGCGGGATTCGAGCCGGTCACGGCCCCGTCCTGCCGATATTGACTCATATCTAATCCGAGGGGTTTGTTGGAGCCGGTGTTCTTCGTTTTCGTTTTCGAAACGCCAACCACTACACAACCTCCGGCTGCTCGAGCAGCGTTACTCTTATCGGTCCCATTTTGCAACAGCGTGTTCCGCACGTTCAGATGCTGATCGGGCTGCACTTTTTCACTATTCACGTCATTTTGTTGCTTCTCGGCCTGCGTTGCAGCCATGTTAAGAAAAACGGCTGCGATCTAGCACAGCCAGCACGGGCAATCGTTGCCAACACCCCGCCGATATAGTTAGTTGCCGATGCTTCCTCACATTTTTGCGGTCAAGTGCGCACCCGCGACGATATACACACATAATAGATTAGTCACAAACCCACTTAACCGAATTTACAAATATGCAAAGCCACAAAACTTAAAATAATCCAAAATGATGGACACATCTGACACACAACTTAATTCCGTATCTACTCCAATAACACGAAAGGAGGTTATGGGAGAAGGTCCGTATTCCTACGCCGACGTATTAGATAGTAATTAACGCGAACACAACATCACCTCGATAACACAAACACGCAAATATCATCGCGCGGAACGACATTATCACAATACACCAACAATTGCCAATTAATTATTTCCCTTTTTCGAAATATTTCAACAAAACCGAGTACTACTTTTCACAGTAGTTACACAAACAGCATCATGGCGCTAATGCACAGGATTGAAACGTAAACGCGGTTACATTTCTACGGGACCAGAACGCCCGCCAAATTCAAATTTGGTCTTTTCGTTGTTTTGATTCAAACCTCGCAATCTACAATACACCCACAAACGATTCAACATGCAAAATCAACACCTTGCATAAAATACTATTAGTCATACACAATCCGAACATAACCTAATTAACCTTATCTTAATTATACCTTATCTTACAACGGTAAAATAAACCGCGCCATACATGAAAAACAAAAAGAAATCTGTATAACATTTTGTCTGAAAGAAACGAACAAGATAAATATTTTCACGATTGCGATATTGCGAAACAAAAATCATTCGTATTGTAGACTAAAAAGTTGAATCTAAAACCAAAATAAACAAAGAAAAAAATGTATGCAAAGAAACATAAAATCGAAAAACTGGAAACAAAATATTTTGAAATCTAACAGTGCCTGAATGCTTTTTATACTTGCGTCCAAAACAGGTTTCTAAAAAATTCAGATCTTCTTTGTTATAAACCAGAAAAACATGAACCAAATAATTTTGAAACTGAATAGAACATAATATGTGGTAAAAATATTAAAGGATATAAAATAAAGGCAAAAATAGTAGAAGGTATTATTAAAATACGTATTATTGTGTTTAACGTTTTTATTTTAATATTAGACTACAAAATAGATTTTTGAGTTGTTTAACATACAATTATTATTAAATACCCTTATGTATATTAATAATAAAACAAAGCATAAACAACACAACAAAAACAGTTGGCGTAAGCCTTACCACATATTACGATATTAGAGCTATAGAGTCCAAAAAACAATTAATACTTTATTAGAGATATATTATGTACGTAGACATAAGGAAGTCTTGCATGATAAATTATTATCGACTGTTACAGTCCAGAATAAATTTATTATCAGAACTAATACAAATTAGGTGTCTTTTTAAACCTATTTTACACAATAATGTTGAACAGTCATAAATTATTTGCCAAAATGTAACAATAGTTGTCTAAATTGTAAGCATGTTTAAGAAAAATTGGCACTACCTGCGTGTAACAAAAATAAACAACAAATAACAGAATTTCTTAAATTTTACACTCTTTTACAGTTTTGTTTTAGAATTAGTATTATTAAACGAACAATATAAATGTGATGTAAGCACGATATACAGAAAAAAGAAAGACTACAATAAATTTATTTCCTTGATTATTCAATGTAAATCGAAATCAAGAACATTTCCCGTTCTGTTGTTAAAAAGAAAGAAACAGCGCAAATTAATTAATTACTCGATCACAACTTTGGGAGATTTCCTAAAAAGGTTACGACTGGCTAAATAAATAATTTTGTAACATTTTTCGCGTTCTATCATGACGATCCGAATTCATTCATCCATTTCACGTATTTGTCCAAATCCTCGCGAGAGACGCTCTTGTTATTCTTCGCGATAGCTTCTTCAAAGTCCCGACAAGTAACAGGCAAATCCAATTCCTCTTTAGGCAATTGCTTTATCTGATCCGGTCGCAACCCGAAAATTTTCCGCCTCATAGACATCATAGAAGCGTCACGGCAAACATTCGTAATATCCGCGCCCGAATACCCTCCTAATTTACGAGCAATGTCCGGCAAATCGACGTCTGGATCCAACTTGACCTCTCGTAGATTAATTTTGAGTAAAGCCTCGCGGCCTTCTTGCTTCGGAAGCGGGATATAAATCCTCTTTTCTAAACGACGTCGCAAAGCCTCGTCAATATCCCACGGGAAGTTCGTAGCTGCTAATACCATCACAACTTTACCAGGTTCATCGTTATTTACCGTTATACCATCCATTTGGACGAGTAATTCTGATTTTACTCTACGGGATGCCTCGTGTTCCGACTCCGAACCTCTACGCGAGCATAATGAGTCTATTTCGTCTATAAATATGGTGCTTGGAGCGTAGAATCTTGCCTGGAAGCAAAAAAGAAAAAATAGGGTATAATTGTTTATTGGAGTTATTAAAATATACCATTTCAAATAAGAGTCGGACCATCTTTTCGGATTCACCGCGGTATTTCGATGTTAACGTAGAGGAAGAGACGTTGAAGAATGTGGTCCCACATTCAGTCGCCACAGCTTTCGCAAGCATGGTTTTGCCAGTTCCTGGAGGTCCAACCATTAAGACACCTTTCCAAGGTCGTCTAATACCTGAAATTTGCAATGCAAAATATTAAAATAATCGCCGCACTCAAATATTGATAAAACAAAGAAAATTTTTAAATAAAATACATATCAAACAAAGAAATAACATCAACAACAATAACAACAATAAAAAGTAAATAAATTTGAGAAAAAAAGTGAAGATAACTTGAATAAACATATGAAGAAATAAGTAAATTAATAATTCGATTCCTCGATTCCTTAAGAAGTTAGAGCCATAATACGGTTTTGTAAATATTTCAAACGACTGTAACTTTTTAAAGAGTTGAAAAACACCCTGTGGAAATATTCTGATAATCAACCTTTAAAATAATCTGGCATCCACATAGGTAGTACGACAGCCTCTTCAAGCAGTCTCTTGGCTTCCGCAAGGTCGGCGATGTCGTCCCACTTAATATTTGGATTTTTTTGGACGATATCTCTTTCTAGAACATCAACCAGTTCTCTCTCCATTCCGTGGCATTCAAATTTCTTCTCGTCTTCCTGTTCTGGTTTATCCGTCCCTTCAGCATCTCGAAGTTCCTTTTCGAGCTTTGACAGATCAGGTTTGTCCGCTTTTGAAGACGAAGGCCTATCGTCTTTTTTAGCACGCCGTAACGGCTCTGTTTTTCGTGTTGTGTTTGAGGAAGCCACTCTAGTGTTCTTCTTTACTTCAGATCTTCGAGAAGATAGTTGAGCCTTCGATTTTGAGGGTCCGTTACTACAAATTTAAAATTTTTTTAGTGATACCGGTCTAATTTGTATAGGGGTTGTTGTACTTACCGGTTTGAAAAACCGTGATCAGCCGGGGTAGGCGCAGGCCATACGTCAGGATCTGATGTCAAATATTCCATACTAGTGAGTTCGGTGATGTCCTTGACTGGTTCGTCACGCAATATTTTCTTACCGAACGGTGTATCGACGTTGATAACCAAACTTATCGTGAGTAACGTACTTTTGATAACTTTTAAGTTCTCGTATTCGTCGGCTACTTTACGTTGTACCTAAAAAATTGCACGTTAATCCCGGGACGATTTGGAAAGATTTTGTTTACGAACTTGCTGCCATTTGTTCTTCCGTAAGGGCTCCGAGATTGTTAGAATTAGCCGATTAAGCATTTGTATCGTACCCTCGTAGTAAACTTCGGCGCTTTCGTATTTTCCCAGCATAGACATTTCCCTAGCGAGCGTGACATTGTCACAAATTTCCTTTACAGTAACCGCCATCGTGTATACATTGTTTGGAATGGCGAATTGTTTTGCAATCGACCAGCGACGCTCTTTGTTGTGTGATTTGCTTGATTGTTAGTTAACGGTGCAGGTTTTTGTGCTCGTACGAGACTATCGTTCAATAATCTGCAAAGAAAATATCACAAATGGTTTAGCTACAACATCCAACCTTGATTATACTGGGTCACACTGTAACCATCGAGTGTTTATTGTTACTTACTGTTATTGCGTTATTTGGTTTATTTTGCAAGCTGTATCTAGTCAATCAGGTGTTTATTAGCTGGTATTTAACGAGGATGTTTTTTTATTTGGAAATATGACAAGTCGCTGATATCGCTTGGTCTGTCAGAAACCATCTGTCAAAAAAGTTTCAGTTTTTTATTTGGTTTATTTTGCGTGATTATAAGATAATTTTCGCGGAAAATCGTGAAGGTGTGGTTACGAATTTAGTTTTATATAATAAATTAATGTTTCATGTTTAAATTGATTGAGACATTTGTTGAATGTAGCCCGGAAACTATGTCAAATATAATACACGTGGAGCCATCTATTATGCTATTTTTTAAATGCGAACGCTGTCACTTATTTGAAAATTCTTACAAACAAAATAAATACCGTGGTTTGATATAAAAATAAGAATTTGTAATCAACAGTTGGAATGGACAAACAAGAATTAAATCAGTTTATTCGATATCTGGATTAATTATTGAATTAACGTCATTAAAAAAATATCGAAATATGTACGAGAATATTAATTATTGTATTCGTGTAATTGTTGTAGTTCTTATGCTAAACACGAAGCGCCACGTGTGTTGATAGGGTTGCCAACTGGTTTATTTGTGGCTATTATTGAGTGAGCTCGGTGCTTCTTTTACCAACTGTACGAACACGTCAGGATTTTTCGACTGGGGGTCTGTTATTTTTGTTCATGGACTAAAATAAGTGGGTAAGAGATGGCATCAAAAGGGCTGCACTACGTCCCCCCGGGCTCTGATGGCACGGATCACGCTTACAGGCAGCGGGTCGCCGCACAATATCAAATAAGGTACAGTATTTCTAACCTCAAAATGAAATTTTGATTTGTCCTAATATACTTTGCAGTGCTTTAAATAAATCAAGGCTGAAGCACTGTATATTTTTCCATTATTTACTGTTTTTTGTCATGCTAGCGAAGCTATCTGCTGACATACTAGATAAATTAGATATATTTATTTTAGAAATTGAAGAGCTACGAATTCCACAGGTAATATCTTCCGTCTGGCTTTAATTATCGGTGAACCGAACGTTTGTTATTGTTTTCAGCCGCTATGGTGGGAGTATATTTGGTGCATAAGTCTGTTAATCTCATTCCTCGGGTTGGCAGCTGTGAGGAAAAACAACGCAAAACACATGAAACAATATTTAATCGGACTTGTGACATTCGGATTTCTGCCATTAATTTACGCTCTAGTATATTACTTTTCCGACGTTTGGGTCTATTTGACAGCTGATCCAGAAGAAGACGAGGAAGAACTAGACGCAGTTCATATGTGGCAGGTGAGAATGACGAAAAAACACACCAAACTTCTATAACTAAACGTAATGTTTTTTAGGGTTTGCCGTACGGCCTCCTATGGTTTGTTTTCATAATAGCAGCGATTCAAGTTCATACGTTTTCCGTATATTTTGCGTTAAACCTGATGAAGGCGTGGAAATCACGCGGAGCGAGAAAGACAGACTAGGCGGCCGCCTCTCTTGGATCAATTAGTTTAATAAAGTATTGGTTTGGAACGTGTCAATTAATTGGATTCTCCGTTCTTAAGTGACGGAAAGAAATATGTAATTAAAAAGAAAATTTAGTATGGAGACAAAAAATTATTTTTGCCACTATTTACTATGTGTTCAATTCAGACTAGTTTAGTTCAGACAATTGGTGTACTCACTCGCATGTTTTGGGAAAAACAAATGAAAGAAAGTGTCTGGATTATCTCTGTATGTGTAGCATCCCCCTCATGTTTTTCTTTCAAGTGGATACAAAATTTCGTCGTTTTTTATCATGTACAAATACTTATCGATTTGTTATAATTGTTTAAATAAATTATATTTGTTAGTATGCTATTGTTTTATTCTACACTGATCGTATTAATTAAAGAAATCGAAATAATAATGAAAATTGGTAAAAGATTACCCAAAAGTTATTGAAAAGTTGTAACAAAATTTAGCAAAATAATTGTGCTGGTCAGTCTATATGTGTATAAGTAACAAGAAAATAAGGTTTAAAATCACAGTTGTTTGAATGCAGTTGTAAAATACAACATTTTTATACAGCTAATGATCAGAAAATCTTGGATGTCGTTGGATTCATCGAGATGAAAATATATATATATATATTTTCATCTCGATGGTTGGATTACATGTAAGTATTCTGTTTGATAATAGATGGCGCAACTATATCTACTACTGATTTTTGTACGAACTCCAGTCGTTTCAAAGGAAGAATCATAGATGTCGCACGCTCCCCGTTCTGATTTTCCTTGAATTCATACATTCATAAATACCACATTATTTGAATGATAAATATTTTCCCGCTTGCAAAAATGCCTCATACATTGAAATTAGAGAATACATTGTATCTGAACAGTGGTTTAAAGTTATGGAATAAGATACATGCTCATGAGAAAAGTAAACATGCAGATTGTGATGGATAAATTGTTATTGTATTTAATATCAGGTGTTGCTCAAGGTTGTTGACATAATCGACCTTACTCAGTATGAATATTTACAAACATGTAGAGTGTATATGTATATTATTGTAACCTCCGTGTTGAAAAAAGTAAAAACTGAAGAACAATTGAAATTTAAGTAGTTTCAGTAAATATTGCTTGAGCGGGAATATTCTTTTTCATCGGATGGATTTGATTTCCTGGCTGTGTTTAAGTTGGCAACTTATTAATAAATATTGACATCGGACGAAACTAACTTTACACGGTACATTGAGGGATTATTTTTCACATAGGCCCTAATGTTATGTATTTTTAGACTCGTAGTCAAAGTAGGGTGTTTTGTGAGCAACCCTTATCAAAATGGCTGTCACTCCCACCCTACCCTAAGCAGAATTTTGCTAGTATGGCGGTTGCTTCCTATAAACACTAACATTTTCCAAGAAAACTATGCTCTTTTCCGACTGATAAACAATTCGCTAGTGTCCGCATTTGATAGTGCTATATTTTGGGGACAATCGTACGCATGATTTATCTTACAGATGTCTGCAGTGACACATTCCATACCAGGTTAGTGTAATTATCAATTGTTCACAATAATACGCAAATATAACACGATAATCGTGATCAGTACAAACAAGAGACAACCAAAAACAATCAAACACCGTTTGCGACAAAAGATGTAGGTTGGCAATTGTTTTCAATTGTCATAATACACAGAACAACATCAGCAAACCCTAATTGATTTTTTAAACAAATATTTGTAATGATCACACATGTCGATTATCACCGGAGAATCGCTAATTACGCACCAATCTCTTGGTTATGTTTTATCACCTTTCGATACTCCATCGTAGAATTGTTTTGACAGCAAGTCTGTGAGTTATCAACCTCGTCAAAAAGATACACAGACCGACTATCTAAACCTAATTGATTCTTCGTTTTAGGCACTGACCCTACGAAAGGTATTCAGAAACGAAGAGGCGGCAGTATAGGGTAAGTCTTCATTTGTTTTAACCTACAAATTTTATGAAGACCCGATTTGCATAGCGATTTTGACAACACTATAATAGATTCGTTATGTAGTTTTTCTAATAATATATTTGAAAATTGTAGTGCGGCTTATAAGACATTATGGTCTTTATTACGGCGTTTAGTCTTGTGTCGATGATATTCTTGTGTATGTGATATATTTGTTGTTAGGATTCACCCAATAGCTCTGTTGGTTCGTATGTTGGTTTAGTAATAATAATAAGGGTCTATTTTTTAAAACACAAACATTGGGGTTGGGATATTGGGGTTGTCATATGTTCGATAAACCCTAGAAACCCTTAGAAATTATCTACTATTAGCAACTTTTTTGATTTTTTTTTTTAGTTTATTTGTGTGTTTCTGAAGTGATAAGTTACGGTTTTATATATTTTTTTGTCTTAAGGGTTTTCTGAAATGTGCTTTAATTGTTTTGTACTAGATGGCGCTGGGTGTACCTTGAATATCTATTACTAAAATAAATAAATATTGCATTAAAATTTCTTTTTTATTTCATACTGTATGTAATTCGAACTTTTTATGACTTTTTCAATGTAGGTAAATGGTTTTCTCACCGCCACCTAACCACAAAAAGATGGCAAATTATATAAAAATAAAACGGTATAATTACGACTTCCGGTGTCAATTTTGCTCGCAATTATTATTATTATTTCTCTCAAGTGAATTTCAGTAATAACTTACTGATTTCTCAGAAAGATATATGTAATTATTTGTGTATAATTGCACGTCTGGGTCCATATTTCGCCCCGCGCGGACGTTTTTGGTGAAGAAAAAACATACAGTGTGTCCCAGAAATAGGTAGGTACTAGGGCTTCCAATCCAGGGATTACGGGATCCCGACAAATAATGAGCTTTTTCGGGATCCCGGGATTATAAATCTAAATCCCGGGATCCCAAATGTGTGAAATTTAAATTGTTTTCTTATTTATTTGTTAATTGGCGACATGTGGGCACTTATCTACAATAAATCAATTCAGCTGCTATTTCTTAAATATGAACTTCAGTCTATAATAGCACATTTTCTGATTAAATTAAGTATCAAGCATAAAATGTTCGTTTACACCAGCATGCTGCATAATACATAATAGGAAGAACAGATTTTGCAAAAAGTCAATGTGGAGGCAAACATGAACCGTTTCAACTTGCTTAAGTCTTTCTAGTTGCTATAATCTCAACAACAAATATACGAGTATTTAAAACTGAAAAATCACAGATTTCTTTACCTGTATTCAGTGTTGTACTACAGAATATGAAATTAGTAAATCCGTAATAAAATACAGCAAAAAAGTTTTTTCCAGTTTAAAGATTGTACCTTAAAGTATAAAACGAATAATTTAGATATGAACAATCTCGAGTATGTGAGCTGTTAGTGCGGTAATATGGTCATATTTTTAATTTTTTCATCGCACAATAAATTATCGTTTTTTTTTGCTTTTTTTGGAGAAGATTTGTCACAAAGTGCAGTTAAAAATCTATTTTTATGATGTGAATTAAGCTACTTGAACATTAGTTGAGAAAACCGAAAGACGAGAATATTTTTGTATATTTACTGTTCTAAGTTGCACTGAATGACAATAAATAACGTCTTCACTTGAAAACGCGTATAGAACTGGGCTTTAAAATCATTGTAGTTATTTTTTTGTAAACAATAATCGTTTTATTTAAAACTCAAATAATTAGTCTACTTGCTTAATAACCATTCATTCCGTCTAAATTCTAAACATATACTATTTTATCTTAAACAAGAAAACAACTATTTGTCAAAATAATCAAATCAATGTTTTTTTTCAATTCTAGAAACATTTGACAAACATGTTGAGCAAATTTAAGATGCAAGTTACTATCTGAAAAAGTTTAAATTTTGTTTATTATTGATGTAACTACGCACACTTTGACGTCTTTTACCTTTTAAACCGTCAATTTTGGGTTTCTACTTAAGATAAAATTTGCAAACATTGATGAAATTTCGGGGGACAAGATATTGTACATGTACACGGGTTTGAATGTTAGGCTTTTCCACTCGCCACGTGCCATGTGTTCGGCTTATGCACTGCACGCGCACAGATCACATTTATTGACAAGCTTAATCGATGAATATGTCATTACTTTTTGTGTTGAGATGATAAATAGAGATAAAATATATTAGAGTAACACCCGGGAAGCGAAATATAATCTTAAATAGTTTCGTAAAAGCCTTTGAAACTTATGTATTTTAGGTTATGAACTAGTTCACCGTGAAGTTGGTGTTAAATGACTGCAATCTGTAAACATCCAATATGGCGTCCAGAATGGATAAGCTATCTCAATTTTTCAGGTTAAAAACATTTCCGCAACCTTGCTATGGAAATCGTTTTTGTCTATAATTACTGTCAAATTAGTAAGGTTATGTTAGCACCAGCTGCAACCTCGTCATGCATTGATGTTTGACGTTTGTAATTTTGACGTTAGCCCAACAAGCTAGCAAGGAATAGAACAAAATCTTTAAACTCTGTAACTGCTGAAATATGCAGAATTAATAGTTATTTAACCAACAAGTATATTAAAAAGAGCGATTAATGATCGAGACTGTTTAACGCGTGAGCGAAGCGAGCGCGTTAATTGTCGAGATCATTAATCGCTGTTTAATATTCGAGTTAGTTACAAAATTTTTCCGTCGATCGTATTCTTATAGCGTCGTCTACATAGATTTTTCTTCGCCGATGTCTTTTTAGGTTATATGACCATTTATGTAATTTGACACTGACAGTTCTAGAGAGCGGTATGTTTTGATTGGAAGGTTTGATTTCACGTATGTTCGATTGGCCAATCAAACGACGTCATTGCGTCTTGTGATTGGCTATAACAAATCATGCATTAATAGAAATCGTGCATTAATGTAGTACTTTAATAAACGATTTCGTATTCACTATATATAAGTAAACGATCGACGGAAAATAAAATTACAGTTTTGTAACTGAATATCTTAAACATTTTGCGCGTGTAGCGGAATGTGGCATTTTATTCTAACGGAGACAATTATGGCGGGTGGGTTTAGTAATTAAAAAGTCGTTGTTTGCTCTCGGACTTTATCCGTGGAAGCGATAATAAATGGCGGTTCTAGAAGTAAAGTTATAACCACACCAGAGCGATTTTCGCGTCGCGTTGCGTTTGCGAAATTCGCGCGAAACCAAATTACATTGCAGCATATGGATGTGACCAAACCAGCGCGTCAAATTTCGCAGAATGCAGCGTTTATTTCGTTCAACCGCATGGCTTTTTTGTTAACGTTCCGAGGCCAAAACCAGTTCTGAGCGTATATCGTAAGACGCGCGAATCGCCTGCGAAACATTTTAACTAGGAGGGATAGCATATCGCAGCGGCAAATTTGCAATTCGCAGCCTGCTCGATTTTTTCGCTTTTCGCGCGGCGTTTTACTACAAAATTATTAATCGTACAATTAAAAAAAAATTAAACACTAAATAACTAATTGAAATTGTAAAAAATATCCAATATTGTTTGATGTAGGGCATAAAAAATATAAAAATATAGTATAACAAATTATGTATTATTACATAATTATTGTATCTGGTAAAAAACGGATCAAGCCATTACGTAGTTTTCGTCCGATTGATGTGAAAGAAAAAGCTTGTTTTATAATATACAGTAGAGCATCGATAATCCGAACTAATAGGGACCGACGGTGATTCGGATTATGAAATATTGCAGCTAAACAGTAGAAAATATGAGTATTGGATACAAAATAGAAAACAAAAGCAACATTTTTCTGTTTAAAAATTCAAATGGCACATCGATTAACTTTAATATATTGTAGTAATATGTTTTTCAATATAAAATCGTTATTTTTCCAGGTCACATAAAAAAATATATACACACGGAAAAAATGTTAGATTTTCGCTCTCTATTTTTTGTCTCCCTCCACTTCGCGTTGGGAGACAACACAACCTCGAGCTAAAATCTAATACTTTTTCCCTTGTATAATAAATAACTATTATTATTATTTCGTTTTGGGCGTTCGGATTAGCGAACGTTCGGATTATCGAGGTTCGGATTATCGACACTCTACTGAATACCTCTTCGGTTTTAAATGGGATGGTATTTTTTTCAACAATTTGCTATAGGATTGTTTTTCACAATTCAATGATTTTAATACATATGTGGCTTTATGTACATACACAAACAGCATTTTTTTGGAGAAAATAAAACAATTGAAAATTGTAAAAAAAAATATTTATTTATTTATGTCTTCGGGAAATATGTCTGCGGTGACCAACAATCCGGATTCAAAAGCTTCCTATCACGTAACGTTTCGAAAATGATGTAGACAAAATATCAAATATTGTGATTATGGAAATTTGTATGAATTTATAGCAGCAGAAGTCCTAAACGTAGCCATAAACAAACTTTCAGGATATCAGGTAAAAGTACAATACTTCATGTCTGCTTTGGGATTGCATTGGGTTCAGTTGCCATAAATTCACAAAAATTGACAGTCGCAATGTTTTACATCACGCCTCAACTTTTTAGAAAACCTTATGTGATAGGAAGCTTTTTTAGTAGACAATGGTATTCTAGACAAAGGAATCTATCTAAAAAGCCTATCTTGATTCCATTAAAAAAATCGCCATCCCCAGAGTTCTCAATATTGTACAATTTATCAATTGTCTTTTTCTAGAATGTGCTTTTTATGTGAGACTACACAGTTTGAATTTAATTTTGTTAATTGTTTCTTTTACTTTTAACCAGACGATATGCAGACAGTGATATATCTTTGTTGAATTTTACATATTCAATGTTATTCAATTTATTTTACACTACGCAAATTATTACGCAAAATGTTCTACAACTTTTTAAGCAATAAAAAATTGCGTATAGTGCCATTAACAATAGTCTAAAACCGCTATTATACAGTGAGAACACAAAGTATTGAAACATGACAAAATCTCTAAATCGGTCTGTTATGTAAAAAATAACTCGGTTTTGAATTGCAAAATATGTACACATATTTATCGTAAAGTAAACTTCCGACCTTCAATGGTTTTTGAATTAAGACAGGATCGACATATTTTTTAAATGACATCAGTGGCTTAATAACAGCATGTAATAGTATAATGGCCGTACATAGAAAAATTTTCTAGAAAAAGATAGTTGAAAATTAGTGTTACATTGTGTATTTTATACGGTTTTTGAGGTTTCTGGGAGAATGAATTCAAATGGCATACATGTACTAATGTTGCTAAAATTACAGTTTTGACATTTGACCTCACTTTTCCGGATGTCTTACGTATTCGCATTCGGATTCAGGGCAAATAAAGTTCCAGAGTAGGTACATTTTATATTCCATTTACAAGCTCCATGCTACTCAAAGTTATCAATATTTGCAATTTCAATTATGGTCTTTAAGCCTTTAATTTTCTTTCGCTACGATTACGACAATTAAATGTTTTATTAAAATAACTTTCAAATATGGGATTGCCATTACATCAAAATGTATATTTTTATAGTAAAAAATCGACGTATTCAAAGACGTTTTTTCTTAGCCGTATAAGAAAAGTCAAAACGAAACAAAATTAAAAAGCGCAAAATATCTGCAATCCTGTAGAACGTGGCTTTTGGAAATGGAAACTGCATAGGCGATTATGATCTATTCTTTGCCAAAATCGCAAAGTTGAGTTTTTAGACCTGTTTGGGTTTGGCACATGCGAGGTGAAACGGCCCGACTTTTTTAATCACAGAATCAAGTTGACCGTACATCAATTATTTTAATATATTTACTATTTACCCCCATCATCTCCGGCATTCTTGTGAGACTAATCTGGCAACCCTGAATACCACGTAATATTTTTAAAACTCAAATTAATTTGGGACGGAAATACTGAAACTGATACAAATAACAAAAAAAGGTCGCCAAGTGCAGGCAACATCCAATTGTAGTATGTTACTAGAAAACCACCATAAAATAAACGTTGCCAAGATGAGTTGGTTTTAATGTATGCAAAAAAAAAGCATTAAGAATAATTTAGTTAAAAGTTATTCCAAGTAGTGCCTTTATATAAAAAAAAACCAGTCTATACGTTCCTCTTATTTATGTACGACAATATACTTATATGTAAACAGAAATAAAACCAGCCGGTCGAGCGGGACCTGGCGGGAGATAGCCTGTTACACTCCCAAATGTTGAAGTGAAACAGGCTATCCGGCGAAACCGCTTTGGTTTGAACACTATCGCGATTTCGCGTTTCGCAAGCGGTGCGAAAGATTCGCGGCGTCTAACGCGGCGGCGGATTCGCTCTGGTGTGGGCCTAGCTTTAAGCAGAGGCAAGTATATACAGTATTGTGATATAACCCGTTGGAGCGATAAACGAGGCCCCGTCTAATGATGAGAAATGTTGATGCGAAAGCGCCGTTGCCCCCCCGCGCCGCCCGGGCGTCCCCCCTATCTGCCGACGCCGCGAGCCGGGATCATTACCGGCTGTGCATTATGGCCTTGCGAAAATTCGCGCGTTTTTTTTTCTAAAATATAATTTAACGGCATTCCGGCTCCACTGCGATTCAATTACGATAACCGCGGTTATTCCGTTCCTATCAGTTAATAAATAAAAGCGTCGGATGCCCCCCCCCCCCCAAGTGGTTACCTCCTTATTTCCCGAAAATACACACAGGATGCATTTTCTCGCGATTTTTAATAGTATAGTAAATTTCTGTTTTCTGGAGTGTAAAGATTTTTTAAGACAAAATACCTCAAAACGCCGGATATTGTGATTTCTATTTTGCACGAGTGTACTTTCGAACCTATAATATTAAAGTTTGAATACAGGGTGTTTGACAGAACATGATGTAGGTACTATCGTGGCCATATATTATGTCCCCTCTTTTGAAGTCCATTTTCTCGCAACTCTAGGGGCGAAAAAATTTAAAAAAATTCGAATGCTGTCATTGGATGTGCTTGACCCACAAAAAGCTATATTATGCAATGCCAGCAATTCCTTTATTAGAAGAGCTAGAATAATGAAATATAGACTATAGGCTACCCACTAATTCATAGGTTTAAAGCTTATTAAATAATCATCGTTTATCTTGCATTTTCCCTACAAAAGATCGAGTTGAAGCATCTCATGATTGCTGCAATTGACGCGACGCTCTTCGGTCTTTCGGGCGAGCGGGGGAAGGGATCGACAGGGACGCTGCCAGTAGTGGCGGATCGCACGTGCATTAGCTACTAGAAGAACAGTGTTTACGGACACAATACATATAACGACACGGCGATTATGCCTCGCCAAAGAAATTTGGATATCCGGCGACAGATTACCGAATTAAAAAATAATGGCAAAATGAGTCAATAAGATAACAGAACCACGAACAGGCATTTGTAAGTCCCATTGAAATTCTTGGCAATTTAAATCGGTTTTCGGGATTAGCATTTAAAATTAATGAACGATCTGCAAAATAATCTGTGTCTACAAATTTACGATGCTAAATTTGTAAAAGTTATTTGATATTTCTATATTTTATACGTTCAGAGCTGACGTTTGTAATATATGTAATATATCAAGAGTTGTATTTATTTTATATTGTTTGTGCATGTATTTGAATATTATTAATAAATAAACTGTTGAAACTGTTATAATAGTTTGAATATTTATATAACAAAATCGGGCATACTTTTTAAATATTTTTTGGGTTTATCAAGCAAACTTAATTTAGTATTCACCACTAATCGGAAAATCTGCTAACTCCATATTATTAGATCTATCCGCTTCCATCAAAATCTTGTTTACAACCTTTTGTATGAAAAATGCCAGATAAACAATGATTATGTAATAAACTTTAAACCTATGAATTCTTGGGTAGCCTATAGTCTATATTTCATTATTCTAGCTCTTCTAATAACGGAATTGCTTTTTTTTCGCCTCTAGATTTGCGAGAAAATGGACTTCAAAAGAGGGGACATAATATATGGCCACGATAGTACATTACGATAAATAGGATCGCTATTACGATAAATAGGAAGTCGAAATTTTGTAGTCTTACATAAGAGGATACTCTGAAGCTATTTCTCTTTTTAGAAAATGTTTTTTTTATTTCTTATCGACCCCTAATTGACTTTTTATAGATCTAACTAGAATTATTATTAGACATTATGCACAATGTTTTACAACCATGTATAAAATCATGAATGCAACTATCAAAAAATATATTACAGCTTTTATTAGGTGGATCGCCAGATCGCCCGCTTTAACCCCTATATCTTTTGTCCATAGGGCTACAAAAGAAAACAGGCGACAGTTCAAAAGGCCATTAGGGGCCTTCTTCAGTAATTGTTAATTCATGTAGAGTATAGACTGTAGAGTAATAGAGAGATAGAGTAATAGAGCGCTTCTTATTTTGAGAAAAATTATTTTTTTCAAGGGAAATCGCTGCTTCATGAACGTCCTGCACTGTATTATAGTTCCTTAAATACACATTGGGTTTCATAAAGCCCTATTGGAAGAAAAATCCATGGGGTTAAGTCGGGTGATCTGGCGGGCCTCCTAATGGCAATTTAGTGATAATTTTATTGTATAACTTGTTATGCATCGATGTACCTCATTTTATTTAATTAATGGTTATAGATATGCAAAAAGAAATTTCGTAAGGGTTATGGTTGCCTTGTTGGACAAATGAACAAACATGCATTATGTAGTTGACAGAGTTCGCCATAGTTAAGGTAATAATTTTTAAAGGAGGTTCGCATCAGTATTCATGACCGTGGAGCTCGCCGACGATCGGATTTAAGGGTGAGATGAGTCGCAGATTTTGGAGCATATCGTACAACTATTAGGGATAAAACACAAAGCCTTATAAATGATGTCGCCCGTTCACGGGGCTGCGGCACCAATTTAAAGACTCTACGGTAAAATTCTATTTATTCAGGTTTTAACCCCCTTGTGGCTTTTATTATAAACCCCCACCAACCCCTACTATTAATGGTTCTGTTGAATACGTATTTCGTTCTTAAAAAAAGTTTTTAAGATAATCCATAAAACTGGCAAAGAACTTTTGGACTTTTTGGGTATATGTTCTCGAAAGATCAAGATCTTGGAATACTTCTAGGAATAAAATCTTAGATCTCCCATATATTTTGATTAACATCTCTCAAACAACTGGCGACGTAAATAATAAATACAGCTTTGTCATTGAATTTTATTTAAGTAATCAGTTTAAAAATCGCCTTGTTGCGAAGACAGGAACACCAAAATGATAAGTCAAAAATAAATTATTTATATTCGAATTTTTGATTGCAAAAACCGATATGACAGACGTAAATTAAAACCAGGTGAAGTACATTGACAGGTGACATTATATTAATCTTTATCTGTTATTTATTATTTCGAACAAATGACTGTACTAAACTAGTCATTGTTCTACTAATATATGCCTTTTTAAGATAAAATTTTTACTGTTTTGTTTGTTTTACGTTTGCCATAATTATCTGTTATAGTTTTTTCCTTTATATTACATTTTTACTTTGTATTTTTATCGTTTTTATTACTAGCGGTTAATCTAGAAGTGCGATAAACCATGTACGTGTAATTATACTAAAAAATCGCAGTAATCTAAAGACACCATTAGTTTAGTTAGTTACTAATACGAGAGTGGGAGAATGGGAAAAACAAAATAAATCAGGCAATTCAACTTAATTATCGAAATTACCAAGAAATTACTAATAAAAATCGTTTTCTTGAAACCGATGATATTTACTTCTGTAGCGTAGAAACACAATTGTGGTTTCTGCAGTATATTCATGTGTTTGGTGTTTTGAATTTTGAATGAAATTGTTGGGTTTGAAAGGAACAAAATTGCAATAATACATATAATCGACCGCTTTGATGTGGAAATATATTATAAATAATTCGATGAAGTGACGACAGCGAAAACTGCGCTAAAAATAGACACAGTAATATGCAATTGCTACGAATGGGTTACATAATAATGCTTTTAAAACGTTGTGCTAAATTTTGTTTCATTTTTTTGTGAACAAAGCAACGCTGCCAAAATACTGTCAGAGGCATTACTAGTTTTACCAGAAGCAAGCCGCCACAGATAATAAACAAATAACTAAGCTTTTAAGAACACAATATGATAGGTTATGTGCTTTATAATTATAATACGTAGTACATAAAATTACATTTAAAACAACTACTCTCCAGACATTTTTAATTTAAATTAAAATAATGATGGGTTTACTCCTTCTATGGATTAATTTTGCAGATTAAAATTTTAAAAACCACGAGGATGCAAGAAAAAATGAACTTTCAAGTTTCACTTTGGTTAGTTACTCGCGACATCTACAGGGTGAGTCACTAGCGTCGCAGTGGCGATACGGCATTTATTTTAAGAGATGGAAAAACATATTTCATACAAAAGTTGTTAGACCCATCATTTTCAAAAACTACGTAAAAACTACAGTTTTGCAGGTATTATTGTTACAAATTTGTCAGACAATCATCAGAACCTGTACGCTTTAGGTAGGTCGTACATTTTCAAATGCCCCTTTCTTGAGTTTTTTAAATGGTACAGCCTGTATAATATGCGTTGGCTGTAAAAGCCTTTTACTTCTCTTCAATTTATACGTAGTATGCTATACACAGAATGTTATTAGTTTTTGTAATACATATTTGCAATTTAACGGAAACTTAATGTGAGTACTATCCTTTATATTGCTCTGTATACAAGGTATTTGGTAGTTTGATGCAAAGTGGGGTATTAGAAGATATCATTTAGAATTTTTTTTAACTAGATTTATACTTTACAAAGTATTGCGGTTGTGAAGATATTAACAATTTGTTGTAGTATATTTTTGTAGCAATTGTTGAAGTAAATTTTGCAATTTTTGGCAATCGTATGGCAAAAAAACCCGAGGCCTAAAAGCTTTGTACTTTTGAGTTAAGTATTGTCAAGTCATTTGAAAATCTTAAAAATTACTGCATCACCTACAATCACCTTGTATAGCACATTTATTTTTTTCATGACATCTGCATCTAGCCTGGGGTTAGTGATTTTCTACCAACATTTTTAGGACACCATCAACAAAAATGTAGTATTTGTAGTAATTGTAGTAATGTAGTATTAACAATTGAATATGTCAGAAGCTATTTTCCTATGTAAGGTACAATTTGATATACAGTATGGTTCCTACGTAGGGTAAATACCTAATTTTTGGGTAAATGTCATTCTGAGTATAACTTTTCATATAAACCTAATTGTTCTCTCAACTCCAAGTTACAGCCGCTTGAAATATGAACTAAATACGGAAAAATAAACAATAAACTACATATCCAACAACGCTAAAACTAAGAAAGAGCACAATCAATACTTATAACAAAATTAAAAGTAAATAAATTGAAGTAAAAAATTCCAAATGTTAAAAATTAACTAAATAAACAAATGAACGAAAACAAGATACATATCAAACTTTTTAGACATTTGTTTCTCTACAAGCAATTGTCATTCTGAGTTTTCTTTCAAAATTGAGTTTCTTTCAAGTCGACTTATTGGTTTTATCAATAAAATTTTACTCAGTGTGGCATTTACTATCTGGAAAAAAGTTTTGTGGGAATAAAATGGGACACTGTGAATGTGTACTTTTGATTATAAATAATGTAAAATATTTGAGTTATATAAGAACATTCACTACATTTAGTTGTTATAAGAATAACCTTTACTTTGTGATAAGCGAATACATTTTGATTTTATGATCAAAGAAAAATCTTTATTTAGTAATTGAATATTTCTTTTTACTGCTATTTTTAATAACAATATTATGTTTATAAATGGGTCAATCCATCTGAAATGGTCCAGAAAAAGATAAGTTGGTCGCTTGACCATTTTAGAAAAAAATCATTTTTTAATTGAATTGCCTATCTTCTGGGAGTGCAAAACCATTTTATGTTTTTAATTATTTTATTCAGTTCAGAAATGACGACCAGTTTTGTGTCAGCGAATCCGACATTTTTGACATTGGTATGTGTTTGCGTTAAACGAAATAACTTTGTTTGAAATTGTCATAGAGAGTTGAAATAAAAACCACGCTATTAAGCACATTCCAAGCTATCTGTTAGGTATATATTGCATAGAGTTTACGCTTATTATCTGTTGAAAAAAATATCTTAAAGTTTACTTACGATAGTCCCATTAGGAGGCGTTTTCATGATTTTTTTTAGACATGAAGGGGTAGTAATTTGTCCATTCAATATTTTTTAGTTATAACCTTGTATGCAAAGGGCTTATAATAAAAAAAATAGCTTTCTTACTCCTTCTCCCTATTGATGACAAGCTATTGAAATTTCAAAATTTCTTATTTTTACGATGTTTAATGTCAAATATCTCTGATGGGACCAGGACAAAAAATCTGAAACTTTCAAAATTAATTCATCTTTTCATAACGGTTAATAATAAATAAAAACATTCTTGTGTATTACACTGTGTTTGGAATAACAGCCCTTTAAAATGAGAGCAAAATCACATGACGGTAAAACAATTCAGAACAATTATGTCATTTTTTTGATATGATGTAACATCTTTTACACCTTCTGTTGGTTGAGGAGAGAATTTGTGAAAACTTCTAGTTCCTTTTATCCGTTTGGATCTCTGAACTCTATCATAAAGGGTGGTTTTGTGTTCTGAAACCTCTTCTTTTGCCACTAAGATGCAGTTTACCCCTGGTAGGTGTCTATTACAAAAGGAGAACATATCTTCTACATCAAGGATTTGGCCATTAAGTGGTCTTTGAAAACTGGCTTTCGCCACTAGTCGCTTCCTTGTCCCCCTTATACCGTCGCATGCGTTTTTTCTATGTGCACATCCAGAAAAATGCCATTCGGCATCTAACCCAAAATCTTTTTTATGTTACGATAAGTTTGCAAAGTTCTTTTTGTTCTTGTATTGACTTGCTGCACCACCAGAGAAATATATAAGTTTTGATATGCTTGACAGATTTTGTTTTATAGAATTAGTTAAATGTTTCTGAAAACAGTCACAAAAAACAACAAAGTTTTTATTTATTATTAAACCTTATAAAAAGGTGAATTAATTATGAAAGTCTTAGATTATATATCTTAGAAAGTACCCCTTCATGTATCAACCACTGCTACCCTATTGACTCACCCTGTATATTTACTAGCACTGGTTTCCATTTGAGCAAATCAAAGCGCGCTATAAACTACATTGTATCATCTTTTGTACGCTCATAGTACCAATAGTACGGGTCTCCAAGAAAATCATAGCCAAACCGATGAGGCGGCGGGAGGCGGGCGGCGGCGAACCCCGCTAACTTTTACCTGTTGGTTTAACCTCCCCACCACGCTCGATGCTTCTATCAAAGCAACAAGCGCTGCTCACACAAACCGTGGCGTCGAAACAGTACGCGAGCATACACCGTGCGGTGCGCGCTCTATATACGCGTTTTTCGGAACTCACGTGTCTCACGATGACAACAAACGTCACTCGTTTTCAATCGATAGTGTTAACCTAAAAAAAGAGAGGAAAAAATAGTGTAGTGTGATCAGCGAAGTGATATTTTCGTTCTGTAAGAATTTTGGGAAAGTGTTTTCAAATTTGCCGCCAAAGTGGATATGTACGCCTACGCGGCGGCGGGGGGAGGACCGCCGCACTATGCGCCGCCTCCAACCTACCTACAACCGCCCCCACCACCGTCACATCATACGCAACCCATGGGCTTGCCCCAGGAACCACAACCTCAACCCATCGCACATTATTCAAAAAGAAAAAGGTATTTTTTAAAAGTTTTTTCTTATGTTTTCAAAGTGGTACCGAACGCGTACAATTTACCTTTTTGGCACGTGTTATTAGTGCCATTTCTGCAAAGAATACAACAATGACTACAAAAATCTGCTGTGTTGTCATAAACGAAAAAGAACTTGCGCATCAACTCTCGAATTTAAATAAATCAAATAATAAATAAACTATTCGTTCATTCGTGTGGAATATTAAACTACAATCCGTAATCAAATAAATAAACCATTAGTTTTATTATACCGTTTGATAACCTAAATAAAAAGACCCATAAACATTTCTTCCTTTTAATCGAGTTTGAAAATGGTGAAGTCAGTCGTCATTTGAGGACAGCTTAAATTCTGGGAAGTTTCTGACACTCTCACGTAACACCTGCGCAAAAAGGTACATTTGAGAGTCATTTTTACACTGAGCCCTTCGGGACAATAAACCATCTTGTTGACTGTAGGAAAAAGGTGTCGGTGTCAAGAAATGAATAGACCCCATGGACTTCCTGGATAACAGTAAACTGTAATACATCTCGAATTTGACTTGGTCCCAAACAATGGTTTTTTCGGATACCGCGTTGTCAACCAGAATCATACCTCATTCTTGAAAGTGACCTTAACTTAATATTGTGACTCGAAAAAATAATGAAAATTGATCAGATTATGCGTTTATTCAAGACATCTATTTAATCTTTGGTTTTAATGATGTACCTTTTTGAAAAAAGAAAGAAATAAAGTTTGACACGCGATGTCCCGGTGTTTAAAGTTTAGAAACCGAAATGGATACTTTGTTAGCCACAAAAAGCGAAATTATAATCGGTTTAACCGCATCCTACCATTTAACCTATTATTGAAGGCCGTCTTTTTTTGATACAGGTACTCAATTATTTCTATGTTTTTTCAGCAATAAAAAAATTGCAAATTTTCAAACAATATAGCTACATAACATTATTTAAACTGTTCAAACCGATTCAATTTTGTTTTTTGCGTATTTGCTGTATCCTGTATGAAACAACATTCACTTCGCAACCAAAACCTTTTACTTTTTGCCGGTTGTACACACACACACACCATACTTTCAGAAAAACTGTGATTAATGTTTTTTTCGAGGCTGAGACATTTGTGGGGAGGCACAACTTGTTATCGGGGAGCGTTCGTATCAAGTGAGGTTTTATTTTTTATGCATGAGGCATGTGCACGTGTCCTCAGTAATATATTTTTTCGAGAAAGGTATCTTGTTCCTGGAAATGTTTCACCTTGTAGGCAATTAAGAAGACAGGTAGCTCCCTGGGGAGCACAACTTTGTGGGACCTTTGCTCGTTTCTTTTCGTCCATACTTAATTAATTACTTAAATTGTGCGTACGCTTTTTTTGTGATAGCCCTGGCTATCTATATGCTTTGTTTATGTACTATCGTGGCCATATATTATGTCCCTTCTTTTGAGGTTCATTCTCCCGTCAATGTAGGGCCAAAAAAATTTGAAAAAATTCTGATGCTGTTCTTGATTAATATGCTACAACTTAAAAAAATTAGAAAGCTGTATATGTTGGCGTTTTCCCGATTTTTCCAAATTAAGAAGAATTGGTGCTGTTTTTGCCCCGTAAATTTCATTCGTTTAATTTGAGCAATTAATTACGCCGGAAATAATCCATAGATTTAAACGAATTAATAAGTAAAATCGCCTGCGCTTTGAGCATTTCCTTTATTAGAAGAGCTAGAATAATGAAATATAAACTATAGGCTACCCACTAATTCATAGGTTTAAAGCTTATTACATAATCATTGTTTATCTTGCATTTTCCCTACAAAATATCGAGTTGAAGCATCTCATGATTGCTGCAATTGACGCGGCGCTCTTCGGTCTTTCGGGCGAGCGGGGGAAGGGATCGACAGCGGCGCTGCAAGTAGTGGCGGATCACACGTGCATTAGTTACTAGGAGAACAGTGTTTACAGACACAATACATATAACGACGCGGCGATTATGCCTCGCCAAAGAAATTTGGATATCCGGCGACAGATTACCGAATTAAAAAATAATGGCAAAATGAGTCAATAAGATAACAGAACCACGAACAGGCATTTGGAAGTCCCGTGGGAATTCTTGGTATTTTAAATCGGGTTTCGGGATTAGCATTTAAAAGTAATGAACGAGCTGACGTTTGTTATATATGTAATATATCAAGAGTTGTATTTTTTTATATTGTTTGTGCATGTATTTAAATATTATTAATAAATAAACTGTTGAAACTGTTATAATAGTTTGAATATTTATATAACAAAATCGGGCATACTTTCTAAATATTTTTTGGGTTTATCAAGCAAACTTAATGTAGTATTCACCACTAATCGGAAAATCTGCTAACTCCATATTATTAGATCTATCCGCTTCCACCAAAATCTTGTTTACAACCTTATTGTATAAAACTGAAGAAAACATAAACGCCAATCGATAGAAGAAATTTCTCTCGTACCGTGTCATATATTATAAACAGAATTATGCAAAAATTAAGAATTTAATTGTTAGTTAAAGTTACTACCTTGACAAGTTATCGTTCTTTTCGTGTATTGATAATAAGCTGCCCGGTTCTCTCAGCTGTGTCGGTTCTCTCCGTCATGACAGCACCGCTAACGCCTCCCTTCCCCGCAGCACCCCAAAGACCATAGACCGTCGGAATTCACGCGGAGTTTCAGCACGATCTTTTGTATGAAAAATGCAAGATAAACAATGATTATGTAATAAACGTTAAACCTATGAATTATTGGGTAGCCTATAGTCTATATTTTATTATTCCAGCTGTTCTAATAACGGAATTGCTGGCATTGCATAATATAGCTTTTTGTGGGCCAAGCACTAATCCAATGATTTTACAAAAATGCACATTGAAAACTAGCATTCCGCAGGTGATTTTACTTTTTAATTCGTCGTAATCTATAGATTATTTATGGAGTAATTAATTGCTCTTTAGCAATTAATTATTAATTAATAACTTTTTAAACGAATAAAATTTACGGGGCAAAAACAGCGCCAATTTTTCTTAATTTGGAAAAATCAGGAAACATTTTTTTCACCCCTCGTTCTGCGGGAAGGGACATAATATATGGCCACGATAGTACGGTGTTTAAAAGACGTTCCAGTTGTACCGGATTTCAAGCATCACTGGTAAGAACAGTTGCGCATATTACGTATTGAGGTCTAATCTTCCCAAATTCTTTCTATTGAGATAAAGCCGAATTTAATATAATCGTGGTCATACGTGCATTCTATTTCCTAAACCCAAATTAAGTTAATTATACTTACCTATTCACAGATTCTAGCTAGTACACTTTGCCACGCCTAAATGTATACAAACGATCAACTTTTTAACATTTCAAATCCCAACTTTACACCCAACAGGATTCGCTGCCAGCTGTGAAACGGACAATGCATTGAATAAAAAATAAATAAAATCGATGACAATTCACAAGCATCGGGAACTAGGTATAAAATAAATCACAATTAGATAAAGATATCTAGTAGATTTGGTAATCAAATCGTTAAATTAAAACAATTTGTGGCCTGGTATAGTAACTTCACGATATTACAGTACCTACCTACTTAGCATACGTACTTATAGCGTTTTCTTTTGGTAAAACTAGTGCGCACTGGGGTTTGCATTGGCGATGCGCGAGGACTCTCTGAATCAGTGATCTGCGCATTGTCAGTGGTATTCTAGCGCGCACTAGTGTTACCAAAAGAATACACTATAAGTATTTCATAGATATTCGTAGTCTTCGCGTCGCCAATTCGTCGTTTTTGTCATTAATTTATTTAATAAGTGCATTTTGGCTTCGTGGACCACTTCGTGTGCTTTCAGGGACCACTAGTGGTCCGCGGGCCACCGGTTAAGAACCACTGATCTAAACAGAAATATGTCGGAATTCAAAGTACGTCCTTTTTTAAAGTGGAATGGAAAATATTTCAATACATGTTTAATTGTTTTCAACACATTAGTCCAAAAATTTACAAAATATGTCTCAATGTTTTGACAATATAAAAAAATACATTATACTGGCAGAATCGAAATGGTGTGGTTTAGGTTTGGGACACCCTGTTGAGAATCATGGGGCACCTCTTGTTTGTCAAGGGGTTGATATTAAAATTTAAATACTCTCCCCACCGTGGCCGTACCTGGCAGAGATGTGGTAGCGGCGATAAAAAATATTTTATGCGGTATGCGTTTTGTCTTTTATTGCTTTATGTATACATGTCGTTTCATTTCATTTCCTGAAGTTGTAAAAACGTAGACATGCCTTGTTAACTAAACACTATCGCTGCTGTTTCGCGCTCTTCTTCTTTCATGCATAAGTTTACCCACTGGTTTCAACATGTATACTATTTAAGTGAAACCCGACGATGCTAATTCTTTCAATATATCCGCACTGTGGACTGAATAAACTATATTATTGGTTGAAGAAATCGGAAATTTGATTTTGTTTTATACTTCTTTTATACAGTTTTGGTTCAAAACACTGGCGTATACTACCTATATAGTGATTCAAATTGGGCTTTAGGATTCGTTATTTTAATAAAACTCAAGATAATTGAAAAATCCTAATTTTATTGGTACTTGCCGTGCTTCGGAAGGCACGTTAAGCCGGTGGTCCCGTAACCAGTCTCGACCTCTGGTTTCGATAACATTGTGTTTTACTTTTACCCAAAATTAAAACGATTACTAAATAACAGTTAAAAAATAACATTAATTAGAAAAAGGATAAATATATTAATAGTCTTTTTTCCAGCAGAATTAATTTTTAGAAATCAAATGTCGTTCTGAGTATAATGTTTTATATGGTCTTATATGTTTTTTCTATTCCTTAAGAATAGCCGTTTGAAATATCAACAAACAAAGAAAAATAAAAGATAAAATACATTTCAAACAATGCGAAAACGAAAAAATAACATAATAAATACCCCTTACAACAATAAAAAGTAAATAAATTTAAGTAACAAAATAAAATCCACATAAAACATTTTATAGATTTTCTTCTAAAAACTAAATGTCATTCCGAGTAAATCGGTTCAAATTGACTTATTGGTTTTCTAAATACCTTAAGAAGTTGTAGCCGTTTAAAATGCGGTTTTATTGACATTTTTATCAGCTCTAACTTTTTATCGAATTGAAAAAATGAATAGTCGAATGAAGTTATTAGCGGCGAAAATCATTAGTCTGATACAGAAAAGAAAAAGATATATTTCTGTAAAAATTTAGAACACAACGGGAATTTTGGAAATTATTTCTACAAACCAACTCTTGAATGTTTGAGGGAAAAAGCACTCTCGATGTACCGAATTGCTTCCGAAATTTTCTTTTTGCCCGTATTCACATAATTCCACATTGTGTGTGTGTGTGTGTGTGTGTGTGTGTGTATGTTTTGATTTTCTGCCCCAAAAAAAATTGACCAGGTGAACTATCACCTGGTGGTTATAAATGCCGCCACCTATTTGGTATATAGTTCCTCCAAGCATCTGACATGTTCACGGTAATATAAATTTAAATATAATAAAACTTTCAAAACCTTCTTAGTTTGTCAAATATTTAGGTAATTTGGCTGGATTCTTTGTATTAGCAGTTACGTACCACCTACTCAAGTAGTTTTGATAAGCTCATTTTTGATACAACTTTATACTAATCTAAGGCTTAATAAATCCGCACGTAACATGTGGATGATATGTAGATGAGGGCAAAAATATAATATATTACCAAAACATCATATTTATTATCTTTATTTTAGGAAATATATTTTAAAATGTTTACATATTTTCAGAACTTTTTATGTGGCATGTGTAGCAGAGCTATACCCATTTTTATTTTAATTGTATTATGTTCTAAATTCTTTATTTATATTATTCATATTTATTAGTATTTGAAAATTGTAAATGTTTTTTTTTCTACTTTGCGTTCGTTATAAACTCATAACGGAACCGCTTTCGGTGTCATTATGAAAACACTAGATCACAAACATATATGTTTATAACAAAACAACTCGTGCGCCAATTTTTGTCTTATAAAACTTGTATTAATTATAGTAGTGTAGTAATAAAAAACATCAAGCTTTGTACAGGTTTATTACACAATTAGTTTCATTTAATAAATTTTATTTGGTGTTCGAACGGGCTATTGACCTAGGTCTTTTTTCCCTGCTCCATCCCTTATTTTGGGTGTCTTCTTGTATTAAAATATACTATAATTGTTAGTTTTGTTGAAGTTAGAATGTTTTGTACGTTAATAATATACTAATACAAATATTATTATTTCAATCACATACGGTAAATCAGTCAACAATTTCGGCTTTCATAATTTTGCGGAGCACTTGCAACAAGCTCGCAGAGCACCAGTGTTCCGCGGAGCACCGGTTAAGAACCACTGAGTTAGAGGCACGCTGCGCGTTTGTGACAGCCATCTTGGGGAAGCAAAAGGGGCCAACTGTGGCCTAGGTGCACTGCTACTATAATAGTAATACCCCACTTATTCCATATTGTTACTAGCGTAAAGTATAGACATGGGAAATTTATGTGTAAAATATGATGTTGACCAAGTGTCCTCCATGACTGCAGGCATGATACCATTCTTTTAGCAAATTTTCCGTAACCAATTCCAATAAATGCGGTTCGATTTCTGCCGTGGAGGGCATTATATTTCACATATAAATTTCCAAGTCTATACTTTGAAAGAACAAATCCTAAAGACCAATTTGGATCACCCTGTACTTGATCAGCTCTATTGTTTGGTATACGTTTTATTAAAAAAATCGATAACTTAAGTTCTGGATGGCTAACTTTTCCAATAAATTGACACAATCAAATGTCTATGCTATTCTGTATTACTAAATATGATGGCCACGGTGTCGTTTTAAAACTGGTTTGATAATTATACAGTGCCATGAAAACATCAAAGATGTTACAATTAAGTGAAACCCGGAGGCTCACATTTGAGCCTTGAAATATGCCACACAACTTTTTACTCTCGATTTTGAAACACGAATCACAAATAATGTATCCTTCAAACCAATAATCATTCTTCCACAAAAACACTTAAATCTTAACGTGTTTTCTTTAGATGCCTGCTTGTTTATCATAGATATTCCTTAAAAAAAAACAACATATCCTCAAGGTGAAACTAGTACAGTACTAATTACATATCCAAGTCTTTCGTATACCAGTACCTACTCCTGAGTTCATTTTTATCATAGTCTACAATGTTGCTTCTAATAATAAATGTGTGTAGTGTAAACATAGGAGAGGTTTTGTTATTAGTTGCACAACAAAATGTATAATTAACCCAATAAAACGAGTGAACCGCGTATGAGTTGCCCAGATCGTGATACAAGATCAGTTCTTGTGGCGTTGCTTTAGTTTCAAGAAGCACAACAACGGGAAACGTTACACTTCTACCACGTTGCCTACGCATGTGTGGTCGACACACGATACAAAGCACAGCCCAACAGATTTACTTTTATCTAAGGCACAATATTTATAGAGATGCTTCTTCAAAGTTGGTTTTTAGACAAATAAAGGTATCAATGTTTTCTAATCTGTATAATATAAATAAATAACAAAATAATAATATGTCGGATGTCCTAGAAACACAACAGCCATAGTCTGAATTTTAATTTAACATACAGATCGGTTGCAAAACAAAAATTGTTAAATTTGTATAACATAAGCATTTGACTCGTCTAAATCGGACGATAATATCGGATTCATTTTGGAAATACCTAAACGTCTAGAAGGGGTATTCAAAACTTGTTTAAGAAGAAATTAGGTAATGTCTAGGTAAGGTGGAGTCGAAAATCTGGGTTTAAGCAAGGATCATTGTAATTGTAATTAGGATTAGGATCACAAAACCAGTAACATTATTTGTATCGAAAAACTAATTCTTTATAAACAGTTTTGGATGTCTTAGAAACACCACCGCCATAGTCTGAGTTTTGATTTAACTTACAGAGCGGTCGCAACACAATTATTGTTAAATTTGCATAAGATAAGCATTTGAATCGTCAAAATCGGACGATAATATCGGACATAGTTCATGTTGAAAATACCTAAACGTCTAGAAGGGGTATTCAAAAATTCTTTAAGAAGAAATTAGGTAATGTCTAGGTAAGGTGGAGTCGAAAATCTGGGTTTAAGCAAGGATCAGCTGCATTGTAATTAGGATTAGGATCACAAAAACAGTAACATTATTTGTATCGAAAAACTAATTCTTTATAAACAGTTTTGGATGTCTTAGAAACACCACCGCCATAGTCTGAGTTTTGATTTAACTTACAGAGCGGTCGCAAAACAATTATTGTTAAATTTGCATAAGATAAGCATTTGAATCGTCAAAATCGGACGATAATATCGGACATAGTTCATTTTGGAAATACCTAAACGTCTAGAAGGGGTATTCACAAATTCTTTAAGAAGAAATTAGGTAATGTCTAGGTAAGGTGGAGTCGAAAATCTGGGTTTAAGTAAGGATCAGCTGCATTGTAATTAGGATTAGGATCACAAAAACAGTAACATTATTTGCATCGAAAAACTAATTCTTTATAAACAGTTTTGGATGTCTTAGAAACACCACCGCCATAGTCTGAGTTTTGATTTAACTTACAGAGCGGTTGCAAAACAATTATTGTTAAATTTGCATAAGATAAGCATTTGAATCGTCAAAATCGGACGATAATATCGGACATTCATTTTGGAAATACCTAAACGTCTAGAAGGGGTATTCAAAAATTGTTTAAGAAGAAATTAGGTAATGTCTAGGTAAGGTGGAGTCGAAAATCTGGGTTTGTGCAAGGATCAGCTGCATTGTAATTAGGATTAGGATCACAAAGACAGTAACATTATTTGTATCGAAAAACTAATTCTTTATAAACAGTTTTGGATGTCTTAGAAACACCACCGCCATAGTCTGAGTGTTGATTTAACTTACAGAGCGGTTGCAAAGCAATTATTGTTAAATTTGCATAAGATAAGCATTTGAATCGTCGAAAACGGACGATAATATCGGACATAGTTCATTTTGGAAATACCTAAACGTCTAGAAGGGGTATTCCAAAATTGATTAAGAAGAAATTAGGTAATGTCTAGGTAAGGTGGAGTCGAAAATCTGGGTTTAAGCAAGGATCAGGTGCATTGTAATTAGGATTAGGATCACAAAAAACAGTAACATTATTTGTATCGAAAAACTAATTCTTTATAAACAGTTTTGGATGTCTTAGAAACACCACCGCCATAGTCTGAGTTTTGATTTAACTTACAGAGCGGTTGCAAAACAACTATTGGTAAATTTGCATAAGATAAGCATTTGAATCGTCGAAATCGGACGTTAATATCGGACATAGTTCATTTTGGAAATACCTAAACGTCTAGAAGGGATATTCAAAAATTGATTAAGAAGAAATTAGGTAATGTCTAGGTAAGGTGGAGTCGAAAATCTGGGTTTAAGCAAGGATCAGCTGCATTGTAATTAAGATTAGGATCACAAAGACAGTAACATTATTTGTATCGAAAAACTAATTCTTAATAAACAGTTTTGGATGTCTTAGAAACACCACCGCCATAGTCTGAGTTTTGATTTAACTTACAGAGCGGTTGCAAAACAATTATTGTTAAATTTGCATAAGATAAGCATTTGAATCGTCGAAAACGGACGTTAATATCGGACATAGTTCATTTTGGAAATACCTAAACGTCTAGAAGAGTTATTCAAAAATTGTTTAAGAAGAAATTAGGTAATGTCTAGGTAAGGTGGAGTCGAAAATCTGGGTTTAAGCAAGGATCAGCTGCATTGTAATTAGGATTAGGATCACAAAAAACAGTAACATTATTTGTATCGAAAAACTAATTCTTTATAAACAGTTTTGGATGTCTTAGAAACACCACCGCCATAGTCTGAGTTTTGATTTAACTTACAGAGCGGTTGCAAAACAATTATTGTTAAATCTACATAAGATAAGCATTTGAATCGTCAAAATCGGACGATAATATCGGACATAGTTCATTTTGGAAATACCTAAACGCCTAGAAGGGGTATTCAAAAATTCTTTAAGAAGAAATTAGGTAGTGTCTAGGTAAGGTGGAGTCGAAAATCTGGGTTTAAGCAAGGATCAGCTGCATTGTAATTAGGATTAGGATCACAAAAACAGTAACGTTATTTGTTTCGAAAAACTAATTCTTTATAAACAGTTTTGGATGTCTTAGAAACACCACCGCCATAGTCTGAGTTTTGATTTAACTTACAGAGCGGTTGCAAAACAACTATTGTTAAATTTGCATAAGATAAGCATTTGAATCGTCAAAATCGGACGATAATATCGGACATAGTTCATTTTGGAAATACCTAAACGCCTAGAAGGGGTATTCAAAAATTCTTTAAGAAGAAATTAGGTAGTGTCTAGGTAAGGTGGAGTCGAAAATCTGGGTTTAAGCAAGGATCAGCTGCATTGTAATTAGGATTAGGATCACAAAAACAGTAACATTATTTGTATCGAAAAACTAATTCTTTATAAACAGTTTTGGATGTCTTAGAAACACCACCGCCATAGTCTGAGTTTTGATTTAACTTACAGAGCGGTTGCAAAACAATTATTGTTAAATTTGCATAAGATAAGCATTTGAATCGTCAAAATCGGACGATAATATCGGACATAGTTCATGTTGAAAATACCTAAACGTCTAGAAGGGGTATTCAAAAATTCTCTAAGAAGAAATTAGGTAATGTCTAGGTAAGGTGGAGTCGAAAATCTGGGTTTAAGCAAGGATCAGCTGCATTGTAATTAGGATTAGGATCACAAAAACAGTAACATTATTTGTATCGAAAAACTAATTCTTTATAAACAGTTTTGGATGTCTTAGAAACACCACCGCCGTAGTCTGAGTTTTGATTTAACTTACAGAGCGGTTGCAAAACAATTATTGTTAAATTTGCATAAGATAAGCATTTGAATCGTCAAAATCGGACGATAATATCGGACATAGTTCATTTTGGAAATACCTAAACGTCTAGAAGGGGTATTCAAAAATTCTTTAAGAAGACATTAGGTAATGTCTAGGTAAGGTGGAGTCGAAAATCTGGGTTTAAGCAAGGATCAGCTGCATTGTAATTAGGATTAGGATCACAAAAACAGTAACATTATTTGTATCGAAAAACTAATTCTTTATAAACAGTTTTGGATGTCTTAGAAACACCACCGCCATAGTCTGGGTTTTGATTTAACTTACAGAGCGGTTGCAAAACAATTATTGTTAAATTTGCATAACATAAGCATTTGAATCGTCGAAATCGGACGTTAATATCGGACATAGTTTATTTTGGAAATACCTAAACGTCTAGAAGGGGTATTCAAAAATTGATTAAGAAGAAATTAGGTAATGTCTAGGTAAGGTGGAGTCGAAAATCTGGGTTTAAGCAAGGATCAGCTGCATTGTAATTAGGATTAGAATCACAAAGACAGTAACATTATTTGTAACAAAAAACTAATTCTTTATAAACAGTTTTGGATGTCTTAGAAACACCACCGCCATAGTCTGAGTTTTGATTTAACTTACAGAGCGGTTGCAAAACAATTATTGTTAAATTTGCATAACATAAGCATTTGAATCGTCGAAATCGGACGTTAATATCGGACATAGTTCATTTTGGAAATACCTAAACGTCTAGAAGGGGTATTCAAAAATTGATTAAGAAGAAATTAGGTAATGTCTAGGTATAAGGTGGAGTCGAAAATCTGGGTTTAAGCAAGGATCAGCTGCATTGTAATTAGGATTAGGATCACAAAGACAGTAACATTAATTGTATCGAAAAACTAATTCTTTATAAACAGTTTTGGATGTCTTAGAAACACCACCGCCATAGTCTGAGTTTTGATTTAACTTACAGAGCGGTTGCAAAACAATTATTGTTAAATTTGCATAAGATAAGCATTTGAGTCGTCAAAATCGGACGATAATATCGGACATAGTTCATTTTGGAAATACCTAAACGTCTAGAAGGGGTATTCAAAAATTGATTAAGAAGAAATTAGGTAATGTCTAGGTAAGGTGGAGTCGAAAATCTGGGTTTAAGCAAGGATCAGCTGCATTGTAATTAGGATTAGGATAAAAAAAAACAGTAACATTATTTGTATCGAAAAACTAGTTCTTTATAAACAGTTTTGGATGTCTTAGAAACACCACCGCCATAGTCTGAGTTTTGATTTAACTTACAGAGCGGTTGCAAAACAATTATTGTTAAATTTGCATAAGATAGGCATTTGAATCGTCAAAATCGGACGATAATATCGGACATAGTTCATGTTGAAAATACCTAAACGTCTAGAAGGGGTATTCCAAAATTGATTAAGAAGAAATTAGGTAATGTCTAGGTAAGGTGGCGTCGAAAATCTGGGTTTAAGCAAGGATCAGGTGCGTTGTAATTAGGATTAGGATCATAAAAAGACCGCTAACATTATTTCTAGCAAAAACGTAATTGTTTGTAAACCGTTTTGGATGTTCAAGAAACACCGCAGCCATAGTCTGAACTTTAATTTAACATACAGATCGGTTGCAAAACAAAAACTGTTAAATTTGTATGACAAGCATTTGAATCGTCTAAATCGGACGATAATATCGGACTTGTTCATTTTGAAAATACCTAAACGTCTAGAAGGGATAGTCAAAAGTTTTTTAAGAAGAAATTGGGTAATGTCTAGGTATAAGGTGGAGTCGAAAATCTTGGTTTAAGCGGGGATCAGGTGCATTGTAATTAGGATTAGAGACTCTGGAGTCGTGCGGCGGATTTTACCCCCGTTCTGTGCATAGGGTTTGGGGTGGTATAGGTGGCGGTTGAGGCGGTTCTGTTTGCGGTGGAGTTTACGCTGGATCCGAGGACCGCCCCCTATGTTGTAACACTAAATCTGCTTTACGTGCCGTGATCCACTGATAAAGGTCTCATTAGTATACCGTAAATCGGATATTAGTGGCTCGGTGCTCTCCCTTCGAGCAAATAGCATATTTATTGGCTCTAATTCCGCATAGAAAACTGATACGGATGCCGCCGCGGGCTGTTCCCAACCCATCGATTGTTATCCACTTCAATCCACTCCATTGGGACACCGTGTTTATCCAAACCTATTATCCACAACGAATCGTGCCAGCAAACCTCTATTCATTTATCCCTTTTACAATTTTCGGGGTAATAAATTTCATTATCGAACACGAACTGCGAAATATCCTTCCATATTTGAAGAGAAGGTATACGATTATCCTGAACGACGAGCGGAAACATTTCGAGTGGCACCTACGTCAGAATAGATACACCGTGATTATGAGTGATACAGTATGAACTGGGGTTTTGTGGTATTACGCGAAATGTAGAAGGGGTAAAGACGACTATGGTACACGGCTAGGTCACAGATAGATTAGATAATCACACCTATGAATTACAAGTCTGTCTTGTCTGGCTTAATCAAGACAATTTTTCAAATTTCTGGCATGAATGTATTCAGGTAGCTTTGACGGTATGATTTGTATTTTTGTCGCATTGCGAGAGAAGTATATGGGATAGAGACTATTATTATACTCGTCTTGGTCACAGATAAATTAGACAATCAATCCTGAAAATTACAACTCTCTGTCTACTCTGGCTTAACCATAAGAATTTTTCAAATTTCGGGTATGAATGTATTCAGGCAGCTTTGACGGTATGATTTGTGTTTTTGTGGCATTGCGAGAAAAGTATATGGGATAGAGACTATTATTATACTCGTCTTGGTCACAGATAGATTAGATAATCAATCCTGAAAATTACAATTCTCTGTCTACTGTGGCTTAATCAGGGGACTTTTTCAAATTTCGGGTATGTATGTATTCTGGCAGCTTTGACGGTATGATTTGTGTTTTTGTGGCATTGGGAGAAAAGTATATGGGATAGAGACCATTATCATACTCGTCTTGGTCACAGATAAATTAGATAATAAATCCTGAAAATTACAACTCTCTGTATACTCTGGCTTAACCAGGAGAATTTTTCAAATTTCTGGTCTGAATGTATTCAGGCAGCTTTGACGGTATGATTTGTGTTTTTGTGGCATTGGGAGAAAAGTATATGGGATAAAGACCATTATCATAATCGTCTTGGTCACAGATAAATTTGATAATCAATCCTGAAAATTACAACTCTCTGTCTACTCTGGCTTAATCAGGAGACTTTTTCAAATTTCGGGTATGAATGTATACTGGCAGCTTTGACGGTATGATTTGTGTTTTTGTGGCATTGGGAGAAAAGTATATGGGATAGAGACCATTATCATAATCGTCTTGGTCACAGATAAATTTGATAATCAATCCTGAAAATTACAACTCTCTGTCTACTCTGGCTTAATCAGGAGACTTTTTCAAATTTCGGGTATGAATGTATTCTGGCAGCTTTGACGGTATGATTTGTGTCTTTGTGGCATTGGGAGAAAAGTATATGGGATAGAGACCATTATCATAATCGTCTTGGTCACAGATAAATTTGATAATCAATCCTGAAAATTACAACTCTCTGTCTACTCTGGCTTAATCAGGAGACTTTTTCAAATTTCGGGTATGAATGTATTCAGGCAGCTTTGACGGTACGATGTGTGTTTTTTTTTGGCATTGGGAGAAAAGTATATGGGATAGAGACCATTATCATACTCGTCTTGGTCACAGATAAATTAGATAATCAATCCTGAAAATTACAACTCTCTGTCTACTCTGGCCTAATCAGGAGACTTTTTCAAATTTCGGGTATGAATGTATTCTGGCAGCTTTGACAGTATGATTTGTGTTTTTGTGGCATTGCGAGAAAAGTATATGGGATATAGACTATTATTATACTCGTCTTGGTCACAGATAAATTAGATAATCAAACCTGAAAATTACAACTCTCTGTCTACTCTGGCTTAATCAGGAGACTTTTTCAAATTTCGGGTATGAATGTATTCTGGCAGCTTTGACGGTATGATTTGTGTTTTTGTGGCATTGGGAGAAAAGTATATGGGATCCAGACCATTATCATAATCGTCTTGGGCACAGATAAATTTGATAATCAATCCTGAAAATTACAACTCTCTGTGTACTCTGGCTTAACCAGCAGAAGTTTTCAAATTTGTGGTACTAATGTATTCAGGCAGCTTTGACGGTATGATTTGTGTTTTTGTGGCATTGCGAGAAAAGTATGTGGGAAAGAGGCCATTATTATTCACGCCTTGGTCACAGATAAATTAGATAATCAATCCTGAAAATTACTACTCTCTGTCTACTCTGGCTTAATAAGGAGAATTTTTCAAATTTCTGGTATGAATGTATTCAGGCAGCTTTGACGGTATGATTTGTGTTTTTGTGGCATTGCAAGAAAAGTATATGGGATAGAGACTATTATTATACTCGTCTTGGTCACAGATAAATTAGATAATCAATCCTGATAATTACAACTCTCTGTCTACTCTGGCTTCATCAGCAGAATTTTTCAAATTTCTGGTATGAATGTATTCAGGCAGCTTTGACGGTATGATTTGTGTTTTTGTGGCATTGGGAGAAAAGTATATGGGATAGAGACTATTATTATACTCGTCTTGGTCTCAGATAAATTAGATAATCAATCCTGAAAACTACAACTCTCTGTCTACTCTGGCTGAACCAGGAGAATTTTTCAAATTTCGGGTATGAATGTATTCAGGCAGCTTTGATGGTACGATTTGTGTTTTTGTGGCATTGCGAGAAAAGTATATGGGATAGAGACTATTATTATACTCGTCTCGGTCACAGATAAATTAGATAATCAATCCTGAAAATTACAACTCTCTGTCTACTCTGGCTTATCCAGGAGAATTTTTCAAATTTCTGGTATGAATGTATTCAGGCAGCTTTGACGGTATGATTTGTGTTTTTGTGGCATTGCGAGAAAAGTATATGGGATAGAGACTATTATTATACTCGTCTTGGTCACAGATAAATTAGATAATCAATCCTGAAAATTACAATTCTCTGTCTACTCTGGCTTAACCAGGAGAATTTTTCAAATTTCGGGTATGAATGTATTCAGGCAGCTTTGACGGTACGATTTGTGTTTTTGTGGCATTGCGAGAAAAGTATATGGGATAGAGACTATTATTATACTCGTCTTGGTCACAGATAAATTAGATAATCAATCCTGAAAATTACAACTCTCTGTGTACTCTGGCTTAACCAGGAGAATTTTTCAAATTTCTGGTATGAATGTATTCAGGCAGCTTTGACGATATGATTTGTGTTTTTGTGGCATTGCGAGAAAAGTATATGGGATAGAGAGTATTATTATACTCGTCTTGGTCACAGATAAATGAGATAATCAATCCTGAAAATTACAACTCTCTGTCTACTCTGGCTTAATCAGGACAATTTTTCAAATGAGTGTGTATGTATTCAGGCAGCATTGATGGTATAATGTGTGTTTTTTACGAGAAAAGTAGATATGGCAGAGACGATTATCATGCACGTCTTGGGGCAGAGAAGCAGGGATAAATTAAATAATAAATCCTAGAAACTACATCTCTCTCTACTCTCAGTTGATCAGAAGAATTTTTCAAACTTCGAGTATGCATGTCAATGCTAAAACCTTCAACACAGAAAAAGAAGCAATTGTTACAGTTTCAACACGGTTTCAGCAACACCGGAGCATCGTGCATATACTTTCTACGGAACTATTTGGGTTAGAAAATGTAGAAGGCTTTGTATTTATTAACATTCAATGTGCACAATAATTATAAAGAAGAAGAATTGACAAAACAAACGTCGGCGCCGAACAATAGCCTAACGTGTAGCGAGCTTACACAATAACGACACAATTTCAGATGCCATAACGCTTTAGTATTTAATAAAAATTATGGGTATGTCGCACTCATAATTTTAGCATATTAAAGTCTCGTTATATCGGACCCCTAAATAAAAAAAAGGTTGCACGAAAGGCATGCAAGTTGCAACCACTATTGGTAGTGCGTTTTCATGGTGGCACCATTTTAATCCCGATCAACAGTATAGATAAGGTGACATTTGGTTTTATATTGGCCAACCTTTAACAATGAACGCCGGCAGTTGTTGCGCGAGTTTGTGTATTCGTATTGAATTTCCTTTTTATTTATTTTTCTCTTCTCTCTTTTCAGGTCAGATGAAGACGACCCGACTGGTAGTAAATACTCGAGGATGGAAGACGATAGTATCCAAGACAAAGAGAGATTTGCCAGGTATCTATCAACCTCCTTTACATACTTCTTCTTCTAATACATCACGAGAGATACCTTCGGATAATGTTTTGTTTCATACGATTTTACAAAGCTGGGTTGTTGATCTTCCAAACTAAACGGGTTACCGGTAAACGATGAATTGAAAGTTTTTGTTTAAGCATGAGTATGAGTGTGATACCATTAGTCAAGTGTGGAAGCGAAACTTATTCATAATTTGATAACAATACAGAAGAGAAAGTCGTAGTTTGTACATTGTACTTATTGTTTGGGCCAGCATGGCCAAGCAATGCGCTCGCAGCCTTTTGTCTGACGAACAAATATGGAATATCGGCTTTAATCTTTATTGATTTTGCATCGGCGCTGGTTAGAACTTTAGCACTTCTTATCGACGGTCACGACCAAACATTACACTGCAATCCATTACCTTATAGACCAGCGTTTTTCAACCTTTTTACTCTTGGATACCCCTTAAAATTGGGCTGCAACCCGGCGGAACACCAACAAAAAATATTAGACAGTGTCGTTAACTCCTTCCTAATATCATTCCGAGAGGAGTTGTTTTCTAGAGATTATTTTGTTTTTATGTAACAATTAATCTTGTCATTTGAAGTCAGTAATGAACCGACCTCCGCCACTGCTATTTTCCCTGACAACATTCCGCGGAACCACGGTTGGGAAATGCTGTTATAGACGATGCATAATTCTCAAAAATACGTAAAAATCTCATATCTATATAGTTTAATATCAAACGCATAGACAGGATATTCGGATTTGGAAAGCGACAGTTGTTTAAAACGTAGTCATTTTCACACCAAAATGTTTTTCTATTCTTCGGCATTGTAGCTAAACTACAGTTGGTTTTCAGTTTTCTATTTCGAAACACATCCATGTTCTATGTTAATTCTTTCAATAAAACCAGAATATATTTTCGTCCTATCTTTGGTTATTCATAGGCAACTTTTTTCTCAAACTGGTATTTCTTAAAATATCCGAAACTCTTTTCAAATATTTTAAATAAGAAGACGTAGCTTATTTGACTTCAAAGGAACTTTCTTATGATACCTCACACGACCACCTTCCCTATGTTTTTTTTTAAGTTGGTACCACCTCCCAGTTCTCTTCAAACTTGTGCACTTGTTGTTTCCCTTGAGAATAATGTAACAACATTTTGGAAACGCGTTTTTAAAACTTTCGTGGCTAACATAAAGACTTGGGAGATGCAATAGAAGCCAATGCTAGTAATAATAAGAACACTAAGGAAAGTGTCATGGTTTTATCCTGGACGGTCGATGTAGAAAAGAAGAAGACAAAGTTGAAGAAGGCAAAGAAGAAGAAGACCCATGGAAAGTAAGAAAAACACGCGATGGTACAGATCTGGTTTACAGTGGACTGAGAGCAGGCTGGAGGTTGACAAAAATGTAGGATTTATTAAATAAAAATATGGCAATATGGATTAATGACACTAAGCAACATAATATATCAATCGTTGTGAACTTGATTAATATTGAACAGATAGTCATTGCTTCTGAAGAATGGAACAACATTTCGAAAACGCGCGTTTTTGAAACTTTCGTGGCTACCATCAAGACTTATAAGATGCAATAGAAGCCAATTTTCGGGTAATAGTAATAAGAACAAAAAGGGTAGGATTATGGTTTTATCCTGGATGGTCGATGCAGAAAAGAAGAAGACAAAGTTGAAGAAGGCAAAGAAGAAGAAGGTAAAGAAGCAGAAGACCCATGGAGAGTAGGTGGAACATGTGATGGTACAGATCTGATTACAGTGGACTGAGAACAGAAGTTGAAAAAAATCGCACTAGTTTAGTAAATATAATAAATATCATGTCAATGTGGATTAATGACACTAAGCAACATAATATATCAATAGTCATGAACTTGATCAACCTTAAACAGATATCCATTGTTTATGAAGAATGTACCAACATTTCAGAAACGCGCGTTTTTGAAACTTTCGTGGCTACCATCAAGACTTAGAAGATCCAACAGAAGCCAATTGTCGGGTAAAGATTATAGAAACAATAGGGAAAGTGTCATGGTTTTATCCTGGACGGTCGATGTAGAACAGAAGAAGACAAAGTTGAAGAAGGCAAAGAAGAAGAAGACCCATGCAGAGTAAGAAAAACACGCGATGGTACAGATCTGATTTACAGTTGATTGAGAGCAGGCTGGAGGTTGACAAAAATGTACTATTTATTAAATAAAAATATGACAATATGGATTAATGACACTAAGCAACATAACATATCAATCGTTGTGAATTTGATTAATATTGAACAGATAGTCATTGTTTGTGAAGAATGGAACAACATTTCGGAAACGCGCGTTTTTGAAACTTACGTGGCTACCATCAAGACTTAGAAGATGCAATAGAAGCCAATTTTCGGGTATTAGTAGTAAGAACGAAAAGGGTAGGATCATGGTTTTATCCTGGATGGTCGATGCAGAAAAGAAGAAGACATAGTTGAAGAAGGCAAAGAAGAAGAGTGTAAAGAAGCAGAAGACCCATGGAGAGTAGGTGGAACACGTGGTGGTACAGATCTGATTACAGTGGACTGAGAGCAGGCAGAGGTTGAAAAAAATCGCACTAGTTTAGTAAATATAATAAATATCATGTACATGTGGATTAATGACACTAAGCAATATAACATATAACACATAACATAGTCATGAACTTGATCAATCTTGAACAGATATCCATTGTTTGTGAAGAATGTACCAACATTTCAGAAACGCGCGTTTTTGAAACTTTCGTGGCTACCATCAAGACTTAGAAGATCCAATAGAAGCCAATTATCGGGAAAGATAATAAGAACAGTAAGGAAAGTGTCATGAAGGAAAGTGTCATGTCCTGGACGGTCGATGTAGAAAAGTAGAAGACAAAGTTGAAGAAGGCAAAGAAGAAGAAGACCCATGGAGAGTAAGAAAAACACGCGATGGTACAGATCTGGTTTACAGTGGACTGAGAGCACGCTGGAGGTTGACAAAAATGTACTATTTATTAAATAAAAATATGACAATATGGATTAATGACACTAAGCAACATAATATATCAATCATTGTGAACTAGATTAATCTTGAACAGATAGTCATTGCTTGTGAAGAATGGAACGACATTTCGGAAGCGCGCGTTTTTGAAACTTTCGTGGCTACCATCAAGACTTAGAAGATGCAATAGAAGCCAATTTTCGGGTAATGGTAATAAGAACAAAAAGGGAAGGATTATGGTTTTATCCTGGATGGTCGATACAGAAAAGAAGAAGACAAAGTTGCGGAAGGCAAAGAAGAAGAAGACCCATGGAGAGTAAGAGGAACACGTGATGGTACAGATCTGATTACAGTGGAGCGCAGGCGGAGGTTGAAAAAATCCCACTAGTTTAGTAAATATAATAAATATCATGTCAATGTGGATTAATGACACTAAGCAACATAATATATCAATAGTCATGAACTTGATCAATTTTGAACAGATATCCATTGTTTGTGAAGAATATACCAACATTTCAGAAACGCGCGTTTTTGAAACTTTCGTGGCTACCATCAAGACTTAGAAGATGCAACAGAAGCCAATTGTCGGGCAAAGATAATAAGAACAATAAGGAAAGTATCATGGTTTTATCCTGGACGGTCGATGTAGAAAAGTAGAAGACAAAGTTGAAGAAGGCAAAGAAGAAGAAGACCCATGGAGAGTAAGAAAAACACGCGATGGTACAGATCTGGTTTACAGTGGACTGATAGCAGGCCGGAGGTTGACAAAAATGTACTATTTATTTAATAAAAACATGACAATATGGATTAATGACACTAAGCAACATAATATATCAATCGTTGTGAACTTGATTAATATTGAACAGATAGTCATTGCTTGGAAGAATGGAACAACATTTCGGAAACGTGCGTTTTTGAAACTTTCGTGGCTACCTTCAAGACTTAGAAGATGCAATAGAAGCCAATTTTCGGGTAATAGTAATAAGAACAAAAAGGGATGGATTATGGTTTTATCCTGGATGGTCGATGCAGAAAAGAAGAAGACAAAGTTGAAGAAGGCAAAGGAGAAGAAGGTAAAGAAGCAGAAGACCCATGGAGAGTAGGTGGAACACGTGATGGTACAGATCTGATTACAGTGGACTGAGAGCAGGCGGAGGTTGAAAAAAATGCACTAGTTTAGTAAATATAATAAATATCATGCCAATGTGGATTAATGACACTAAGCACAATAATGTATCAATAGTCATCAACTTGATCAATCTTGAACAGATATCCATTGTTTGTGAAGAATGTACCAACATTTCAGAAACGCGCGTTTTTGAAACTTTCGTGGCTACCATCAAGACTTAGAAGATGCAACAGAAGGCAATTGTCGGGCAAAGATAATAAGAACAATAAGGAAAGTGTCGTGGTTTTATCCTGGACGGTCGATGTAGAAAAGAAGAAGACAAAGTTGAAGAAGGCAAAGAAGAAGAAGACCCATGGAGAGTAAGAAAAACACGCGATGGTACAGATCTGGTTTACAGTGGACTGAGAGCAGGCTGGAGGTTGACAAAAATGTACTATTTATTAAATAAAAATATGGCAATGGATTAATGACACTAAGCAACACAATATATCAATCGTTGTGAACTTGATCAATCTTGAACAGATTTCCATTGTTTATGAAGAATGGAACAACATTTCAGAAACGCGCGTTTTTGAAACTTTCGTGGCTACCATCAAGACTTAGAAGATGAAATAGAAGCCATTTGTCGGGTAATAGCTAAAAGAACAAGAAGGGAAGGATCATGGTTTTATCCTGGACGGTCGATGGAGAAAAGAAGAAGACAAAGTTGAAGAAGGCAAAGAAGCAGAAGAAGAAGGCAAAGGAGAAGAAGACCCAGGGAGAGTAAGAGGAACACGCGATGGTACAGATCTGATTTACAGTGGACTGAGAGCAGGCCGGAGGTTGTAGATGAGACGTATATTAAAAGGGAGCATCAGCCTCGTGTTCTCGAGCAGTCGTGACCGACCGCGGGGGAGGCGACTGTCAGGCCAGAGTTCCCACGCTGCCGACCGGGGCCCGCACAGTGTACCCGCCGGCCCCCCTTCTCGAGCGGCGCGGCATCCACCAAGAGCAGGCGAGCCGCGGCCCGCGATCATCCTCTCATTTCCTTGTGTCGCAATCGCAGCCGGGCGGGCCAGAGACCAAGAGAGTAGACCAGAGGTGAGCTGCAATACGCTAATAAAGGTTACATACCTACCTCTACTTATCTGGCACCGTACCACAACCATACCGAATGCTCTCCTATGCTCTCTGCTCCTGCTTGCTGCTGCTGCTGGTGCGCTGGTACGGCCAGGCCAGAAGCGGGTGAACGCGAAATTCTTCGCTTTTTTTCGCGCAGCTCACTTTCTTGCCGCACCGAGGGTTCTGCCAGAGAAAGGCTACAGTTCAAACTGCCATAACTATCCTGGTTTCAGCTTCGTTCCGTTTGTTTAGGAATAACTGAAGACGATCTTAGGAGAGAGCACCTATCATGAAGATAGGAAAAATTCTAAGCTATACATACTGGGGTGGTCCTTATTTTTCGGTACATCTATTTTTTTCATGCAGCCCTCTAGATTTGTTCTAGTCTTAATAAAAATCAATCCTGCAAAAATAAAACTCAATTGGACAACGGGAAGGGGTGCCGCTAACGACATGAAGTTTGAAAATTTCAGCAATTTTGTTCTAATTTGACGTATAACTCTTATTTAACATTATAATTAGCAAAAATTATTACCACCCAGGCACAAGCGACGATTACACCACAGAATATTTAAAATGTAGAAGAGAAAATTGATGCATCTACAAACTGCACCAAATAAACTATAAAATGGACGACTACAAAGAATTAATAGAATTAATGATATTCTTTCTTAGTGGGACTCAATATAACTAACTCTCAATATAACTAACTCTCAATATAACTAACTGCAAAAAAATAAAAATATGTAACAAATATAAAAAATATTCTAAATCTTCACATTGAACATATGTAGTATAACTACAAATATAATACATATATAAATAAAGATTTTCAATCGACACTTTTTCTTTTATTATGGAATTCTATTCTGCAAAGATTAAATGAGCCAAACAAACGTCTGTAAAATAATAATTCTGATGTGCAAAGTGCAGTTAACCTTTTAAAATCCTTATCATCACACAGTGTGTATAAAAGGAAACGTAACAAGTCAATATTTCGGTTTCTAAAAATTTGACAAGAAAAATATTCCAATTAAAGTTTTAGGAAATTGTCCAAGCTTTGAAGTACTAGCAATGTATCACAGTGTATGTTCAAAAGTAGAGGGCTAAGATTGAACTTCTATCCAATCTTACTTTCTGCTATTTAGTTGCACTATTTGATAATCGGAACAATTTGATAATCCGAATGACCTTCGGTCCCAATTAGTTCGGATTATCGACGCTCTACTGTACTTCGCACCTTTTTGCACTGCCCAGCTGTTTGTCTCAAATATAGTGGGTGTTAAAAATAATTGTAAAATATAGTTAAAGTATACTGAAGTTTTGATATCGAACTCATGTCCACACACCTGACACCGTTTAGGTACTGCATAGAGGCTTAATATATTATAGAATATATAAATAATTTGTATGTAAAACTTTATTTGTTTAACGTCTCTAAAAAGAATTCAAGATAACCCAAATTGGCCAAAATTGGTATCAAAATTACAAAACGGTTCTCATTAACTCCTTTCAAAGACGAGAAATAATAAAAGAAATCACTATTTGTCCTATGCTGTTTGTAAAATTGGTTCAATCTTCTGACTCTCTCCAACATTCAAGCAATACATTTTGGGACATGAGTTCATTCCAAAATTTCCTACCTTTTAACCTATTTGCTTAAAAGGAACTAAATTGCCCAGGGCCCCATGATGGCATAAAGCGACGCTGCCTATACATTCGCAGTTTCTAGAATTTTTGCGGTCTTTCATGATTCATTTTTTGTAATAATAGTCAATTATTATTATCTTCTAAGCAACACCTTTTGATACAAATCGCGCAATTTATTATTGCGTATTCCTAAGAGAAGCCACCTTAGGGCATCATTTCAACTTGACCAGACGTGTGATGATAGTTCGAGTTAGTAATTCCGTGTACTTACGTATTATCAAAAGTCACACGGTGGAACGCTCGCTTTTAAAAAGAACGTACACCAAGGACAAGCTACAAACATTTTTATCAATTAGAGGTCTCGACTGGAGCCTCCTCTATAACTTAAAACATGAAAGAGCCGAGGGAGGTGAAGTTCTCTCGGTACTTGTGAAGGCATTTCGATAATAAATAATCTTTGCTTAGCCTCGGGGTTACTTTGTCAATATTTACTGATCCATAATTACTTGCGGTGTACACCTATCGGGAAAGATTTATTTTTTTGCTCAGTGGACTGTGGAAAAGGAACATGGATATAAAAGCGACGGCCCGCACAGCGGCGAGAATAATGAATGGTTTGCCTCCTTAAATTGCTAGAGGAGTCTATTAATTTGATGACGATCAGGTTTCATGGCATTGTCGTGCGAGAAGTATATCGAATCTAACCTAATATTAATGCGTTTTCCTTATTATCCCAGACAATATACTGATCCCGGGATTTCGGGATTAAAGATCTTGTAATGCCGGAATTGATCCCGGGATTCATGAGAAAATTGCCGCATCAAAACGCCTGGGATGACAAATCCAGTCAGTAAGAAACGCCTAAAATATTTTTTATTGGATTATATCGTTTACCCCGAAATTTGATCAACGTTTTCAAATTTTACAAGTAGAAAACCAAAATTGACGGTTTAAAAGGTAAAAGGTGTCAAAGTGTGCGTATTGACGTCAATAATAAACAAAATATATACTCTATTAGATAATAACTAGCTCTTAGAGCTTAAATTTGTTAAAAAAATAGCATTTTTGTAAAATGTTTCAAGAATAGTCACGGCAAAAGAAATAGTTTGATAGAATCAAATTTTCAATTTTCCATGTTGATGCAAATTAAACATTTTGACGTATTTTTGTTTTCTTCTTGAAGATAAAATTGGATAACTTTAGAATTCATATGTCATGGATGTTTATTCATGTAAAGACGTTATTTATTGTTCAAATTTGATAAAATATTTAGTGCAACTTCTTAGAAAATTAAATATTAAATTTCTTTTCATGAAAAAGATTAATATTAGATACTTTTTTCGGTTTGATCAAAAACAGTTCAAATAGCCCAACCATACATTAAAGATTTTTTTTATCGAAGTGCCCTTTCTGACCAAACTTTTCCACTAAAAAAAGCGATAATTGTGCGATGAAGAAATGTCAAAAGTGACCATATTACCTCTGTCACAGCTCATCACAAACTCGACATGCTTCGTACCAAAATATTACATTTTTTAGTTTATGTTAAAATCCTCAAACTGGAAGAAACTGTTTTGCTGTATTTTATTACCTATTTACTAACTTTATATTCTGTATTACATCACGGAATCAAGGTGAAGAAATCCGCCACAAATTTCTTTATTTTTACGTTTATGTTTTTTCCTGTTGTTGAGGGTAAAGTAACTAAAAGGACTTAAGCAAGTTGAAAAGGTTCTTGTTTGTCTCCATATCGAATTATATCTAGTACTTGCAAAATCTGTTCTTCCTATTATAGCAACATGTTGGTGTAGGTCAGTGCCCACATTTCGTTAATCATAAATAAGTTATCAATAAATCCCTTCGATTTCCCTTCGATATCGCTTCGATATCCCTTTGATATCCCTTCGATATCCCTTCGATATCGCTTCGATTTTGAATTTTTGACATTCATATAATTTGTGAAGAGCGGAATTGAATAGTATTGGTTTTATTAAGATTGAAATTCTATCCAATCTTATTTTCTGCTATTTAGTAGCAATATTTGATAATCCGAACAATTTGATAATCCGAATGACCTTCGGTCCCAATTAGTTCGGATTATCCACGCATTACTGTACTTCGTACCTTTTTACACTGCTCAGCTGTTTATCTCAAATATAGTGGGTGTTAAAAATAAGTGTAAAATATAGATAAAGTATACTGAACTTTTGGTATCGAACTCATGTCCACACATCTGAGAACGTTTAGGTACTGCATAGAGCCTTAATATATTATAGAATATATAAAAAATTTGTACGTAAAACTTTATTTGTTTAACGTCTCTAAAAATAAGAGGAAGTGGTGCCGCTAACGACATGAAGTTTGAAAATTTCAGCAATTTTGTTCTAATTTGACGTATAAATCTTATTTAACATTAAAATTAGCAAACATTATTACAACCTAGGGCAGAAATTTTCAATTAGTTTGTCGATACCGGTCTCAGTTCACGTCGTATTCCCCGTTTTTTAATTGAAGAAAACCAAAATCCGTAATTTGTTCAACGCCATCTTGTTCGTATTTGTTACGGATATTGCTTGTCCGACTGAAAAATGCGTCCATTAAAACGCTTATCTTCACCTTTCTTCTTCTTTTTCACGTTTGCATACTTCACAATGTCCCATCGAGTTGAAATTTTGCATGTGGATAGATTTCATGTGACAATGCAAGAGCCAAGAATCAAGCAGAAAAAAGAAAAAAAAATTGGAATACTTTCCAAAACATCTTAGCAATTTTCCAAAACTTTTAAAAACTTAAAAGAGAGCGGAGGCAGTTTTAGCATTTAAACTCATTTGTTTGCCATGTTATCTAGTTTTTTAAGATACTAATGAGGACCCCTTGGCAACGATAGAAGACAAAAAGCTGTATGAATTCATGGAAGATTTTCAATCGACACTTTTTCTTTTGTTATGGAATTCTATTCTGCAAAGATTAAATGAGCCAAACAAACTTCTGTAAAATAATAATTCTGATGTGCAAAGTGCAGTAAACCTTTTAAAATCCTTATCATCGCACAGTGTGTATAAAAGGAAACGTAACAAGTCAATATTTCGCTTTCTAAAAAGTTGACGAGAAAAATATTCCAATTAAAGTTTTAGGAAATTGCTCAAGCTTTGAAATACTAGCAATGTATCACAGTGTTGTTCAAAAGTAGAGGGCTAAGATTGAACTTCTATCCAATCTTACTTTCTGCTATTTAGTTGCACTATTTGATAATCCGAACAATTTGATAATCCGAACGACCTTCGGTCCCAATTAGTTCGGATTATCGACTCTCTACTGTACTTCGCACCTTTTTGCACTGCCCAGCTGTTTATCTCAAATATGGTGGGTGTTAAACATGAATGTAAAATATAGATAAAGTATACTGAAGTTTTGATATCGAACTCATGTCCACACACCTGACACCGTTTAGGTACTGCATAGAGCCTTAATATATTATATCAAAGACGAGAAATAACAAAAAAAGTCACACGAATGTTGTTAGGCTTTAACAGTGCCGTCCTATGATACATGGCACTATTTGTCCTATGCTGTTTGTAAAATTGGTTCAATCTTCTGACTCTCTCCAACATTCAAGCAATACATTTTCGGACATAAGTTCATTCCAAAATGTCGTACCTTTTAACCTATTTGCTTAAAAGAAACTAGTCTTCTTAAATCAACACTATATGGAGTCTACACTATATATATAGGTATACACTATATGGGGGCCCCCAAATTCAAAATTGCCCAGGGCCTCATGATGGCATAACGCGCCGCTGCCTATACATTCGCAGTTTCTAGAACTTTTGCGGTCTTTCATGATTCATTTTTTGTAATAATAGTCAATTATTATTATCTTCTAAGCAACACCTTTTGATACAAATCGCGCCATTTATTATTGCGTATTCCTAAGAGAAGCCTCCTTAGGGCATCATTTCAACTTGTTCAGACGTGTGATGATAGTTCGAGTTAGTAATTCCGTGTACTTAAGTATTATCAAAAGTCACACGGTGGAACGCTCGCTTTTAAAAAGAACGTACACCAAGGACAAGCTACAAACATTTTTATCAATTAGAGGTCTCGACTGTAGCCTCCTCTATAACTTAAAACATGAAAGAGCCGAGGGAGGTGAAGTTCTCTCGGTGCTTGTGAAGGCATTTCGATAATAAAAAATCTTTGCTTAGCCTCGGGGTTACTTTGTCAATATTTACTGATCCATAATTACTTGCGGTGTACACCTATCGGGAAAGATTTATTTTTTTGCTCAGTGGACTGTGGAAAAGGAACATGGATATAAAAGCGACGGCCCGCACAGCGGCGAGAATAATGAGTGGTTTGCCTCCTTAAATTGCTAGAGGAGTCTATTAATTTGATGGCGATCAGGTTTCATGGCATTGTCGTGTGAGAAGTATATCGAATCTAACCTAATATTAATAAAATTCGATGCGTTTTCCTTATTATCCCAGACAATATACTGATCCCGGGATTTCGGGATTAAAGATCTTGTAATGCCGGGATTGACCGCCTAAAATATATTTTATTGGATAATATCGTTTACACCGAAATTTGATCAACGTTTTCAAATTTTACAAGTAGAAAACCAAAATTGACGGTTTAAAAGGTAAAAGGTGTCAAAGTGTGCGTATTGACGTCAATAATAAACAAAATATATACTCTATTAGATAATAACTAGCTCTTAGAGCTTAAATTTGTTAAAAAAATAGCACTTTTGTAAAATGTTTCAAGAATAGTCACGGCAAAAGAAATAGTTTGATAGAATCAAATTTTCAATTTTCCATGTTGATGCCAATTAAACATTTTGACGTATTTTTGTTTTCTTCTTGAAGATAAAATTGGATAACTTTAGAATTCATATGTCATGGATGTTTATTCATGTAAAGACGTTATTTATTGTTCAAAATTGATGAAATATTCAGTGCAACTTCTTAGAATAGTAAATATTCAATTTCTTGTCATGAAAAAAATTAATATTAGATACTTGTACGTTTTTCGGTTTTCTCAAAAACAGTTCAAGTGCCCTTTCTGACAAAACTTTTCCACTAAAAATGTCACAGCTCGTCACAAACTCGACATGCTTCGTACCAAAATATTACTTTTTTTAGTTTATGTTGAAATCCTCAAACTGGAAGAAACTGTTTTGCTGTATTTTATTACCTATTTACAAATTTTATATTCTGTAGTACATCACTGAATCCAGGTGAAGAAATCCGCCACAAATTTCTTTATTTTTACGTTTATGTTTTTTCCTGTTGTTGAGGGTAAAGTAACTACAAGGACTTAAGCAAGTTGAAAAGGTTCATGTTTGTCTCCATATCGAATTATATCTAGTACTTGCAAAATCTGTTCTTCCTATTATAGCAACATGTTGGTGTAGGTCAGTGCCCACATTTCGTTAATCATAAATAAGTTATCAATAAATCCCTTCGATTCCCTTCGATTCCATTCATCCCTTCAATTCCCTTCGATATCGCTTCGATATCCCTTTGATATCCCTTCGATATCCCTTCGATATCGCTTCGATTTTGAATTTTTGACATTCATATAATTTGTGAAGAGCGGAATTGAATGGTATTGGTTTTATTAAGATTGAACTTCTATCCAATCTTATTTTCTGCTATTTAGTAGCAATATTTGATAATCCGAACAATTTGATAATCCGAATGACCTTCGGTCCCAATTAGTTCGGATTATCCACGCATTACTGTACTTCGTACCTTTTTACACTGCTCAGCTGTTTATCTCAAATATAGTGGGTGTTAAAAATAAGTGTAAAATATAGATAAAGTATACTGAACTTTTGATATCGAACTCATGTCCACACATCTGAGAACGTTTAGGTACTGCATAGAGCCTTAATATATTATAGAATATATAAAAAAATTGTACGTAAAACTTTATTTGTTTAACGTCTCTAAAAATAAGAGGAAGTGGTGCCGCTAACGACATGAAGTTTGAAAATTTCAGCAATTTTGTTCTAATTTGACGTATAAATCTTATTTAACATTAAAATTAGCAAACATTATTACAACCTAGGGCAGAAATTTTCAATTAGTTTGTCGATACCGGTCTCAGTTCACGTCGTATTCCCCGTTTTTTAATTGAAGAAAACCAAAATCCGTAATTTGTTCAACGCCATCTTGTTCGTATTTGTTACGGATATTGCTTGTCCGACTGAAAAATGCGTCCATTAAAACGCTTATCTTCACCTTTCTTCTTCTTTTTCACGTTTGCATACTTCACAATGTCCCATCGAGTTGAAATTTTGCATGTGGATAGATTTCATGTGACAATGCAAGAGCCAAGAATCAACAAGAAAAAAGAAAAAAAATTGGAATACTTTCCAAAACATCTTAGCAATTTTCCAAAACTTTTAAAAACTTAAAAGAGAGCGGAGGCAGTTTTAGCATTTAAACTCATTTGTTTGCCATGTTATCTAGTTTTTTAAGATACTAATGAGGACCCCTTGGCAACGATAGAAGACAAAAAGCTGTATGAATTCATGGAAGATTTTCAATCGACACTTTTTCTTTTGTTATGGAATTCTATTCTGCAAAGATTAAATGAGCCAAACAAACTTCTGTAAAATAATAATTCTGATGTGCAAAGTGCAGTAAACCTTTTAAAATCCTTATCATCGCACAGTGTGTATAAAAGGAAACGTAACAAGTCAATATTTCGCTTTCTAAAAAGTTGACGAGAAAAATATTCCAATTAAAGTTTTAGGAAATTGCTCAAGCTTTGAAATACTAGCAATGTATCACAGTGTTGTTCAAAAGTAGAGGGCTAAGATTGAACTTCTATCCAATCTTACTTTCTGCTATTTAGTTGCAATATTTGATAATCCGAATGACCTTCGGTCCCAGTTAGTTCGGATTATCGACGCTCTACTATACTTCGCACCTTTTTGCACTGCCCAGCTTTTTGTCTCAAATATAGTAGGTGTTAAAAATAAGTGTAAAATATAGATAAAGTATACTGAAGTTTTGATTTCGAACTCATGTCCACACACCTGACACCGTTTAGGTACTGCATAGAGCCTTAATATATTATAGTGTATATAAATAATTTGTACGTAAAACTTTATTTGTTTAACGTCTCTAAAAAGAATTCAAGATAACCCAAATTGGTCAAAATTTGTATCAAAATTACAAAACGGTTCACATTAACTCCTTTCAAAGACGATAAATAATAAAAAAAAGTCACACAAATGTTATTTGGCTTTGAGTGGTATCCTATGATACATGGCACTATTTTTCCTATGCTGTTTGTAAAATTGTTTCAATCTTCCGACTCTCCAACGTTCAAACAATACATTTCCGGACATGAGTTCATTCAAAAATTTGTCTACTATGGTCATACAGACCATTCATACAGCTTATGTATAACAACAATTATTATTAACTAGTTGATTTAGTATTGTCACCTTTTAAGTGTTTACTTATAATAGTAATGATAGCAATTTTGAAGTTCGTTGTCGATGATCGTTATCAAAGAATTTTCAAATTTGCCAAGTTTTCTTTATACTTTCATAGTCATTGTTTTCGGTTTATGTGGTTACATTTTAAAATAATGTTTTCACCTTTTATTGTTTACCAATTTTTTATTAATACTACAAATAGCAGCAAATTTTCTTGTAATTCACTTAATATCAATATGCTATAGGTAAGTTGCCGAGCATACAGGGGTCACAACCGTGGCTAATGACATAAAATAATGTGTATAAACACAAAACGTCATGCTTCCATAGGACCCTTTATCGCGTTTTGCGTCCTTGAAAAGGCCTATCCAATTGTTCCACAATAACGAGCAACTATATGCGCTGTGCAAAATCGAAAGTGGTATCCAATTTCCAGTGTGAGAAGATCTCTCACATCGAAAGAGACTTATCAGCATAATAGCGGCAGACCCGTTTTGACAGTGGTACTGCAGCGAAGTCGAATTAGACCGTAACATGATTGCGGTAAATAATCAATGATTGTCGGCTGGCTAAATAATAATGATTATCTGTTGGGTCGGTTGCTTTTCGTGGGACGCGAGTTGCCGCTAGAGGGACCGGGAATCTGCCGGTTGCGAGAGCCTAGCGAGCAACCCAAGCCAGAAAGGCAGGCTAATGGCGGTAATAGAGATTACTGGGGGGATGCCCGATGCATAATAGCGGACCAATTGGCCAGACAAAGCAATCCCGATTCTACCCTATGCCCAGTTTATTCGCAAAACGGTAACCGGACTATTTTCAAAGATTTATCTTCGAAAACATTGATTAGGTTATTTACACACAGAAAAGTGATTATTTGGAACGAGAAAACATAATTTCTTGAATTTATTTACTAGATTCAAATGCATATTTACTTGGATGTAGAAAGTTAGGTATATACAAGAATAATTTCTCAGATAAATGCTGTCGACAAATTAATTCTTTCTTTATAAGAACATTTATCGTATTTAAAGAAGTAATTGGATTTTTCGTAAAAAAATACCTTTCTTACTGCTTCCCCCTATAACAACCTAATAAACTTTGAAACCCGTTTTCAGAAACATTTAACTAATTATAGGTATATAACAAAATCTGTCAAGCATACCAAAACTTATACAGTTCTCTGGTGGTGCAGCAAGTCAATACAAGAACAAAAAGAACTTTGCAAACTTATCGTAACATAAAAAAGATTTTGGGTTAGATGCAGAATGGCATTTTTTGGATGTGCACATGGAAAAAAGCGCATGCGACGGTATAGGGGGGACAACGACGCGACTAGTGGCTAAAGCCAGTCTTCAAAGAGCACTTAGTAGCCAAATCCTTAATGTAGAAGATATGTTCTCCTTTTGTAATAGACACCTACCAGGGGTAAACTACATCTTAGTGGCAAAAGAAGAGGTTTCAGAACACAAAACCACCCTTTATGATAGAGTTCAGAGATCCAAACAGATAAAAGGAACTAGAAGTTTTCACAAATTATCTCCTGAACCAACAGAAGGTGTAATAAGATGTTACATCACATGAACTTCAGAAACGTATGAAGATCACTTAGTTTTATAAGTCTCTTTTGTAAAAAATGACAATTGTTATGAATAGCATGCTTTGTTTTGTATTTACTGATAAGTTTTAATCAAATTTGGTTTACCGTCATGTGATTTTGCTCTCATTTTAAAGGGCTGTTATTTCAAATACATCGGTTTGGCTATGATTTTCTTGGAGATCGTACTATTGGTACTATGAGCGTACAAAAGATGATACAATGTAGTTTATAGCGCGCTTTGATTTGCTCAAATGGAAACCAGCGCTGGTAAATATACAGGGTGAGTCAATAGGGTAGCAGTGGTTGATACATGAAGGGGTACTTCTTTTGTCCATTCAATATTTTTTAGTTACAACCTTGTATGGAAAGGCCTTGTAATAAAAAAATTAGCTTTCTTACTCCTCCCCCCTATTGATAACAAGCAATTGAAATTTAAAAATTTCTCATTTTTGCGGTATTTAATGTAAAATATCTCTGATGGGACCAGGACAGAAAATCTAAAACTTTCATAATTAATTCACCTTTTTATAAGGTTTTATAATAAATAAAAACTTTCTTGTTTTTTGTGACCGTTTTCAGAAACATTTAACTAATTATATAAAACAAAATCTGTCAAGCATATCAAAACTTATATATTTCTCTGGTGGTGCAGCAAGTCAATACAAGAACAAAAAGAACTTTGCAAACTTATCGTATCATAAAAAAGATTTTGGGTTAGATGCCGAATGGCATTTTTTTTTGATGTGCACATG